>ML677326.1:54478941-55190768 GCA_007922305.1 Dermatemys mawii | reverse complement strand
AGGAGGTGAGACTAGATGATCATAATGGTCCCTTCTGGGCTTGGAATTTATGATTCTCTTAGGCTGTTCTGCAAAATCACATCTTCAATCTTTTTTAAAAAAAAAATCATGCCAGGAAGTTCATAGTTAATATTCCTATACCAATATTCACTCTGCCCTCTTGTACATGTGTATTCCAACTGGGTTTGTGACAGACTGACAATATCCTAAACAAACAATATGGAATTAAGATAAATGTTATTTATTAAGATAAAACATATCAAATTAGGGTTAATACCTTTATGTACATTGTATTAAAAATGCAATGTAGTTTGTATTATTATGTCATTGTATATACCTTCTGCAGTCGGGAGGGGGATCTTAATGTACTTCCACTACCAGCTCTTTGAAACCACACCCTAGCAGAAGTATGCATATACTAGTTCAAACTGGATTATCCAGGGACAAAGAGACAAAGAAAGGGGTTTGGGATAAATAATCTGTTTTTAAACTGTTTCAGGGTTTTCTTCCTTGTCCAGCAAACAAACAGGACCCCCAATCCTTAGGGTACAGTTGGAAGGACTGGATGCGGGTTCTGAGCTGAAGATGTGATGAACTTGTAACCACAAGGAATCCCCCTTGGGTAAAGGTGGGGTTTACAGACTGCCCCTGCAAGAATCCATGTTCGGGTTGAGATTAACTCTGGTAATCTTATTGGCATTCATGTAGGTTTTTTTATTGTTTTCTATGCGTTTTCTAAGGAGCACTTTTTTACCTTAATAATAACATGGTCTTGCATAGGAGGTGCTAAGTGATACCTTTATAACTGTAGTAATTACACCTGTTAACCATATCTAGAGAGAAAGCAAGGAGGTGTCTTTTGGCAGTCTGTGTGTGCTGGCAATAATACAGTTCAGGAAGGGCACTCTGCAGTCTGAAAATACCCCAGTGAGAAGGAAGAGGGAAGCATGTCTTTGCCTAAAAGAGGCAACTGCTTCAAAGCTCGAATCCTGAGATTGGATGCCCTTGCTGGTCACTAAGGGGAAACACAGGTACAACTGCCTTGAACTGCGATTAGACCTTTCATTGCAGTATGAGAGAACAAAGTGAATATAAATTATTTAAAATATTATTTATATTATATAAGGTAATAGAAAAGGTGCAATTTAAACATAAATTGTACCTACACAGTTCATTTTTATGGGTCTTAATGGAAAAATTTAAAATTCCAGTTTAAAACATACTGTGGATCTACAGTATGCTTATGAAGAAAGACACACATTTTTTCCCCCTGTTAAACTTGTATTATTTGGTGATCAGTGTGCCACATTGCCCCATGATAACATATTGAAAATGTGTAATGTGTATATATATACCAGTGGAGGCAGAGTTGGGTTACAAAGTTAACTCTGATTTTCTGATTCTTGTGCAATTTTCAACTCTACAATAACATTAATGTAGTTGTTTACATATAATTTTCTCTTTTAAGAAGTGCAAAAAGAAAAACATGACTAGGTGTACTACTACTAGAACTGAAGAAATAGTTTATGTAGATGATTAAATACTAGCTTCATTCTTATTGGTAAAAGTTGCTCTGTGTGTGGCCAACCTCATTCTTGCTTTACATATGAGACAAAATTTGAGACTATAGTTGTATGACTGCAAGCTACTGTTGGTTTGCTGATGATTGTCATTGACTGACCCCCAAGGGAGTGGAGAAACAAGAGCAGGACTCAAATCATGTCTGTCACATTAGCACTTCAGGACAGTGCCAGTGACTAAATAGGAAAGACTTTAAATGGTTTAAATGAAATATTTCATATATATATAGATAGATAGATAGATAGATAAAATAATGTATGTATTACAACAATTATTAGGGACCTTATCCAAAGCCCAGTGAAGTCATTGGAAGATCTCCTATTAACTTTGGTAAGCTTTGGATTGGACTCTAAAATCAGCTATTATTATAATGGAGAAGCAATAGCCCTAGAATGCTAGGTACAGTGGTCACCATCAAAATGTCAACGTTGCCCTACTGTGGTATCTAAGGTCATTCAGTTAATTCTTATTTTAAATTGAGAGAAATGCAGTATCGCAATTACCATTGATCTATATGCTGATTTTTTTTTATATGATCAAGTACTATGTACTTTTATTCCAAGTTAAGCAAGATCTAACCTAACCTTTCAAAATGTAATATGATGAGTCCAAAAAGGCCATCTGCTTTCAAGCATCCAGTAATTTTTTTCTTCAGTTACAATTTACTGTGACTCCCACAGTTTATTCAAGCTAGGATGCCCTCGTATAGCTGCAATATCATTTGTGTTTTGATACCGTTAGCTTTAAAAATTATATTAAAATTTTATAAGGTGGCTGTTGGGTGACTGTCAAGGCTGAATCCCCACTCTGTCTAGGATTCTAAATATTAATACTTGCCACTCCAGGCTCCCAAGGTTATAACTTTTTTTCTGATCTTGACTTGATAAACACTGCTACCACCCAAATGCAAAAAAAAAAAACAAAAAAAAACCCACCAACCCTTGCACCCCGAAGGAACACTTGGGAGTTCTTTCTTGTGGGGCACTCTCAAGCCCTTCTCCCCCCAGGCGGGGCTGAGAAAGAAAACAAAGGAAATTAGCTGTTGCCACCAGCTATTCAAACAACATGCACAAACCTCTTAGGACACCAAGAATCCAGTCCTGTTCTTGAAAATGGCAAATTTTATTAGAAACAAAAAAGAAGAAAATACATCTGGAACTTAGGCTTCTGCTGGATTTTAAAAGAGCAATTCCAAAAATTAAGCACCCAAAATAGCTTTCTTTGGTGTTATCTTAAAGTTTACAAGCAAACAAAAGCATCTGGGGTTAGCACAGAGGAAATCCACAAGCCAAATAAAGAAATAAACCTGACGATGTCTATTTAAACATGCCCTGCTCAATTATTTCTTCCAGGTATGGAAGATGGATTTTTATACCTGGTTCAAGCCTTACAGGGCATTCCTGCTTATAGCATTGCTGCTCCCTGCCTCCTTCTCCAGAGAACAACAGACAAAGGGAAAGTTTCTTTCCCAATTTAAAAAAGTTCTACCTTTCCATTGGCTCTTCTGGTCAGGTGCTCACTTCCTTTTCTTTACCTGTACAGGTAAAGCAAGCAGGGAACAGCTACCAAGAGGGATTTTACAGCTAACTGGCTGGCTGTGTGTCCATCAAATGGAGCTATACACACACCGCATTTATCACAGTGACAATTTGTGAAGAGATGGCAGGGAGGTTTGGTGTTGCAGGTAAAGACTTGGGGAGTATTTAAAACCATTTCTTAATTTAATAGTAAATTTAATCTATATTTTACAATCTGCTCAGTAGCTTCTACTAAAGTTGAATTTAACATATTTGACCAGCTTACGGAAATAATTGCATTAAGAATAGATTCTTAAAAATATATTTTTGCATTTCTTTCTATCTTGTGTAGTGATGCTCAGTTGCCCAGAATGATAATTTAAGTGATAAAAGATCTGGGTTTGCAAGCTCTGCAGAGCTGTGCGTAGACATTCTTATTGGGCTAGTACAGTACAGAATATGAAAACTTATTTTTTTATATTTGCCATTCTCTCTAATTTTGTAATCTACATATTTGTCTTTGAATGTAGTTAAGCTATAGAGATCTTATCTCCCTGAATGTATTGATTATGCACTTTAGTTTTCAGTCTTGTGGAATAAGGAACCTTCTCTTATTTCTTTATGAACTATAGGCAGACAGGATATGTATTTATTAATAATAATAATAATGTATTAGTTTTCTTTTCTTACCTTAGAAATATCACTAATGATGTTTGTTCTTGCTGGAGGACTTGTTGGAAGTCTCAGATGTGTTCTGTGAGCTTTCTCTGACCGTAATCAAGGAGTCACGCTGTTGAATCTTTAACAAACCGTTCTTTTCTTTTATCTGTTTACAGGGTGTTTGAGTTGAATAGCAAAGAGTAAAAAAATTGAGAAGTTGAATAACAAATTTTTAAACAATTTGAATAAAAGTCACTTTTCTTCTCTATTAACTGGGTTACATCTGCATGATCTGTGATGTGATATAATCCTACTGATTTTTAAGATTCCATAGAAGATTTGAAGATTCCATAGAATGTTCCAGAAAAGAAAACACACATAAGATTTTCGAATTTCCAATGTAAAAACCACGGAGAAGGTTTTAATAAACAAAATGAAAAACCTTTCAGGTCTTTTACATACATGTAAAAGAAGAATAAAAGGGCACAGTGCTCTTCTCCCTTCATCCCCGTTTGTATGTCCCTATTAAGCAATGACTACACTATATCTGGGAGGTGTAATTTACAGCTCATAAATATACTGTACCCGCACTAGCTTTAATCTGGCTAGAGTCTCCAAAAATGGCAAGAGGGAGCAGCAGTGAGGTTTTCAGTGTGGGCTGTACAAGCCCCCCTTGGGTATGTATTCATTCTGCTAACCCCCACTAAAGACCATATTTCCTCATCCTCACTGCTGTTTTAGTTAATTAGATTAAAGATAGCTGGGTACATACACAAGATGTAAATTACACTCCTGATTGTTCTGTAGATGTAGCCTGAATATAGAAATGAAGATCCTAGGTGTCTTCATTTTTGTATGTGAAAAGAATAGATTTGTAGTAAGCCACACCATAAATAGTCATAATTGTTGTTACAGCCAAAAGCCTAAATCCAGCAGTCTGACATAATGGGTCTTAGCCCCCGAAAGCTTATGATCACTAAGATCTGTTAGTCTATAAGGTGCTATAAGACTCTGTCGCTTTTGCAGATCCAGACTAACTTGGCTACCCCTCTGATACTGATTATTAGAATAGTAGCTCAGATAACAATAGCTGAAACACTGACCATTTTAACCACTTCACATAATCACTTCTGACCTATTTGTTGCACTGGGATATGTTTAAGCAATAAATACATAAATAAAACAGTATTGAGTTAATATTTTATAACAACTTAACCGACTTTTCTTCCCTCAAACACAGATGGATTGTATTGAATTACTTTAGTATTTATACATAATAGGTGTGTAGTACTCTGGATACTGTAAAATTTTGGATGCATTCTAGTGCATGATAGAAAAGACCAAATATCTCCAGCCATCCAAACAATAAAAGTAATTGTAAGGTAATCAGTTCCAAACCCTCAATTGTAAATTTATTTTCTCAAATTTGGGAGATGTTAGGGGGAACTGAAATCAGTTTGGGTATATTGTGGGCTGAGACAAGTACCACAAGTGTTGGATGAGGAGGTAACCTCCTTCTCTCTTCTGATTTGGGGAAATTGCTTTGTTTATTTTTTGTTGTTCATGTTCATTTGTATTTTTCATTTATGCCAGAGGCATCAAGTATAAAATTCACTCGATAGTGAAGTCAGTTGAGTTTTGCCATTCACTTCACCGAGGCAAAGATTTCCCCAGGTCTTTGGCCAGGTGCTTTGTGTGTGTGTGTGTGTGTGTGTGTGTGTGTGTTAATAAATCAATCAACCTTCCCCAAAATTGTTCCCACTTTAAATACCTTACCTTTATATACAAATAGACAGATGCCATGTATTACTATGAAATGTATTCTACTGTTCATAATACAGCCCCATACATCATGTTATCGCAGAAATGACAAAGAGTCCTGTGGCACCTGAAAGACTAACTAAAATTTTAGAGCATAAGCTTTCGTGGGTTAATACCCTCGTTGTCGGATGCATGCAGTGGAAGTATCCAGGGGCAGGCATAAATAGGTAGGCAAGAACCAGGTGGGAGATAACAAGGTTAGTCCAATGAGGCTGAACCAGCTTGTTATCTCTAATCAGGGAGGGTGAGGTGTTCAGGGAGCAGCTGAACTGGAGGTGTGAATAGCGAGAGAAGAGAAGCTGCTTTTGTAGTTAGCTAGCCATTCAAAATCTTTATTCAGTCCCAAATTGATTGTGTCAAATTTGCAAATGAATTGCAGCTCTGCAGTCTCTCTTTGCAGTCTGGACTTGAAGTTTTTTTGCTGCAAAATGCTGACCTTTAAATCTTTTATGGTGTGTCCGGTGAGGTTGAAGTGCTCTCCTACAGGTTTTTGAATATTGCCATTCCTGATATCTGATTTGTGTCCATTTATCCTTTTTCGTAGGGACTGTCCAGTTTGGCCGATGTACATAGCAGAGGGACATTGCTGGCACATAATGGCGTATATTACATTGGTAGATGTGCAGGTGAATGAACCAGTGATGGTGTGGCTGATCTGGTTTGGTCCTGTGATGGTGTTGCTGGTGTAGATGTGTGGGCAGAGTTGGCATCGAGGTTTATTGCATGGATTGGTTCCTGAGTTAGAGTTATTATGGCGCGGTGTGCTGTTGCTGGTGAGAATATGCTTGAGGTTGGCAGGTTGTCTGTAGGCCAGGACTGGCCTGCCTCCCAAGGCCTGTGAAAGTGAGGGACTGTTGTCCAGGATGGGTTGTAGATCACTGATGATGCATTGGAGAGGCTTTAACTGAGGACTGTAGGTGATGGCCAGTGGTGGTCTATTGTTTTCTTTCTTGGGCTTGTCTTGCAGCAGCAGGCTTCTGGGTACACGTCTGGCTCTGTTGATCTGTGTCCTTATTTCCTTGTGCGGGTATTGTAGTTTTGAGAAAGCTTGGTGGAGATCTTGTAGGTGTTGGTCTCTGTCTGAGGGGTTGGAGCAAATACGATTGTACCTCAGTGCTTGGCTGTAGACAATGGATCATGTGGTGTGCCCGGGGTGGAAGCTGGTGGCATGAAGGTAGGCATAGCTGTCATTAGGTTTTTGGTATAGGGTGGTGTTGATGTGGCCGTCATTAATTTGCACCGTGGTGTCCAGGAAGTGGACCTCCTGTGTAGACTGGTCCAGGCTGAGGTGGATGGTGGGGTGGAAGCTGTTGAAATTATGGTGGAATTCTTCCAGAGTTTCTTTCCCATGGGTCCAGATGATGAAGATGTCATCAATGTAGCATAGATAGAGGAGGGGTGTGAGTGAACGAGATCTGAGGACGCGTTGTTCCAGGTCAGCCATAAAGATGTTGGCATACTGTGGGGCCATGCGGGTGCCCATAGCGGTGCCACTGGTCTGGAGGTATATATTGTCACCAAATTTGAAATAATTGTGTGTGAGGATAAAGTCACAGAGCTCAGCAACCACTTATGCTGTGGCATCATCAGGGATACTATTCCTGACAGCTTGTATTCCATCTTTGTGTGGGATGTTTGTGTAGAGAGCCTCTACATCCATGGTGGCTAGGATGGTGTTTTCTGGAAGGTCACCAATGCATTGTAGTTTTCTCAGGAAGTCGGTGGTGTCACGGAGATAGCTGGGAGTGCTGGTGGCGTAGGCTAAATGGACACAAATCAGATATCAGGAATGGCAATATTCAAAAACCTGTAGGAGAGCACTTCAACCTCACCGGACACACCATAAAAGATTTAAAGGTCAGCATTTTGCAGCAAAAAAACTTCAAGTCCAGACTGCAAAGAGAGACTGCAGAGCTGCAATTCATTTGCAAATTTGACACAATCAATTTGGGACTGAATAGAGATTTTGAATGGCTAGCTAACTACAAAAGCAGCTTCTCTTCTCTCGCTATTCACACCTCCAGTTCAGCTGCTCCCTGAACACCTCACCCTCCCTGATTAGAGATAACAAGCTGGTTCAGCCTCATTGGACTAACCTTGTTATCTTCCACCTGGTCTTGCCTACCTATTTATATCTGCCCCTGGATACTTCCACTGCATGCATCCGACGAAGTGGGAATTAACCCACGAAAGCTTATGCTCTAAAATTTTAGTTAGTCTTTAAGGTGCCACAGGACTCTTTGTCACTTCTGCAATTCCAGACTAACACGGCTACCCCTCTGATTCTTGACAACATGTTATCACAGTATCTCCAGGGACTATGCACCTTTCCTCATAAATCATCTTCAGTAATTTGAATCCACTATTAAAGTAGTAATATGCAGTGTAATAGTCTCTTCATTGAAGGCTCAAAGAATTTGGTATAAATGTAACATATGGGCCTTGTGTACATTTAGTATCAATGGGACTACTTGCCTGAGAGAGGATTTGTAGAATCAGGCCCTAAATCTGCAGATGTGTATTTGAAGTTTTATTAGCATCATTATAATCAACATCACTACCAATTCTCTTCTCCTTCATAGCCTTTTGGGTTATCTTCTTATGTCTGCCCCACCACCACCACTACCCGGCTGAACAACTTCCTTTGCCCATGCCCCTTGATCAAAACTGAAATGGGGATGTAGGGTTCAGAAACTCTTTACTCTTTAGTTCCTCTGATTGTTACACGGTAATCATCTTTGTGACATCTGTGTAAAACCCATATGTCACTGATCCAGTTAGACATTCCCTGCTAGCCACCAGACTACTTTGAGGTTAATCCAAGCCTCTTGATCCCAACATATTCAGGTCTTTGTTTTGTTTTTGTTTTTTAAATCAATTTCTCTTCCAAGCAATTTTTCGGTTGCTTAGAATTACGGACCAGTCACCAGACCTTCCATTACATTGTATAAGAATCTCCATAATGCAAATTTAACTTAATGGAGGGAGAATTCCTTGTACTGCCTAATCTTTTCCATATTACTATGCATGCTTATGATGTGGCAGGTAATATAATCAGATATGAATATGTTCAATGTTTGCATTTGATCTAAGGTTTGTAGAGAAACACTATCATTCAGATAAAAATCAGGCTGCTTTGTGCAGCCTAGTTATTGTCACATTATGATACTGTCTTGACAAGTCCTGACCCCTGACTGCTGACCCATGCTACTGTGATCTAAACATTTTAAACTTTCTTCATCTATTTTGTCAGCAGAATAATTATATTTCAAAATTGTTCTTGTTTAGGATATCCCTATTGAATGACAATATAAAACATTGGATATTAACTAATAAATGTTGGCATTTTCTTAGTATAAGTCCCAGATGTTATCAGTTTGAAACTTCATGAGGTGTCTGCTAGACTTTGTGATAAAGTATTCTGAACTGATTTCTGAATTCCTAGCAATTTCAAGCTGTCACTGGCTCAGTGCTGCCTTACTGTGCTGATTAGCCAACAAAGTCAGACAGTGATGTCATTTATTTTAGGGGGGAAAGGAAAAATCCTTCAATAATGCTTGTTTTAAAGAAAGAAAAAGCTTCTTCTGTTGTGTAGATTGTAGAGTCAGAAACTGCTCCAGGCTGGCAGGGGAGCACTACATAGTGCTTCCTACTGGCAGAGGAATTTGGGGTGAGGAGCAGTGATGTACAGAGACTGCTTTCACCCTCATCCTGTGTTCCTCTGTGCTCCCCTAGGAGGTTGTGAGGGGGCAGGAATAAGGAGCAACACCGAGTACTCCATGTATCCAGGTCACTTTCCCCAAATGGGCTGTTGTGTGAGGCAAGCAGCAGGAGTTGCCTCTTCTTCCCTGCCCTTATGCAGCCTAGGTGGGGAAAGTATCTAGGATGCAGGGAGCCCTTACATTGCTCCTTCCATCACAGGCCCTTAGGGGTGTACAATGAGGAGTGGCGTTCAAGGGTGGGAGTTAGGGGCAAAGGGAACACAGTATATCACTTAGGGATGAAGCAGGTACAGTGTAGGGGTTGGGGGCAGTGAGGAGGGGAGTGCAGGGGTTAAGGGCAAAGGGGACACAGCAGTTAGGGGTGAAGGAGGCACAGTGCAGGAGTTAGGGGGCAGGGAGAAGGGGAGTGCAGGGGTTAGGGGCAAAGGGAGCACAGTGCAGGGGTTATGGAAAGAGGGAGGTGGGGAGCCCACATGGGCCAGGGGCAATGGGGGGCACCGTGTCCATGGGAGTCAGGGGTTCCAAAATGGAAGTTCACCCAGGGCACCATTTTCTCTAAGTCTGGCCCTGATGAGGTAATATCTTTTATTGGAGCTAATTCTGGGTGGAAAGAACATGCTTTTGAGTGTCTAGAAGTTTTTCCCAAGTCTGGAGAAAGTAACTGGACCAGGGGTAGGCAACCCATGGCACGGGTGCCAAAGGCAGCACGCCAGCTGATTTTCAGTGACACTCACGCTGCCTGGGTCCCGGCCATCAGTCTGGGGGGCTCTGCATTTTAATTTAACTTTAAATGAAGCTTCTTAAACATTTTAGAAATCTTATTTACCTTACATACAACAATAGTTTAGTTATAAATTATAGATGTCTAGATAGGGGCCTTCTAAAAACGTTAAAATGTATTACTGGCACGCGAAACCTTATATTAGAGTGAATAAATGAAGACTCGGCACCCCACTTCTGAAAGGTTGCCAACCCCTGAACTAGACTATCTGAGGTAAATACAAAGTGGGACAGCATTCTAGGGTGTTCACCTCATACAAGGCAGAGCTGGTAAATGAGGATAATTAACCTGATAGACTGCACCTGGGGAAGACCCAGGGCCTGAAGCACAGATTGAAGATGGAGCCCAGCTAGTGAGGAACAGGAGGAGCTGGCATAATGCCAGAAGAAAGGGGATGCAGAGAAAGTAGGCGTGTAGGGAGGGGATGTTTGAGGCTAGGGAGGAGAATAGTTTGCAGCTTCTCCCTGGAAGGAGGGAATTTGAGCTGGCACACCCAGAAGGGAGGGGGACCCAGAAGCTGTAGAAAGGAGTCTAGGGAAAGAGCAACAGGGTCTGAGGGAAAGCAGACACATTTGCACATAAATTGTCCCTGGACTGAACCCCCAGAAAGGTTCCTGTAACAGTCACTGGGGAAGCGGCACAGATGAGGCAATGGAGCAGAGACTCCCTAGGATGGTTGTCTAGTGGAATTTCAGAACCCTGAAGGAGAGGAGTGTAGAGACCTGGCTGAAGGGCTGAGCCCGAAGGAGCTCCCTGAATACTAGAGGAAGAGAGAGACCCTGCAGGAAGAGCCATCAGCCTGGCACATTCCCAGATGTGGCCAGAAGGAGGCACTCCAGCTGTGAGTAGAGCAGTCCACCATGCCAGACAGACTGGTAGGCATAAGGCGGGGTGGGCAAACTTTTTGGCGAGAGGGCCACATCAGGGCTGTGCCTCCCCAAACAGCCTAGCCCATGCCCCCTGTTCTCCCTCCCACTTCCTGCCCAGCTCAGAATGCCCACCTCATCCAAACCCCGTACTCCTTGTCCCCGACGACCCCCTCCCGGGACCCCAATCCCCATTCAATCCCCCTGACCTCTATCTATCCACCCACCCCACCCCACCCCCCGACTGACCCCCCAGGACTCCCATGTCTATCCACCACCCCTGTTCCCCAGCCCTTGATTGCCCCGCCAGAACCTCTGCCCCATCCAACTGCCACTCGGAACCCTCTGCCTCTTATCTAACTGCCCGGGCCCCTTACCATGCCGCTCAGAGCAGCATGTCTGGCAGCTGTGCCACCCGGCTGGAGCCAGACACACTGCCCCGCAGGAGCGCACAGCCCTGCCACCCAGAGAGCTGGTGGCGAGGCAAGATGAGGCTGTGGGAGAACAGCAGGGGAGGGGTTGAGGGTAGCCTCCCTGGCTAGGAGCTCAGGGGCAGGGCAGGACCATAGTTGGCCCACCTGTGGCATAAGGGATTCACACATGCTGTAGGACTGGGGTTCTCAACCTTTTCCTCTTTGAGCTCCCTCCAATATATTATAAAAACCTCAATGGGCCATTTCTGCCACAACTGTTTTTCTGCATATAAAAACCAGAGCCAATGTTAGGGGGTAGCAAACAGGGTAACTGCCCAGGCCCAGTGCTACCTTGGGCTCCATGAAGCTAAGTTGCTCAGGCTTTAGCACTGGGTGGCGGGGCTTAGGGCCCTGAGCTTCAACCCCGTGCCATGGGACTTGGGCTATCTGCCCTGAGCCCCAACAAATCTAATGCTGACCCTGCTTGGCAGCCCTCCTGAAACCTGCACGTGGATCCACAGTGGGCCCTGGACAGCTGGTTGAGAGCCACTGCTGTAGGACACCACTTAAAATGAAGTGGATAATTACAGGTTAGCAGGCAGCAGGGTGCGTTACAAATTGTTGTAATGAGCCATAAAACCAGTATCTCTAAAGTCCATGGTTTTTAATGTCCAGCAGAGTTTTTAATTTAAGTACATATGCTCATCTTCTGAAGCTGTTGTGTAGGTTTCTGTTGAATGCAAGTACTGAGCGGTCAGATATTGAGTGATCTCTTTGTGAAAAGTGCTTGCCCACAGGTGCTACAGTATTTTTTTCTTTTTTTTTTCATTTTTCTGTGAGTTCATTTGAGAGCATAATGATTGTCTGGTTCCATCTACGTAGTTGTAGGGGCATTTGATGCACTGGATGAGGTACATTCTATGTTGTGATAGGCATGTGTCATGTATGATGAAACTTTTTATCCACAGTCATAGAAAAACCAGAAGGGACATTTTGATGGATAGTGACATCACTCATGCTATTTTAAATGACTCCTGTGTTACAGTTTTTTATCCTGTGGCTGGCCTTGATTAACAGAAAAGCACCCAAAGGCATTCCATTGTTGTTTCTGTAACATCTGTCTCATTTTAGCCTTACACAATTTTGGAGTCAAGTCTCAATCTGTAACTCAGTGGCACACAGCCAATATAATTTGTATATGGTACATTGTATTGTGTCAAAAAATAGAAAGCATACAACTAACTTTCTAACCATCTCAATTGCTCGCTTGGGCTTTATTTATTTATATATTACTTCTTGCATTCCAGTCTCAAACCAGGAACCAGAATTTTGTTTTACAATTTTCAGTCCAAAATAAAAGTGGAAATAAGAGGCCACATTTTGGAAAGTTGAACTCTGTGGAAGAGAAAATTGGTCTGACCATTGTTGTAATTTATAAGGATTGTTGTCAGTAGGGCTAGGAGAATGTAATACTCAGGGTTGCCCGCCTCACCTCCAGAATTCCCTTCAGCTGTCTTTGTGTCCTTTTGACTTCACTTTCTGCAAATACTCAAGTGATTGCATTATACTCCCATGAATGTTCACGGGAAGTAAAAGCCTGCATATATTACTGTTCTCAGTGGAAATGGCATATTGTATATGGGATGGCACACCATTTGACACAGTAAGGGAACCGAATATCCAAAATCCCTTGTAAGGGGTCCAGCAGAAAGGCAATTAAACAAGGCAGACAAAAAAATCTGACACTAGGACTATTCATACTTTCTGTTTGTGGGAGTATGATGGGAATAGTAAAGGGAAAGTAAAACAGAATCCAAACCAAGTCACTAGAGGTTTTTCCATTAACTTCAGTGGGCATTGATTTAGACTCTAAATCTACTGCAGCCTAATTTTTCTGGAATGAAGCCTTAAACAAAGCCTGATTCAAAGTCAAAGGATTTAAAATTTGTTAGATAAAGAGAATTATGAACTATACTTCTCTTTAAAGTGCTATCCTTGCTCACTCTGAAAGCTCCAAAGCCCAGGCACTTATTCAAACCCTCCTTTAGATTACACTTGTTCATTCAATCAAGGAACAGAAACAATACTATGTGATTTTTGTTGTGGCTATTAACTGAAATTTCAAGTATGTCCGTTATCAATTACTAACTGTTCATGGTCAAATCACAGAATTAAGGCTTGTAAAATATTGTGTAATTATCAAATTAATACAGCTGCAGAAACTTCAGCCTGCTCGTGCACAGTCTGCAAGCTGAAAAAGAAACTATATTTGTTATGAAAATTATTAGTTATGAATTATTTGCACAACTTTAGCTGTCAGCTAAGAGTTGATCCTTCCAGCTAAGAGACCATGCCAACTACTGTAGATGGATCTTGCTTTTTTCTAATTGTCTCTCTTTACCCACTTTTACAAGGCATTTTTTCAGTTGTGTGTCCTGATGGTTGGCTGCTCAAGTGACAAGAACTGTCAATGATTATAGTGGGTAATTATGCTGATGCCTGCAGACAATCCATCATGGTGGATTTTACATGTGGCTGCTGGTAATTAATCATGGAGCAGCAGTTATACAGCAGAGAGGAAATTTATCTTCTAAAGGGCGGTGCAGGGTTGGAGCATGAAGAATAATGAGTCTATAGATGATAGCTCTTGTTTACCAATCAATCTTTTTCTATTTTTTCTCTTTTAAAATCATATACAGAGTCTCATGAAATCATTCACAGAATTGATAGTGGATCAGGTTGGGTGAGGGGAAACATTTGAAGAGCTCTCTTAGCACTCGTAATTATAAATACATTCCTTTTTAGTATGGACTGGAAGATAAGAAGAGTTCAAATAGTTCTGGGATTGGGGAGAAAGGAAATATTAGGGCTGAACATAAGCAAGCCAGATGCCACTTGCCATACTCAAAAGGCAATAGTCTCAGGGAAGTGATTGCCTTGCAAGGTTTATGAAAACTTCCCTTAAAGTTTTCAGTTGCCATTTAGCTCCTGGATCATATGGCACAGTGCGCTGGTACTGATAAGACCTTAGGCCTAATGAATATTGGCCTCCACTTGCTGTTCCATGGATAGTTTCCAGCAATGATGGATTAGCCACTGGGCCAATGGGATCTGTGCCCAGAGGTACCGACCAACTGCGGGGCCCCAGAAGAAATTTGCCTCCAGGCAGTGGAAGCTTGGAACCCCAGCCACTGGGCAGGCAGGGTGAGGGAAGTCCTCCCATCCTCTTCCCCACTCTCACCCCCCGTGGCTCTGGACCCCCCATAGACACACCAGAAAGGGCAGGAGAAACCCCAGTACCCCAACCATGGGTCCCTGCAAAAATGTAGGGGGGAAGCGGGGGAGCCCCAGCACCCAGACTTCTGCTGTGACCATCGGATTGGAGGAGCTCTCATTGTCCACTGCCGTGGTGTGGGGACTGAGCTTCTCTGGTCTTGGGGCTGCAGTGCAGGGCAGCAGAAAGCAAAGTGGGTTGCAGTGCAGAATGAGGGAGACCTTGGGTGGAACATGAGCAGGCCCTGGGGAAGGAGCAGAAAGGGGAGGGGCTGTGGGCAAGGCTGCATGCAGAACAGAGGCAGAAGGGATGGGGAGAGGCCCTTCCACTTGCTTTGGGCTAGGGCCCCAGGAAACCTTAATGCACCTCTGCTCCCCAGCACTATGCTTGACTAAAGCTTTTATCTTTTTGTCTTCCATCATGATGAAGCTCTATGCTGGACTTCAGCTTATTATATTTGAGGTAAAATACACAGCTGCGTAAGGTACATGCATCTTGAAATGCTCAGTTTAGTTGCCTCCCTTTTTGGAAACTGGCTTCATTGTTGGATTGCTTCTCATTCTTAGACAGTCAGGTATGTTAATGAGTGGTGTTCATTTATGATAATTTGGTAGACAAGTGATTGTGAGAGTGCGATCCTTGCCCGCCACTATTAATTCCAATCATTTTCTGGAGTCAAAGGGCTACTTGGAGATAAAAAATAACATTGTAGCATCTTTCATATGTGCCATTGGTATCAAATATACTGTTTGCCTAGGGAGAAGTTTCGTGTGTTGGATAATGTGATACGAACACCTGCCACCATACTTTTTCAATGTATCCAAGGACAATTGATACCCCAGCATTTCATCCACATTGAAACATTGTCCCCAACAAGAGTTGAGACTCCACAACTTTTGGAGTTGCAACTGGCTACAGGCAGCAAGGGAAGTCAAACCCACTAGAGCACTTGCAACTAGTTGGTAGTTACGTGACTTCTCTATGGTTCTTGTGGAGCTATTGTCCTCCAGGCAGCAACCAGTATTGCTCCCTCATTCAGAAGTTTGGTGGTCAAGCCCTTATGCATTTTTCCTTCTGCAACATCAGAATTACAGGACTACAAAGCACTGGCAGTCCCATCACCTGTGACAGATTCAGGCAAATGTAGTAGTTCTCAGAGTAGGGCAGCAGATACAGTTGAGCCCCGCTATAACGTGACAAATGGGATCCAAGAAATCCCATTGCGCTAAATGCAGGGTCGCGTTATAGTGGGGTCTCAGACCCCAGCAGGTGGGGGCTGCGGCTTCTCTCCCCGCTGCCCAGCAGGGGAGAGAAGATGGGACCCAATGCCTGCCGGGACAGGGGACTCCAGGGCTGCAGGCACTGGTGTCCCTTGACTAAAGCCTTCTGCACAATGTACGTTTGTGCGTTTATTTAATTGAACTTTTGTAGCATATGTCTAATTAGTTCTTAGATTACACAAACCTCCTTATTTTAACACTGTCCAATTGAATACAATAGGTATACATCTCTCTGTTTTGTAGTGCTACAGATGTAATTTTACGAATAGCAAACATTCTTATCATGCATCTCTTAATTGTCTGAAATCTGTTAACAGCAAGTGATCTTGCCTGTACCCTTACTGTTGGAACAGATCCCCATCTGCTGGCACGTCTATGTCTATCAATTTCAGCCACTCTCAAGTTAGCTTTTTAAGACCCTGAGTTCCTGAGGGCTGTCTTTTGCTCATCTTCTGTGAGGTTGGTCAGTACTTATTTCCTCCACTTTTACAAGTAAGCATGGCGTGCTCAACTGAAGTCCTATTTAAGTGTGCTTGGCAACTCCCCGTTGCTCCCCAGGATGAAGGGAATACAGCCGGGTAGACCCTAATAAAGGATTATTGCCCCGAGGTCTGCGGGAGAGGGGGGCATTATTTGTTTGGAGTCTTCTGTTGATCCAAAAGGGGAGAACTCAGTGGGAGGGAAAACAGAGAAGGAAGAAAGGTCACGTTCACCCGCACCTTGATAGAGAAAGGTAATTTGCATGCTTACCGGTCTGATTCTCCAACCCTTATGTTTCTTGCTGAGTAACACACACCATCCCACAGCATGCACTGGAGCTCCTTGTGTGAAAGTAGTACTCCTTGTAACTAAGTTACACAACTACAACTTCAATTTAATTTTTCTCTTTCCAAGTTCTGGCATGCTGCCAAGATGAGAATGGGTCTCTCTAATCCCCCAACAATTCTTCTCTTCCCTTCCTCCCATCTTCCCTACACACAAGAAAACGGCCCTGAGCAGTGCAAGAACCACTGCCTGGGGCAGCCTAGCTCCCAGCTCTGCCCCTATTGCCCGAGACCCTGCCTTTTCTGCACCCAGCTCCTCCCCCACCCCACCCCACCCCACCCCCGCAGCCACCAGCTAACAACCCCCAACTCTAGAGTGCCCCAGAAGGGTGGGCAGCACAGCCCCAGCCTGACCTGGAACCACGGCACATGGTAGGGAAGAACCTCGGAGTGGGATAAGAGCCATGGGATAAGAGGGGAAGGAGCTCTCATGGATTAAAAGATAGAAAACTAAAGCTAGATATAAATGGTCAGTTCTCAGAATGGAGAGATGTAAATAGTTTTGTCCCCCAGGGGTCTGTTCTGTGACCAGTCTTTTTAATATATTAATAAATGATCTGGGAAAAGGGGTAAACAGTGAGGTGGAAAAATTTGCAGATGATATAAAATTACTAAAGATAGTTAAGACCCAGGCAAACTGCAAAGAGCTACAAAAGGATTTCTCAAAACTGGGTGACTGGGCAACAAAATAGCAGATGAAATTTTAATGTTGATAAATTCAAAGTAATGCACATTGGAAAATATAATCCTAACTGTACATATAAAATGATGGGGTCTAAATTAGCTGTTACTGCTCAAGAAAGAGATCTTGGCGTCATTGTGGACAGTTCTCTGAAAATATCCACTCAATGTGCAGTGGTAGTCAAAAAAGTGAAGAGAATGCTGGGAATAATTAAGAAAGGGATAGATAATAGGACAGATATCATCTTGCCTCTATATAAATCCATGGTATGCCCATATGTGGAATACTCTGTGCAGATGTGGTAATAACACTGGAATTTTTCAGTTTGGAAAAGAGATGCCTAAGGGAAAATATGATTGAGGTCTATGAAATCATGACCGGCGTAGAGAAAGTAGATAAGGAAGTATTATTTACTACTTCTCAAAACACAAGTAGTAGGGGTCACCAAATGAAATTAATAGGCAGCAAGTTTAAAACAAATAAAAGGAAATATTTATTCATATAACGCACAGTCCACCTGTGGAACTCCTTGCCAGAGGATGTTGTGAAGGCCAAGACCATAACAGGGTTCAAAAAAGAACTAGATAAATTGATGGAGGATATATCCACCAATGGCTATTCGCAAGTATGGGCAGGAATAGTGCCCCTAGCCTCCGTTTGCCAGAAGCTAGGAATGAGCAACCGCAAATGGAGTACTTGATTATATGTTCTGTTCATTTCCTCTGGGGCACCTGGCATTGTCCACTGTCAGAAGACAGGATACTGGGCTAGATGAACCTTTGGTCAGTCCCAGGAGGGCCATTCTTATGTTCTTATTACTTTCACATCCCCACATGCAGAGCTGAGCTGCGTATAGAAGAATGTTTTTAATACTGTGATTTGCCTTTCATATAATCTACACTGAAGAAAAGTATTAAGTAAACATGCTATGAAATTTAAAATGTAGGCATAAAAGAGAATGCTGTAAAGAATTGAATCTGATCATAAACAGGTCAGATTAAGGTAGTAAGTGCTAGGTATGTTTTGAGTCTCTTTGGGGGTGGGGGGAAGCCCCCAAGAAGAGAGGCAGAGATGGCTGAAATAAATTTTTATATATAGTGTGTAAAACAAACAGAAAAAAACCTGGTATCAATAGGGGCTATGCCAGGGAACTAGAGCTACTGCCTACTATCCAACTCATGCGTGTTTTCTGTTATCTTGGTCTCCTACTCACCATCCCCATCCAAATCACTGTCTGTCTGCAGAACTGTAACTAAGCATTTTAGCGCCTGGGGTGAGCAAGCATATCTGGGTGCCCTAGAGGATATGTGGGGGCGGGGGCGGCATGCAGGATTGCATCCCATCTCCCCCACCTGGTTTCTGCCTTCCACTTATCACAGGCTTTCTCAAAGCTGGTGGGAGCGGCCCGGCTGCTCGGGCCCCTGTCTGTGCTGTGGGACCCGGGGCACTGGCTGGCTGCTCAGCATCTCCCCCTGCACTGCTCATCAAACCAGCTGCCTCTGCACAGCTAGGCGCTCCCTTGACAGGGAGGGCAGCACAGCTCCAAGCTGTATCCCTGACATACTCTTGCTTCTGCCCCGAGGAACCTGGTGCTGGCCAGCGACACCCCTGGAGCTGGGCTCTGCCCAAGTTGCTTGGCTGCCCTGAGATGTTCCCCAAGGTGCTCCCTGAAGTACTTATCCTCCTAGGGCACCTGCCTCTCAGCTTGGGTTGCCAGCCCTGTAGGATTGCCCTGGAGTCTCCAAGAAATAAGGATTCATCTTTAATTAAAGATTGTCATTTGATGAAACCTTCAGGAATATGTCTAACCAAAATTGGCAACGTGACTCTCTGCAGCCTGTTCACACCCTGCTCGCTGCCCAGGGACCTGCCATTGCAGTCAATTTCACTCTTCCCACACTCCCTGTGCACAGAGTGGACCCACCCTTGGCTGCCCTGCTCCAGCCCCATGGCTTCCAGGCTCATGGCCACACACAGCCCAACCCTAATGCCCAGCCCAGGCAATAGGGTCACGTGGCTGCTGGCAGGATGGACTTGCTCCTGCCAGCTCCAGAAGGTTCTGAGAACAGAGCAATCTAGGGTTACCATATTTCAAGTTCCCAAATAGAGGACACTGCAAGGAGTAGAGGGAGGGGAAACTGGACAGGAGTGCTGAATGGGGTATTTGAGGGGAGAGCTGGAGGAGTATGTGTGTACTTACATGGGGTATCTGGGGTGGCACTGGAGAGGAAGCAGCGTCACTCCCTATCATGGTGTTAGGGTAGCTGGCAAAGTCCCAGGATGCAGCGCCAGCCTGTCAGAATCTCTCTGCAAGTCCCTCCCTCTTTCCAGGCCAGGGAGTCAGTGACATTCAATGCCCTGCCCACCTGTTGCCACCACCACCATGGTCCTCGCTCCGTGGGGAGAGCCTGCTATAGCTGGGGTCACTGGGTCCCTAGCACATGGCAAGTAGTAATAACTGTAGGTAGAAAGAAGTGGAGATTGAGAATACTGCAACACTGAGAGCAGGAAATAAAATTAGAAACCACAAAATCTGGCAAAAGAGTATAGGTTGACTACTGCACTTGCTCTCATTGAAGTCGATGAGAGTTTTACAGTTGAATTCAATGGGATCCCTTTAATCTCATCTCCCTTTAATGAAAGGGAGCTTGCATTAAGTTCTTACAAAAGAAATAATCACCTGATGAAAAGTAAGATTTTCATTGTAGCTCTGCTCATTTAAGTTCTAAACAGTGAGTAGTACTACCAATTAGCTTCACAATTCTTAGCCCCCACTCACTCAAAGAGCCCTTCTTGTGATTCTCAGTTTCTTCCTCTCTCTTACATGCTTTCAAAATTCTCTTGACTGTTAACATCACTCCAAGAGTAAAAGGAGCTACCTCCTGAAGATGATTTCCCTGCCCTTCATCTGCTCTCACTACAATGGGGCCATCACATGATTCATTATGAAGTGAGGTGACTCTCAAAGTAGCAGTGTAGCAAGTGTGCAAAACTCAAGAAAGCTACTTTAATTGAAGTTGGTATATTGTTGTTCAGCAAACAGAATGGCCTGGATGAAATCCTGAGTTTAAAAATGTATGAATTAACACAAGCGACAAAGCATCTTGTAGCACCTTCTAGACTAACAGATGTTAGTCTAGAAGGTGCTACAAGATGCTTTGTCGCTTTTGCAGATCCAGACTAACACGGCTACCCCTCTGGTACTGAATTAATACAGTGTCATTAATTTATAATAGAGAAGACCTCCACAAAATATTTTCAGACTACAACCCAACTGTTTGACATCAATTTCAACACAAGATTAATAAAGTAAGTGATTGTGGGATGAGTTTTGTGAAGACTTTGGATACAAGGATAGCATATACTGTAGCATTAAACTTCACAGGAATTTAAAATCTTGGGAATGCTACCAAGCTCAAAGATTATAAATAAATATATTCATAGTAGTGTCCTAGTGCACCAGACTCATAATTATGCCAATTATAGTACAAAGAAAATTTGTGTTGGTATTTGATTATAAAAATGTGTTCCCTAATACCTGTAGATTTCTCAGCAGGAATTGGGGAGCAAAGCAACCTTTGAGAAGGGATTGAGGATTTGGGTTTTTGTTCCTCAGAAAACTGGAGTGCGTGTGTGTGGAGGAGGGGATAAGCTGAATACCTGGGGACTGGGTGGTAGAAGGCAAAACTTGGGGCCGCCTAGGATGTTGAAGATGTTTCCTCAGTAATTAGGGCTGAGGGTGCTTTTTCAGGGGAGGGTTTGGGGAAGAAGAAAGAAATGGGTGTATTTCTGAGGGTTTGGGATGCTAAGAATAGGACTTGGAAATGGTGGATTCATATTTCACCTCCAAAGCCAGCTGGTACTTGGGAAGAGCACCTTTGAATCTAAATTTTGCTGTAAGCTTAGAGCTGCTTGTAGGCTCTTACATTTTTCGATTTAAGATCTGAAGTCAGTTTCTTAAGAATTTAGGGGAGAAGAGAGCAAAGTGCCAGGTAGAAGAGAAAAATAGCAACTTTAAACTGCCCCTTATCTTTCTATTGTAGTCCAGGGGTCAGCAACCTTTCAAAAGTGGTGTGCCGAGTCTTCATTTATTCACTCTAATTTAAGGTTTCGCATGCCAGTAATACATGTTAATGTTTTTAGAAGGTCTCTTTCTATAAGTCTATAATATATAGCTAAACTATTGTTGTGTGTAAAGTAAATAAGGTTTTTAAAATGTTTAAGGAGCTTCATTTAAGATTTAAATTAAAATGTAGAGCCGCCCCCGACCCAGCTGGTGACCAGGACCTGGGCAGTGTGAGTGCCACTGAAAATCAGCTTGCGTGCCACCTTTGGCACATGTGCCATACGTTGCCTACTCCTGTTGTAGTCCTTCCTCCCCTCCAACTTCCCACAGCAGAAAAAGTTGGACAGCACTACTGTAGATTTTAATAATAACTTCACTGCATAAATATACAGTTTTTTCTATCCCAACCAAGATGTTGGCTGGATGTGTTTCTTTTTTTGCAATGAAGTGGGAGTAGGCAAGAGGTGGTTTTGCAAGCAGGGTGGGTTGGAATGAACTGCTGATTCTAGGATGGAAAAATAATGAAATACTTTGGGAAAGAAAATGAAATGCTGGAGTCTCAGACTCCCTACATTGCCCTGTCCTCCTTTTGCTTTCTCTTTCAATTTCTAGATTTAGATAGAAAAATTTAAACATATAAATTTAAATAAATTTTGCATATGGGTGGTGCTCCCAGCCCAGAAAGTTTGTTATGTGGGAGTTTGGCATGGTGGTGGGAGGTAATTTGATAAAGGGGGAGTCAGAGTTATGGCTATGGTATGTGCTCTGTGGTGTGTGGCTGTTGTGATACTGGTAAAGTGGGGGAGGAGCGATTTTTTTTGTGCAGAAAAACAATGTGTTTTGAAAGAGATCAGTTAACAAAAATGATACACTTCACTGTCGCACCACCATGTATTTTAGTGTTGCTCTATATCACTTTGACTCAGATTTTTTTTTCCATTTCCTTTCTCAGTCATGCAAGGGCCCTGTTGAATCCAGTGGAAAGAAGAACAAAAATAGAGACACTGGACCTGATTTTGTGTGTGTGTGTGTGTGTGTGTGTGTGTGTGTGTGTGTGTGTGTGTGTGTGCGCACATGTGCCTTGTGTAATCACTGACACCTGTGCAAAGCAGACGTAAAACACTAACATTCTAATTTTGTAGCATTTTATACCCCCACTTTGCATTCACTTTGTGCTGGTGTTAATGATTGCACAACGTGCAAAATCGTGGAGAATCGGACCCCTTATTTTTCCACTTTCATTCTGCCCTGTGGCTCACAGTCCATAGGAGAAGGTGTCTTCCAGAATTGGACAGTTACTGAAAGATTAGATTAGCCCATCTTAGGTACCTTCTCTGACAACTAGACCACAGAACACTCTGAATCTCTTGTGATAAACAGAGCTCTTCTACATAAAATATAACAGCCTAGAGGCAAAGTGTGTTAAGCTATTTATAATTTTAAGTAGTATTTTTAAGTAGTGAAGTGTGTACATTGTGACCCAGAAGTTAGTTTAATTAGCCTCAGCCCAGGAGGTTAATTTTAAACTAAAATTATGTCATGGTCTGCTGCTTTTAAATTAAACTTTTACTACTTAGCCATGTGAGCATATTTTATTTTTTTAAATGACTTTATAATCAAATAATTAATGGAAGTCTCCCCAGGACCATTATAAAGTGGAATAGGTGCACAAGGAGCACAGACAAATGTCAAACTGGAGAGCATCATAGTCATTGATCTAAAAGTGTGTTTGTGAAATCTTCATTAACTCGGTGCAAACTCTATGCTTATTTGGTTGAACACTAATTTCAGATTTTTCCACTACTATTCCTCCCCTGAAGGCATATTCACCCTTTTATCAACTAACCTGAATTTTAGAGGCACTCTGTGGATGGCAATGGCAGTACATATTAGATGTTGCACAGCAGTGATCCAAGAGCAGAAAAACACGTGACTGCCCTCCTCAGTTTAAAAAGGCATATGTGATTTTGTGTTCATTTTCTCCATAGCACCTAAACCATGCAGTAGCACAAGTGACTGAATGCATCAAATTGCATTCTATGCTGTGGCAATCTCAGATGAACTAAGGATTGAATACATGTTGTTCAATGTGTAATGTACTTTAGAAGTAATTAAATATATACATCTTTCTGTCTAACTAGATTTGGGTGAAAACTTTCATAGAAAACTTTTTTAGGTGAAAAATGCAGATTAGAGACCACTGAAATGTTTCACCAATTTGTTGTGGGTTTTGTTGAATTGTTTTGGTTAAAAAATTCCAATTTTAAAAAAATTAGTTCAAAATGACTATTTCAACATTTCCTTTAATTGAGTTTGTTTTTGTCAAGATAAAATGATTAGTTCAACCCAATATGATTTTTTTTCAGATTTTCTGGTGAGCCAAAAAATCTGTTGTTTGTACTTCTAATGCTAGTGAAAACCCAGTTGAGTACTAGATCCTAGGTTCTGGGAGCCAGTGAGGAAGTATGTACTTTATATGGTTCATCTACCTGAGTCTCAACCACCATCACTGATTTTCAGTTTGCATTTGTTAATGATTTTGCATCTACCTGTGTCCATGCATTTTAGTCATAAAACACAACTGGGCAATTAGTTTTGTGGCAGATAAAACTGGGTAACACCCAGAGCAGTTTCTTAAAATATTTTGGAATTCTGGGCAAAAAAATAACACACACACACACACACACACCCCCCAAACGTGTTTTTCCAAAGAAAATTGTACAATACAAATATTTTTCAAACTGCATGCATCCGACGAAGTGGGTATTAGCCCACGAAAGCTTATGCTTCAATATTTTTCTTAGTCTTTAAGGTGCCACAGGACTCTTTGTCACATGTCCTTAATACTGTCTTTTAGGGATCAAATTTTCCCTTAAGTTTTTCACTTTATTAAAATATATGTATTTATTGACATTAATGTAGTCAGTTAATTTACATAATACATAGCAATCCTAGACTTTCATATTCACATGAGTAGTCCTATGGAAGTCAATGTTACCTCACATTGGCTGAAACCACTTCCATTGCTGTCAATGCACAATTCCTGTTGACTTCAGCTAAAGTTAAATAGATGCCTCATCTTATTTACCATCTAAATAAGATAAAACAAATGAACATGAAACAAGACTCTGAATAACAATCCTGAGAAGACTCCATGTGGGGATTATGAGGAGGAGGAGGAGGGATGGTAGCATATTGTAGGGGGAAAAGGTGGTACTATCCCAAACTCCACCTACACATGATGCCAAATGAAATGGAACTCAGACAATTATGCATAATCTTCAGGATGAGATCATGCCTCTCCTTTCTCATGTGCTTGATTAGCAAAACCAGTGAGCTATGTTGGCATTTAAATGATCACTGTTAGGGTGTCAGAATTAACACCTCCTTAAAATGAATATTTTCATTTTTGCCACTTGCCCTAGAGTTAAGTATTAGAAAATAGGGAAAGCAGATTAAAAACTATGAAAATTGAATATTTGATAAAAGCTTTCTTTGATTTTAAAAATCTTCCTTAAAGATTCTAAACTAAAAATGTTTATCATCATATCTGCTCTCCTCACAGACTCCTGAGACGAACTCTCAACCAAAACAATTCAGTTATACACTGCCACTCAGGCATAAGTCAGTAAAGAACAGCAAGTTTATACTAAAAAAAAAAAAAAGTCTGTCATTTTTAACTACTGACACAAAGTAAAGCAATTACTTGTTTGTTAAGAATTAGTAGGAGCATTGCCAGCAGATTGCGGGAAGTGATTATTCCCCTCTATTCAACACTGGTGAGGCCACACCTGGGTATTGCATCCAGATTTGGTCTCCCCATTACGGAAGGGATGTGGACATATTGGAGAGTCAAGCGGAGGGCAATGAAAATGATTATGGGGCTGGGGCGCACGACTTACAAGGAAAGACTGAGGGAATGGGGGTTATTTAGTCTGCAGAAGAGACGAGTGAGGGGAGAATTGATAGCAGCTTTCAATTACCTGAAGGGGGATTCCAAAAAGAATGGAGCTCGGCTGTTCTCAGTGGTGGCAGATGACCAAACAAGGAGCAATGGTCTCAAGTTGCAGTGGGGGAAGTCTAGGTTGAATATTAGGAAACACTGTTTCACTAGGAGTGTGGTGAAGCACTGGAGTGGGTTACCTAGGGAGGTTGTGAAATCTCCATCCTTTGAGGTTTTTAAGGCCTGGCTTGATGAAGCCCTGGCTGTGATGATTTAGTGGGTTTTGGTCCTGCTTTGAGCAGGCGATTGGACTAGATGACCTCCTGAGGTCTCTTCCAACCCTAATATTCTATGGAATATTCTTATGTTTCAGGAAATTAATTAGTAAATTGTAATCAATAAAACTATAAGAAACCCCTGTAAATACCATAAATTAAGTACATTAATGGGTAACTGGATTAATTAGTTTAATATAAACAAAATGCTGCTATTACTAACAGGGAAGAAAGGGTGGTCTTGCGATTAAAGCACAGGAGTGGGAGTCAGGAGATCTTGGTTCTGTTCTTGACTCTCATAATTTTACAATCTAATTTTTGGGACCATGGTGCTTCTCTGTGCCTTGGTTTTCTCATCTATAAAACAATTCTTCTGTACTTCATGGGGTGTTCAGTCTTAGTGATTTATGAGCATTAGTAAATTATGAGATCCTCAAATTGCTACAGGCGTCTAAAATATTATTTAGATGAATAAACGTAACCAATTTTACCTGTAGATGGTGAAAATTATTTACTAAACTTAACATCAGTTACTAAATATATGTTTTTGGAAATATATTTTTCCTTTGGGTACATGTATATTTGCTGCAGCCACCTTTAGCATGAACTCAGGGAATATTTGAATTGATAGAACAGGCTTACAGAACATGAAAATATTTTTGAACACACAACTATTTTCTGGTCCTATTGAAATCAACAGGAAAGTTCACCTTGAGTTCAGTGCAACCAAGGTTTGCCCCACATGAAGGAAGCTGACTAGCTGTTTTCCACAAAGACTACTTACCCCAAGGTTGGAAATGTTTAGGGCGCTACAGACTCTGAACAACTACTAATTACTCTTAACATTTTTAGTCTCTTCTTTCCTGACTGCAACTTCTCCTCCTGCCTCAGCTCCTCTATTTCCTCTCACACCCTTTACTTTCTGAGGGCTGCCCTAATTTGAATCCACCTGACTACAGCCCCCAGGAGTAGGTCAGGCAGGTGGGAATTGCCAGTGAGAACACTTCACATCTCATTTCCTGGGGCACACTGCCCACATTTTCCCTGCATTGAGGATTTCTGCAGGGACGAGAAGGGTGGCAGAGAGCAAGCACAGCTAGCTCTAATCCATCTGGAGACTCAATGTGGGAAGAATGCATCAGTAATTAGTAGAATTCAGGGATTATAAAACAATAATCAATCGGCAGAATGATTCTTTGAAATGAGTAAATATATTTCACTCCAGAATTGCAACCAGCAATTGCTAGACTTTTTTTTTTTTTTTTTGGTGTGAAAAGCACTAAAAATATAGCAGAAGAAGAAAAAGGAAGAGGAGAGAGAGAGAGAGAATGAGAATAAATCTTGTTATTGCCAGGTACTTGCATGTCTGCTCCAACTCAGCAGGGTTACCATTCTGATTGAAGAGAGCCTTAGGTGGCCTTTCCCCCATACCGGTAAATTACCTTTGAGCCTGCTACTAATGCTCTTGGGGCTACTTCTCTGGAAGTGATGGCTGGTACTCAAGCATAACTAATCACATTTAAAATTCTGACCAATAACGAAGCAGAAATGTTTTCTATTCTATTGCACAAATGCTGTTTGAGGAAGACTTGAATCTTAAAAATCACTTACATGAAATGCAGCTGTTCAGTTCCTTAGATCCTTTGCACAAAGTGTAACTCGTTCCCATAATATATTGGTATGTTTCCAGCCTTGCTCATGTTGCTTGTAGGTTGTAACCTATAAAGATATCACTATGTGGTGTTCATGAAAACTAGGTCTCGCTTCACTCAATTCATTGCTAAACTATTTATTTCACTGACATCCTGCATCACCTATAAGCAACAGTACCACAGTGGTTATCAGTGCACAAGAAGAATGGTGATTTTATACTAGTATTTAAAATAAACATACTAGAATGTGCAGTATTTAGAAGAGTGAGATAATTAAGATAAATATAGTATGAAACAATTAAGTAATTGTAATTAATCAGGTTTCTCATAAGTTGAGTAAATTTTGGGTTTTGTTAATATAAATGTATCAGTTTTATTAATCAAAATGGAACATGAAGATAATTTGGAATTTACAGAAAGTGAAATAAAGTTGGATACATGTTATTGAGTACAAAATTTAAATGAAGGAATTTAACGGGATATTAAAACTTTACTGAGAAGTAATAGATTTAATCATAATAAATTCTTATCACAAATTTGTCAACATACTACTCTAAGGAAGTGATTTACATACTAGTATGATTCTATGGAGCCTTAACACAAATCCTTATCAATGCATCAGTCAACTGAAAATTACTTGACTGTCAGTGAAAGCTAAACCAAAAGAAATTCCAAAGTTATAAACTTAAACAATTACTTATTGAAATATCAGTATAATTCAAAAGACAACAATTAAGCCTTTTTTCTTTATCCCACACATACAAATGTCTCACACCAACCCAGGGTATATAGTTCAAAACTGCTTCTGATTTCTCTTGCAATCCATAATAGTTATAACCACCTGCAAACCTAATATTTAAAATCTTATAGTAAATTACTTAAAATAAATATTAAACCAATAGTAAATTATTTACCATATGCTTTGAATAATCCAAGATTCTGTCTCTTGCCTTAGAAACTGTCAGTTTCATATGTTATCATAGATCATATGTTATCTGAAAATAACTGCTAACTCCTAATTACTCTGGACCAGATTAGTTTTTTTCATGCAATTAAGATCAGTTTCCCTTAGAAGTTATAATTATAATTTCCAGTCTCAGCACTCTTAATTGTAATGACTTAAAATTTATTTCTAGATATTTAGGTACTATCTAGATACTTTCTAGTGCAATGCAAATATACACCATACATTTTTCTGATGAAACATAGAAGATTTGTCATGGAGAAGTATCTAGACTGTTTCTCCTCCTCTTAGGCCTTGGGTATACTAAGGGATGAGGGAAGAAAAGGGAGGTGCAAGAGAGAGGGAAAAACTTGTATGTGTTTGTGAGAGAGACCATGAGAGACTCTACTTCCACTTTAGGTTTAAAGTGTTCCACTCTATTTTAGAAAGAAAAGTGCATTGCAGAAATATTTTTTAATTTAACTCTAAAGTTAATGAACTCAATACATGAGTAACTGGGTGAAATTTAGAGTAGTAATCTGTATCAGCAAAAGCAATGGGAAGTCCTTGTGGCACCTTAGAGGCTGACCAGTTTATTTGGGCATAAACTTTCGTGGGCTAAAACCTGCTTCATCAGATGCATGGAGTGAAAAAAACCAGTAGGTAGTATATATATATAACAGCATTTTCATTTCCTGTGAGATATATATTGCTTACTGTATTTTTCATTCCATGCATCTGATGAAGCAGGTTTTAGCCCACAAAAGCTTATACCCAAATAAATTGGTCAGCCTCTAAGGTGCCACAAGGAGTCTTTGCTGGTTTTGGGGTGAAATTTCATAGTCTGTGATATACAGTTGGTCAGACGAGATGATCTAATGGTCCCGTCTGACATTTAAATTTTTGAAGGCCATCTTGCATTCATGTTTGTGCAGTGTTTGCTGAGAAATAATGGGACATGAATCTTTTCAGCTGAAAGCCATTACTATGATATGGCAGTTTGCTGGCCTAACTGACATGAGTTGGTGTTCTCAATCCAGTTCCTAGTGAACATGTCTGAAATCCTGATCTCATTAAAGTCCATGGCAAAACTTCTGTTGCGAGGAGATTTCCTACTGGGGCTACCACTTCACTCCAGATGTCCACATCACAAAATCAGATGACCAGTTCATAGTGCCAAGGGTACTAGGTTGACCAGTCCGAGAGACTACATTGCTCTGGATGCCACAACTCAGTTGATACAGATTGGTAAAACAGTATGTGGAGATTTGTTCTTCTGCTTACTCTGCTCCACTTGGTCTTTAGTCTCTAAGACTTGGCCTACACTGGGGGAGGGGTCGACCTAAGATGCACAGCTTCAGCTACGTGAATAATGTAAGTGAAGTCGGCGCATCTTAGGCCAACTTACCTGTCGTCCTCTCAGCAGCAGCAGTCAGCAGCAGGCTCCCCCGTTGACTCCAGCTTGTGCCTTTTGGCAAGCTGGAGTTCCGGAGTCGACGGGAGCACCTTTGGCGATCGATTTATCGTGTCCTGACGAGAAGCGATAGATCGATCACTACCCGCCGATTCAGCAGGTAGTGAAGACATACCCTAAGTCTGAACCATTGCCAGTTTAACTCAGTTTACCATTAAATTCAACTGAACTAAGATTAGAATTTAAGATGATAATGAAAATAAAAGGAAACAGCAAGAAGTTTATATTATGACAAAGCCTGGTATCTCAAACTGGTTTGTTTACAAAATCTTAGAAAGAGGATATTCCTACCCTTATTTGGGCTCAGATACTAGGTGAAATTATGTAGGCTATATTTTGCAAGAGACTGAACTAGATGATTATATTTTTCCTTTCCGGCCTTAAAAAAATCTGTGAACTTTATTTGTTTACAAGCTTTCTACGGTCTCTTCACTTTTGTATCTGAACACCTCAGACATTAATGAATTAATATACACAACATCCCTGTGGGATAACACAGTCACCAGGTTATATATGAAGTCTGGCATAGCCAGAAACACAACTCCTCAGTCCCAATACAGTGCCATTACCATAAACCAAATGTCCTCTCCAACAGACTTACTAGTAATTACCTATTGACTTATTATTACAGATAGAATGCTGGCTAACCTCTTAATTACTATAGTGAATCCATATCCTCATTAGCTGCATTTATACAGTGCTATGGTGCTTGATAATCAAATAAAATATCTGTTCCCTGAGGGGCTCAAATAAATTATCCAAAATTTACATAAATATAGCTGAGAGCTGAATTTGGCCCATAGAAGCTACATTAGATTTAATTCAGCAGGGATTACAAATTAAGGAGCTGGTATGGGTTGATGAGAGAGACAGTAGTGAAAGATTCGTGTTGCATATGCAGTTTGTTAGCACTCGTTCAATCTCCTAGAATTAAAATCCATGTCTATGTGTACTGTACTGGAGTTGAAGGGTAAGGTGTGAATCAGTGGTGGAAGCCTAGCCGAAAGAAGTGATTTGAAAATCACATCTCCTATTTCTTGGTTAAACATGTACACGCAGTCCGAACTCACTGGGAATTCTTCATTTAAAATGTAATTTACAGGGCTTTTCTCAATGGCCCAAATTGGTGATGTTCTACCTTGCCTACCAGGATCCATGCTTCTATTCTTGATCCTGCTCTGTTGCTCTGCATGCTGGTTGAGGCTGAGGCCTTCAGTGGGAAAAATAAAGGATTGTATGTCACCTTTGTGGCTCCTGGAATTTTGGTTCCTAGCTGACCCCATCTGGTCCCTGGCCTCATTCTAGCCCCTTTACACTACTCTAAAATTTGCCAAGGATCTGATCTGAAGAACATTAATCAATCTGATTACAAATCCCTTCTCCTCTCAGACACTCACCTTTCACTCTTCTGACTCCTGTTATGACATTTTCACTAATTCTGCCACCATCATAGAATTTTTCATGGCCAGAAAGACTTAAATTTCTAATATGAGCAATAACAATCAGCAAAACCATAACTTTTATTTAAAAATTATAATAAAACAACCACTGTCAGGTCACCTTTAACATCAAAGGAAGGAAAACAAAAGCTCAAGCCATTTTTCCTCTCTTCCCTCTCCCCACTCAAGTCACCTTTAAGGCTTAAATGCTCATTTGCCATGTTGTGTGTGTCCAGTTTGTGGCAGGCACAGAAGGCATCACACCTTCTGCTGATAACTTGTTGTGCTTCAGAGAGGTAGCTGTGTTAGTCTGGATTTGAAGAAGTGACAAACAGTCCTGTGGCACCTTAAAGGCCACTTTAAGTGGCCACTTCATGCATCTGACGAAGTGGGTATTAGCCCATGAAAACTTATGCTTCAGTACTTCTGTTAGTCTTTAAGGTGCCACAGGACTCTTTGTCGCTTGTTGAGCTTGTAATTCTGTGGTTGCTCCTCCAGGCTGTACAAACTACTTGAGTGAGCAGGAATGCTAAGATATAAAAAAGTGTATTACAGCATTTGCTGAATACTAAGAGAATATTATATTTCTTTCCTTAAGGTTGTGTGAAGGCACTTGAGCACAGCAATAATCTAGTATATTCACAGCATTATAAATATGAATATCCCTGATTTCCTCTATAAAGTCAGTAAATAGGTATTTTTCAGGTCCATGAACAGAGCTTTGAGTACACATGGCAGGAGCTTTATCTGATTGCCTTCCTTAGCACAAATCTGGGGAGGTGACCCATTAGGATCTGGCATTAAATGGTGGTAATTAAAATGCTGTTTTTGATATTTATATTTAGATAGAAATTTGAAATGGCTCTCTTAAAGGCATACCCTGCCGTTGTTTTCTCTGCATCTGATATTTTCACTCAGTCAACTGGCTATAAAGAGTTCTTGTTTAAATGTAATGCAATCAGATAGAATTGAAAGAATGACAGCCTGATTCAAACCTCACTCCAGTTTTACACATCTATGTAATTCCTTAGACAACTGTGAAGTTACTCCCATTATGCACCAGGGTAAAATGTACCAGAATCATGCCAGAGTACTCTGAGAGGACTGATGAAATAAGTTATATTTATGGTGAATTTCCTAGTTACTTGGAAGGTCCTATACTGTTTGCTTTGTACAGTACTTTATTACAATCTTTTGTTTAGCAAAAAGCATTATGGTGAGGTTACCATTAGTCAGGTGTTTTGCTGGTGCAATTCATAAACCTTGGATACTGTGGTGTAGCCAGATTTTAACATCAGAGGGAGCAAGCACCCAAAAAAAAGGTGCCACTTCACACACGAGACTCGCACGAACAAAGTTAGCTCCAAGCTGTGAGGCGGCTCCAGCCCTTCCAGCGGCGCCTTCCAAGGCTCCACTCCACAGCAATTCCCTTCCCACCACTGCCATGGGGCGCTGTTTGCACCCAGACTTGGACCAACTTTTGCGCCAGTTTCCCTGCCGCCCGCTTCATCTGCAGCGGGGGGATCGGGTGTGGCAAGGTGCCACTTTTGGAATTCTGGGCTCAGGGGAACCCCCCCCCCCGCCAGCTGTACTACTGCTTGGATATATCATGAAACTTTTGCCACGCTTGTGCCTCAGAGGCGGTAAATTCAGCTAGCTAAAAACACATGTCCATATACTGTATCTTTCCCACATAATTAGTGACAGATATGGGTGAAGGGAAGAGAGGGACACATCAAGTCTCTTCACCAGTAAGAAAGCAGCAGCAAGTGAAGGAATACTGATATCGCAGAAGGGAGTAAAAACAAGGTCCTTCCACCTGACACAGAGCTAGCTCAACAGTGCACTTTTTCCATCAAGGAGATTTGAAGCCCTGGTGCCTCACAGCTGGAAGGAGAGCCATCCTCCTCCCCCACTATACTTGTAGGGGGTTTCACCAGTATAACTATCAGTCTAGTCAGTAAAACAGTCTCATGCAGACAAACTCATCTACCTAAAACACTCAATAGTTGAATCAGTGCTAACAAAATCATAGCTTGATACTTATAACCACACAGAGTGCTTAACATAGAAGAGATTGCTGCAGAGAAGGTGAAAGGAATCGTGTTTTAAAAAAAGAGTAATTCTGTAGAAAAGTAAGTGGAAGAGACACCTGATGGAAAAAGAGAAAGATGCTTCATCTAGAGAAAAGCAGGAGTGTCTGTCAGGGGAGCATGCCCCTCTTCCAAACCTTTAAAAGGATTCCGGTTTAATTCAGGGATAGCTATGTGGTATGAAGCAGTTTTTGTGAGGGCCAGTTCATCTCCCCATAATCCAGATAGTAGTGGGGGTTTCACATTTATCAGTCTGGGAATGCAATTTAATAAAGATGTAAATCATTTCAGCTGGTGCACCATTTCACAGATATTTCAGGGTAGTAAAGAAATGTATAATCCTAATTATTTATTGAGAGTTAGCTTTAGACACCTGCTATTATTTTGAATAAAATCTCCATGTTTCCTATACAGAATCTAAGAACAAAGGCTTCCTGGCCTGATTCTGTCCTATCCAGGTCTTTTTCTCTCCTTTGACCTAGCAGTTATTTTCAGACTTATTCCTAAAGCACATTATTTTACAATAGATACTATTATTGCTCCCTGCGGTGGTTTATTCCATATATTAATGTGCTGGTGTAAAGAAAGTCTGCATACTTTCCTTTTAGGTCAGGTCTTTCTTATCTGAAATTCACACCCTTCTGTTCTTGTATTAGACCCTAGCTCTGTGCAGTAATATCTACACTAGCTATTTTCTTATTAATCTGGATCCCTCATGATGTCCTTTTTTCCCCCCTCCCTCCTGGAATACAGACCCATCTTTTCCAACTCTTTGGACTAAAGATCTTTCCCCCTTTCATATTATGCTGATTATCTCGTTCTGCATCTTCCCCATTTCTAAGATATTATTTTAATTATGAAAAAGATCAGTTCACAACAAATTAGAATGTGGCCTTGCTGAAGCTGGGTAATCTGAGACATCAAGAAGCAAATGTAGAGGTCTTCAGAGATTCCTGAGTACTTGACTTAATTTCAAATTGCTGCTTACTATCTCTAAGTTGGATTATATCTTTGAGTGTTATATCTTTTAATTTTTGCTGAAACATTGTCAGTTTGAAATGTTATAAATTGCCTAGAGCTTGGATTAGATGTGAAAACATTGAAATAAATAAGTAGGATTTGCAGGAGTACCTTTAATACTGGGCAGGTACAACTTGTTGATTGTATTAATTTCCCTCTCAGCAGAGGTGAAAGTAAGATGGTACGGTGTACCAGCAAGAGCCACTACAATGCCAACTGTAGCGGCAGGGGGCAGCTTCCCCAGGCCGGTGATTTAAAAGGTCTGGTGCTCCTAGCTGCTGCTACCACAGTGGACCACTTGGCCCTTTAAATCACCACCAGAGCCCTGCTGCTGGAGCTCCAGTGGCAATTTAAAGTGCCTGGAGCTCCCCACAGAAGCCAGAGTCCCAGGCCCTTTGAATTGCTGCTGGAACCCTCGGGTAGTGGTTCTTAGCACAGGAGCTGCCTCCTGGGGCTCCTGTGGTGATTTAGAGGGTTCAGGGCTCCCGGCTGCCATTACTGCAGCAAAGCCCATTGCCCTTTAAATAGCCACAAGAGCCCCATGGCCAGAGCCGTGTCAGCAGCCCGCTTCCAGCAGCAATTTAAAGGGCCCAGAGCTCTGCTGCTGTAGCGGTGGCCGGAGACCCGGGCCCTTTAAATCATCGCCAGAACCCTGCTGCCGGAGCCCCAGGCCTTTTAAATCTTGATTTAAAGGGCCTGGGAATTTGAAGGCCCCATCTCTTCTGACTGAGGCCAAGACCCCTCTGGTTGAGGCTCTGCCCCCTGCTCAGGACTCCAACATACCTGTAAGTCCTTTAGGACTTATGTTACTTTCACCCCTGCCTATGGGAAGTACTGTTTTCTGTTAAGGCTGTTCTTCTTGAAGTGACTTAATGACTTCCTTTAGAGTGCCCCCATGTAAATCACTGGTTGGAAGACTCTTGATGCACTGGCTATTTTATGCTTCCTATATCCACACATGAATCCCTTATATGATATTAAAAAATTCTTTTCCAAGTCTAATTAAGTCTTTGCACCCCTGGAATTTTTTGTTGCTATTACATACTGTTTGAGTTTTGTTTCCCTTCAGTCTTGCTGCTTTTCCTATTCACAGTCTATAACCATTGAGGGTACGTTCTTCTAATACTTTGTTACAACTGTAACATTACTTTAGTTTTCAATATACTGAATGGCATAAGCCACTTATCCGAGCATTCTCATTTATATCCAAGTCATTATAGAACAGATTCTACAAACCTTACTCCTGTTGAGCAGCACTCATTCACTGAAGTCAATGAGATTACTTGGTTGAGTTTATTTTACTGCATAAATAAGGGTTGCAGAATCAGTCTGTTAATATTTTATTGATCACCTTTGTTTGCATTGACCATCCCTCCCATGTTGTATTGCCAGCGCATTTTATCACTTTATTGCCAGTGCCGCCTTCTGCCTTATTGATATACAAGTGAAATAAATCAATATTAATACTGTTTCTTGTCACCTCCCTCTCTTCCAGATTGTTCTGGGTGTTAATCCAGTCACCCTCTGATTTAATGTTTACAGTCTCTTCCTCACTGTTGAAGATAAATTCAACAGCAACTGCATATTCTGAAGTTCTTTATTGAAGCTTATAAAGCAGGGGTGGGCAAACTATGTCCACAGGCCACATCCAGCCCACGGGACCATCCTGTCTGGCACCTGAGCTCCTAGCCAGGGATGCTAGCCTCTGGCCCCTCCTCTGCAGCCTCAGCGCACTACGCCACCAGCGCTCTGGCCCACTGCTCCTAGGCAGCACTGCAGCAGCATGGCTGGCTCCGGCGGGGCTGTGAGCTCCTGCCACTATGAGCGGCATGGTAAGGAGGCAGGGTGCAAGCTTCTGTGGAGCAGTGTGTCTAGCTCCGGTGGGATGCGCAGCTGCCAGACATGCCGCTTTGAGCGGCATGGTAAGGGGGCCGGGCAGTTGGATACGGTGCAGAGAGTTCCGGGGGGCAGTCGGGGACAGGGAGCAGGGGGTTGGATCATAGCATCATAGAATATCAGGGTTGGAAGGGACCTCAGGAGGTCATCTAGTTCAACCCCCTGCTCAAAGCAGGACCAATCCCCAACTAAGTCATCCCAGCCAGGCTTTGCCAAGTCAGGCCTTAAACCTCAAAGGATGGAACTTCCACCACCTTCCTAGGTAACCCATTCCAGTGCTTCACCACTCTCCTAGTGAAAGTTTTTCCTAATATCCAACCTAAACCTTCCCCACTTGCAACTTGAGACCATTACTCCTTGTTCTGTCATCTGGTTCCACTGAGCACTGTCTAGATCCATCCTCTTTTGAACCCCCTTTCAGGTAGCTGAAAGCAGCTATCAAATCCCCCGTCATTCTTTTCTTCTTCAAACTGAACAATCCCAGTTCCCTCAGCTTCTCCTTATAAGTCATGTGCTTCAGCCCCCTAACAGGGCTGGCTCCAGGTACCAGCCTAGCAAGCAGGTGCCTGGGGTGGCAAACGGCAGGGGGTGGCATTCCAGACGCTGTCAGGGCAGTACTCAGGTGGCTTCCAGCGGCACGCCTGCAGCAGCTCCACCACTCTTTCCTTCTCCGCTTGGGGTGGCAAAAAAGGTAGAGCCAGCCCTGCCCCCTAATCATTTTTGCTGCCCTCCGCTGGACTCTTTCCAATTTTTCCACATCCTTGTAGTGTGGGGCCCAAAACTGGACACAGTACTCCAGATGAGGCCTCACCAATGCCAAATAGAGGGGAATGATCACGTCCCTTGATCTGCTGACAATGCCCCTACTTATACAACCCAAAATGCTGTTAGTCTTCTTGGCAACGAGGGCACACTGTTGACTCATATCCAGCTTCTCATCCACTGTAACCCCTTGCTCCTTTTCTACAGAACTACTGCCTGGCCATTTGGTCCCTAGTCTGTAGCAGTGCATGGGATTCTTCCATCCCACATGCAGGACTCTGCACTTTTCCTTGCTGAACCTCAACAGATATCTTTTGGCCCAATCCTCTAATTTGTCTAGATCCATCTGTATCCTATCCCTACCCTCCAGCATATCTATTGCTCCTCCCAATAATGTCAAATTAGAGTCAAATTCTCAGGCGGGGATTTTTCACACCCCGGGGCAACGTTGTTATATTGCTATATATCTATAATGTAGACCAGACCCTAGCCTCTTTGTGAGGGGCAATTAACAAAGTCTTTGTATGGTGATGTCACAAAATGGCTCATTTCATTCTGATGAGCCTTCTTGGTGGACAAGAGAGAATTCCGCCTGATTGGATTCACAGTCTCAAAGCAAACATTTTTCCATTGAGAAAGCATAAACTTAAATATTACCTTATACATTTCATCATCATATGCTATGAGATGAATGCATGCAGTAACTTAGAAGCATTTCATTAAGACTAAACACATTGCTATAAGCTCAATACCCATCTTAAACGTATTAATACACAGGTGTAACAGACTCTTTTCAGCAATGAACTTGTCAGACTTGGCTGAGGTCTAAAGACTTGGCAAGAGCTGGCACCTGGTCTGCCTGTGTCACAGGTGGTTCACTGCATGTGTGTACCATGGGCCCCTTTGTGTACCTTATTTTCCCTATCTACATGCTACCATGGAATTGTTAATAATGCCTATTATGTACTTGGCACTTTTCACCAGCAAATTTCAAAGTGCTTCACAATCTTTTTAATGTATTTTTCCTCCCAACAAATTTGTGATGTAGGAAAGAACTATGGTCTCCATTTTACAGGTGGGAAACTGAGGCATAAAGGGACTAAGTGACTTGCTCAAGATCACACAGGAAGTCTATGGGAGAGCAGGGAATTGAATCTGGGTCTCCATTGTCTTGGGCCTTAACCTTTGAATCCTCCTTTTGGGAGAATGAGAGATACTTTATGGTAGTGTCCTTTCAAATGGTAGGTCTTTGCATCATGAGACTCCATAATCTATGTAAATCTTGGAAGACCCACAGCTTTCAAAGTCTGAACCTCTTGCCCTTTTTAGGGTCAAATTTGTCCCTAGCTTCCACCTTGGAAGAAGAATTGGAAAGAAACTCTGAGTGGAAATGTGCATAGTTTTTCAGACCATATATGGGAAGAAATGATGTAGGGAAACATTGGTCTTTGAGTGTGAAGTGCCAAATTTGAAGGAGGAGTGAATATAAAGTCCCTGCAAAAGGAAATTTCTGAAAAGAGAATTATATTCCCTTCCCAGTAAGAGCTGTTGCTGATTTCTCTTTTGATTTATGGGCTTTTTTTATAAAGTCTCTCCTGATTTTGGTCCAGCAATGTTTTGAATGAGAAATTCTGCTTATTGGGGCTTTGAAGGACCCTGGGGTGTTGAATTACTCTGAAGACTCTTTGTCTGCCTGTGAACCTCTGCCCATGAACTAAGCGAGCAAAAAGAACCAAAAACAGGTGTGAAGCAGAAACATGAAAGGCATTTTTTTTTCATTTTAGCACAGGTCAAAGTAAATAAGTCTCCTTTTCTGTTCTGAAGATAAAAAAGCATTGCAAAGCAGCTCTCTTAATATTGCTTTGCATTTGAGGTTCTCTTGGTAAAAGAGTCAAAATTCACAACACAGAGAACAATCATGAGGCTCACCCCACCACCAAAGAAGAATCTTTATTCCTTCAAAAACAAGGGCTTGTTATGAGATGCTGTGTAGGTAGGAAAACATGGTTGTACAATGATCTGACTAGCTGGGGCAGAACTGACAGCTCTCTGAGCCCATGTTTTAATCTTCCAGCAACCTTAACTTGTAAGCTAAAGATAAAAAACAAACTGCTTGTAAAATAAGCCATGTATCACAGCATTCAAAATGCTTGCTCCCTGCCCCCCTTGCCCCATTCCTTTAATTAGCGTATTTTTGGAGACTTTCTCAGGGTTGGACTGCTTGGAATTGACTTCATCTGCCTTGCCTTGAATTTTTGCTTTGATTTTTGAGAAATGCTTGTGTTGTCATATCTATTACGGTAAAGTGAGCTATGTTAAACTGACATTAAATTTGTAACTTGTACCAACAAAAAAAATTCAAACTACTGCCAGTCCATCCTTGGCTCCTGTTCTTATATCAAGATATCGTGGCACATATGGCAGATGATACTGACAAAAACATCAGCAGTACTTGTAGGTGCTGTGGTGTTTGAGCAGCAATTTACAGGGTCATGTTGATAACCAAAAAGTTTTTCAGAATTTATAACTAGAATCAATTATTTGAGATTTTGGTTAACATCTGTACCGCGTTGTGCTATGGTGCAATTATTTCTCATGCAGATTCCTGGGTTGGACTAGACCATATTTACAAGTGAATCCTACAAAAAAGAGAGTCAATACAAGAAGTGGTATTGGGATTCAATAGATGACTCTTCCCCATACATCACTATTCAAGTAATGTACCAATATGGTGCTGCAGGCATTGTGGTGTTGGTGATGACATTTTCAGGGTAATATTGAAAACCAGGAGTCTTACACGTAGGGACATCAAATAGCCTATGAAACTTTTTTCTAAAAACAGGCATATTAACTACATTGCCAATTTTCAGTTCAGATAATTACCTACATGCGTACCACAGTTTGTTGTATGACAGCTTGTTTGTTTCATCCTATAAGCAGCTGCATTTCAGAAGATTAAAAAATTCCAATAAAACCTGTGAAGGAGGTAAAAGTTTTGAAATCCCTGGATTAAAGATGCTACTGAAGTCCTTTATCTGCTTTCAGACATATACCAGATATTAGCAAATATGAAATGTCATGCTAAAGTATAGAAAAAAATCATATCCAAATAATTATGTGCAGGTCGTATTAAATTAACAGTTCCTTAATTGTCATTGATGCTAAAGGTGATATTTCTATTACAACATGACATTTCATATATAGACATATATCATCTCTCATGCCAAGTTCAACCTTCAGCAATGTCACCATGGAAGCTCTGCTATATCTCAATCTAAATGTCAGCACAACTCTCTGTGTAGGTCATGTTAACAGCTCTATGAAATGGGTCGTCTCTTCTTCCAGGGAAGAAAATTGTTTGCATAGTACAAAACATTCTGATGAGGGATATGGAACTTCTATAAAAATCTATTTTAAAATATGACAGCTTTATTTTTTTTCCTTGTAAATGCAGTTTTGTTACTCATTTTTATTTTCCACTTTTCAAGTAATATGTAGAAATTAAATCCAGCAAAGTAGAACTGGTACCATTTAATATACTAAGGATCTGGAAGAAGGTTGAACAGCAAGACAGCAAAAACTTTCCAGGTAGAACAAATGTATTTAGGTTACTCAAATCTAGGGTATTATAAGGCTCTTTAAAAGGAGCTAAGAAAGCTAGGTAATTGGGCAGCATGATTTCTAATAAAATTACACATAAACAGGCTCTGGTAATGTGCATTGGAAGAAACAACGTAAACTGCTCATAAGAACGGTCACACTGGGTCAGATCAAAGATCTGTCTAGCCCAGTAATCTGTCTTCAGCAGTGACCAATGCCAGGTGCTTCAGAGAGAAGAAACAGAACAGGTAATGGATCCGGTTTTGTTTAACATCTTCAGTAAAGATCTGGATGATGGGGTGCAATCCATTCTCAGCAAATTTGCAGATGACACTGAGATAGGGGGAGAGGTAGATACACTGGAGGGTGGGGATAGGGTCCCGAGTGACATAGACAAATTGGAGGATTGGGCTAAAAGAAATCTGAGGTTCAATAAGGCTAAGAGCAGAGTCTTGTACTTAGGACAGAACAATCCCATGCACCGCTACAGGCTGGGGACTGACTGGCTAAGCAGCAGCTCTGCAGAAAAGGATCTGGAGATTATAGTGGATGAGAAGCTGGATATGAGTCAGCAGTGTGCCCTTGTTGCCAAGAAGGCTAATGTCATATTATGCTGTATTAGTAGGAGCCTTGTCAGCAGATTTAGGGAAGTGCCTCACTTCTATTCAGCACTGGTGAGGCCACAGGGCCTCACCTCTATTCAGCACTGGTGAGGCCATGTCTGGAGTACTGTGTCCAGTTTTGGGTCCCCCACTACAGAAAGGAGGTAGAAAATTGGAGAGAGTCCAGTGGAGGGCAACAAAAATGATCAGGGCACTGGGGCATATGACTTACAAGGAAAGGGTGAGGGAACTGGGCTTGTTTAGTCTTCAGAAGAGAAGAGTGAAAAAGGATTTGATAGCAGCCTTCAGCTACCTGAAGAGGGGTTCCAAAGAGGATGGATTTTAGCTGACAGAACCACAAGCAATGATCTCAAATTGCAGTGAGGGAGGTTTAGGTCGGATATTAGGAAACGCTATTTCACTATGATTCTAATCATCAAGTGATTCTAATCATCAAGTGATCCCTGTTGCCCATTCCCAACTTCTGGGAGAATAGGGACACCATCCCTACCCATCTTAGCTAATAGCCATTGATGGACCTATCCTCCATGAATTAAGCTAGTTCTTTTTTGAACCATGTTATAGCCTTGGCCCTCACAATATCCTCTGGCCAAGAGTTCCAGAGGTTGACTGTGCATTGTGTGGAAAAAATACTTCCTTTTGTTAATTTCATTTGGTGACCCCCTAGTTCTTGTGTTATGAGAAGGAGTAAATAACCCTTCCTTATTTACTTTCTGCACACCAGCCATGATTTGATAGATCTCAATCATACTCATACACATAGGTTCTAAATTAACAATAACTCAAGAAGAAGACCTAAGGAAAAAACTTTGCTCAGTGAATAGTGGCCATCAAAAAAGCAAACTGATGATAATCTGCATTGAGAAAAGGATAGAGAAGCGGTTCTCAAACTTTGTTGCATCGTGACCCCTTCTGACAACAAAAATTATTACATGACCCCTGGGACCGGGGGAGGAGGGGGTAAAGCCTGAGCCCTGCTGCCTGGGCTAAAGCACCCAGGCTTCCACTTCAGCCCCAGGTTCCAGCAAGTCTAATGCTGTCCCTGGCATTCCCATCAAAATGGGATCATGACCTAAATTGGGATCCAGACCCACAGTTTGAGAACCATTGGGATAGAGTAATGATGTCAGTATTATAAGTTCTTTATCTAAACCAATGGCAGTCCTCATTTGGCTATCATTTTTTGTCATACCATCTGAAAAAAGGACATAGTAGAAAGGCCTAGAGAGAGGCAACCAAACTGAATTTAGGCATGGAAAAACTTCCATTTGAGGAGAAGTTTTAAAAGATTTCCACAATAACTTGGATAGGGGCTTCTCTACATGGGGAAGTTACTCTGGAATAAAGTATGGTATGAATTTGAAAGTGTGGCAATAGTTATTCTGGAATAGCTCTGTGTGAGAACACTCTTATTCCAGAATAAATGTTTCCACATAGGAAGCTGTTCAGAATAGCTATTCTAGTCAATTTTCCTGTGTAGGTAAGCTCTTACATCTATAAAAGTCACTACCATATACATTAATTCACAATGCTATAGTGCTAGATCCTCAGCTGGTGTAAACTGATGTCGGCTGCTTTGGAGTCAACAAAGCTCTGCCCATTTACAATGGTTTATGATCTGCCACACTATGTGTGTAAGAGAGCAAAATTATAGTCATAATAATTCTTGTAATTTACATAATCATTCTTTCCCCCTGATGAACATACTGCAATAGCATAAACTTCCAACCTTTGAAAAATAAGAGTAGGAATTCAGGATGCGTCTCCCTCCTGGCAGTGCACTATTCCCAGTATGTAGGCTACTTGGTAGCCCTAGTACCTTTAGGGGAATTTTTTTTATACATTCATGCCCAGCTAATGGTGAGTGAAATGGCTACTGAGTAATTGATTCATTCTCTTTTTCTAGAGCCTTATATCCCAATCAGTAAAGTCACTGATGTATTCTATTTCTTCTTATTTCATGTGTTCTTGTCACAAACTATGACTTCTTTTAATTCCTAGAATGCGTTGTTTTTTCTTCTTTAATGAGGCACACAACATAGAATTCACAAAACAAAAATGGATATGGCATAGCCCAGTTCTGGCAAAGTGAGTAAATCAGAAGCAAGAGTTGCTTAAGCTCCGCTTTTGATGTATTTGTTGTCATTGAGTCTGTGATGTCAGCTGCCAGTGCTCACAAATCACAAATGAAACTCCAGCACCACAGGCAGCACTTAAAACAGTCAGTACTAGAGAAACTGTAACAGTATCTGAAACCATCAGGGAAAATATATCAATGCTTTTCCAAGTCAAAATATCTTGGATTGTTTAATGCCCAGTCAATATAAGAAATGGTTAGATATAGCATAGAAATGTCATTGAATGGTTATAAGACGATAAATGTCATTAGTATTTTGTCATTTTTATCCCGATGAAATAATTCGTATTTCTGAATCACTGTGTTCCATCACATTACTACTTAGTATTCTTTTCCCAAAAACTTCTGATTAGGTGAAGCATAAGTGAATACTGACAGATTCTACCAAAGTAGTTAATTTTGAGGTAGGCTTTACACACCTCTAACTGCAGTTAAGGAGCTGTTTATTACATAAACTGTATTATTAATTCACTGTGGTGTTTAAAAGGAGTTTATTCTTGCAGGAGTTGCACAAAACTCTGCAGTTTGACCTGAACGATATCTTCAGTTTTAGTCTTTCAATCGATGCAGGTTCATCTCCTTTCCCCCCATAATCTGAGTTTTGCTTTCAGTTTTTAGGGATAGAATCTCAAACTGCAACTGTCAAAAATCCCCAAATTTCACCTCATGTTGATGTAAAACTGTAAACTGGCCCACATTCCCAAATCTCTTAGCAAACCGTTTGACGCTGTTGGTCAGAGATTCAAGTTTGTAATTATACCAAAAATAGGGTAGGTTTGGATTTCATTGCAAACACTCTGGATATCCTCACAATTATGGCTCTGCCATTAGTTTTAGTGGGAATTTACAAAACACTAAGTAGAGATGATAGTCGTACATACCTACTTATTATAAAGAAAAATATGAAATTGGTAAGGATTCTGTTTCCAACTAGGATGTTTGTTTCTGCTACATAAGCAAAAATGTAGTAAATTCTCTTTATTCTTTGCGCAATGTTGTTGATCTTGGGACATGGACATGATACTTATTTGCCTGCAGGATAATATATGTTGTTTATATAGGGCTGTCGATTAATCGCAGTTAGTTCAAGCGATTAACTAGAAAAAATTAATCACAATTTTAATCGCACTGTTGAACAATAGAATACCAATTGAAATTTATTAAATAGTTTGGATGTTTTTTATACATTTTCATATATATTGTATTCTATGTTGCAATTGAAATCAGTGTATATTTTTATTTAAAATATTTGCATTGTAAAAATGATAAAAGAAATAGTATTTTTCAATTCACCTCAGACAAGTACAGTAGTGCAATATCTTTATTGTGAAAGTGCAACTTACAAATATAGTTTGTTGTTACATAACTGCATTCAAAAATAAAACAAGCCTAAAGTCCACTCAGCTCTACTTCTTGTCAGCCAATCTCTAAGACAAACAAGTTTGTTTACATTTACAGGAGATAATTCTGCCCTCTCCTTATTTACAATGTTGCCAGAAAGTGAGAACAGGCATTTGCATGGCACTTTTGTAGTCGGCATTGCAAGGTATTTACGTGCCAGATATGCTAAACATTCATAAGCCCCTACATGTTTTGGCCACCATTCCAGAGAACATGTCCATGCTGACGACGTTTGTTTAAAAAAAAAAAAAAAAAAGTGTTAATTAAATTTGTGACTGAACTCCAGGGCCGTACCTACCCATATGCAAAGTACACAGCTGCATAGGGCACCAGGAAATTTGGTGCCCTACGTAGTTGCATGCTACTCCAGCCCCTGCCCCGCCTCTTCCCTATGGCCGCTCTCACCAGCACTCACCAGCAACAGGAAGTGCAGCGACCTGGCCCCAGCCATGCTGCTGGTGAGTGCTTGGGGGAGGTTGCTCCCTGCCCCCCAAGCAAGTCCCACCCCCCATGTATTTCATGTTATAGCAGTCTCGGATAATGACCCAGCACATGTTGTTCATTTTAAGAACACTTTCACAGCAGATTTGACAAAACGCAAAGAAGGTACCTGTCAGGATTGCCTCCCCACTCTGAACTCTAGGGTACAGATGTGGGGACCCGCATGAAAAAAGAAATAACCCCCACAAGCTTATTTTACCAGCTTGGGTTAAAATGTTTTTCCCCAGAACACAAATTCTTCTGTATCTGGACCTGGTACGCTGCCACCACCCAAACTAGGTCTAGGGTAGTTTGGGGACCCTTCTTTCCCTTTCCACTAACCCCCCAAACTTCTTCCTTCCCTGGGAAGCTTGAGAGAAAAAAAAAACAAACCTCACCTGATCCTGCGAGACGTGCCCGATCCAAACCAGGATCTTACACAATGAAAAACAAGCAGTCAGCTTCTTAAAAGAAAGATTTTAATAAAAGAAAAAGAGAAAGGAATAAATCCCTTATAACCATCAATAGAACAGCATCTACCATAATCAACAAAAGGATTCAGAAACCAAACCTCTCCCCCAAGGCAATTTTCTCCCACAGTTGATATCTCTGCTGAAGCTTACAATATCAAGAAGCACCCAGCCAACACTCACCACTGAGAACTCTCCAAGTGATAAAGAGAAGGTAAACTTACTGACTACAATACTTAATAGAATCTTATAGTTATAGTGAAAGACATAGCTGTGTTCCCCCCATAGCCGAGGTGAACAGAGAGAGACCCAGAGAGAAACTGAAACTTAAAATCCTTTGTCTCCTGAGGAATTTCTCATTGGTCAGTTGTCCACCTCTCAGGTTACCTTTAGCTTAACCCCTTACAGGTAAACACTAATTCTAGGCTACTTCACACTTATGACAGTACCAATGTGAGATTTCAAAAGATAGCTACAGCACTCGACCCAAGGTTTAAGAATCTGAAGTTCCTTCCAAAATCTGAGAGGGACATGATGTGGAGCATGCTTTCCAGAAGTCTTAAAAGAGCAACACTCTGATGCAAAAGCTACAGAACACAAACCACCAAAAAAGAAAATCTGCTGGTGGTATGTAACTCAGATAATCAAAATGAAAGTGCATCAACCCACACTGCTTTGGATTGTTACTAAGTAGAACCCATCATCAGCATGGATGAGTCCCCTGGAATAGTAGTTGAAGCATGAAGGGATATATGAATCTTTAGCACATCTGGTATGTAAATATCTTACAATGCCAGCTACAACAATTCCGTGAGCACGCCTATTCTCACTTTCAGGTGATGTTGTAAACAAGAAGTGGGCAACGTTATCACCTGCAAATGTAAACAAACTTGTTTGAGTGATTGGCTGAACAAGAAGTAGGATTGAGTGGACTTGCAGGTTCTAAAATTTTACATTTTTATTTTTGAATGCATTTTTTGTACATAATTCTACATTTGTAAGTTGAATTTTCATAACTACAGTACTTGTAGGTGAATTGAAAAATGCTACTTGTAATCAAAAATGAATATAAAGTAAGAACTATGCACTTAGTGTTCTGTGCTGTTATGGAAATCAATATATTTGAAAAATGTAAATAAATGATATTCTGTTATTGTTTAGCAGTGCAATTAATCATAATTAATTTTTTTATTGCTTGACAGCCCTAGTTGTATATATAAAAGATAAATTGGGTAATTTACCCAAGGTAAATGTCAAGCAATGTAAAAACTATGAACCATGAGGCAACAACTATCTGTTATTTATCATTGTCTTTATGCCAAGAACCTCAGCAGCTGCTATTCAGTAGCACCCATTGTGTGTCTTTTTGATTGTCAAAGTGTCCAGAAAAGTACCAAATTTAATATTACAGAAGTGAATATTAGAGGGCAACTAAAGAACAGGCATTAAAACAGAAATAAGAAAAATTAGGCTGGATGAGGAAATGCATAAGGGAATGATCCCTTCTTTGTGAAAGGCTATCTAAACTGAATTATTCAACAAGACTTAATCTGGGTATAACTCAAAGGATTAAAAACAACAAATATTTAGACTTTATTAAATTATTGGTATGAAGCATTGGCTTTTACAGAAGAATAGTGCAAGATAACATTTGTCAGGATTAATGTGGTACTTCCTATATTGTACTATTATTTCTTGTGACATTGGACAATTAAAGCCTAATTTAAGCAATGCTTTGTAAAATAGTTTTACAAATAACTGAAATTTCAGCTGTAATCTAAAATGTTACTAAACAAAAATGGGTTTCTGTGTGGCCACATATCTACTTACTCCTGTTAGCCCTGCAGAGCCAACACAACTAAGAGTGAATGAATTAGAATCTATTCCTTGTGTATCAACAGAATTGTTTCATTACGTTCTAATGAGTTATAGTTGCAAGCCTGCAGAAGACAATGGGTTGTACAGGAAACATTGGGGAGTAGAATCCACAGACCATGTGTAAAAAGGGAAATCTTGAATCTGAGTATAGAGTTTATTTTACCTCTGTATTTAGCATTGGAGTGACAACTATTGGAATACAGTGTACTGTTTTGGTGTCCATAATTCAGAAAGGATGTTGATAATAAATTGGGACAGGGATGGAAAAAGCCATGAGAATGATTAAAGGTTCAGAAAACATGTTTTACAGGGATAGACTCAAGGAGTTCAATTTATTTATCTTAACAAAGAGACGGTTAAGAAGTAACTTGATCTCAGTTTTATATATACCTACATGGGGAACAAATGTTTGATAACAGGCTCTTCAGTGTAGCAGACAAAAGCATAACGCAATCCAGTGGCTGGAAGTTAAAACTAGACAAGTTCAGACTGGAAATAAGGCATACATCTTTAACAGCGAGGACCCATAGAGACAATTTACCCAGAGTTGCGGTGGATTCTCCATCACTGGTACTTTTTTAATCAAGTCAGATTTTTTCCCCCTAAAAGACCTATTCTAGGAACTATTTGTGGGGAAGTGCTATGGTGTGTATTAAAGAAGAGGTCACACTAGATGATCATAACAGCCCTTTCCAGCCTTGGATTCTATACCACAATGGATATTCATTGTTTTGTATACATAGAGTTCTTGTCATGAACTACAGGACCCACTTTGTCTGAACATATATAGCCTTTCTGTTCATTTTTGTTTAGTGTCTGTTTCTGTTGCAGTGATAGAAAAATGAGTTTCTAGTGTCCCTAATAATACGTCTAGATTTATGTATGGCATAAAACAGAAATGTTATAAAATACTTTATTAAAAGAGTTAATGAAATATAGATAGTTTCACTGGGGATGGGGTTAAAAAGGAAATGAAGGAATTCTATAGGACAAAAAATATTTACATACTCTTAATATTGTGGAACAGACTGAGAAGTGCTTGGATATTGTTTTTCTCTTCACTCTTTTTTTTTTCCTTTTGTGTATGGAGTGAAGCCCTGATCACTTCTGGGACCAGAATCTCATCTTATTGACACCAGTGTAAGTGACTTCTTGTCTGAAGTCAAAGGAATTATGTGGCTTCAGGACATGAAGTCAGTGGAATTAATCTGGATTTACACCAGTGTAAATGAGTTCAAAATCTGGTCCATTTCTTTAAGATTTATAATAATAAGGGCATTCAGTTTACTATTTTGGACAAATTCCATCTCCAGTAATTCCACTGTACTTAACTAAAATTCATCTCTGTACTTTAAACTAGATGTGGTAGTCTTTGCATCCTTTTTCTGAACTGTTGAGTAATGTGCTGTTAAACATTTGCCGTCTTTCACTTGAGAGAGCTGTGTATAGTCTTGAGTAAAGTAATTCCTACAGAGTGAGAGACAAATTCTCCACTCTTTTACAACAATGTAAATCCAGAGTAACTCCACTACATTCAGTGGAGTTGCTCTGTATTTGCACTGGTGTAACTGAGAGCAGAATTTCACCGTGTGTGTGTGTCTGTGTGGTAGTTTAAACAGCCATTTGTAACCTTTATTAAAACACCATAATGCATGTGAATAGTGCTATATAAATCAATAATCATCATATAAGACATTCTGACATGAACTGGCCATAGTCTCCTTCATTTGCCACATTAGTTCCCAGGTATTTCAGTACCTTTTGACACCTAAAATTACATGCTTGAGATATGTATCAACAATAATGTTTTCCTTCACATTGTTTAATTTTGTTTCATAACCATGTATGATGAACAGTCATGAACGCTGAACATCAGTTGCTCAGCCAATACTCCGGACACAATTAGGAATGATTTAGATTATACTCATATCAATTGAAATAATATTAGCTATGCCTATTAAATGGCTATCAGTGGAATCATCAAAATCAATACTTTATTTGTTTTTCAGGTTGTGACTGCACTGTAGAATCATCCGCTCCCTTTCCATTTATCCCTGATCTGCTGTTGCACATGCTCAGCTAATGCAGTAACTGAGATAATAAAAATTGTATTAAGCCTTACTACAAGCATCCTCTGCCTGTAGCATTAGGGTTTTTTATAATGGGATAATTCTGTTGCTTGGTAACAAAAATATTGCAGCTGGAGTGCATAAGAAAGCAGGCTAGATGCAGTATATTTCTTTATTTAGAGAAGTTTACTGGTCTGCCTATTTACAGAAGTGTGATTAATGTTACTGCACACTTGTGACAACATAGCATGCTGAGCTTTTGAGTCCTTGGTAGATCCACAAATGGGGGGAAATACCACTTCATTTTAGATGGGATTTACATGCTCATTCATTAAACTCTTAGAAGTGGCAAATTTCATCCACCCCATGGAGCTTAGCAATTATTTCTCTTTCACTGCACCTGCACTTGATTTAAAATTTTAAAAAAGTATTTTGAATGGATTCCTAAGGCTATAAAGCAGTACCAGATGAGATTTTTTTTAAAAAATGTATTAGTATTTTGTTACAGTAGGTAGGTGACAACGATAATGGTTAGATCATGTGGCTGGAGCAGAGAAACATGATCTCTGATCTAGCAAAAACTTATGAATGTGCTTAACTTCATGCATCATGAGTAGCCGCACTGAAGTCATTGGGACTACCCAGCGAGCATTAAGTTAAGGTAAAAGAATTATAGAAATGTAGGGCTGGAAGGGACCTCAGTAGGTCATGTAGTATATCTCCCCACATTGTGTTAGGACCAAATATACCTAGACCATCTGTGACAGGTGTTTGTCTAACCTGTTCTTTAAAACCTCCAATGATGGGAATTCAACAGCCTCTGTAGGTAACCTGTGACAGTGCTTAACTACCCTTACAGTTAGAGACTTGTTCCTAATATGCTATCTAAATCTCTCATTGTAAATTAATCCAATTATTATTTGTCCTATAATCAGTGGACATGGGGAACTGTATTGTTAATCTTAATGTTTTAATAAGACCTATAATCAATTTTGGCAAGATCAGGATTCTGTTTCTGACTCATATGTGACCATTGGTAAGTCGGGCAGGGCTTCTGTTTTTCTGTCTTCAGAATGGGGATCATAATATAGTGGAGTGAGAAACACTGTAAGTAATTTACTATTAATCAAGAGATGGCTATTTTTGACCCCAATTTTGCAATGAGATGTGCCCAGGCCCCAGTGAAGCCTGTGGAAATCTGTGGATCCAGTGGTGCAAACACAAGCATCTCATTGCAGAATTGGGGCCTGTATTATCAGAAATGATGCAGTAGCATCAGAATGGTGCAGATCATTTTTTAGATAGCAACGGTTCCAGTAATTGACATGTATTTTGTGTTTGTACATACTTGTAAACCACACTCAGTTTAACCTACACAATTCCATAGTTAAATTCAAATCCATTTAAAATCCTATCACCATTGCTTTAACTGACTTTTCTAGTACTTTGCCTCATGGCTTCTTCATCCAAGGAGAATTCCCCTGAAAAGCAGTTTCTATACTATTAAATAGAATATTGGTACCTTCTGGACAAAGTAGTATAGATTTATCGCCTAGATTTGTCATAGCAAATGACCATATATATTGAAGAGAAAGTAGCAATATATATTCAGTTGAATTGTTAATCTTGAGGTATTAAGACCTAACCTGGGTTTGTAGAGCTTGCATACCCACCAGAGTCTGCAGCATCTCTTACTACCTGAGAAGTCCCATTATGTCCTGTCTCCTTCTCCTTTTGCTGCTGGGTCTTTCTCATCTCCATTCTTTCCTTGTCAAGACTGTCTGTTATGTTCATTCTCCAGGCCCTGTGCTCATGGTCCAGTGTTTGCATGTCATCCCAAGTCCTCTTATTTCTCCTCCTCATCTGACTCAGGTGCTCTGGGAGTGTGAACAGGGAGACCCGGAACACTACACTGGCAGCAGCTGAAGATAGAACACACAGAGGTACCACTGACAGTCTATTCCCTATGGAAAGCAAAACTTAAGATGCAGAAATCACTCCCCTTGAACCCCTAAAGTTTTAAGCACTACACTATCATTTTTGCCTGGGACTGCTTGTGCAATATACCAATCATGGCACCAGACGTGGGGAGTATAGCCCTCTGGAGGTTAGAGAAAGTAAGGAAAGAATTGTTCAGTTGCATGGAGCTTCCTGTATAAGACAATGGCACTGAATACTTGCACTGGATCCAACAAGCAGTGATTTTAGCTGATATCTCTCTTCTGTGGGCAACAAAGGCAGAGAGCACAGCTGCTGGTGGTGTCTTGAACCCAGTGAGGCCCGTATGCTGTTAGCCTGTTTACTACAATGGTTCCTGTCTAAGTTTTCACTGCATGCCATAGGAAAGTGTCCTACCACAGAAGACAAAATAAGACAGCCATCCCTAGAAAGCTTTGGGAGAGGATTGAAGAGTACCTCCACGAAAGTTTCAGTACGATCTTTCAAGGGACATCACTGTGTACATAAACTGCTCCACATGCTGCCTGTCCTCCCCCGCCCACCCAGCTAAATCTAGAGGTTACTGAAAAGCACATGGTAACTCTATCTCCCTTGGTTGATACCTTCTCTTCTAACATGAGTAACCCTAATGAAAAGAAAAAAAGCTCTGTCCTGTTCATTTGGGGGTGCCTTCCCTGTAATGAAAATTAATCTACACATTTACTTGAGATTCCTTCCCCTGCATCAGGCTTGCCCATTCTGGACTGTAGTGCAGACAAAAACAGGTCCTGTCTCACTACACAGGTGGACCCCAGTCACCTTTGCCCATCGTCTTCCTATTTTTCCTCCATCTCCTCTTCCTCACTGTTCAGAACAGGAACCTGTGACTCTGGCTCCTGAGTTATCCATAGGGGTGGTGATGGGGTCTCCACTGAGTATGACCTGCAGCTCTTTATAAAAACAGCAAGTTTGCAGCTCAGCTCCCTGGCCTTCTAGTATGCCTGCCTCTGTTCCCAGGCTTTCAGACGGTGCTGCTGCTGGTCCCTGTCATGCCGTTTGCCCTGCATCACCTGAACAATCTGCTCATAGATGTCCACATTTCGACAGATGATTCAGAGCTGTGCTTGCACAGCCTCTTCTCCCCACAAGAACCAAGAGATCCAATATCTCATCTACTCCAGGTAGGAGTGTGTCTAATGTGTGCAGCCAGTGTGGTTGGCTGGGTAGTTGCTCTCCAGGATGGCAGCCAGTGTGGTTGGCTGGGTAGTTGCTCTTCAGGATGGCAGCCAGTGTGGCTGGCTGGGTAGTTGCTCTCCAGGATGGCAATCTGCTAGATGTTTGCCAAGCCAGGCAATCAAGAAAAGGAATTTCATAAATCCAAGGGGCTTTAAAGAGGAAGGCGGGGATTTCTGGTCTACGTGACCACTGGGCAGTGCAGTTCATAATGGTGACCAGAGCGGCCAGTGTGGAGAATTGTGTGACAGCTCTTGAGGACTGTTGAGGTTGATATAGGTAATGCAGTGCCTACATTTTCACTTCATTAACCTCTGTACATGTACCATGATTCTGTGCCATTCGGAGGTGTTGTTACTGTGTCACCATAACATGACTCTTGCATCAGTGCAAGACAAATTTAAGTGTAGACTTGTAAGCTGCCTTGCATCTGCCTACTTGTGTACATCACTCTAACTTTGTAGTGTAGACAAAGCCTTAGGCTCTTACCTGCCACTGCAATCGACAGAAGTTGTTTTGTTTTTAAAGGCAGGGAGAAGAATTGGCTCAAACTTCAGCTGAAACCAAACTAATTGTGAACCCTTTTTAACATTTGTATTGGTTCTGATAAGTCTTTCGAAGATGAGTTTGACCTCAAAAGCTTCTCTGTTGCACCTTTACAATGCCTTGCTGCTGCATCCTCCAACTTGGACTGCTCACAAACAGCTTCCAGCATGTAAATCACTTCCAGCTGTGTCTGTGTCTGCTGCAGCCACTCATCCACACCTTGAATTTTACCAATCTTGGTTATGCTTCAGGGTGACACTGACACCCCACCCCACCCCAGTCCCAGATCTTCCCCAGAAAAGTATGTCCTTATTGCTCAGTCCTCTCCTGGACCATACAAATATATTAAATCCACTGTTCCTCTAAGGGAAAAATATGGCACTTAATTATTTCAAATAGAGTACCCACATGCTCCAATTTTAACACTCTGAATTACATAAAACAATAACAAGTTTATTAATTACACAGAGATTTTAAGTGAGTATAAATAATGAGGCATAAAGGTCAGAAATGGTTACAAGAAAAATAAAGAAACTGTTTGCTATATCTTAAATTATCTTAGTTGCAAAGAAAACTTTCTCACCACATGTTCCAGCAGATTACTGACCAAACTCTTATGTTGGGTCTCCTCCAAAGTCCAACAGCTGTTTTCTTCTCAGATGCAGATAATGTAATTGGCAGACAGAAGAGGGTGTCTTGAGTGTTTGCCCCTTCATTTTATAGTCCTGGTCCCCCTTTGAGAAGCATTTCTGGTTGTGAGCAAGGTGACAGGCAGTCTGTGTGGAAGGAAACTCCATGCTGTTTCTTTGCTAAAATGTTTCTTTGCTAAAATGTAGATTTTTTGCCCCTGCTCTCTTTCCTGCTGAGGAATAGCTACTTAACAGGTAATGGTCCATATGTGTGGCTGAGGTGTCAGCTTACCCTTTGTCTCTGAGGAACTGGTTTGACTACTCCTCAGATTTATCTGGAAAGTCTAATTTTAGTCATGATTTCAATTTGTTTCTAACTGCATATAAAGCTGCTACATGCATTTTGGCATGATAATATTTATCAGGAAATCGAGTTTTTTAAATGATACTTCAGAAAGCATTCCTTGTATGACTACTATTACGGTGGTCTGTAGGGTGAAAACACAGGGGTATACTCTGTCATGAGGGATTTAAATTTATTTATTTATTCTTAATTGACCTCATACTATGGAAAATGTTTACAGAGCCACTGTAGCTTATATTTCTTAATGCTTCTCCAAGTTGTCTTTGAGCTTCCTGGAACAGAAACATTGACTGCGCTGTTCTGCCAACTAAGACAAGATACAAACAGCTCCTAATTTGCTTTCAAACTCAACACAGACTGAGAGAAATTGTGTAATAATCAGTGAGTACAGAATCAGGAATTAGATGCTAGAGTGCAGTGCCATAATGTAACCCCTTTCTACACAATATATACTTTACACCATTACACTGAGACTGATGTAGTCATAACACTGCACTGTTACTAGGTAGGAGGTTCAGAAATATGTCTGTGACTGGAGACTGGACTTGCTCCAGATCATCAAAGCCTTAAAGCTACCTTGTTACAGCAATATTTTAAATAGAGATAAACTCTACTGATTATAATCAACAGTGACAGGATATTTACTGAGTTCTGCACTGATCTTTAATTTACTTAACATATATGAAAAACAGAAAAGAATCAGATTTGATCTTAATGTCATAACACAAAAATCCAATTCTATGCATGTTTTTCATAAGAACGTCTTCCCTTTAAAAATGTCTGATGTTGCTGTAATTTTTTTAGAATAATTATATTCATTAGTAACTCAATGTGCATTTTCTTCAATATTTTCTGCATTATTTAAAAATAATTCATTTAATCTTATTCTTCAGAAAGTAGATTTGTGCTAAGTAAGGCACCAAAATCTGCATTACTTCAATAGATCTTACAAAAATGCAAACAGAAACCAATGTGAATACTACATTTCAGAGTACAACTTTTGTCTGCAAGGAGCGCTAGGCCCCAGAGTGAAGAGGGAAGATGAATAGATCTTAACAAAAGACTCAAGACATTCATCTTACAGAAGAATGGAAGCTGCATAGAGCATCATCATCAAAAGACAAGAAAGTGTTAGATCTGATTATTCAGACATTACTTGGGAAATTATACAAAGCTACTAAAGAAAAATGAACACTGGAAGAGGACTGAAAACTAAAGTTCGAGTGTAGTTAGCTTCCCTTTTCCTCCTTGTAAAACACTGGATAAATGTGGAACAAATAGTAATAAATCTAAAATCTCCCTTTATAAAGGTAACTGACAAATTACTGTTTCAGTTGAACTTATTTTTCCAAAATGGAGATCTATAAATGGCAGTCACAAACATTCAGAAAGACTGGATGCATGGGGGCAGTCTTCTATTGAAAATGCCTTCTCTCGGATAAGTAAAATTGACATCCCAACAACTTGTTCTCATGAAAGATCCATAGCACTTTTCACAAGATTGGGACTTTTAATATGCTCCAGTCAAATTCCACCACATCCTACCTACTGAAATTTACCCTGCAGTGTCAGTCAGTATTCTTTTCTATTGTATGCTCTAAGGTGCTGTGCTCCACCTTTACCTTCCACAGAGAGTGAGTGAGAGAGAGAGAATTTGAAGATGGTTAAAGGATTCTCACACAGACTTTAACACGGGGGTCCACTGACATGAATTATTTTAGGAAAGGAAGTTATTCTGAGCATAAGAATGATGGTATGTATCTTCTACCACTTTGACCTTTCCTTGTCATTTGTGACTTATGTTTTCAGCCATCTGCCATATTAGGAAAAAAATGTTATGCCTTGAACCCATTTTCTCAATACATCTCATAATGCAGAAAAACATAAACATTCCCAACTACCATCCATACCTTTTTATCAGCTAGAAGGGTAGCTATATTAACTGGTGCAATAAACAGTTTGAGCCAAATTTTCATTCTCCTTGAGTTGTGAACTATAGATTCAAAATTAACCTCTAGAGCCTTTTTTTGGCACCATTATATCTCGTATCCACACTTTTCTTGAATATTTGCAGTTCTTTTCTCCTATTGCTACTACTGAAGTTGTAATTCTTGGGAGTATTAACAGGCAGGTCTGTGCAGAAATCAGAAGTAGATGTACCCTTAACTGACACAAACCTGAAGAACCAAAACTTTACACAGTGAAGATTTCCGTTCTTGGATAAAATTGCTAATGAATTCCATTGGGATCTTGCCTGTGGGGGTACTTATTTTCTTAGTTCTTTTGACCATTCTCCTTCAGATCTACACTGCAGTAATTTTTCCTAGTGGGGAAGATAGAATTACTTTATTAAGGAAGACATTTGTATGTGCAGTGAAAGTACAGAGTCAAAGGGCAGCTATCTCACTCCTTTGGTGCTTGAAGTTGAATATTATAATTGAAGCTTCTAGTATTAAATAGAAAAGTACTATACATGAATTCCTGATGTTGACAGTCTAATCAGGAACTCCACATGTTGACTATATAACCATAACGTGGGTAGAAAGAACTATTTCTCATGGTAACATTTGATTTTTCTATTACTCAGTAGCACCACTTTGCACTCTACTTATTGTAAGAACTTAAATCTGATTTCTTTTTGAGAAGCATTAGCAATCCACATCCCTGTATACGTCTTGCATCTATTTAAATGCAATAATACATACACTAAATCACAAATTGTTTTGCAGAGATAGTGTGGAAGCTTTTGAGAACCCTGTTTTTCTCTGTGAAGTTGAAGAGATACCTGACTCATGTCTGTCACCCCATTCTCTAATCTAAAACTTGCCTGAGCGATAAGAGTATGAAATAAAAGAGCTCACCTGAGGAAAGAATTGTTTAAACACATCTCTGAAAACTTAACATCACCACTTTGATTTAATGCTTTCTTCTAGCAGTGGTAATGCATTTATTTTACTCCTGCAATCACCTACACACCTGCTTAACTTTTAAACATATAAGTAATTCCATTTACTTCAGTGAGACTACCCATGTGCTTAAAGTTAAGCACTTGCATAAGCATTTTAAGGATCAGGGCACTGATTTGTAATTGTTTGATTCATAAGCGATGAACTTCCAAAGGTGTGAAGATTTAGCTCTAAACATACATGAACTAGAGATGGATGTGAGCTGCAAAGCCCAAATCTATGTTTGGGGCTGAATTTTTCTAATGTTTAGTGGTACCTAAATCCTGTGTGTTTGATTCAAAACACATTCACAATACATTTTTATTCAAGTCTGGCTGTTTTACAAGATTGTCAGTACTCCTTTGTTTAGTCTGTCAGCCATTATTTGATTTATCCCTGGTTTTGAAGAAGTCTTTTTAGATTAAGCAGGATGTTAACTGAAGTTGCAACAGACAGATGTTACATATGTATCTGAGGGTATGTCTTCACTACCTGCCGGATCGGCAGGTAGCAGTCAATCTATTGGGGATCAATTTATCGCGTCTTATTTAGACGCCATAAATCGATCCCCAAAGGCACTCCCCGTCAACTTTGGAACTCCAGCTCGCCAAGAGGTGCAGGCGAAGTCCAGGGGGGAGCCCACTTCCGCCGTGAGGACGCCAGGTAAGTCAACGTAAGATGCGCCGACTTCAGTTACCTTATTCACGTAGCTGAAATTGTGTATCTTAGGTCAAACATCCACTCCCCCGCTAGTGTAGACCAAGCCTGTATCTGCATATAAAGAAACATAATATAGAGTATACAGTAGTCTAGTCTGGTAGAAAGACTTTAACCAGCTTCCACGATGAATTTTTGTTTCAGTCTTCACAGTCTGAGGATGTTGGGGAGATTCCCAAACCTGAGCCGTCATTTGTAAGTTACAAATCTGAGGAATTGTCACAGATTGAAGTGTCACTAGTGGTGGTTTTGAAACTAATTGATAAACTTAACTATAACAAGTCATTGGGATCAGATGGCATTCGCCCAAGAGTTCTGAAGGAACTCAAATGTGAAATTGCAGAACTATTAACTATGGTTTGTAACCTGTCCTTTAAATCAGCTTCTGTTCCCAATGACTGGAAGATAGCTAATGTAACACCAATATTTAAAAAGGGCCCTAGAGGTGATCCCGGCAATTACAGATTGGTAAATTGAATATCCATACCGGGCATATTAGCTGAAAGAATAGTAAAGAATTAAATTGTCAGGCACATAGAACATAAATTGCTGGGCAAAAGTCAACATGTCTTACTATTCTATTAGAATTCTTTGAACGGGTCAACAAACATGTGGACAAGGGGAATCCAGTGGACATAGTGTACTTAGATTTCCAGAAAGCTTTTGACAAGGTCCCTCACCAGAGGCGCTTACGTAAATTAAGCTGCTGTGGGATAAGAGGGAAGATCCTTTCATGGATTGAGTGCTGGTCAAAAGGGTAGGAATAAATGGTAAATTTCAGAATGGAGAGGGGTAACTAGTGGTGTTCCCCAAGGGTCAGTCCTAGGCCCAATCCTATTCAATTTACTCATAAATGATCTGAAGAAAGGAGTAAACAGTGAGGAGGCAAAGTTTTGAAGACGATACTGAACTGCTCAACATAGTTAAGACGAAAGCAGACTGTGAAGAATTTGAAAAATATCTCACAAAACTAAGTGATTGGGCAACAAAATGGCAAATGAAATTTCATGTGGATAAATGTAAAGTAATGCACATTGAAAAAAATAATCCCAACTATACATACAATATAATGGGGGGCTAATTTAGCTACAACTAATCAGGAAAAAGACCTTGGAGTCATCGTGGATAGTTCTCTGAAGACATCCATGCAGTGTGCAGTGTGCAGTGGCAGTCAAAAAAGCAAACAGGATGTTAAGAATCATTTAAAAAGGGATAGAGAATAAGATGGAATATTGCCCTTATATAAATCCATGGTGTGCCCACATCTTGAGTACTGCGTACAGATGTGTGGTCTCCTCACATCAAAAGGGATATACTGTCGTCAGAAAAGGTTCAGAGAAGGCAACTAAAATGATTAGGGGTTTGGAACAGGTCCCATATAAGGAGAGATTAAAAAGGCTAGGACTTTTCTGCTTGGAAAAGAGACTAAGGCGGGATATGATAGAGGTATATAAAATCGTGAGTGGTGTGGAGAAAGTGAATAAGGAAAAGTTATTTATTCCCATAATATAAGAACTAGGGGCCACGAAATGAAATTAATGGGCAGCAGGTTTAAAACAAATAATTGGAAGTTCTTCACAAAGTGCACAGTAAATCTGTGGAACTCCTTGCCTGAGGAGGTTGTGAAGGCTAGGACTATAACAGGGTTTAAAAGAGAACTGGATAAATTCATGAAGGCTAAGTCCATTAATGGTTATTAGCCAGGATGGGTAAGAAATGGTGTCCCTGGCCTCTGTTTGTCAGAGAGTGGTGATGGATGGCAGAAGAGAGATCACTTGATCATTACTTGTTAGGTTCACTTACTCCAGGGAACCTGGCATTGGTCACTGTCGGTATACAGGATACTGGGCTGGATGGACCTTCGATCTGATCCAGTATGGCCATTCTTAGGTTCTTATGTCTGTAATGCTTACAACAGACAAAGCCACTATTGAATCACATAGGACATCCCAAATGAGTGTCAGTATAATCCTTAGCCTACCCTGCACCACCATGTATTTTGTGTATGCTACATATGTTATAGAAAAGTTACTTCAGGAATGTTTATCTATTTTTATGTACCCAGGAGCCCCAGTTGTGGGACAGGACCCCATTGGGTGCTGTCTGAACACAGAACAAAAGGATAGTGCTCACCCCAAAGGAGGTTACAATCTAAGCGAAAGACAACAGATAGATAGAGACTGACAGGAGTACAAGTCAACAATGAGGCAATATTGGTCAATGTGGTGGGTTTTTTTCAAATTTTTAAAAAAATATTTAGACTACTTTTGTATCCCTCTGTCTGTAAAGCAAGAAGTCTGTGTGTATCTGTTTTGGGCTCAGGAAAACATAAAAGCCTCTCTACAAGTGACTCAAAGTAGCTTTTTATAGTCTTAAGAAATGGAATCAATGGCATATTTATTACTAATGTTCTGCAAAATGTGGGTGAACTGTGAAAGAATATTTTAGATTATTAAATTAAAAAACCTTTCTGCCTAGGGTGCAGTTCACATTTGGCTGCAGTTGTTAATGTAAGGAATTGCAGCTAAACCAGCCTTTCATAAGAGATTCTTGCAGGGGTGAACTGTGCCAGGGAAAAAATCATGAGTCTGTCAGGAATGTCTTTTTTTAAAAAACAGTCTTCACACTTTAGCTTCAATGAGAATATTTTCAGGATCTGGATTAGGTTTAGAGAGAATTTTTCTAGTCTCTAGAACAGTAGTTTAATTGCTACCAGAGGATGAAGTGCTACATAGCTCCCTTGAGCCTTGATTTGTGGAAACAGCAGCTGTAGTTTTCAACTCTGTATTACCTAGTGGACAGTTCTGATTCCACAGCAGGTGTTAAAATGGCAATTAAAGGGAAAATGCAGTGAACAAGTAGAAGGCAAGTCATTTAGATGACTTGAAAAGTAAGTAAATAACAAATACAATGACTCAGAGAAAATATAACTCCTCAAAACACAGATTCAGTTCATATTAATGGTTTAAAATGCTAAATGATATTGAATATTGGAAGGCTGCAATACTTGTATAAAGAAATGAGTTGTTCTTTATATGCTGTCATCATATGTGACTGTCACTAGGGCCATTGCTTCTCCCCGCCTCAAAGCATATGCTGCCACAATCAGTCTCAGTCAAGAAAGTTGATTTTTTTTATCTAGGGATTATGAAACAAACAGAAATTAGTCTTAATTCATCTGTTGGCACCAGGCTTCAGGGCTACCCCACCCAGAGCTGTCTGACACTCCAGCTCCTGGCTTCCTCCCAGCCTCAGTCAGCTCTGCTCCCCTCCTGGAGCAAGAGCTGTAGTGCTGCTTCTCTGAGCCCCTTGCTCCAGGGACCCACACAGGAGTTAACTCCGTTCCAGTGTGGATTTTCCTCCCTGAGCTCAGCATGCCACAATGCTTCCTCCTTCCAGCTGCCTGAGAGCAGCCCTCTATAGGCCTAGATGTAGCACAGCTCTCTTTAATTTGCTGGATTAGGCTCTCCAGGGGGGCTGGGCTCAGCCTATCCACAGAGACTAACTGCCCAATGACAGTAGGGTGACCAGATGTCCTGATTTTATAGGATCAGTCCTGATTTTTGGGTCTTTTTCTTATATAGGCTCCTATTACCCACCCTCCTATTTCCATCCCAGTTTTTCACATTTGCTGTTTGGTCACCCTAAATGACAGTGGCAATAGAAAAGTATGTAAAATGAGAGCAAAAACATGTATTCTAGACCATGTGCCAATGCTTTACTTATTTTTACCAGTTTCTCAAGAGGATTCACAAATTTACACGAGGTAAAATTTTCAAAAGTGCCAAAGGGCCAGATTTTTAAAGATATTTAAGTGCTTAACTCCCATTGCTTTGACCTGAATGGGAGTTAGTCACTTTTGAAAATCCACTATTAACTGATCTGCACCTGTGGGTACCTAAACACCTTTAAAATTTTGGCCTATAGCCTCCTTATTCACTTAGGCACTTTTGACAGTTTTACCCAAGGTCAAATGTGTGATGAAAGACAACATAGAATAAACATCACTATTTTACATACTTGCCAATAGTAAGTCATATAAGCAATCCTCTTTGCTTTAGGGGCATGATGTGAAAGGGTGAAAAGTAGCCTGAGATCAGCTTTCAATCACGTATAATATTAAACAATGTAAAATGCTTTTTCAGTATTGGCCAATACTCTAGTTACAGCTCTTCAATGTTACATAAATATACTTTTAAGCATATGCAGAGTATGTCTGAATTCCTAATTGATTTCTAAAATCCTTTGGCAGGTTTTAGAGCAGACCTGTGTCCAGAAAGAACTGAATTTTGATTGAGACTATGAAAAGTAGTACAGAGACCCCAAACGAATAGGCAGATTGATATGAACTCTCAGAAAAATAAATTGAAACAAATAACTTTTGTTGGAGCATCCTTATTGCAGTTATGTCTGTTGCAGTTATTCTGCATGTCTACATTCTAAACATGTATAGATCAAATCTAGGGATGATAAAAACAGCTTTTAATTGCATGTGTAAACAAATACATTCACAGCCTTCAAACTGATTTAGTGAAAGCTTAAAAACCTGTTCTAATTAGCAGAACCAGAAAAGACCACTCAGGACATTCATTATGACTTGTTTTCTTTAGTCAAACAATTTGCTACATTAATCCCACCAATGTCTTTGCTCATTTATTCTTGTACAGCTGATGTTTTCAGCACCATGTCACTATTAGAACTGGATAAATAATATGTTCAATGAATGTACCTTCATTTTTGATTTGTGTATTATCCATGAACAATTTTTTTTCAAATTTAGTTCTTATTCAAAATCATTTACCAAACAATATTTATAAAGTTTCTTTCTCTGATATGTTTATGAACAAGTTTACTGCAAACTCTCAGGACTGGATAGTCAAGTTGTATTGGTTGGTTTTGACTAAAGAAGTAGATGTGAGGGTATTGTTTTTGTTCACTTGTTATGTAATTTAGAATCACGTGCATGTACTTGCAACATTCTTTTTCACAATAGTCTCTAATTTTTGCTTAAAATTTGCTTTTTCTTCAACTAAACTGTTTGTAGATTGTTCATGAACAGGGAATACATGAGGGGTATGAATACAGACTAAGCAGATTTCATTTTTAATTCAAGCAGTTATTTTCAGACGTTGTTTTTAGTTAAATGTCCAACTCTTACTACTATGTGGATTAGAATAACCATTGAGAGGCAATGAAAGAAGATCCTTCCTCTCCATTCATCAATAAGGTTTGCAAGGCTTCCCACAGTAGCAGCTCTTGTTCTCCCTGCTCTGCAGGTGGAATAAGTTCTAGAAAAAGGTAGGAACCAAAAAAAGTTGGCCTGCTCCCTCACCAACTCAAGTAGCAGGGCCAACACACCGGAAGAGTGATCTGCTCGATCCTAATGCTACTCATCTGTCTACCTTCCCCATCAATAAAAAGCTGCTCCTACACCAAGGAAGGGGCATAAATGCCACCATCTAGCTCTGTGTGTTCAGATTTTCCCACTATGTTTTCCAAATTATCTGCACTGAATTAAAGCACTAAAATGTCCTTGAAAAGGCATTTGTTTGAAACAAAAGTAAGTTTTCATTTCAATTTAAAGTTTTATATATATAAACTATTTTCATAAACCTACCTTAGTCTTATGGCGTGACACTAACAAGCACCCTGGTACCAACCCCACACCATTGTCTAATGAAATAGATAGCACTGGTGTACAGAGGTTCTTAGAGTGGAGCTAATGTTGACACTGATGTACTTGGTAAAATACTGACTTGCTGACTTCGATGTTTTCATAATATTCTGCAGAGCTTTGCTACAATAGCAGAGACATTAAAAACACTGTAGGATTATTGGAATGAGCAATTTTGAAAACTCAAAAATAAACATGTTCCAAGGAAACTGAAATAGACTTAGAGGTTATGCTACCAATTTCTAGCTTTCCCAAATATGCAGACGTCCTTCTGAAGTAATATTGTGACACAGTATTCCTATGTGAATGAACAACTGAAACTCTCTAAAGGTAAATTCATGCCTGTGCAAAAACCTTGGCTTAAAGAGGTCTTGAATAATGCACATTAGTGGCTCTCTGTGCTGGAATGAATTTCACCCTAAGGGACTCCTTTCCTTTTAATGTGTAAAGGATTTATACAAATAATTCCTGTTAGGACAGAGCAAATTGGGCAGATTAATTCCCCATGCAGTAGAAAATGTAGGCATTCCTTGCTCTGAATATCTGAAACTGTTTGTTTTTTGTTTTTGTTGGGTTTTTTATGGGGTTTTTTTTGGTTGGTTGGTTGGTTCATTTGAAAACTCTTTTATCCTGTATTTTAAGATCATGAGTTGTTGGTGTGTTTTCCCCCCAAAAAAGAACAAATTAAAAAAAAAGACACTTCTAAGGGAAATCTGGATTATGTAGTTGAGAAACCCCCGCTTCTACTTTCATTTCCTCCAGTAAAATGTTAGTCTGGAAAGAGTAGGTGCCCTATATATGGCATACAGTACATTGTATGTGGTTTAATAAAAAAAAAAAAATCTCTCTATGCCCTTCTGTTCTTTTTTAGTTTCTCTTATTCATTTCTACCCAATACATCCTCCACAGTTCACCTTATTATTTTCTTTTGTCCTCTCTTCACTGCTTTTTCCCCCTACTGCCTCCTAAGCAAAACACGAACCCAAAAGTATTTGAGCTTGAGTCAAACTTCCAAGCTGCTGTGTTAAGCAAGGTTTGAAATTGATCAAAACAAATTGATCCATAAATAATGTAGTAAGAAAATGAGTTGGTATTCAAAGTTGCTGAGCACCTGAAGCTCATGAAAAATAATGGAAGTTATGAGTGTTTTAGTACCTCTAAAAATTGGACTCTAAGGGTGGGGTTTTTTTAAACAAATCTACAATATAGCAGCAGTTCTAAAACTGTGGTCCATAGACCACTGCTACCAGGAAAACGCTCTCAGCTGGTATGGAAGAGCTGGTGGATCACAACATCCTGGTTCTTCCTCCTTGCTAACAGATGCTTCTATAGGCATCCGGATTTCTCACTGCCAAAATGAAATGCCTGGGGGCGGTGGGAGGAGGAGGCATGAGGGGAATAGATCAAATGGAAGGAGCAGATGAAAAAGAGCAAAAAAGCAGAGTGTGATTGAGATTTTCAGACAGGACAAAACACTTGTCAGATTGACAGATAAAATGCCAAAAAAAATTCCTATTATTTTTTCCATGCAAGTAATTGCTGTGGTTGCCACAAGGATGTTGCATGATTGCAGATATGAGTGGGAGGTTGCCTGTGTAATTGTGACTGGTAAGAGAGGTTATGCATAAAATCTGTCTATTCATACGTGTCTCAGCTGAAAAAAAAATCTTCATCTGGAGAATATTTTCTGCTTTCATATTTAAGTCCTTAATGCTACAGATCTTTCTCTTGCTGTTCGCTCTGATGGTTGGACTGGGCACCAGTTAAAAGCACAGGGCAGAGAAAATACTCTTTTGCCAGCTTTATTCTTTGGGGGGGAAATTCTTAGAATATTTGTTTCAACCTGTCATGCTTTGGCATTGAAAAAAAAACATATTCCTCTTTGTGCTCTATTCCTGGGAAAGGGATCGGTCCTGTTGATTCAGCAAGTCTATTCGCTTAGGGGACTTGTTCCCCATAGAAGTACTATATTTACTGAAATAAGCTCAACTGTGTCATTATGCCTGTTTTGTATTGCTGGTACAAGTGGCTCTGTTCTAAAGTACACTCAAGCACTCCCAGACAAAAGACAAAATAAAAGGAAACAATGCTACTCCACTAGTCATATGATCTTTCAGTTAGTATGGTGATGTCTATAGTTTGGTCATTCAAACTCCCATGCAAATATCAAAGTGACTTTTAAAAAATTATTTTGAGTCCACGCCCCCCCATAGTAATTCCCTATCCGAAATCAGAATGTCTGCTATAAGGAATTGTCTTGGAACAACGAAGGCTGTCCTGGGAGTGCTGTTTAGCCATGAATGTTCTTATTCAACACTATGAACAGATCCACTTTTGCCAGGAGGACATCAAATACAAGTTCCTCAGAAAGCATTAACAAGAGTAGCCAGACATGCGCTCACACAGTTTGTGATCAGGACAGAAGCTTGCTGAGGTCAAATAATCCTTGATGCACTAAAACCAGCTAGCTTGAAGTCAAGAAGTACAAACCAAAATCTCTAAAGTATATAACTTGCATCAAAGATCATCTTCCCTTTATTTTTTTCCTTCCTCATCTGTTGATTAGCCTCTAGTGCAGGGGTGGGCAAACTATGGCCCACGGGTCAGTCCTGCCCAGCTCCTGCCCTGCCAGGCTGCCAGACATGCTGCTTTGAGCGGCATGGTAAGGGGATGTGGTGGGGGGCGGGATGTTGGATATGGGGCAGGGGGTCCCGGGTAGTCAGAGGACAGGGAGCTGAGTGCAGGGGTTGGCTGGGGCAAAGGTTCTGGGGGGATGGTCAGGGGACAGGGAACAGGAGGTAGATAAGGCACAGGGAGTCTTGGGGGCAGTCAGGGGGCGGGGCTGTGGATAGAGGTTGGGGCAAGCAGGGAACAGGGAGTGGGGGGGTTAGGTAAGGGGTGGAGTCTGGGGGATCAGTTAGGGTGAGGGGTCTCCGGGAGTGGGTGGTCAGGGGACTTAGATGGGGATACGGTCTGGGGGGGGTGGTTAGGGGAAGTGGGGTCTCTGGAGGGAGTAGTCAGAGGTCAAGGAGATGCGGGGGGGTTGATGGCTCAATGGTTCTGAGGGGAGCAGTCAGGAGGTGGGAAATAGACAGGGGTCAGATAGGGGATGGGACCAGGCTCTTTGGAGAGAGACAGCCTTCCCTACCCAGCCCTCCGTACAATTTTGCAACCCTGATGTGGTGCTCAGGCCAAAACATTTGCCCACCTCTGCTCTAGTGGGTGGAAAACTGCACACTGTACTAATGCAAAAAGTGTTATAAATTGTATGTTACAAATGGGCTAGAGCTGTGCTTTCCCTGCAATGCAAACAACAATCTCAAGACTGGAACAAGGTGGGAGAGAGGAAGCAGGCTTCAGAAGTATGTTAGGTCAGGGACCTATGGGATGGGCTGAGTTTCCCCAGACTGGGAGTCCCAGGAGCAGTGAAGACTGGGATTTCAGGCACATTGACACCTGATGCAATTACCTAATAAAATGTTAAAATTTCAGGAAAATAAATGGGCATGATTCAATTAATATACATCCACTATAGCTATTTAAAATCTGCAGAATAAAAATATTTAATAGGTTCTTCAATCCAGCAGTAAAAGGTATAATATGATCCAATAGCTGGAAGCAGTAGCTAGAAAAATTCAGATGGGAAATAAAGTGTACATTTTTAATGATGAGAATAATTAATCATGGGAACAATTTACAAAGGGGCACGGTGGATTCTCCATCACTGACCATTTTTAAATTGTGATTGGATATTTTTCTAAACGCTGTGCTAGGAATTATTTAGAGATGTTCTATGGCCTGTACTATGCAGGAGGTCGGACTGGATGATCACAATGGTCCGTTCTGACCTTATAATCTATAAAGGACTGTAGCTCTAGTATAGAGACAGGCATGATGCATGCTACCCCTTGCAGTTCTCACAATGTGTTATCCATACTAAGCCAGGCTGGCCCGGTTCTGAACAAAGATTTTTAAAACGCTATGTTTTGTGGACAAAATCTCGAACAGAAATTAAACTGCGATGATATATTTGAATCTCTTATGTCCCAGTCCAGGTCTTCAGGAAGGAAAAGTGATAAATGCTGATATTTATTGCAAAGCACTTTACAGATTCATAGAATCATTAAAAGAAGAGATAAAAAAGATGTGTATCATCTAGTCCATCCTTCTAGCTATGCAGGATTGTTTCCTAGCACATTTACTAGTGCTTGTGAAGTTTAGTTTCAAATATCCCAAGTTAAACTTCCAACATTTTCCTAATATTTTGACAGGTTATGTAGTCTAATGGAACCAGAGGTCTTTCCTCTGTTTTTCCCCTTTGTTAATGTCATCTTTTCATTTCTACTTGTGCTGCCAGGTATCATCCTAAATAATTCTTTTCTATTTTGGTTTCCATGTTTTACATCCTTCAAATGTTTGTAAACAATTATTATGTCCTCCCTTTGCAGTCAGTTGCCAAACAATAACACATTTGCCTCTTTTCACATTCTCTTGAGTTAATGCTTTCAGGCCTCAATCATTTTTGTAGTTGTTCTCTGAACTCTCAGTTTGTCTGTACTCTTTTAGTATTGAGGTGCATAATATTGCTTTACAGAGGTTCAGTAACATAAGATTGTAAATATCTTTTTGTCACTTATGGAGGTATATACAGGTGAGTACAAGATTCTCACAAAGGTGCAGTATTTATTGTATAGCTCTGAACATGAGCTGTTCCTAGTTTGGGTAATTGAACCAGTGGTTTAGTGCTGGTATAAGAACCAATAGTGCAAAATGTCCATGCTAGCCATGGTTGCTGTTTAGCAATATGCGGTTTAGCGCAGGTGTAAGAACCAATAGTGCAACGTCCATGCTGCTGGTTGCTGTTTAGCCGAGCATCCATGCTTGTGCTGTGATGAAGCTGCATTGCCCTCTAACAAGCTATTCCCACATTTGCCAGCACAGCTCCCTGAAACCTTTATTAGTGGAAGTTTTTGAAAAGTCTGTTGTGGTAGTACAAAGTTCAGTGCAAAGGTCAGGCCTGAAAAATGTTAGTGATGTTTGGATGTAGGGTTTTTGTATGGCTGAGCAGCCATCCATTTTTGTAGACCTATTCTAGACAGAGTGTACAGACAGCTACACATAAGAATTTAAAATAAGCTTCCATGCTCGTCTTGTTCCCTGCTTTCAGTGCCTATGTTCTCAAGTAACTCGATTTAAAAGTAAAATTTCCTTTGCACCAAATAAAATTAAAACAACCATCTGGTACTTCAACACTCTATGTTCTTGGACATGGCAAAAAACACAAAGACTAAAGCCTGATGTAATCTCCTGGCGCTCTTTATTTTTAAAAAGTTATATAAAAATTTAGACAATTATAACTGTAGGTCAGATGTTGTTTCCTGTTGTCAGCAGCAAACTTCTGTTTACTTCACTTGGAGCAGAACTGGACCCTATAGTTCTTTTTTAAAAATTTCAGACCTCAGCTGTTAATTTAAAATTCAATGTTTTTCTGCTTCTCAAATTCCCATCCTTAATGAGGATCCTTGCCAAACTAAAGGGAGTAATGAAGAACGTCAGTGATGCTCCAAAACAATATTGGCAGCTGAGACGTATGAACGGACAGGTTGGTTCAGTTGGATAAACAAGAAAGAAAAGACCCTAAAGACAAAAAATACTTAGTGTGTTTTCCCAAGCTTGATTTACCCAGCATCTCACTTGTTTTCTCAAAAAGAGCTGAGCATTCATCCATGTAAAAACAATGGAATTATTGTTTAACTGCTCGTACTGTCATTACTTGATGCCTGATTATGCATCGGTGTTTGCCTCATTATATCGTGAAGCAACATCATGGCAGATTAGTTTCTGAATTGAGAAACAGCTACCTTTTTGATAGCTATTCCTCTTGGTTCCTTTCTCTCTTCTCAAACAGAGCACTGAATCTGAACAACAGGTTAGCTCTGTAGCTATATAACCCCCACCCCAAATAAATACCCAGCCTAGAAGGCAAACTCTTCACTGCAAATGACCAAAGAAAGATTGCTTGAATTAATCTTGAGCAGATCACTTTCCTGTGTTACAGTTAGAACAGGTTTTCAGAGGAATATCATCTGCTGCAGATTTCTAAAGACTTTCTCATCAACATTAACCCACTGTGCCCCATGCCTCTGCTACTTTCATTGTGATTCATTATATAGCAGTAACCCAAGAAGCAAGAATATTTTGCGCCCTAGGCGAAATGTCCACCTTGCATCTTCCGCCCCCCTTTCCCTTCTCCTTCCACCCCCCGCCCCAGGTCATGGGGCAGTCAGGGCTCAGCCACATCCTCCGCAGCCACCCTACCCCTGGGGACATGGGCACGGAGCTCTTGCGTGCCGCCACCACCACCCCAACTGCGACACAGGCATGGAGCCCTCGCACACTGCCCCCCTCCCCAAGTGGGACACGGGTACGGAGCCCTCGCACGCTCCAAGCAGAACACAGTGTCCGCCGCCACTCCCCGGCCTGAGAGCTTTTTGGAGCCCCCAGATCTTGGCACCCTAGGTGGCCGCCTAATTTGCCTAGTGGTTACGCTGGCCCTGGCTGCAAAGAGCTGCAAAAGAGACACTGAAGAGCCACTTGTGGCTCCCGAGCCTCAGTCTGAATATCCCTGCTCTAGAATAAGGATTGACGGGGTGGGGAGGGTGGTTTAAACTGAACCTCAGGCAGTTCTGGGCTCAAAGAGCACATACAAGGAATTTCCTTGCTCAGAGACGGACAGCTCTTACTCAGGAAAAACTTCCACTGAAACATAGCATGAGTAAAAGGACTAAAGGCTGAATAAGGACTTAAGGATTTGTCTCACTGTGATTAGTATATGGAATGGACAACAAAAATGGCAGCATATGTGTCTATTGTTAGGCAGATAGTTAGCGGAATGCTAAAGGACAAATTCTGATACCTTTATCCACGTTTAGTAGCAGGTAGGGTGCTATTCAGTGTGAGTAAAGGAATCAGATTCGAGCACTAATTTTTAAAAAAGGGTGCAGGGATTACATGAGCTGCATGACCTCCTTTCACCCTTGAAGGTGCCTGTGTTCCTATCCTTTATGCAAAAGTTCTGCAGCATGCTGTGTGGAGGGCTTTTGAGGGGTTAAAAAGAGCAATGCTGGAAAAAAACATTTTCTAAGATGACAGGGCCTAGCATAGAAGCCAGTGATATATTTTGGAGGACTAAAAATATATCAGATAGTTTCAGGCAACACAGAGAAAATGTCAGTGTAATGACAGGTCTCAAATCTGCAAGACTTTTCACTGTGTTTATAAATATGTAGAAATTGTCCTTGTTCGCATGTTATTGTCAAGTATAGTTTATAATTGTTTACAATTAATGCTGTCATGATGCAATTTAGTCAGTCATGTTACACTGATAATACAAGGATAGCATTTATGACTAATTTACTGCTATCAAAGAAAATGATGCTTTCTCTATTTCATTTCTCAGTAACCTCATTTAGTTGTGTCCTAGGAGAAACCTCTGACTTGCATTCCTTGGAGACAGTTTACTGTATAAATACCTGTGTAATGAACAGAAGTGTTAAAAGAATCAAATTTTAATGCAACAAGATCATCCATTTGACATGTCTGTACTGTATAATTATGCCCAGAAGAATTATCTGTAGGGCAGCCTTAGATTTGTTACTGCACATTTAATATATTGTTTTCCTTATAACTGTATATTAGCCCAAATCCTCCATTGACTTAGGGACACATTTCCATTGCACTACCAGTGTAAGGAAATCTGAAAGCCAGTGCAGTCTGCCCTGGAATGATTTTCTGGTATGGGGATCCTCTGACAACACAGAGCCAACATAACACCTTCTATTCCACTTCCCTCCTTGTGGAGGCATAAGGGTCATGGCCATGGGAAAAGGCAAACAGCCATAGTTTCTGTAAGCCCTACTGATCGCCGGTTGACACAAGGGCTTTTGAAGCAATTAGCAGCCCAGGTAAATTAGGATATTCTAATTTAAATCAGGGGACCAGCCACTCTCACAGCAGACCCAGGACTGCTGAATGGGCTTCCATACATTTTTCGTCAGTGCTATTCTTACACCTGTTGGGGGTGTCATGTTATCTGGCATGGTTCACAGTGAGTGCCAACCTCAGGGAAGACTGTCAAAAAGCAGAAGAGATACCCCAAACCGGTGGTACATTCTATAATTGGTTACTGGGTTGGTGAAATCTAATGTGAATGCCTGGATCACTATACCAATCATACTATGGAGTCAGACAACTCCCTTGGGCACTCCAGTCTATGTTGCCACCCGGGCAAGCTGGACTTAGTGATAAATGGTCACTTGCACCAAAGATCACAAAATATTCAGGTTGCTCCCAGCCCAAGAGACTGCCACTTACCCCAACTCAGTTTGTATCTTCAGTCTCACTTCAAAGACAATGCTGGTAACCAATCTTATAGTAAACTAACTAAGAATTTATTAATTAAGAAAAGAAATGAGAAATTTATTTACAGGTTAAAGCAGGCAACATATATTCACAAATAAGTTACAATCCTAGGTTCCACAAAGTGACAGAGCAGTAATAATCGGTTCACTGAATGTCTTTTCAGGCTAAGCCAGGTTGAGCCTGGGGATCTCTGCTTGTTTCTTAGCTGCAGTCCTTGTAAGAGTCCAAACAACAAAGAGATAACTCTTATTTCCTGTGAGCATCTTTATATGCCCTTCCCCCGGAATTCAAACTTGTGGGACAAATGCTCCTGCACATAACTTCTTCAGGGGTGGATGGGGTAATCAACAATTTTTTTTCCTACAATGGCTAATTTAGTTTTGATGGTCCTTCTTGATGGGTGGGAGCAACCACTCCTTCAGTCTGAATTCACAAGTTCAGAGCAGGCATTTTTACAACTATAATGCAAAATTTTCACATTATCCTTTATAGGCTGCGATTCAGACATTACAGGTAAGATTAACGCATGCCGCAATTTACAAGCATTTGATAGAATCTAAACTCTAAAAACATTCTTACAAGTCTAAGACCTATCTTGAACAATACTAATGTACAGGTGAGCTAGTCTGGCTTCGAGCTGTGAGTCTCAGTGCTCAACTAACTCTTACAGCCTTGGCCAGAGCTGGTACCTGTTTTGCCTGTCAGAGTATTGCCCCCAGACGTTAAAACATGGAGCGACACAGACCCTAGGTGCTAGAACTACGGATGCTACCATGCCACCTGGCTTGAAATAGTAGTGGTAACCCAAATGCATAGTTTCCTGCCTTCATCAGTCGTACTATAAAAATTGTACTAGCACCACTGGAACTGAGTGGAGCACAGTTCTTCCTTCTCCCTGGCTTATGTAGTGAGAACTCCCACTCCTGCTCCAATCTGCTTCAACCACTAGTTAGTCCTGGTCTCCTGCCTATAATCTAATTAAGGTAATTGTTATGCTTAATTGCAAAGAAAATTGTCAGCTTGTTTATTCTGAGCTTCCTGTTTTAGGTGATTTTGGAATGTTGCTGTGTGCCTCGTACTGAGTAGAGGTGGCTGCATTTCACAATTTACCATTGCTATGGTGAGAGAAATTATTCTTCTGTGTGCCAGTAGTTAGTAAGGAATTTTGGATCTTTCTGGATGAACAGAACTATAAGAGTATTTTATATTTATATACTATCTCTCTTTAGAAAGAGAGCTTGTAGTTTGCTATACATAACAAGAAATATACAGTGAAAGGTAGAGACAAGCTTAAAGTAAAGAAGGTGAGAGGATTTTCCCAGTCATTCTCAAAGACTTTCCCTAAGCATAGACACAAACAGAGCTAAGGATATATATTAAAGGATAATATGTTTGAATGTTGCTAAGTTACCGTAACAAAGAACAAGCTAAATCCATTTTTGCAAGTATTTCTCCTCTCATCAGTCTCTTTCTTTTTAGGGACATATTTTGCTGTCAATCGTGAACACCAGTGAAATAAGAGTGCCAGTCAGCACAATGAGCAGAAATGGGTAGTACAAAATAGCAAGGTTTCTCATTACAGGAATGACATGAAATAAACTTTCAGTGAAGAATAGCTTACATTTCCTTTGTAACCTTTCTAAAAAGGTTTAAAATGTAATGAACAGTTGGTGATTTCTGTACTTAACTTTGGCTTGTGAAACAGGATTTTAGCTGTTATGTTATGTTTTCATGGTACTCCAATTCTCTTTTCAGTAATAGGAGCTCAATAAATTATGTAAATGTACACAACCATTGTGTGTATTGAACTCAGTCTTTAACTGCTCTGAGCTCACAATCTCTGAGGCTAATGGAAGAGAAAAAGGTGTCTTCAACATACCTTTCTGCTTCTCTGATCCTAGGGTTGGCCAAGGACAAAAACAGTCCTCAATTCAAGTTAGAGCAGCCATAGGACTGCTCTAACTTACACCTACTGGAACAGTCCCCTAGGGATTAATTTTCTGACCCAAAATCAGCAGAGCATCACACTCAGTCATGTCCCTATGTACCCCCCACAACATGTTCCTCTGTTTAGAGGGGGAGCAGGTGGTGTATATATGCCAACATAGACTTTGCAACACAGTGGTGTTCCATGGTTCAACATGCATTTAACACACCCAGTGAATGTCAAATTATACTTTTCCAACTAAAATAAAATAAACATATTAACAGATTTAGCTATGTTGTGCAGAGGAGCATTAAATAATCCTTTGAGCACTGTGGCTGCCCTCAGGTAAGTTGAAGAACACCGCTGGTGACCCAATTGTCAGTAATACCATGACAGGAAATGTGGGAGCTGTCTGCTATGTTGGAGAGAGGTTTGGTTGTGGGAGAAGCTAAGCAGATCACAGACAATATACTGCATGTATGACTAGCCAGAATCTGCAGAGCCAGGGGGCTTAATTTCCCAGGTATCTCTCTCTAGTGCCTTTACTTCTTCAAGTAGTGTCTCTGTGGGTGTCCACTGTAGGTGTGCTTGCGTCCCTGTGCTGCTGATGAGAGAACTTTGGTAGCAGTGTCTGTTAGGCTCGCATGTGTGCTGCCCCTCTCCCCCATGAGGCTAACCAGCGCTGTGCAGGTGAGCCCACCTCAGTTCCTTCTCAACCACCCTGGCAAGAGATAGAGCCATTAGCAGTCCATTCATCAGGTTGTTCTTCCAATTGGAATTCAAATAGTTAATTCCTTTCTTTGTCTGAGGGCATGTCGACACATACAGTGCTGTAGCATGGCTGACGGGACCTCTCCCTTTGGCATAATAAAACCACCTCCACAAGCAGCAGAAGGTATGAAGGTACATTGTTGTAACGTACATTGCTCATGGGGATGATTTATTCACATTCCTGAATGACAAAGTTCTGCTGACATAAGCTATAGTGTAGACGTAGCCTTGGAGTTCCTCTAGGTTTTTTTCTCTCTTAAAAAAAGAACCTTTTTTCCTTTTTGTCTGGGGTTTGCCCTACTGTGAAGTATGCCCAATTCATTGGAGTTTAAGAGGTGCCTCTCATGCAAAGAGGTCATCCCAGTGGCGGACAGATGTTCCTGCTGCATCCGTTGTCTCAGGGAAAGCTGCATTTCCCAAAAGCGTGGTCTCTGCCAACAATTTAAGTCCAGATCTCAGAAGGACTGCAACTAAAACTCTACCTCATCGAGGTAACCCTCAAGCTGTCTCTGGACTCATGCCAGGAGTCACCCAGATGGTGTGAATCTTCCCCACAGCCCTCAACATCTAAGGTCTATGAGACGAAGAAAACAGCTGTGGAACCCCCACGTAAGGCTTCAAAAAAGAGAGTCATGAGTCCTTAGAGTGAGGCTAGTCAAAAAATATCTCCAGCACATTCAGTGTCATGAGCTCCAAGGGCACTAAGGCCATCCAAATACGGTACCCATAGCTCATGAGGTTCTGGTGCACAGTACGATTGATGCATCTAAGGACATGATGGGTATAGACAGCCATACTGGACCTCGGAGCACTGAATAAGTTTATCAGAGCTTAAAAATTCAAAATGGTCACACTAGAAATGATTATTCCATCTTTGGAACAGGAAGATCTCGGGAAGTAAATAGCCTCGACCTGCAGGCTATTTACTCCCCAAGAGAACTTCTCATATTTACCCTGGGCCAGGACCCTTACCAATACAGAGTATTCCCATTTGGCATCTCATCAGTTCCAAGCGTATTCTCCAAAGTCCTCTCTGACATGCCAGCTCACCTATGCTCCTAGGGGATCATGATCTATCCCCTACCTGGACAGTTTTCTCCCCAGAGCCTGATTGTTCATTGAGGCTCTTTGGGTCACCCAAATAACTATGGATTTGTTCATGGAGCTGGGCCTACAGACCAACATCCAAAAATCAACATTAACCCCTTTACGCCATCTAGAGTTCATAGGAGCTGATCTTGATTCATTACAGGCAAGGGCATTCCTTCCACAGCACAGGTTCTACAACTGGTCCATACAAATCTCACTGCCTTTAACTTCTGGGGCACGTGGTTGTGGACATGTCCATGAAAACTCATGCCAGCCTTTACATGAGGTGGCTCCAGACATGGCTCAGCTTGACGTACAGGCCAAACAGAGACAGACTAGACAAACCTCCCTCACGGCCCACCAAAGTCAAACATTCCCTGGAGTGGTGAAAGATCCAGCAAATGTCTGCATGGTAATCCCCTTCTCACAACCTTTCCCATCATTATTTCTCACCACCGATGCATCACTAAGAGGGTGGGGTACACATCTCACCAACCTCATGGAGATCTCTCTTCATATCAACCTCCTGAAACTCAGAGAGGTCAGGAATGCTTGTGCTCAGTTCCGCTAATCAGAGGTACACATACACGAGTCATCGCAGGCAACATAGTGAGCATTAATACATAAATCATCAGGGAGGAGGACAGATCGCACTTCCTCTGTGCAGAAGCCCTAGAGCTGTGGAACTGGCACATTTTCCACAGTGTCACTGTACCAGCAACCTACCTTCCAGGAGTACAGAACACGACAGTGGACAGTCTCAGCCACAAGTTCCCCCATGATTACAAATGGGAGACAAACTCAGCAGTACTTCATGAGATATTCAGATGGTGGGGGACACCAACTATAGACTTATTCGCCATTTACCTGAACACAACATGTCCATTCTACTGCTCCCGGGCAGGCCTCGGACAACACTCCTTAGGGGACACTCTCCTTCCCTTGTGGGACAAGGGCCTGCTATGTCTTTCTCCCAATCCCTCTATTATCAAAAATCCTGTTTAAAAATAGAGAGAGAGAGCAAACGTCATAGTGATTGCTCCTACCTGGCTAAGACAGACATAGTACCCTTAACTGTCACAGCTGGCAAAGTGTCCACTGATCCTTCTTCACAACCTCCTCTTGCACAACCAAAGATGCACACTCAGCCACAACCGGTGGATACTCTGGATACTATGGCTCAAGGCTTGGCTCTTTCATGATTCCAACACGGAGAAAGATTCTGCTTTGAGGAAGTAGACGAAGCATGTAGCCGATTTCCTACTGTGTAGTAAAGTCATACTTACCTGCAGAAGAGGGATGGGTTTCAGGTTTGGTGTAATTCTAGACAAATTTCCCTGATATCTGCTACTCTCCCAATGATCTTAGATTATAGGCTGACTATCAAGAAATCAGGACTATCTTACATTATTCAAAGTACACCTGGTAGCCATAACATCCTTCCATCAACTTATAGAAGGATACTCCGTATTCTTCACCCAACTACAAAGCAAGTCGTCAAGGGTATAATAAACCCTTTTTTCCCAACCCAGTCATCCCACCCTAACATGGGATCTAAACTTAATACTAAATAGCCTGACAAGGCTGCCCTTTGAACCCATGGCTCCTTGTTCACTCACATACATTAGTGAAGATCATGTTCCTGTTAGCAGTCACCTCAGTGAGGAGAATAGAGAAGATAACAGCACTGATGTCAGGCACACACCCCTTCTACAGTATTCTTTTAGAACAAGGTTACTCTCAGACTACGCATACAGTTCATCCCCAAGTTGACTTTGTGTTTTCACAAGAATCAACTGATTCACCTCCCAGCTTTTTACCCTAAGCCTCACCAATATAACAGGGAGGCTATTCTACACATGTTAGCTGTTAGAAGGGCTCTGGCCTTTTACCTGGAGAGGACAAAGACTTTGAGAAATTCTCCTAAGCTCTCTTTTTCCATTGCAGACAGATCAGACGGTATATCAATATCTGCACCGAGACTCTTGAACTACATTAAACAATGCTATGCGATTCGCTGGGTCATTCTTCCATCTGAAATCCGTACACACTTCACAAGGTCAATTTCCACCTCAGCTGCCTTCCTCAAGAATGTCCCTATTTTGGAAATCTGCAGAGCAGCCATCTGGACATCTGTACATACCTTCACAGAACACTATAGGTTACAGGTGACTAGACTTCTCACGTCAACTTTGGTGACTCCGTATTATTATCCAGAACAGACTTGACTCCAAAGCCTCAGCCCTCCATTGGGAATAGTGCTTGGGAGTCATCTACAATGGAGCTCACCCATAGGGGCACTACTCATAGAAGAAGAGGGAGCTACTTTGTGTAGTAACAATGTTTCTTCGAGATGTGTGTTCCTATGAGTGCTCAATGACCCACCCTCCTCCCCTTTACTTTGGAGTTTGTCAATGACTCTGCAGTAGAGAAGAAACTGAGGGTGCTTAACCTGTACAGTGCTAGTTAGGCTCATGGCAGAGCACAAGGTGGGGAGACAGAGCGTGTGCAGGCCAAACAGACACTGGTACCAAAGTTCTCTGATCAGAAGTACACCTGCAGTTGAGCACTCAAAGTGCACAAGATGAGTAACTTCCTCTTTTCTTCACCTCACCATATGTCTGCACTGTAGCTGCACTAATCCCTAAGGACTGGGCTACACTGGGGGTGAGGGTTCAAAATAAGATATGCAACTTCAGCCACACTATTTGCATAGCTGAAGTTGAAATATCTTAGTTCAACTTACCTGGCTGTCGACGGGGCTGGAGTTCCGGAGTCAACAGGAGAGTATGTTTGGGGACTGATTTATTGCATCTAGACAAGACGCAATTGATGTATCAGGGATCAATTTAACACTACTCACCAATCCGGCAGGTAGTATAGACATACTCTAAGTCTGGGAGAGAAGAATATACTCAATCCCTGGCTCTGTAAAATCTGTGGCTTTGGTGTCTTTCCTAAAATCTCTCCATGCTCTTCCTGGGGAACTTAGAGGATCTTGGTAAAGATGATTCTGCTCACCTAGCACATCTGCACCAAGAGGAATCAGTAAAAAGCATACACTTTTTAGCCACACAAAGAAGAGGGAAGAAAAACAATTCCATTGAGAGAAAAAAAAGTTCCTCCTCTGTCATCTCTATCAACTCCAAGTGTATACTTTTGGACACTGAAGCAGCAATTGGGTATTCTGCTTGAGCAGACCTTTAATTACTAGGACAAAACAATTTTCTCTTCACTGCTCTTTTAGAAAAATTCCTCCAGGCTTTAAATGAAGATAAAAAGCCCACACAAAAGAATTACAATAGAGAATTTGTTTATAGACTATCAGCAGTGGAGACATAATGCTGCCCTTTATCATCACTTGTCATACTGGTGACAGGCTATAAAACTCCTGCTCTTGCACGACTCTTTATTTGTCACCTTCTGCGCCAGCTCCTGCCCTGGCAGGTGACTGGCATGTATCAGACATATGATTTATTACCTCATTTAATCAACATGTGAAAGAAAGGATGATATCTTGTCTTTTTAAATTTACAAATTAGGCATCTTCCCCCTATTTTTAATGACAGGAGCGCTGACTTTTTTTACATTTGAGGTGCCCCATTTATTGCTTAGTGAAGAATTTAAATACTCTCTCATGCCTGTCCTGAAAGTGAAATTTATGTAATATTGCCGCATACAAATGAAGCCATCCTACCTCAGTGTTTTATTGTCATGGCAAGCTTGCTTGAACTGATTCTGCTGGCAATAAATGGTCTGAATGTTGTCTCTAGGAGATTTAAAGGCCTTTCATTTCATTTTGTTTTCTATTTTGCACATCACATTGGAGTTTCTTCAGAAAATTTCTCCTGAAATTATGGTTTTGCCTTGACGCTGAAGTAAGTAAGTGTGTGTGTGTGTTCGGAGATGCAGCTTACTGCTTCTCAACATATGTGGATAATGCAGGCGAAAGGTGTATACAGGAGGTTTTTTCAGAAGATGATATCTACAGCAATAGAATAGTCTATCAGGCTGGTGATAAAAATTAAATTGAGATGTGTGGGGTAAAAATCAGATTGCCCCCTACACTTTTGCTATGAAGGGAAACTCAAACTGGAGTTCTGTGGTAAAGGGGCAGCTTATTTTGATATTATGGAGAAATGTGATGTTAAAAGCCAAAGCTCATAGAAATTAGTAACAGAAAACACCTACTAGATGAGATCTTGCTAGGACAAGGTTATTCCCTACAGCATATTCTCAAATGCTTGTACTATCTAGTTTGCAATGATCCTTAAGCAAAGGGGCTTTCACAATTTTGCCTTTCTTCTGAACACTGACCTTCATGACTAGTAGGTTGTGAGGTGTTTTATGTGGGGGCAACTCTTGAAAAAAAACCACAAAGTGCTGCTCTAGCAGAAACAGCGGCATGATTTTTCAAGGGTCTTGCCAACACTCTGAGAAATGCATTGGTTGCTTATATGTCGGTGACTGCCCATCAAGATTTTATATTTAGCATTTATATAACCTTAGAAAATATTGGGGCAGTGGCCCAGAGGGTCCATCTGTTGTGTTAGGTCTCATTATGTGTCTGAGATTCGCAGGACTGGAACTGAGTGTCCTGAGACATACATTTGAAATGGAAATGCAGTATGGAAGCACTTTCCTAATGATTTAACTTCAGGAGTGTTGTTATCTTTGAACCCAATTTTTTTGTTTTGAGAAATCTTCGTTCTCTGAACCATTTTATAGTAGATTGTTGAATCTGGGTTCTGCATGCAGTTTTTGTAGTAGAGAGATTATGGATTTCTTTCTTTTTTGAAAAATCTCAAAATTAGACATGTATTAGATGTGGTTATTGATACTCTCCTCTTCTGTATCAGTGTTCAGGATTAGAATATTGCTTGCATGGATTTAATTTCCTAATTTGCTCAGGGGTTACTCAGTCTAGACACTTTACATGGCATTTTAATAATCAATAATTTTCTTGAATTTTTGAAAGAGCTCTGGTGTTTTGATGGCATCAGTCAAACTGATCTCCTTAAAAATGAGTATTCTCTGACATTCAGTACTTTCACTTTCTGGGTAAGTAGGATGACTTTGGTACAAATCTAAGTGAAGCTATACTTAGAAAACTATGTAAATAGTATGTTTGACTCTTTTGTGCTCCTTGTGCCATGCTATAAACCTAATAAAAAACCAGGACGAAAAATGGGCCTATTCAAAAGGATAAATCTAGCTTAAGAAGACTGGATCCTGACATTCAAAGACGTTCTCAGTTATTTAACACAGTATGGGATGTGCTCCCTGGTAGGCATGAAAGGCTAGTTGGGAGAATGGGGACTTCTCCATGGAGACCACACCATCTCAGCTTTCACTTTGTCTCTGGCTGTTATGTTTGTGGGGGAAAAAAACTTCAAAATATGAAGAGCACAGCTGATGCAGAGATGCTTGAATGAGTTTGCAGGGAGCCTGAAACCATAGCTCTCCAGTTTCATTTTAATGGTTTCTAACTCTGATGTCAATGAAGATACAGGTGAGTCGCATCTTAGGCGCATTTAACATATGTGAATTTGGCTTTATGCGGTCAGCAAAAACAGAAAAAAAAAGAAAAACAATAATTTAAAATCTCCATCTGTAGTGTGGGCGGTTGCGCCCGCTATTGAACCCAATGACAGTTTCATTATCCGCGGTTTCCGCTTTACGCAGCAACCGCGGAACATAACCCTCGCATAAGACACGACACACCTGTATTACAAGCACCAACATTTTCACTGCTCAGCAAATGAGGTAGGAAAGGAGAAGTACCATAGGGCTGGTCTTTACACAGAGAGCTTATGTTGGCAGGGGTGAGGATTGAGAGACATAGCTGTGCCAACCCTGATATAGACAGAGCTAGATGGTCAGAGGAATTCTTCTGTTGACCTAGGACTGGTCTACACTAAAAAAATTAGGACAGTGTAATTATGTTGCTTGAGGGTGTGAAAAATCTACACCCCCACGTGGCATAGTTAAGCCAATCTAAGTCCTCATGTAGACAGCACTAGGTCAATAGATGAATTTTTCCATTGACTTAGCTACTGCCTCTGAGAGGCAGATTGCCTGTGCTGATGGGAGAACCCCACCTGTCAGCATAAATAGTGCCTACACTGAAGCGCTGCATAATATATGGAGCTGCATCAGCATTTCCCAAAGTGGTTGGGAGGGTGGTGTTTTTCTTGTTCAGTTGGGGGTTTTCTTGGAGGATGGAGGGGAACAGGGATGAAAGGTGGATAAATTAGGATGTTAGGCCACTGACAATGCATGGCAGCATGGTAGAGAGGATGTGATTTGGTTTCATTTTCCTGAAGGGAGGTGCACCTCTTAAAAGTTTGGGAAATGCTGGTTTACCAAAACATGGAGGCTAGAATTAAGTCCTTTGTACTTGGTGTCTATTTGTACTTAACCAAGGCAAGAGACAATTTCAGGGTTATTCAAAAGAAGAACTTTTATTTAAACTTGGAGGAATTAAAACAGGATCCTGCAGAGGACAAGGAAGAATGCTTTGTTCTTCCTCTCTTATTCCAAATCCCAACTGCCTTTTCTACCTTTCCCTTTCTCCCCTGTGATGGTCAGACTCATGAATGATTTATTTGCTCGCGCTGCTTACTAGTGCAGTTGCCAATTAAAAAGAAGGTTTTCATTCTACGTTGTCCTCAAATAGAAATTGTTAGTCCACCTCAGAGTAAAATTAGTATAACAGCTGTTCTGTTTATCTTATTGTTATCTCATCTTTAATGTTCTCCTCACCATGTGTCTCCTTCATCCTGTCTGACATGTAGGCGGTGAGCACCCTGGGGCCAGAGCTGTCATCTTACTACTTGTCTGTACAGTAACTAACAATGGGACCCAGATCCTAGACAGGGGTCCCTAAGCATTAGTATCATACAAAAAAATCATAGTTAGTTTATCTAGACTTCTAGGTGGAAGTGGGGCTGAAGTGACCATTGAGTTGGTAAATTTTCAGAATTTCACAGAAGCACTATACGAACTAACTTTGGCTTGATTTACCGTGGAAATTTGCAATTCTCAACAGCATTAAAGCTGTTTCATTTCTTAATGCTATAGAGTGATTAAAATTACCACATAGAAAACTCTGGCTCATAACCTTTTAAAGAATTCTCTTACCCTGCTGTAAGGCATGTCTGTGCCTTTGTTCTTAGGTATTATTCCCTTTTTCTGTATTCTTATGCTCAAAGAATAACTATGAAAAGAGCTCCTAAAAGCCAGGGAAGGAGTTGGGTAAATATACACTTTAAAGGGTCTTACAAGTGGAAACAAAATGATTCAAGGATAACTTTGAATTTAGGAGTCATGATGCTGAATCCAGGTGCTTTGCTGACATATCATAAGCGTGTACTTCTTGAGTGGGTAAAGAAAGTATTGCCAGAGGTGTGATTAGTGGCAGCTGGTGCCCAAGATAAGTGCTAGGGATGTAGGTAGTAATCTGCATACATTCCTGCACCTATGAATGGAGGCTGATCATACTTTCAAAGTGAAAAATTAGGACAGTCTGCAAAGTCAGAGGGAAGGAGGCAGCTTCTTTCTACCTCTTTCAGAATGAAAAACTGGGGCACTTTAAAGTCAAGGACCGGAGGGGGAGAAAACAGTATGCATCCTTCTTCCATCCCTTTTATTATCCTCTCTGAGCACCAGCCTCTCTTCCTCCAATCTAGATCTTGTCCCACCATCTCTGCACCGCCCCCCCCCACACACTTTGCCCACATGATCATTCACTATTTGACTCTGTTATCTCCTGCACTCAGCTCATTCTCCTGCTAGTCCAGCACCGCTCCAACTCAACCTCCAGGTGGAATGCCCCTCCAAGCTAGACATCTCATTCCCAGAGTCACAATTCTTCCTTCCTGACACTGAGGCTCAGAAGTCCCCAGCCCCAAGCTGTGATTCTGCAAAAGCAGAAACAGGAAGTAGGGAGCACATGCAGACATGTTTACTCTGCTTTAGTGGGGTAGTGCCACCCACCTGCATTTCCTGCTCTGTCTCTCATCTGCTGCTTTTGCTGTAGGGTAGGAAGGACTCTAGTGTCGTCAGATGTATTGCAACCGCCACTGTCCACCAAGAGTCTCCTGGGGGTACTGCATATTTGCCGCACTGAATTGTGACAATACTGGTGGGGCTTAGTGCCTAAAAGCCAGGAAAGATGTTTATATCAAACCAAAGCTCAGTGGAAAGGACATGCTTTTGCTGCTAATGCTTCTGCTATTACTGTAGCTGTGCTAGAAAATACACTTGTTGAAGAACAAGGTAGACATCTGAATGTTGTATGGTTACAAAACTGAGACGGTAATGCTGTTAAATACTACAAGCATTCTCCAGCATAAAAATTGGTAAGATAAAAAGATCAAGACTTGTTGTAGCCAAAATTCCAGTGTTAATTCAGCTGCCCAAGCTACCAAGAAACAGAAATTCAAAGGAAAAAGAAACCTGAAGAAATGCATTTTTCAAAAGTCCATGGGTTTTTTTTCCTCTAGAGCATAAGGAATAAAGAAAAAATGTTTTTATACCACATCTGGTAAAGCATTATTCTTCAGATGAAAATCCTACATGCCCAAAGCAAACTGTAGAGACTATATCATAAACCCCAAAAAGTAGTTTAGAATGGACATATCCATAGATCCTTCATTATAGAAGCCTGGTGAGGGATTGCTTAAATGAGATATGTACTAGAGAATGTGCTTCTGCAAATTTTATTCCCTTGGTAATGGAACTTAAAGAAGATGACTGCATCTAAGTGCCCCATTGTGCCTACAATTACCGAGCCTGTACATGGCCAATGTAGGCTTCTTCAAACAACAGGAAGCATCCTCAGATTTTTGAGGTCACTGTTGAATAATAGGTCTTTAATATCTGCATATGGCCAAAACAAAGAAATCCTAGTTGATAACATATTTCCTACAATCTATAATAATAGAGGGCCTGCTCCAGAGTACATGGAGACTATTGGGAACAACAACATTACAAAGGAATTCCAAATTCCACAGCAAAACAAAGACAAACAATCAAAACCTTAGAGTCATTTTTGATGCACATTAGTTTGTATCCACTAGCATCAGTAAATACAGCCAAAGCCATCCTTTGGGAAGGGCATATTGGAGCGATCGCTCCAGTCCCCACACTTTGCGGGGGGCCCAGTGTGCTTGGCCAGCACGGTCAGTCTTGGCAAGTCCCCCCACACAGCCAGAGCCCTAAGCCACCGTGTGCTATGGCCAACAATAACCCTGTGGTAGGTGCCAGCAACTGCCAGCAGCAAGCAGCCCAGCACCAGGCTGGATCCATGGCCACCCACCTACAGTGGCCGATGAAGAGTGGGGGCCCCAAGCTGGTGGGGGCTGATTTGTCCCAGGCCCCACACCCCACTAGAGATGGCCTGTCATAAGTGTGAAGTAGCCTAGAATTAGTGTTCACCTGTAAGGGGTTAAGCTAAAGGTAACCTGAGAGGTGGACAACTGACCAATGAGAAATTCCTCAGGAGACAAAGGATTTTAAGTTTCAGTTTCTCTCTGGGTCTCTCTCTGTTCCCCTTACAGGTAAACACTAATTCTAGGCTACTTCACACTTATGACATGGCCCTGAATACATCATGTCAAAACTGCTAAGTGTCTGAGACCACGCTTTTCCCTCCTCCTTTCACTGCCAAATCGTTACTGAATTTATTCAGAGCAAGAATGAACATGACAAACTGAAGTGTTTCATCATAGGCAGTGGATTATTTTTCCTATTGTTGTATTTTCAATAATTTATTTATAGTGAGGCAAAACTGTGGGAGGTGATTTCATTTCTATTGTTTGTTTTTAATTAGAAGAAAATATATTCCAAATGTGCTGTTATGTGATGCATACACAGGCTAAATAGACAGAATAGTACAGAATATATCAATTGCTGTACTTCTACAGCTTAATTTTATTTGCAAGTCAGCCATCCATTTGCTTCAAGCTGCTAGCCAGTTGCCACTTACAAGTTTATTTGCCCTCCCATGCTCATAAAAAAACAATTTAGTCATGCTGATTTAACACTTAATTTTTAAAAATTGCTCTCCATGCATCTTCTTGCATAATTAATAAAAGTAGAAAGCCTGCTTGGAAAGGGCATTGTTTGTAAACCCATATGTCAGGATGATCATCTGGCCTTGGGCTGCAGGAACCAGAAAATGGGTGAACATTCTGCAGTTGTTTTGGCCATGATTATATGGTGCATGGCAACTTGACAGTAGCAGCTAAGTAGCAGTAAAAGCTCTAGAATGTCAGTGGTTTCCTCTGTGTATTAGAACAAAGATCATTCGGAATTTATGAACCATCTCAAAAATGGTTTACAGCAGATACTGAAGGATTTGAAATTGTAAGAAAGAAAAGAGTGCTGAATGCTTATAGTGGTATCTGTTTGCATGTTTTCACACATGCCCATTCTTAGTTTGACCCTGCACAGCTGACACCTCTACCCTTTTCCCCTCCTTCCCAGAACACTTAAAAGAGAAGTTGGAGGAGTACATGGCCCGTTTTGCCAAAGTGAGGATTGTGCGCACCAAGAAACGAGAAGGGCTGATACGGACCAGATTGCTAGGAGCCTCGATGGCTAAAGGAGAAGTCTTGACGTTCCTGGACTCCCACTGTGAAGTCAACGTGAATTGGTTGCCTCCATTGCTTAGTAAGTGCTTGAACATTAATTGGCCGTTATAGTCAGAACCAATGTTCCCTCTAATTTTTGTCAGGCCATGTGTGCAAAAAATTTCTTCTGTGCAAATTTTTGTGCACATGGTGTTTCACCGTGTGCACGGGGTTTAGGATCTGTGTGTGCGCGCACACGCGCACAGTTTAGAGGGAACAGTGGTGAGAACACATTGTATAGTTCCATGAATTAAACTTGTGCTCCAAAATAAGCAGATCTTTGCACTATATAAAAAGGTTAGTACTGTGCTGCAGATGGTCTGTGACAACTCTGTTATCCCACACACAGCATGAGAATTTTAGACCTTCATATACAGCACACGACTGATTTTTGCTGGAATAGTTGAGCAGATTATATATATATATAATAATATAATACATCAATACTAATATAATATAATACATACATACACACTGGTTACCTGGAAATTGAAAAGTAAGTATAAGAAAGAGCTTGTTTGTCTGGCAAAACACAGGAATCTGAGCTGCTTTATTCCAGAGATGACTAGTATAACTTCTGCAATATAGTTCTGCTCTCCCCCAGTTCAGTTTCTTTTTTTAATGAGAGACCTTTAAATTTAGTACTAGGTAAGGAATGTACTGTAAACCTAAGAGCATTAAGGAATGTTTGGTATGCAGCCATTCTACTCAGTTTTCCAGAGTCCACTAAATCAGCTTTTGTTGTAAATATATCCCAGATTTTGGAGTTAAACCCAATAACTGCATCAATAGGAATAGGAACAATATCAACAATAGGAAGCTCAGAAAGGATGATTTGCTGTTGACTGCTGTGCTGGATTCTAGCTGGAACCAGCGAAGCTCCATTAGTCAAAGGCATGAGAAGAAACAGTTGTAAGTAGGCTAGGATATAAGTCAGGAAACAATACACCCTTCCCTACTCCCCCCTTAGACAAAGATGAGTGCTTCCTTCCTTTAGTACAGACAAGAAACCGTTTTTTCTTTTTTTCATTAAAAGAATCTCTCATAAGGATAGCAGTTTAGCCTTTTCTCAGTGAATGGTCATTATGTCTTGAGTTTTGCTGCTGGAACTGGTTTAGTGGCAGAGCATGCTGATTAAACATATTCAACCAGCAAAATGCCTAGTTCTGTTTCTGAACTATACAACATAACCCAGAAAACCAAAAACCAGTCTTAACAGTTTGCTTTGGGCACGTAGGATTATCCTGCGTGCCCAACATAATCTACAACATTTTAAGCCCATATACTTTCTGACTAGGGTTACAGGGGCACCATCTGGGGAAGGCAGGAGGAGGCACCTTCCCTCACTCCCCCCACCCCGAGTTTTGGTTTTTTTAACCATATTTGGGTGAAGTTCTCATCAGGGGGGTAGATGCAGCCTCTTCTCCTCACGCTGCCCTGCTCCGTTGCCATCTGCAGCCACAGCATTGCTCCTTGCCCCTGACATGGAGTCACTGCTGGCAGTGCTGCTTGGGACCGGGAGCCTGAATCCCAATCTCCTGCACAGAGCCAGTGGGGCCTGATATTGAGGTGTCCCTCCCCCGTACCCATTGTGTAGCCAAGCAAGCAAAGCGTGCCCCTCACCACAGCCCCTGCTTTGCAGAGCTGCCGCCACTGTGCCAACTAGGGACTGAGCACACAGCCAGCCCCAGAGCAGCAGCACCCCCTCGGACACAGTCTCTCCCTGTCCCTTGAGCTACACCCCTCCCAGCCTCTAGCTACTCCCCGCATGCACCCTGAGCTACCCCCTCTCTGCACAGAGCCCCTAGCTATCCCTTCCCTTCACCCTGTGTGGTTTTCAAACTTTTTGAGTTGACACATGCTCCCTATGAGTTATAATTTTTGATTGCATCCCCCCTATTATCTCAAAAAAAAAAAAAAAAACAACAACAGCTTTCAGGTGCCTACATAGCCCCTGGAATCACAGTTAAAGTTGCCCCCTCCCTACTGAAATCTGAAATGGTGCTCCTGTTAGGGTACTCAAATTATGCATCCAGTATATTCCCTAGTTATCACTTTTCCTTATTCACAGCCTAAGCATTAACCTTTTATTAAATAGCGCCACTATCTTCATGTAAAATTCAAGCTTCTGATTGTGTGAAGGAGCAGAGTGACTGGTAGACTTCCACAAGCTACACTGTCAGGTCATTGCTGAAACTGCTGGATATGCTCACCTTATCTAGCACAGATGGGAGTCTTCTGCCTGCTGTTGGGATTCAAGGGTTACCTGGATGTCGCTCAGTGCATCCCTCCACTAGTGCAAAAACTTTAGGCTTCTGACATAGTTTTTTAATAACTGCAGATGTGTGATATAAACCTTCTATTTGGTTGGAAAATCAAAAGTTACCCAGCTTTGCTTCTGAACCCTTCTCTTAGGAGAGAAAAACTTTTTAACTGGGTTTCCCTCCAAACATTCTCACATTAATCACAAACTCCGTTTCCTCAGGCAAACACACAGACAAATGAAAAGGTCTGGATTATAGTCTAGTGTTATGTGTGTGTTGTGGGGTGGGGGCTGGATAACTGTCATCTTCTGGCCACAGTTGGCTCCTTTCTAAGGTAAAATGAAACAGGAAGCAAGGCCTTCGGATTGAGTCCCCTCTCTTTAGGTGCCAAGTCCAATAGAAATAACATCCAGTGAGTCGTCAAGGACCATTCTAAAACTTAGGCTTCAGATAAACTGAGGCCCAAGGCTAGCAGGCCAGGTGTCTAGTTTTCAACCAGCAAGTCAGGTTGAAAAAGGGACCTGATAGTGTAGATCTCACCAGACCCAACACCCAAAGTCCAGTTACTGTATGTGGGGGAGAGAGGTGCCAAGTCATAACCTGTACCAGCCCCTCCACAGCCAGGGCCACCCCCTACCTGCATAAGGGCTGCAGCTCCCATCTCCGGTTCTGCACACGAGTAGGAGAGCAGGAGAGGGGAAAAGCAGTGAGCGATAGAGGGAGGGGGAAAGAGCAGTGAGTGGGGGCGGGACCTGAGGAGGAAAGATTAGGGCAAAGGTGAGGCCTGGGGGAAGGAGTGGGGCAGGGGTGGGGCTTTGGAGGGAAGAGGAAAGGAAGGGGAGGTTCGAGAACTATTACAAAGGATAGGGTTGCCAACTTTCTATTTGCAGAAAATCAAACACCGTTGCCCTGCTCCTTCTCTGAGCCCCCGGCTCACTCCATCCCTCTCCCTCCATCACTTGCTTTCCCCCACGCTCACTTATTTTCACCAGCTGGGGGTCCAGGCTCTGGAGTGGGGCTGGAGATGAGGGGTTTGGGGTACAGAAGGGAGCTCTGGGCTGGGGCAGGGAGTTGGGTGTGGGAGGGGATGAAGGCTCTGGGTGTGGGCTCTGGGGCAGGGCCAGAGATGAGGAGCTTGGAGTGTAGGAGGGGGCTTTGGGTTGGGGCAGGGTGTGTGGGGTGCGGGCTCTGGACAGTGCTTACCTCCGGTGGCTCCTAGGAAGCTACCAGCATCTCCCTCTGTGTCCTAGGTGCATGTGCCGGCTCCGCAGCTCCCATTGGCTACAGTTCCTAGCTAATGAGACCTGTGGAGCCAGGACTGAAGTGGGGGAGCAGCATGTGGAGCCCCCGTGGCCACCCCTAAACTGAGGAGCCAGAGGGAGATGCCAGCAGCTTTCTGGGAGCCACGCAGGCAACCTGTCTGCCCTGCTGCAGGCGGCCAACCAGACTTTTAATGGCCTGGTGAGCAGAGCCACCAGGGTCATTTTCAGCCAGGCATTCCAGTCAAAAAAATGGTTCCCTGGAACCCTACTCAAGAATCACTCATTAGACATGGAACTTTGAAACAAAAAATAAAGCAAAGGAAACTCAAGATGAACAACAACAACAACAAAAGTTTCAAGGACAGCCTGCACTATGTCTTCCTAAAGAGAGGAATAAACCATTTCAGGCCCAGTCTTACTCCCTTTAAAGTAAATGAAAAATTTCTAGTTGCTTAAATGGGAGCAGCATCTGGCCCTCTATTGACAGTGGGTCTAAATGCGTATTCGTAGGTTTTTAACTGAAGGATGCACCTCGCAGCTCTTTTAATATCTTGCATTTTTTTGAATGACACTAGATGTAAATCTAGTGAAGCAGATGGCACGTTTGGCACTTACTGCTGTGATGCTGCATCCACAGGGCAAGCTAGGATGCCCTTATTATGTCTGATTGGATCTGCAAAGCATGTTGAAAAGTCCTCACAATGAGACAAACTCAACTGTGTTGTAGTGTGAAGTTCTAATGTTTATCAGCCTGCCCTGCCCCTATTTCTGAACAGTTCCTCTGTTTGAGACCTCACAAATACTAGGGCTAAGAAAAGAATAATCACATAGGGTTTATGACATGAAAAAGTTGCAACATTTTAAGTCAAATTGTGTTTTAATTGGTGCAAGTCCATGTATGGAAACTTTTAATACAAAATAAGGAGTGGCATATTAGGCATTAGCTTAAACTGATTTTAATACCTGTATATAAACTGAGTATAATACTACCTGGCACACTAGTCAGTGTTGTTACTTTTAGTAATTATATCCTATAACAGGATATAATGTTATAACAGGATATAATGTTATAGGATATAATTAGAATTTTCTAGAGGAGGCCTGCAGATTTTTGTGAGATAATTAACATATTTACTGTATTTCACCATTAGAGGTGTAAGTCTGAAAAGACAACTAAACCACCCGACGTAACCATTTCACACTACTGGTCATCTCAGAGTTGCCCCTTTTCCAAACCTCAAATGAAAAAGATGGGAAGTTGACTCTCTCACTGACGTTTCTCAAAAGAGAGAAGGAGAGAAAAGAATACAGTGGAGCCTTCTTCATTCTTTATGGAAATGAACAATACTTTTTTGCATGTTATTGCTTCTGACTTTGGAGTTCACTTTTAATTTTCAGTATTTGAATTAGAAGCTGGTGCACACTAAAATGCCACAACAGCAGATGCAGAATTACTGTGAAGTCCAGTATTCATACATTGAAACACAAATAAATGGGAAAGCATTTCCTCTTCAAGTTCCCGCTGTATAGACCTCACACTAAAAAAGTAGTGTTTTATATTTTACTTGCTGGCTAGTTCCTTTGTTGACAGATTGGGGACAGCCCAGAGTAGCAAAGTGACAGAGATATAGATGACTGGACTTCTTTGGGTCTCACTGGGATGTGACTCGCTTTAAAGAATTATAATTGCTTCTAATCAATGCCCAACTGCATTAAATCCACTTTAGATAAAGGCCTGATGCAGATTAGAAAAGTAAAATGATTTTGGGGCCGTGGGGAACTAAGCAGGCAATCTTCAAACTTCAAAAAACCTGGGGGATTTGCTTTGCAGTAATATGATAGATGGCTTGACTAGACATGCCACTTCCTATTTTCTGCTTTCATCTTTCAGACCAGATTGCACTAAACCACAAAACCATTGTGTGTCCCATGATCGATGTTATTGACCACAACCACTTTGGCTATGAGGCACAGGCGGGGGATGCCATGCGAGGAGCCTTCGACTGGGAAATGTACTACAAAAGAATACCGATTCCTCCAGAGCTCCAGAGGTCTGATCCCAGTGACCCCTTTGAGTAAGTAGCAGTAAAGGGAAGAGTTGGAACAAGAGGCAGAGAGAGCAAATAAGGGAACTGTGATAACATAAACACCAAGCCCAGGGCTATCTAGACCAATTAGCCTTAATTAAAGGTAATAAAAGCAAACAGCCACAAACGGCAGAACAGTGAGAAAAGGTCAATGTAACAAGTTCTGAAATAGCAGAGGTTGTGCTTGGATGCACAGAGCTTCCTTGCCTCTAGCATGTGTGAGCAGGATCTGGGGAGGAGGGCAGGGAAGAGGACTTTGTATGTAAGAGAGAGACCAAGGCAGAAACACATACTTGTAGTTAACAGGAAAGAAGAGTTGGGAGAGGATAAGAAATAAATGTGACTATAGTCATTTTCCTCTTATTCATCAGAATATTTTCCGAACCTACTTTAATTTGATTTCTTTGCTGAAGATTGATACAATAGCTGCACCTATAGCTGAATCCACATTCTGCTAGCAAAGGCTCTATTTATGATGGATGGTATTGCTACTCTCTATGTATTACTGTAATTTAAACACAGTCCTATCAAAGCAGAACAGTATCAAGCTGATTTGTAAAGAACCTCTGATAAGACTGTGTCAGATCTTGGTATTGCAGATCAGATAATTCATGGTAATGACCTACTAGTCTCCACAAAGCTGGATCTATTTTTTATTATTATTATTATTCTTGTCATGTAAGGACAAAATGGGATTTATCCTCATCAGCAGAGAGAGGAGAGAGAGAAACCTGGCTTAGCTCATTAAACTTTCAGAATCACTCATGCAGGTCACAACCCAGCAGGGCTGGCGATGAGATTTGCTCTGATGCTCTCATTGTCCATTACTGAAATTCAGCATTGTATCTAGAGCTGCAGTGTAGACATGGGAGGCACACCTTGGGTATGTAGACAGCCTCTGTAGGGGGACATATCCTAGGGGCCAGAATTATCTTCACTGCCTAAGCAGTGCCTCACCATCTACACTGCTATTTATACCTCTGCTGTTTGTACTCTACACAGTATCAAAGTATAGACATGATGGTTTGGAGAGTGTGTGTGGTTTTTTGCCAATATAGTTACTCAATCATTGGTAAAAGCCCAAGTATGGACACAGTTATATGGGCACAAAGTGTCTTATAACAGTACAGCTTATTCCCCTTCCCATTGGAAATAGCTATACAAGTATAAACACCTTTAAACCAATACAACTGTGTCCACACCAGGGGATTATGCTGTACCAGTATAGTTAAAGCCATTAAACTCTCCAGTGCAAACAAGGTCTTAAACCTTGTGTAGTTATAGAGCTCTGTGCAAAGTTTGCATAAAATGTTACTAAATCAGAATGGTAGCAGCTGATACTGACTGCCTTCATTCATCATGGATGTAAATGACTACACAAGGTGCAAGGAAAGATTTAATCAGGGCTGTAGTACTTGCCTCTCTGATGTGATTTGAATTCTCTTGGTTGCAGTAGACAATATCAGGTTTGATCCAGTGTTCACCGAAGGCAATGGGAGTCTATTAACTTCCCAGGGATTAGATCAGACCTATGGTAGCTATAAAGTGGTTTTATACCTGGGACCACTACTTACATCACAAACGGGAAGGCAGAATATGAGGTAGCCACCTCTGAGGTACAAAATAGGGGCCATTCTGAGCTGGGAAAGGGGAGTACAGATGGGGGCAGAGGTGTAGGAAACAGGCGGTGGCTCCAGGAAGCGAAGTGGGGCCCTGCTGAGCAGAAGCAGCTACTTCATGGTGAGGAGCAGGAGGGCACTGTGAAGCTGCTGAGCTGAGTGCTTTTTGCTCTGTTCATCAGCTTATTAGGTAGGAAGCAGAAGCTGCTTACTGCCCCCTGATGGAAAGCCATGGAGTAGCCAGGAGGGAGGGTGAGCAGAAGCACCACAGAGGAGGAAAAAGAAGAAGAGATCCCACTAGCAGCTGATTGGGAGATGACTCTACTGACAAACACCAGGACTTTCATGTCCTGGAAAAACTTCTAGATTTCTTGGAACAGCTACCTCAAAAAAGAGGCAAGCTTGAGAAAACATAGGCAGGTGGCAACCTTAGGCATTTTGTGTCAGTTCTTCCATTCAGAAGTACTTTCTTTCCAACAACAAAATGGTCCAAAGCAACGCTAAAAAGTAGTGTGGTTTTGCTTTGGCTAGCGATTATTATTTTGGCTTTCAAAATACTACTACTACTTTTCTTTATGCAGAAAAAATACAGCTTCTACTCCACTTATTTTCTCAGGCTTAAAAATATTTGATGCTTTTAATACCTGGCATATGACAAATAAAGTAAACATTACAAACCTCATGCCTAAACCATCAGAAAGTTAATTGACCTAGACAGTTCTTGTAGCAGTGAAGTTGAACCATTTCCCTTTAGGTATGAACCGACAGTAGAGGCAGATTCAACCAACAACATGCTACTGTTTTGTAAGCAGTAGGGATTTTATTTTTACTTTATTTTTTGTTAGGCTAAATATTATGCCATTGGTATTCTAATAGCTGTACTTCTTGCCAACAGTTTCCTATCTGGGCAGATTCTTAATGAACTGAGAAATCGCCAACTTTTTTAGTAGGATACCAGCAGTTAATAGCTATGTGATTCAGAAGTGGTGGTGGTGGTGGTGGTGGTGGGTTTTTTTTAGTTTTGGTTTGTCTTTTCTCCCCTATTTAAGATGCTGGCACAGTGTATGTCTTAGCACAGAAGGTCACATCAGCCTAAGATGTGATGCACATCAGAAAGCAGACCACAATACCGAAGAGTAAAGCCCAGCCACTATATTATTTGAACAAGAGACTTATATTCTGTCTGCACTGTCAAAATATTGCTGCAGTGGACACAAGCAGAGAAAATTGTGTGCGTAGCCCCTACACTAACTAATCAGAACTGTTGTCAGGTAGGCTTTTGCTGGGACAGTACTTGGCAGCTTGCTGAACTCCATAGCCATCTGAGCTGGTAACTTTAGAATTAAATTACTTGTTTTTGTTTTTACTGTCATCCACTTTGGCAGTTGATTATGTATGGCAGTTGCATCTTCCTACTCAACACTATAGTTCTGTATAAAATCTATTTGAGTGGGAAGAATCTGGACTCTCTTAGCCATTTGAAACAAAAGTGTGGGTATGCCTTATTGTACATATAACCACACTGTCATTCAAGCAGCAGCTTTCTTCCTAATTACAGCGGAACTGGGAGCATAGCTGTAGGGCCTCTCTCAGCTTTTTGATCAGGCACCCCCACTTTCATTCCTTGCAACTTGCTCATAGTTTTTTGACTAAAACTTGCATAAAGGTTATGACTTGGGAAATGTGTGTGGGGGTCCCAGCAGTCCATCCCCCAAACTATGTTGATTTTTTGATGCCAGTGCATGTACCCTGAATGTGCAGCCCATTGAAGGCAATGGCAAAACTTCCATGGATTTCATTGGACCAGGATTTAGCCCTACAGGCTTCCATCCCCCAAAAGCAGTTTCTCGATGAATTTTAAAATCTCGTCTGTAACATACATATGGTGATCTTTAGGGATCATTCTATACTCTTATAATTGTTTAAGGAGCAGAATAATCCTCTCTGCTGGCAGGACATTCCAATTATGTATTATTATTTGTATTATTTATTATTACTTATTTGTATTCCAATAGCTTCTAGTAGCACCCTCTTCCCCTCCTCAATCATGGCTAAGGGCCCCACTGTGCTAGGTGCTGTACAAATATATAACAAAGAGTACCGGCTCTGAACAGCTACCCTATCCTTCCTCCTATATATCTATCTCTGTTTGTTTAATATATTGGTTTTATTAGTTTGTGATTGCTAAGTGGTTGTTTTGAATTGATACTGTCATTTATTTGGATCTGCTAAAAATGAATTGTAACAGTAGCCACTGGTATTGATGGTTACTAATACCTGCCCTGTGCCAGGGGTATGAACATTTTCATCAATCAATGTCAGGTGACAGGTAACAGGGAATAAAGAGCAGTCTCTTCCCAGCACTCTTGTGTGTTAAACCTCTATTATATTTAGCAGACCCATTTATCTTAGCACAGAAGAGTTGGGAAGCCTGCATAAACAATGTCAAGAGTATAGAATGACACTACAGTCTTCCTTGGGCTGGTCATTTAGCCTGTCTGTCTCAGTTCCCCATCTGTAATATAGGTATATTAAGACTTCCATACCTCACAGGTGTGTTATGAGTCTAAATACATTAAAAATTGTGAGACACTTGAATACTGTTGGGGCAGTGAGGCATTATAACGGCACAACAACTCACCCATACGGCACCTCCTGCTGGCTGTCTGGGAATTAGCTTTTTCGAGATCTGGAGCGCCCTCTGCAGGCCAGTGTCTCACCGTCACTAGCCCCCATGTCCCTCCCAGACCCCGAAGCCCCTCTATCTGGGGTGCTTCCCGCTGGCAATACCCCCACACTCTGGGTCCCCCCCTCTGTGGGAAACCCCCCACCCTCTATCCTCACCTTGCTTCAGTCTGTGGCTACTGCTAATCAACATCTAGCCCCCGCTCCCGGGGCAGACTTCAGTGTAAAAGCCAGTCATCATAGGCAAGAGGATTTTGGACCTGCTGCCTTTCCCTGCAGCCCAGTACCTTTCAGGCCTTCCTATAAGGCCACAGCCTGGGAGGTCACTAGACCAGAGCTCCCCAGCTCAGCCTGCCCCTTCCCCAGCACTGCTCCACCCTCAGTACCCTTAGCTCCCTTCAAGCAGCTAGGTCCATCTCCCTCTAAGGCTGGAGAAAGACTGTTCTTCAGCTTCCGACCCACAGCCCTCTTATAAGGGCCAGCTGGGCCCTGACTGGGGCATGGCTCCAGCTGTGGATGCTTCCCCAGTCAGCCTTTGTGTTGCTTTCCCCCAGTCACAGCCCTCTCAGGGCTGCTTTTAACACCTTCAGGGCTGGAGCACGGTGATCACCCCGCTACAGGCATGTATAGAGAGGTAATTTCAGTTCCATTCTGGATATTCATAAGGAAAGGAAGCCAGTAGCTTCCTTGAATATGTGTTGATCTCTTGGGTTCCTCTTGTGGGACTGACCTTCAGGTTGGTTATGACATGTGACTTTGGAGTGGATGGCATAGCTCATAGCCTGGCAGATTGCCAGTTGCCTTCTCTTTGAATTGCATCTAGAAATACTCTTGTAAGCTATTGTAAGGTTTGTGTCTTGTCTGAACTTGACATATTTTATTTTAGAAATGGAGTCATATTTACTTCTCAATCCTTTTCCTGCAGCTCCTAGCTTTCACTATTTATACTTTCTCTTGAAAGCATGTCTGCTCACAGAAACTCCTTACCAGGCCTGTATTTCACATTTGACAAATGCTTTTTGCAATTTTATGATCATTTTCTGAAGTTTAGGTAGTGCTTTTGGACAATGATTTCTGTAATATGGCTTTCGCTGCTTTATAGTCTCTTTCTTCTGTGACTGATCTCTGCCCATAAATATATTCATAAAGCCTCTCTCAACCAGGAACAATTGCCAATATTTCTTTTTCTATCTGAGCATAGTTCCATTGTGTTTTAGTCCATGCTTGGTATTCAGTGTGTATACTGCATAAAGACAGCCTGCAGACCATGCGAGTTTGCATAGACTAAGGGCCAGATTTTCTGGTTTAGCTAAGCTGTGGTTAGCAGCAGACCAAAGACAGTCAACAATAAGTTGGATACCTTTTTGTGTTCTAATCTTAAGATCATAAGATTTTTGTAGTGAAAAATGGAAAAACTGGCATACCTATGACACATCCATATTCCGTCCCTCTGTTAATGTGACTCTACATCCCGTGGGAGTACAGAACAATATTTTTATATAATCCAATAAGTTTTCACCAAAAATAAGTGAAAAGAGACAGATGTGTGTATTGAACTTTACACCTCAGATGAACACAATGTTAATTAACTAAGGCCAAGCCTTCTGCTGGTGTGACTTCACTGACTTTTCAAGTGTTATCTCAGCAAAAATGTGGACCTCAAAGTCCAAGGGAACTGGATGGTAACACTTCTAGGTCACGTTATGTTTCATATGTTTCATACAAGGCGCAAGCTCAAGTCGACGGGGGAGCACACCACCAACCGCCATGAGGACGGCAGGTAAGTCGGCTGAAGATACACTGATTTCAGCTACGTTATTCACGTTGCTGAAGTTGCGTATCTTCAGTTGATTTCCCCTCCTCCGCCCCCGGGGTAGACCAGCAGTCAAGCACAGGCCTAGTGTGCAGTGTAAACATTCCTGTGACAGTGAGATTTCTGAGGATATAGTTATAGTGGCTGTGAGATAACTGTGCATTTCAGAGATATTGTAATGTAAGAGTCAAAGACCAGGTGCCTCAAGCACCTGTGAAATGCCAGTTATCATGAAAGCCCCCCACATTCACTGGAGTGAGTTATTTCATTTACAAAATGCAACTATTGACTTTTTTGAGTAACAAAGAAGAGTAAGGCAAACCAGAGTTTGCCAGGAGCTGTTCCATAAATTGCAAGGGCTGTGATCTTTATTAGTCAATCAGAATGTTCTTTCAGTTCTGCCCATTTCCAAAAATACCCAGACCCATTGTGGAAACTGCATATGGCTCCATACATACAAAGAAAATACAGTAGAATCATTTCTTCAAGTGAATGATTTTGGAGATCGGTATCTTTGATGTTTTTTCATTGTCTAATTATTGTAACTGTTACTTCCAATGTTGGCAAGCCGTTGTTTGTTTGTAATTACCAAAGTTAATGAGCCACAGACAGAGTTAGCAAATAATGAGCAGAGAACATCACCCACCTTTCTCCTGGCTCCACACAAATGTCAACAGACAATTTAGCTGATTTTGAAGACCAACTCAAGACTTTTTGGTGCAAATGCAAATAGCAATTTTGGTTTCCTGTGAGTACAAACACATGGGGATGTGCAGTGAGTTAGGGGCTGTAGGATTAGTAACAAACCAGCAACAGAGGGAGAGAACAGAAGACTCCGAATATTTTAACAGTCACCTATATTCTTCCACTTGAACCATTTAGAATATATAAAAAGACATTTAGCAGTTTTATAGGGTACCCAAAGAAAAAGTTAAAAAAGCTAGAAAGCAGGACAAAACGCAGGCACTTTTTTGTGGGGGTGGGGAGAGGGATATTAAGTGACGCAGAATTCTGTGATGATCTCTCAGAAAATAACAGATTTCAATGGTAGAGCTGTTTGAAGTGCATTTGAGTATGTTTTACATGACTTTTTAAAGCAAATTCAGTGGAGGAAGAATAGCTCTTTTGTCTTTAAGAGCTTGTCCACACAGGAAAGTTTTACCAGTTATACCGGTATCATTATACCAATATAGTTATACTACTATAATCCCCCATAAGAATGCTCTAATTCCAGTATAAAAGTGTCCTTTTTTTGGTTTCGCTTAAACCCCTTCTTAACCCACAAGCTGAATCAAAAAAAGCTGCCTTGTACCAGAATAAGAGCATCCTTATGGGGGGTTATACCAGGTTAACTGCATTGGCTTAATTCACATCTTAGCTTATATCTTTTGAACTTTCCCATGTAGACAAATCCTGAGTTTGTTACACAGGGATAATAATATTAAGCTACCACACAGGGATATTGGGAGGCTTAATTAACATTTGTAAAGTGATTTAAGATCCTCAATTGAAGGTGCTATAAATGCAACATATTATTGTTACAATAGCTGCTTTTTTATAGTAATCTCAATATTAACATTTTCCTAGATTAGTGGACCATTGTGATCATCTTGATGGCATTGGGTAACATTTTCAAAATCACCTAAGTCATTTCAAAACCTCCCATTTACAGTCAATATCAGGCTCCTAAGTGAATTATGCACTTTGAAAATTTTACCATTTCCCCTAATGGCACAGAGAAAACCAGAAACTTATTAGCAGTATGGTGCTGAGGTCAGTGGTAGTCATATAGCCTATAATGCTGTGATTCCTTTGTTAATCACAATTCTGTAAATTAATAGCATAATGATCACACATTTAAGACATTTGACAGCATAAGGTCCAATTTTTTTCAAAATTACTTTTTTCCCCTATTTAACTTGGCACTACTTTAAGTTCATTAATATTTTGCTGAATATGAAAGTTTCTTAAAAAATGGTAAAGCTGAGATACTTGACTAGTGTATAAGAATTGCTGTGTTCGGTAAGATTGATTGGCTTCAATAGTAGACAAATTCCATCTGTCTCATTTAATGATTATTATTATTAGATAATTATTGTTAAGAAATATAACCTTATAGTTAAATAATATGTACAAATGTTGGAGTATGGCAAAAACCACCAATATGCTGCTTCCTTGAGAAATTGCTGGACTTATATCTCCATCTACTGGTAAAAGGAATCTCAATTCAAATGCTACTTTTAAAAAAATCCTAGCACAGTGCAAGAAAAGATTTTAAGTGCAAATCATCTCTAGATAGGGTATTCAGTGAGACTTTATTCAGACTGATTAAGCCAGTCACCTTAAATTCACTGATCTATACTGACTAGTAGTGGCTTAATACAGAAAAAGGTATAAATATTCTAATGCAGAAAAGGTGAAGTTGCTATTTAGAGTCAGACTGGGAATCTTGTCAGCAGGAATGCACTGACATGTCAGAGAACCAGATTTAGAGGAGGTCTCAAAAGGCTTCTTTCTATATTGGTCAGTGGAACTTAGCAACGTCACAAAGGTGACATAATTAAGATAATACTTAGTCATGCTCTGGGTGCAGGGGACTGGACTAGATAACCTCTCAAGGTCCCTTCCAGTTCTATGTTTCTATGATAATTAGGTTCCAGGAGAATGATGAAAAACATCTGTTTTAACAAAATGTCCAGCCAGATGATCCATGAAATCGTATTGATGTTGGTTCCCAATGGGAACAAAAGGAAGGTAGGCAAGATATCCTGATTGTTCTTCAGCAATTAAATGTATTATGTATAACTGTAGTGCTGTGTGTATCAGATGTATTGCCCATGACAGTGAGCTATACTTGCTGAAATGTTAGTGCAGTATGTACAGTGCAAGTCAAGATATTCAGCATCATGCCTTTCAAATGTTGTTTTAGAAGCTTAAAAATAACATTTTCTTCTGCTATGATTGTGTCCATTTTGCATTCAGCAAACATTGATTTTTTTTTTCCTTCTGTTTCTAATGAAGCTTGAAATTAACACAGCTTTTTGTTTGCTTCCTTGTTTACAACACTGATAACATTAGCACAGCTGTAGGAATAGCATTTGTCTAGCTGTTGGATGTGACCTCAAACTATTTATAGGTAGGTTCCAAATAACCAAATGTTTTTGTTTTCTGAACTATTTGAAACTTTCTGAAGTATCTAACTTTCAATTTCAATGCCTTGCAGTACTACATTTAGAAGGATATTTAGAATTCAGAGCATATTCTCCATACAAATGTTTAAGAAAGAGCAAACTTTGAGCCTAAACTAGTTATCGTTCCCATTTAACCTCCATAGACATTAAGGTCAGAAAGGACCACCATGTTCATCCTAGACTGACCTCCTGCGCATTGCGGGTAACAGAACCTCAGCCTCTCCTGAAATAGACCCCTAGCCTCTGACTGAGTTACTGAAGTCCTCAAATCATGGTTTAAAGACTTTGTTACAGAGAATTCACCATTTAGTAGAGGTGCTGTATTATTAAGAAATGTAAGTAAACAAATCCTAAAAATATGTTTTGTAAATATAATATGGTCATCATTCTGAAGATAGTGAATACATTGCAGTGAAAATATCTTGCAACTGGAAAAGCGTTAGAGTAGTACTGGTGAAAGTGACTTTGATATTGATACCATGCTATGAGATTTCTGACCTCATTGTCAATTTGATATATGCTTAAGTAAACAAAGTACATTTTAAGTAAACATTAGTGTTATCTAGAAGGTCAAAGTCCATTTGTATTAAATAGTGAATACATCTTCCTCGGTCTATTATTTGTATTATCTCCAAGCATTGATTTCTTGTATCACAGTACTGTAATGTGCCAGATAGATAGATAGATGATTTATAACTTCTGACTTAAAGTAGAAGATAAGAGAGAGAGTAGGCTTTTGGGTGTCTTTTATCTGTTTTTCCAATTAATTAGGATAATTAATCCTAATAACTTATTCTTTTAGAGATACTTTTGTTGGGACAGATAGGAAGAGTGAACCACAGCTTGAGCTGTGACAGCTCATCACTGTGACGTAGCAGTGTTCATGACTGACAGTGCGGCAGAATGGTTGTCCAAAAGAGAACATCAGGAGAGTTTCATGACCGCTTTCCTTTCTGCACATTTGATTTTTCCATATGCTTAAATTATTCATTGTTGCTGCTGCTGCTAAATCAAAGAATCACTAGGGATGGTAATTAGCCAAACAACAGTTAAAATCAGGAAGAAAGAAATTATCTGTTAATTATTTTGTGAATACTTGGAACTGTTGATTAAAATGCCAGTAGAGGAAATTGTAAGGCAGGATTAGAAAACTCCAGGGGTAAAAGTCACTGAAGTTAATGACAAAATTCCCATTGACTTCAGTTGGACAAAGATTTCACCCCAACAGATGTAAGAATGGGGATGCATAGACTAAACAGTAACACTCGTGTCACATCTCATTCTGACGGTACATCAGTTTCTCACTTTCTCTGGATTGGCTAAATTCTTCAGTTATTTTTTCTACATATTGTCATTAGTTAGAACTGGAGTTAAATACCCTCAGTCTTTTCCTGTGAGATCTGAATTAAGCATTCTGTGTCCTGATGCCTGATTGCTGGTATTGTACCAGCAAAGACCAAACAGCTGAGTAGGAGTGGGGAGCAGAAGAGAGCAGTGACATGAGCTATATACTAACCTATCGATAGGCCCCTCAGTGTGCTGTACAACATGTTCCTGGTCTTCAACTCTCTTTATTTTTTAAGGTGGTTATACCCCAGATTTATACACTTTCAGGTGTATCGCTTTTCAGCATTGTAAGTATGATTGCATCAATAAAGTTAGGACTGAGATTCTGGAATTGCAAATTGGTCCAGTGTTGGGCTAATTATTGGATGAGCAGGCCGTTTAATACTTGTGGCGGAGTTCTTCTCAGCTAGCTCTATTCCATTCCAGATTTGCTCCCTAAAAGTATCCCTGGAACAGGGGATGTAATCATTGAGGGAGGGAGAAGTGGTCTTAGGGCGTGGTCTGAAGTTTTTAAGGAAGACACCATTCCACTTTTAGTGTCCAGGGTCTAAGCTCCTTCTTCCCTCAGTAGTGAGGGACAAGGCTGACTTGATAGTTTCCAGTTGGTCTCTTTCTGACATCCAGGAAACAATAGGTTTTCTGGGAAGTGCAGTCCTCCCTTGTGGTCATATTGCAAGACACATTGGAAACTCAGGGAATATGTTAAAATCTTCCTCTTCTACAGCTGAGAGAGACATGGAAGGAAGCAGAGTTTGCTGATGGTCTTCCCTAAAATATAGCAAGTAAATCTTCTTTCTTTGATTATTCTGTAATACTTTTGTTTTTGTAATGGTTTTGTGGATGATAGCTATGATGATCATCTGAGCTGAACTCTGAGAACATGGACATAATTTGCTGCAATTTTTCCTCTAGATTGAAATAAATCCCAAAGCAAGGAATTTTTTGTTTGTTTGTTAATTCCATGGATGTCTTTTTGTTTGTTTGACTTCTCATAAGGCACTTTTGAGGGTGGTCTTATTTAAAACTTTTTCTTTACTTCACCTATATTATTCCTTTGAAAGTAGGAAAATATTATTTGTATTTTTGGGTGTGAAACTGAGGCAGAATAAGTAACTTGCCCAGAGTGACTCAGGAAGCATGTGGCAGAGCTAGTAATGGAGCCCAAAAGCCACAGCCAGTGCTATAACCATAAAAGCATCCTTCCTTCCTAGGAAGTGGATTTGGGCAGTTATGGCTTCTTCTGTATCTGCTAACATCACCTCTGGGACCTGCAGGAAGGAAATTTCTCCCTTCAGATAAGGAATTGAAAGTACTACAGTCATTCATGTTGTGATTATCTAGTGATGCTAGTTCCATAAACATTGGGCCTTCAACATACTATACTTCTGCTGTTTGCTGCCATTTGTGTTTCAGTTAGGCATGCCACCATGGTATTTGTTGTGACGCATCTCAGATAAAACTTCATAATTCATAATACAATCGTGCGCTAAATTCTGTTACGAATGAACACACATGGCAGAGGCCAACTTCCACTCCCATTTAAACTCCACCTCCCAGACCTTCTTGCCCCAGTCTTTTCCAGCAATGATGTTTCTAGAGTATATCTTCTTAACTCACTTTAATTATTCAGTGCACTACAATAAGTTGCCTCTTTGACACGACATATTGAGCATCTCCCAAAATATTTTCTGCCATTTAGTTGTAAGTAGAGTGAGGCAAATAACATAAAAAATGTCCCAAACATTTGGATTGAACTTTTTAAAGGGAAAACACTCCAGTCTCCTCTTTTGTGCTCACTTTTAATGATGTCAAAGCAGTTTAATTTTATTTCCCAAATATTTAAGGAAATCATATTTCAGATGTGCTTGCATGGGCATTCTCAGAAAGCACATTTTAAATGTTTGCATGTCAGTATTCACACTGGAATGCGTTCATGCTTAGTGGTGCTGGAAGTTTTTTTTATAATAGTAAGGGTGCTGAACGCCAGGGCCGCAGCTGGGGGTGGGAGCAGGACCAGTGGCCAGGACCCGGGCTCAGGGCTGGCAGCTGGGACTCTAGGGTGAGACCAGCGGCTGAGACACTGTGTAAAACCTGGGGGTGCTGCAGCACCTTCCTCACTCCTCCTCCTCACACCTATGTGCATTCCAATCAGGGAGCAGAAACAGTGCTGTGCCATGTGACTTATTTGACCAATGACAAACCACAGAACTCACATTTTGAATATGCCTTATTAGTCCATAGAGACAAATTTTAAAATAATATTAATTGAATAATTGTGAAATAACAAAGACAGTCAGATATACTTGGCTTGACAAACAAATTAAACATTATGAATTGCACACATGGTTCTTTTTATACTTTACATGCTTTGGCACTCATCTTGCAATTTGCCACCTTTGAGCACATTTCTGCACCAGTGCAGGACCGCTTTGAAGTCAGAGAAGCTCTCCACTGCACCCTCATGCAGTGAATTGTAGGATCCTGGCTCTTTGTTAATATTGGGCTAATATAATTCATGGTTATAGCGCCCCTGCAAATAAGTATACTGTCCCACATTTGCACAGAAACGCATAACTTTTTGCACTATATGTTACAACCCCAGCATATTACTATTCCAACACTAATTAAAATGTGGCAAACATGGGAAGCTCACCTTGAGCATCTTAATTAAAGCTTTTGATTGAAAATCTGTCAAAGTAATACTTCAGTCTCCCCTCATTTTCCCATAACCAAAAAACCCCCTGCACACTATAATCAAGCCTTAAAGCACATAATTGAGTTTTCATTAAAAATAATCATCTTCTGTACAGAAGGTCAGAATAATGCCACAAGAACACCAGGCATCATCCCTGTTACTTACATTTATTATTACTTGCATAAAAGTTAAATGATCCACTGCAGATATTCTTTTGCTGTATCTCAACATTCACTACCTGTGTACACTACTGTAGAATCAAATTGTGACTGTCAGGAGAGCAGTTATACTGTACCTTCTAGCCTGCCTTGACCTCACAATCCCAGAGCCTCTAATAAAGGCAGATACTGAGTTACTGCAGTGGTATATTATGTATGTGTTCTTACTAATTCTTTCATGCTTTATGTCATAAGAAAATCCATTTGCTTCTGAAATACTCCCTTGTTATGAAGTCTTTATGGCCATTAAAAAAAACCCTGAGGTAATGATAGTACCTCTGTAAATCTCAGCCAATTGGTCTCTTGTACAATATACATAGGAAAACAGTGTATGAATTAATTCATCTTTTTAAAATTTTGTGGTGGAGATTTTGGATGGATTTTTTTGTATAATTCTTCTATTGACTTATTCATTTCCTGAGTGAAACTGTTTCTTGGATTAGTCTATTTTTCTCCAGAACCAATATGTAATCAATTGGATTCATTAAAACTGAGCTGGAGAGAGAGACCTTTTTTTAAAAGGCTATGTGCCTGTGTCCTTGCTTTCCATTTCATGCACTTTCACTGTTTGTAATATCAGTAAATGGCTGAGTGCAAGTCAAGGTGAAAGTGGTCCACTTTAACCCATTAAGTGTAACAATTAGTTATATCAGTCCTTAATTTAAGAGATGTGGCCTCTAACTTTTAGTTTGAAGCAACTATACTATAATCTGATCATTTAGTTATTTTTAAATCTCTGCATTGTTTTCTCCTTGCCCATTTCACAGACCCAGCCTCTGTTCTTCCATTCCTGTAGTACTCAATTCCTCTCTATCTCTGGTAAATCAAAAGCCTGCCCTTCTGAAGTTATTCCCATCTTGATCAGCCTACCTGTGCTTCTCTACCTCATTGACTCCCTTTCTACCCAAATCCTCTCCTAAAATGTATGTTTTCTTCCTTTCCTTTGCCTCCCAATTTCCCTCTCACTCTATTTTGAGCCTTATGACTGAAAGTTTTAACTGTTACTTTTTGTGAGGTTTTTTAATAATTCCAGTGCCAAAGTGTCTGGGAAAGAAATCTGAAGTTGGATAAGGAAATATCTTTCACTGAAGTGAAATGTCCTGAGGTCTTCTGGTGAAAATTGTATTTGGTTTGACCAATTAGTGATCCTTTGAAAATCGCACTTTGTGTAGGTACAGTGTATTGATTTTTAACACTCTGTAGCAATGTTTTGAACAAAGATAGGCTGTGCATGTGTACATTCCTAACTTAGTAGTACAGTGAAAATATGTAGTGAACATGCACAGTGAATGCACAACAGAAGTCCTTGCCTAGTTTAGAGATCTGATCCAAAGTCCACTGAAGCCAATGTAAAGACTTGCATTGACTTCAGTGGGCTTTGGGCAGGTCCTTACTGCACATCTCATAAGGTACACAGTAAATGCTGCAGGATTCTACATTCACTATGGTCTATTGTAAGGTGATCATTGAATTATTTGGTACGATTTCAGGAAATCTTTGTGTTGGAGGTAACCTAGATTGAATCATGTTTCCTTCCTGTTTCATCCAGTACAAAGCATCAGAAAACCTTGGTGATCCTCAGGGGCAGTGAGAGGAAGGAAGTATATAGGAGCTAATTTATTAATGGTAGCAGCCAATTGAAGTTTATAATGTTTCATCAGCTCTTCCACTCATTTGCCTTTGGGGGTAGATAAGATTTTAATTTTAGATGCTCTGATATTTGGCAGCTTTTGTTCAACTTTCAAGGTTGTTCAACTTTCAAGGTTGAGCATTCTTCCTATTTGTGGAATGTGTGTTCTCATATTTCTTTGGAGGCACTAATGTAGTGTAATTAATAGCACAGAAGGGTGTTCCTCACGCTGCTAGGTTTTTGTCAGTGGTGGAAGGGCACTATATCTTTTTCTGGTTGTGGAAGCCACTTGTGTCCTTTCCTTTGTTGCTTTTTAAGGGCAAGAAGCATGTACAAACCCTAGAATAATGGGCCATAATCTTCAACTGGGTGCCTGGGTGCTACTATAATTTTTACAATAGTATAGTACCTTTCTGTGAAATATAACGTCTAGGAGTCAGTGCAACAGCTGCATAAAAGGCATCTCAGTTTCAGGTATGTGATGAACAAGGAGATCACTATTGACTTCACAAAGTCTTAGATATACTACAGAACACACTCAATCAAGCTGCAGTTGGCAAACTGGCAACCATATTTGTTATTTTCCTCATTTTGTTCAGTGGGGAAATCTGCTGTTTTTATCAAGATTGCAGTGTCACATAATGGACACAGTTGTACGCATGAAATGTCTTGATTTTCTGACTGTTTACATCCCAGTACTCGTAGAAGTTCTACAATCCATCCTAGCACCTGCAGAGTTTAATCTCAGCACTGATCTCTGTATGGAGTATAAGCTCCCGATGAACCGGGACAGAAAGTAGAAGCTCCGCATCTTCTTCAGTCATCCCTGTAGAACTTACATTTCCGTAGTGGTTACTTCAGAATCTGCAAACTCTACAGATAGTTTACATTCTTCATTTTAGAGTATGGTGGTCTCTTGAAAGAAGTGTGTGGTTGGGGATGAAGTGAGGTTCGTTTGCAGCAGTTATGTGGAGGAGTGCATAAAGTGGTTTTATCACACACCCCTGTAAGAGTTTTGAGGAAACTTGATGTTCTACAGCTACCTCAGGCAATGTGGAGTTTACTCCTGACACAGTGATTGTACACTCTATGACAGCCCTGCAGAATCGACAATCTCTGCATTAACTCCTATGGAAACTGTAAAAGCATAAGGGGATGCTCCAAACTTCTTCAGTTCTATAGGGAGTAAGGCAGCAGTGGGGGTTCTAACATACAACTTGTGTTTCTTGGTAATGGTCCTACAGTCTAGAAGGTACTCTCTGAACCCAGCCCTACAAATTCTGCAGCTTTCCTATGGGCAATGGGTTAGGGTAAAGGATATTTAATCCAGAAGACTCCTCAATAAGGGAAAGAGGCATCTGTTACATTATCCTGAATAAATACTTTTTTCTCTTTGTTGAGTGAGGAGAGAAAAAAGAGGAAGAACTAGTAATATAAAACTTTGATGGATAATATCCCAACAATATTTTTGGTGAGGGTTTGACGGAACTGGGACTGATCAAAAGATAACATTTGATATGTTGGGATGAAATGCCAATCCTGCCCTTGTGTGTAGGATTTTGAAAATTTACCCAGAAGGTTTGATTTATTTAATATTGTGATTCATTCACACTGGGCTTCAGTTTATTCAGGAAAAGGCAGTTTTCTTAGTACAATAAAGAACAGTCTTCAGCAATTTGTTAAACTCTTTAACACAATCAAGGAACATAATTTAGTAGATGATATGTGGGAGAAAAAATTTCCTGAATAACTGAATCATTCAAGTATGTGTCTCCTAGGGGGAAAAAACCTTCTATGTTGCAGTCAGCCTACCAAGATGGCCATAATTTTATTTTTATTTTATTATTTTATTTTATTTTAAAATGTTATTTTTAAAGGTTAAGAATTAAAATACTGTTCTAGAATATTAAGCAAAATGTTTTCAAGCCTAATGTGTGGGAAATTACATTTAAGTAAACCTTTCAATTGGCAAATCTAGCTATGATCATCCTGAAAATTTATTATTTCTCTATCCAAAAAGTTCTATAATAGAGTGAATAATTACTTTTTATTTAGCACAATATATTACATTTGAAAGATATTACATTAATCTCCACCTAGCGTATGCATTGTTTTGCTTCATCAGTGACCCATTTTTCTATACTTTCAAAGCTAAAGACAAGCTATTTATGCAGAAAAGAGAGGTGCGGGGGGAGGAGGAATGAAATAAATTGACACCGCTACTTCCGAAGAAACACCAGCTTCTCGTTCATGTACATTTGTCAAGCACATGATTCATACTCATTGCTGCATATTTGTCTTTTGTCTGAATACGTACATACACACATGTACGTGAATAGTGCGGTGAACTTCAGTCTGAAGAGCTTTGGAGAGCCTATTACATGATCATTATTGGTTCATTTGTGTAATGTTCATTGTGGGGATGCCAGTGTTCATGGCAGCAAGAGATTGTAGATGTTGCATTTCTATATCCTGGACTACTGTACAACTTATTGTTTGTTCACATAACAAATTAATAATAATTCTAATGAGCTCACACACAGACTTACTGTTGCAGCATATCAGCTTTTTACTATTGTAGAAGTGGACCTCTAGTGGCATTTACCTTGTGCTTGCAGTGTTCCTGCAGTTAGGACAGCCAAAACAGGATGGCAGTTTTCGTTGTTCCTTCCTTATTCTTCAATAGTTACTTCAGGAGAAGTTTCTACTGTAGATAAGTGTGTTCAACATTTACTGGAGTCTTATCCTACAGTATTCTTCTCTGCAACTGAGCCTAAACAGTAGGTGCACCCTTTGGTTCATTGCTTTCTAATCTATGAAGTCTGGCAGGAAATGAAATCAAGTCTGAATTTCTCAATAGTGGAAGAGAGAGAGGGAGGTTATTTCATATCTTTTTTTCTACACGGAGAGTTGGACTGTGTCAAGGTGTCACTTTGGGAAATGCAGGTATGTGAACCATTCTCAGACTAAGAGAAGGGTATTTAAAGGATATGAGTACAGAAAAGATGATGTACAAAGGAAGCAAATTACTAGTACAGAGCGTGCTGTGTCAGATTTGCCTGAAGTTGTATGTGTTATGGGAACAGAACAGACAGAAACAAAATACTGACCTCAGCTAGACTCATCTTTTTTCTATGGGAATGCACTCAGGCTCTCTTTCTCTCTCTCATTCTTTGCCAAGCAATTGTATCTTATTGCCAATGGAGGTCTTGCCCTCCAGGAATAGGTGCATCCATAAGTGATTGAATTGCCTTGTCAAGAGTCCACTTCAGTTGCCCCCAAAAGATAACTTCGTTTTGACAGTATTGCTTTTCTGCCTCCAATAAGAGATAAAGCCTCATTCCTGAAACAGCAAACTCCATTGTGAATGGGGATGTTTAATGCTGCACAGGATTTTTTTTTCTGCTTTCTCCCAACACTAGTTGTTAATAGAATAGCATTTTCTGTAATTACAGCAGTACTATGAGATTGCCTTGTAAATTAAAACTCTGAGGGAAAAAAACTAGCTAGTGAACATGTTGAGGGGGTTGGCGATTTGGAGCAGGGGTAATCTTATTTGATTTTAATTATAAGACCTTTTACCTTATAACTTCACAACCCTAGAAAAGATTTTAAAGAAATGCTGTCAAATCTTACCACAACATTTGTCTTTTGTTTTTCATGTTTCAATGTTTCATTGCATTTAGGGGGTCTGTGTGTGTGTGTGATTTTTTCTTTTTTTAAAAAATCCTCCATTGATTTTGTTTTCTTGGAAAAAAATATATATAGCTGACTGAATATTGAAATAAATGCTTTGCAAATATGTTCATGAATAAATTACTTAAATTCAATATGCTGCTTTTTGTGGGATCATGCCATTTGTTTTTTTACAGTATATAGACACCTACAAAGTATTCTTGAGAATTTCTGCTAATTCCAAAAATGGCATGAATTTGTACCGGATGTGCATTTTTAGCATTCAGCATTCTGTGCTCTCTTTCTTAATAAACTTCAGTGACCTAATCAGGGAGCAAAATCAATACCATGTGATCCAACAAATTTTGACTGGTGAGCAATGTGTTAAAACATTTGAAAACAAGGAAGCTGAAAATTTAAAAACAATCAGCCAATATTTACAAATTGATACTAGAGCTAGTCAAACATAAAAAATATATTTTTGTGAAAATATATAAAGTGTATAGGATTTAATTTTGATGTGTTGAAATTTACCATTTTCAGTTTTTCCCCAAAATGATTATCAAAATGGTATTGAAATTTTTCACTTACTGAAAACCTATTACAGCTCTTGCTCTCTTTGTTCTCCTGTTGCAATCCCCTCCCCTCCCTGTCACCCAGGTCTTGATATTTCTGAGCAGGAGTGGGAGAACTTAATCTGTTGTCTGCTGTACTCACTTCCTGCAATATTGCCCAATCAAGGAAAAGAGAAGGAACCCCTTAGGGTTTGTCTATACTGGCAATTAACAGCCCTGCACTTTTCTTGCTCAGAGGTGTGAAAAAACACACCCCTGAGCACAGTGAGTTCCAGTGCTGTAAAGCACTGGTGTACACAGTGCCCCAGCACTGGGAATCGTGCTTCTTGTTGAGGTGGGTTTTTTAAAGCGCTTTAGCATTGCCAGTGTAGACTAGCCCTTAGGGGTTGCCTGTGGAGACTAGCCAGTCAGCTGTCTCCTGTCCAGACAAAGAAAGATAGATGTCTCCAGTGGCAGGCAAAAAAATGCAAACTTTAGCAGCTAATCAAAAAAGCAAGAGATGTCTGCGGCCCTCAGAAGTATAGGGAAAAGTGCAGAAAGTTAGAACTCCTCGCCCAAAATCCACTTGCACCACTGTCATTCCATAGGTGTTTGGGAATGGGACACAACAAGGATAGAATGAGCTCCTGGAATATACTGTTCCTCTTAGAGAGGAAATCCTTTAGGGTCCTGATGAAGGCTTTTGCCCATCTGGAAGAGGCAGTTTTTCCTCAGCTGACAGCTCCTAACTCCAACACCGTCTGATCCATGCAGTTGTCACTATAGAACAGGGCTTGGCAAACTTTCAGAAGTGGTGTGCTGAGCCTTCATATGTTTACTCTAATATAAGGTTTCACGTGCCAGTAATACATTTTAATGTTTTTAGAAGGTCTTTTTCCATAAGTTTATAATATATAACTAAATTATTGTTGTATGTAAAATAAATAATGTTTTTAAATGTTTAAGAAGCTTCATTTAAAATTAAATTAAAATGCAGAGCCCCCCAGACCAGTGGCCAGGACCAGGGTAGTGTGAGTGCCACTGAAAATCAGCTCACATGCCACCTTTGGCAAGTGTGCCATAGGGTTGCCTACCCCTGCTATAGAACCTACTACACTTTGAGCAATAGGAACGTTCAGGATGTGGGGTTGAAAAGTAAAAATGGTGATGGTGTGAGTTTCTGGAGGATTAAACTGAGGTTCCATGATCATTGTGTCAGGTAGCCTGAGCAGTCTGACTGCCTAGAAGAGTTAAACTATATGGGCTATGAAGCTAGTCTACACTTCCTTCAGTTATACTGCCTGATGGCTATGGTACCAAACTTAGACTGTGAAGTAACTAAGGCTCAGAGTGAATCCTTGCATGAAATCTAAGCATTAGAAAGGGCTGGAGTTACATTCAGACTTGTTTTAAGTGTGTGCATCTGATCCCTGGACTTTACAAGAGCTATTAGTACTGTCTTTGCACCAACATCAGAAAGATTTCCTTACCCTGTTTGAAACACCTACCACATTTGGGGCTCTCTATAAAATAATGTTCGTAACTGCTGCCTCTGAGTATCCCTTCCTTATGGAGCCCTACCTTTCAACAACTGTGCAGTCAAATTGAGGGCCACTCAGTTAGAATGCAGGATTTGACCTTGATGGAGCAGACCTGATGTGTGACCTATAGTGCACTGGTGACTGGAAAGCCAGTTCTAACAGTGATGGAAACTGGAGTTTCCTTGGACAATTTGTTACTACACAATCATTTTCTCTTCTTGTTCTTTTTGTATCTCCTGATAGTTATAGAACTTTGTAAGTCTATTTTATAAGACCTGTTATCATCCAGTCCATTTCTCCTCCAATGCTTGATTGCTCTGTACAGGATGTTTTTCAGTGCTTTTTTTTAAGTCTAGTTTTAAATGTCCCAAGTAATGGGGCTTTCACTAATGGGTTAGTTGGAAATGAATCAGGATAACAGGCTGCCCACAGTTTTCCCTGCTCTTCAAACATTTGCTAAATGAAATCTATATTTATTTTAGCTATATATTATTTGTCTAGCTAAATCACAAAAAAGATTATTATATTTTCAGAAATACTACTGAAATTATATAACATTCTAGCGTTGCATTGTGCTCCTACACAGGAACACACATTGAGCTTTGAGGTTTAATAAGCTATAATAATTTTGTAGTATGGTTTCTTAATTATTGTTTATGGTTCCCAACATTCCTTTCAGAGATTTCACTATGGATGTGCTGTAGATATTCCACTACATATAGGGCAATTATGATACAGTATGTAGGTGCTATTCTTGTCATTTCTTAGACTGACATGCTCATTCAATTCATTTTCATAGTGGCCTGTGCCAGAGCTATCCAACGTGCCAGAAAATTATTGCAAACTCTTCTTCATCATTATCTGGTCTTCAAGGGCCAGATCCATAGCATAACTCTGCTGAACTCACTTTGCTACATTAGTTTCTATCATCTGAAAAGACACTTAGACTAACAAACTTGACTTAACTATGCAGCTGCATTTGCAATATATATGTGTTTGTGTATATAGTATATACACACACTAGAAGGAGAGCATGTATGTGCATGTGTATCACACATTTGAAGGTCTAGTCCCAACTTCCCAAGATCTTTAGGTTTGGAATCAGAATCACTATATTCTGAATTTTAGATCTATAATAGTCACTGTCACAGTGTCTGAGCAATTAAAATTTGTAAGCAGTAGTGTAGTAATCTGCTAGTTTTCCATAAGTCTCTCAGAGCTTCCCAAAATGGTTTTGGGGACCTTTGTCAAACGCTGCAGGTTCCCCTGACAGAATCCAAGCAGTTCAGAGATGAAGGATTAATCCCATAAACTAGTATTTATAGATCTTGCTAACAGCAAACAAGTTGACCGGTATCTCCACCGAGGTGGGTTTTGATGAGTAGCAGCGGCCAGCTGAGCTGTGAATGTCCAGTGTTAAACATGAAACAAACCTTGCTTTGAAATTAACATTTTACTTCATATACATACAGAAGTAATCCAGTTACAGTGATATATATAATGTAATTGCCGGCCATTCATTACAGTTGGGATGGATACGTGGAAACAATTCAAGTATCCTTCATTAGTAGTCATGAAGTTCTGCACCCTAAATAAATTCTCATTCTCACACTAACGTACCTTTTGATCTAGGATTATTTACTATTGGGCATGCATAATAGCAAATAAACAAGAGGAGATAGCCAAGCTTCACACTACAGTTATACCTTACAAGTGAATTGGTTTGAACACACCATGACCTTTTAATGTTCCTTTGATTTCTATTACCATGTGAGTGAATTAGCCTGCTGGCAACCTGTGAGATAGCATCACAGTCACACTTTAAAAATGAGCAGTTAACAGTAAATAATGCAGCCATTGTATCTCTGCCACTGTATTATTTCCCTGCACTTAGAATAGGAGAGAGCTGTGGTATCTCTGCTGGTAAATTTTTACTTTCTAATGGCAACCGCTGTTTAAGATTTTCTTTTGCCATCAGAATGTTTTGTTATCAGTTACTGTATATTATGATAGGGAATGACAAATTCACATGTGAATTCAAAAAATCACACTTGATATCATTAAAGTGAAGAAACAAAATAAGGTAATGGAAACCTTTCAGAAATACCTCAGGCTCCTGAAGTTAAAACTCTGAGGGGTTCTTATACATAGATCAAAATAGGAATTTTCTCCCTCTCTAACATACAATATTGGTAAGACACATTTTCCTGTGTTTTTAATATATGATAAATAAGCCTATGCAAGTGTAGAGGGATGTCTCTTTGCCTGGCTTTAATTTTATTTTTATTATCATGGAGATGGGGGAGGGCGGTTTGTTTTTTGTCTTGTTTTGTTTTCCTTTTGTTTTGCTGAGAATGAGAAAACAATAGCCCTTTTTTGTGGAGTGATAAAAAGGAAGGTTCATTTCCTTTGGTTTCCACAGCAGTGCCTGCCCATCTTTACAACAACATCAAATTAAAAGCAGCCACTACTATGGGACAACCAAGTGCTCAATCTCATCAGCTTTCAACTCCTTCATCCTTTACTGTGAAGTGGATTCCAGTGTTTTTCTGTCAATTCCATTTTTGAGAAACTGCTTTCACAGCTTTTACAAGAAAATGTCATTGTGCCTCTGGTGCAGGCAAGGAGGAATCTAATTTCATTATAGTTAAGTGCCTGCCTTGCCATTACCCTCCATAATAGGATATGCCTGCTTCCCCATTACCCTCCATTATAGTGTAACATAGTATATTATAGAGCTTTAATAAATAGCAAGGATGAGGCTAAGAGCACATTTCAGGAACCCAAATTACTTTTGGCCACATATCTACCTCTTCAGTTCATCGTGTTTGCTGCCTTTTCACAATCTAATTATAGCATTCTCTGGAAATTGCTGTCCACTGGTAACTGGATGACCTGCTTTATGTAGCACAGACATGAAGCTATGAAGGCTTTGGTCTTCATCCTTGCCACCATGTAATTGCTTCAGACTTCCATATTAATCCCCAAAGACTAGAGTAAATGAAATATTAAAATGAGCTTTTATGCCCCTTCCTGAAACCTAGATTAGGGCAGTAGGGGGGCGTGTGGGTGCAGTTGCTGACGGTACTGTGGATGGGTTGATCAAAAGAAAAATATTCATCCACATCCTCTGCTACATGGCAGATCACAGGCCATATCATTAACTGTGTGTCTCATCTGCTTAGCAAAGTGTAAGGCCCCTGTCTCCTTGAATCAGTATCACTATGTGCATGTTCAAAAGAGCCTGAAGAAAAAGCTGATTCCTTCCAGAAGTGTCCCCAGCAGCAGCATTAAAAGGATTTCTCTAAAGAAAAGGATATTGTACAGGGTATTGTAACTGTGAGGTTACTTTTTAAAAATCTTCATTTATCAACATGATGGGCGGGAGAGAAGATAAAACTCTTGTCATCATTCTGCTTTGGTCAACTAAGGCCATGGTTACACTGGCACTTTATAGTGCTATAAAGCCCCTACGAGCGCTATAACCTACTCTCCATCCACACTGGCAAGGCACTAATAGCGCTATAACCGCGGAGTTATAGCGCTATTATAAATCCACCTCCTCATGGGGAATAAGGGCTGTAGCGCAGCTGCTGTAGCGCTACAGGAAGAATGTGGACACCCACTGCGTATTAATTGGCCTCCAGCCTGTCCCATAATTCCCGTTCGAGCCACTCTGGTCATCACTTGCAAACTCTTTTGTCCTGTCCTCAGGTGACCACACGTCAGACCCGCCCTTTAAAGTTCCAGGGAAATTTGAAAATCCCCTTCCTGTTTGCTCCAGCCAAGCGTGGCGTGCTCTCAGGGAACCCTTGCAAGTGATCATTCTCATTGATCAGATTGATTGCGTGGCGTGGTCTCAGGGAATCCTTGCAGGTGATCATTCTCATTGATCTGATTGATTGCGTGGCGTGGTCTCAGGGAATCGTTGCAGGTGATCATTCAGATTGATCATCATGACTCCACGTGCCATGCCTCCTCGCAATAGGCGATCCCCAGCATGGAGCAATAGTGAGGTGCTGGACCTCATCAGCTGCTGGGGGGAAGAGGCTGTTCAGTCTCAGCTGCGGTCTAGCCGCAGGAATTTTGACACCTATGGGCAGATATCACGGGCCTTGGCAGAAAGAGGCCATGAGCGGGACACTCTGCAGTGCCGTGTTAAGGTAAAGGAGCTTAGGAATGCGTATCGCAAAGCCCGCGAGGCAAACGGCCGCTCCGGGGCAGCCCCGGTGACTTGCAGATTTTATAAGGAGCTGCACGCGATACTTGGTGGTGATCCCACGGTCACTCCATCGACCACCACGGACACTTCCCAGCCCACCAGTGAAGGGGGGGGTGAAGAGGAGGACGAAGAGCAGGAGGATGAAGAAGAGGAGGAGGATGAGGACGAGGCAGCAGCGATCCAGGGCACGGAGGAGTCCCTGGACGCATGCAGCCAGGAGCTCTTCTCAAGCCAGGAGGGCAGCCAGCCACAGCTTCTGGTGGTTGCAGGGGCCAGCTCAGCAGCGGATTGCGGAGGTAAAGCTGCTTTTCTATGGGGAAGGCTGGCAGCTTGGGGTGGAAAGGGATGAGGGGGGCATTCCACCTGGTGCTCTGTTCAAGCCAGGAGGAGGGCAGGGGGGCATGCAGCCAGGAGCTCTCCTCTAAAGCCAGGAGGAGGGCGGACAGCCACAGCGTCCGGCAGTTGCAGGGGCCAACTCAGCAGTGCATTGCGGCGGTAAAGCTGCTTTTCTATGGGGAAGGCAGGCAGCTTGGGGTGGAAGGGGATGCTTGCATGCTTGCCTACATGTGGAATAGAGCACTGATGTAGTCTATCACCTCGCGGTAGTCATCATCAGTAATCTCTTCAAAGGTCTCAAAAAGAGCACTTGCAATGCGCCTGCGCAGGTTTCCCGGGAGAGCCAGCGTGGTCCCCGTCCCGGTCACGGTCACTAGTCCCTGCCACTGTGCCACAATGGGTGGGGGGAGCATTGCTGCACATAGGCACGCTGCATATGGCCCTGGGCGGAAGCCGCATCTTAATAAAATCCCTTCCCTTTGCTCCTCAGTGACTCGAAGCAACGAGATATCTTCCAGGACAAACACCTACGGAGAATGTTGGAACAGTGTTCAGAGTAGGGCTCCTGCCACTTCCCGGCACTCCACCCCCCCCCCCCCCCGCCCCCGCCACAGCTTTTCAGGGCAGGGAAGAAATCCTTCCCCCTGCCTGCTGCTCAGAGTGGGGCTCCTGCAACTTACCGGCACTCCCCCGCCACAGCTTTTCAGGGCAGGGAAGAAATCCTTCCCCCTGCCTGCTGCTCACACTGGGGCTCCTGCAACGTACCGGCACTCCCCACCCCCTCCCCCACCACAGCTTCTCAGGGCAGGGAAAAAATCATTTCTCTTGCCTCTGGAGTCCACTCACCATGGCAGGGGCTCCGTTGCTGTATCTGTGCTGTCTGCGGGACAGGCAAACGGGGAATGCGGGGGAATGATAGGCATGTCTGCTCTTCACAAGGGAACCACTGTGAAATGTATCTTTTTATTTTAGAAGGGTCGTCCTTCACCCCTTCGCCATCGCTCTTATCAACAGCTGAGAGGCTCAGGCGACTGAGGAAGCGGCCACGAAGGAGCAAAGAGGATCTTGTACAGCAAGTAATGCAACAGGCTGTAATGGAGAATCGAGTTGCACAGAGGTGGAGGGAGAATGAGAGCAAGTTGAGGGAGAAGGCGCGGAAGGAGAACGCGATTCACCGCCGGAAAAGCACCGACAAGCTGCTCTCATTACTGCAGCTTCAATTGCAGAGTATGCAGCGGCTTGTCACCCTTGCAGAGCAGAAGCTCCGCACCCACCACCCCAATTATCGTTTGCCCCAACTCCCTTCCCCTTCCTTGCCTCTGTACCCTCCAGGCCAGTATCATCAGCCAAATGGTTATCACCATCCACAGCTGCCTCCAACCCCTCTGTCTTCACCGGACAACCCCCAGACCCCAGACCATTATCCACTGCAGTCTACCCCTAATAACATGCCTTACTGGCCACCGCAAATGGGGTTCGGGGGACATGGCCAGTTTGAGGGCACTGGAGACTCAGAGACCCGGACATACTCCGATCTCTGACTGACCCCACGACACCCCCATTGCACCTCCCCTGCCTTCCCCCTCACATGCATCACAATATTTTCTTTCAGCAACCGAAGTACCTGTTCAATAAATGAATTGTCTTCTTAATAAATGGGTTTTTTTTATTACGTGTACATACATTATTACAGGCTACAGAAAAGCAAATGCCTGTTCCTGTTAAAAGAATGCTCCCTCCCTCCCTCCCTCCATCTGCACCTCACTTCAGAACTGGCTTTCAGCCTCAAAATGCTCCCTCAAGGCTTCCCTGATCCTAACAGCCTCGCGCTGGTCCCCTCCATGAACCCTGCTCTCTGGCTGGGCATATGTGGCCTCCAGGCGTTGAACCTCAGAGGACCATGCCTGAGTGAAGCCTTCGCCCTTCCGCTCACAAAGATTATGTAGGGCACAGCATGCGGAAATAACCGCGGAGATACTACCCTCGGCCAAATCTAGCCTCCCATAAAGACAACGCCAGCGCGCCTTCAGACGCCCAAAAGCACACTCCACAGTCATTCGACAACGGCTAAGCCTGTAGTTGAACCTTTCCTGACTGCTGTCCAGGCTCCCTGTGTACGGTTTCATGAGCCAGGGCATTAAAGGGTAAGCAGGGTCACCAAGAATCACTATGGGCATTTCCACTTCCCCCACGGGGATCCTCTGGTCTGGGAAAAAAGTCCCCGCTTGCAGCTTCATGAACAGGCCGGTGTTGCGGAAGATGCGTGCGTCATGCACCTTTCCAGACCAGCCAGCGTTAATGTCAGTAAAACGCCCATGGTGATCCACAAGCGCCTGGAGAACCATGGAGAAGTACCCCTTTCGGTTAACGTACTCCTCAGCTAGGTGGGCGGGCGCGAGAATGGGTATATGGGTCCCATCTATCGCCCCACCACAGTTAGGGAAACCCATTTCTTCAAAGCCAGCCACGATGTCATGCACGTTATCCAGAGTCACGATTTTTCGTAGCAGGATGCGATTGATGGCCCTGCACACTTGCATCAGCACAACTCCAACGGTCGACTTTCCAACCCCAAACTGGTTGGCCACCGATCGGTAGCTGTCTGGGGTAGCCAGCTTCCAGATCGCGATAGCCACCCGCTTCTCCACCGGGAGGGCAGCTCTCAGTCTGGTGTCCTTGCGCCGCAGGGCAGAGGCGAGTTCAGCACACAGTCCCATGAAAGTGGCTTTTCTCATTCGAAAGTTTTGCAGCCACTGCTCGTCGTCCCAGACTTGCATGACGATGTGATCCCACCACTCTGTGCTCGTTTCCCGTGCCCAGAAGCGGCGTTCAACAGCCGTGAGCATGTCCGTTAATGAGACAAGCAGCTTTGTGTCGAATGCATTCACCGCTTCGATCTCGTCTTCAGAATCATCACTGTCATCCTGCATGTCAAGGAATAACTCCACTGCACACAGAGATGTGCTGGCGACAGTCGTCAGCATGTCCCTCAGCAGTTCTGGATTCATTGCAGCACTCGACAATGGAAGACGGAGCGTGCCTTGCTGAAACCCTTGAAAGATGGCGCCGGAGGTGGAAGGAAACACAGGGATTGCTGGGATATGCCAAAAAGCATCATGGGTAGTTCAAACAGGATATAGAATGCCCCGCAAGTGACGCCCCCCCTCCCACAAGCCATTGCGCCAGATCAGGAAGAGGTGTACTGTGGGATACCTGCCCTAATGCGCTGCTCTTAATGCCGTATTAACTGCCGCAAATGTGGCCATGCTATAGCGCTGGAGCATCTCAGTGTGGACATACAATAGCGCTATTATTATTGCTGTATAAGGCGAGCGCTATAAGCAATAGCGCTATAATTTTGTAAGTGTAACCATACCCTAAGTATATACACATTTGCACCCTATAATATTCACTCTCACACATATAAAGCCTTGGTTTACAATTAGATGCTAGGTCTGAAAACTGCGAAGAGCTTGGTGAGGGGAAAGTGTTTCTATTTCATTGAGTATTTGAGCTTTGTCTTTCAAATCTCTTTAATGTTTGTCTTTCAGAGAATTTCTTCTAACAGAGTATCTAGGATGGACAGTACTCTGAAAACAGCCAAATTCCTGGCTTCACTGCCTCTCCTTTACAGTGGCTTTAACTGCCCTAAAGGATCCTTCAAGCTATCTTAAATACCACTCTGGGAATACATGTAGGTCAAGCTTAGGCAGCCTTATTCTGGCTTATCTGCAGCAGACAAGTAGGAGGGGACAAGGCTGGATCTCTTTGTGCTCATGTTCTGTTGGTCTATGAAGCAGCAAGGTGTATGACACGGTGGGATGGGGTGTGGCTGGAGCATTTTATGCTCGTAGTCTTTTGGTCTATAGCGAAGCCCATTGATAGATGTGGGGAGCAGACATGCCTGCCCCTGAAGAAGCCTAGAATTCTAGGGGTGAAAAATAACATTTACATACAGGTGTAAAGTTACTTTTTGGGGCTGTTCCCCTTGTGCTGCACCTCCTGAGAGGCACAGCTCAGAATATGGTCCATATATTTATCTGAAGGATAAATTCATAACATTTTGCATTTGTAGTATTAGAATTTTTAAAGGAATAAACTAATAATTAAGAATGATTTGATAATAAACTCTCCATGCTGATTGAACCTGTTATAATACTTTATCTTCAAACATTTTAGGGGAGTGAAGGAGAACAACACCAAGTATGAAGTCCTTGGGAATTGAGAAAAGTCATATGAAGCTAGCCCACACCTAGAGGACACTCATGGGTCAGACGTACATGATCCATGTGATACAGCCATCTTTAACAGAGAATCTCAAAATGTTTCTTTGCTTTGCTTATGAAACTACTGAGAACATAAACAAATTAAAAGTAGGCCTTGGACAAGGAAGTTAGTTCTTTGATTTATGTATTTACTGTCTACAAAGAGGGTAGATATTGTAAATGGATATTAATACTGTTGCCCTGTATATTCTTAGTGCATTTGCTTGAAAATATTGATGGACTATATTGAACTATCGTTATCCCTTAGGACTTGTAAAGTGCTGTTAGAGCTACTGTACAACCTGTATGGATAACCTAGTGGATATATAGCTTGCCTTGCTTTTCCTTTGAAGACAGTTTAATCTCAATTAAGATGTCTGTTTGGCGCAAAGTATCACTTGTTATATCTATAGACTCCCCTGTTAGCTAGAACAGCTTTATTCCTGTTTAAAAAAAAAAATGTATACTGAGGCAGAATATTGGCCTAGCTTTAAAATTCCAGATTAGTGTACCCCTCAGGGAACAGAGAAGAGATTTGTACTTGCACCATGACCCTCATTTGTGCCTCCTATTGGCTATGGAGTCCCCTTTCACAATGTAAATAATTGGATTTTTACAAGAACAAAGAAGAGCAAGTTGCCAGGCTCTTGAGATTCTGTGGCTATGAAGAATGCATACACAGAATCTCTTTGCTAGTATTTTGACCTTGAGTCAGCTTTTAAAGCAAAATCTAATATAGTTTTTCCTTCTGACAAGATGAGGAAGATTGTATCTTTTCCAAAAAGAGCTGTTTAGTTTCAGACATGCTTCACACTGAGGCCTAAATGTAGGTTCTGTGTTTTGGACAGTGTGCAATATTTTGCCTCAAATGGAATTTTCTTTAACTTTCAGAGCTGATATTTTCACAGCGAACAACCCTGACAAATGATTTCCATTGATAAAAATTGTATTGTAAATTAAGAAGAGCCAGGATGCAAGTCCAGTTTTCACTTACAGGACTATTTCCGTTTAAAAAAAAAATATGCCCCATACTTTGTAATTAGATTTTTCATTGTGGTTCAACTGCAACGTATGATTTTGTCAGGAATCTTTTACAAGAACTCAAAGTAAATTTAAAAGTTTATCCACTGTGAGTTCTATGCTAGGAAAAATATACAAAGAAGCCTTGTTAAAACAAGGTTTTAAAATAAAGGACTTTCTTCTCGTCTTTACACTCTCTGCCTTTGATGGAGCAGGAGGATAGACTGACAGTCATATTAGATCAGTTAGGTTTTTGAGTTATTGCTTTTACAGTTCCTTAAAAATATTAATATACACACATGCATATGATTGAGTACATATATTTAACCTTTCTTTTTTATTGCTTTTAGTGTGTGTATGTGCATATACACAAACACACACACCTGCATGAGTTTGTGTATATATGTATAATTAGATTTTCATTAAATTCTAATTAAAGAAACTTAAGCTAGACTTTTACACATTGCAGCAGTGTTCTACTGAATATAAGTGACGGGTTACGTAAGATAATTCCTGGTTTCTTAGTGTTTACAATTCCAAAGTATTTATTGAAATGCCAAAGCGACTACGTTTATTTAACGTTTACTTAATTTTAAGTACAGTGAGTTTGATATAACAGCTCACAAAGCTATCATGGGTGAAGTTAACTGATGTTTGTAAAGTACTTTAATAGTCATATGAAAGTCACTGTATAAATGCAGAGATTTATCATGTTTGTTCAGTTCTGTTCCTAGTGGGCAAGTTTATGCCATAACTGGCACCAATATGAACTCTTGTTGGCAGTCTTAGTAGCAAGGCCGACCCAAGGCACCAGCAAAACAAGCACGTGCTTGGGGCAACACATTTTCAGAGGCGGCATTCCGACCATCTTTTTTGCTTTGGCGGCAAAAGCCTGGAGCCAACCCTGGCAGCGTGTCATGCACGGGGGGCACCTTGGGGCCGCTGCAGTTTGTGCTGCCAGCTGCGGGGGAGCAGCACCCATGCCTTGTGGCTGAGCCAGGCGGACTCTGAGCGGGGGACACTCAGGTTAGGGGCCGCCCTGTGGGGCGCATGGAGCCACCTGCAGGAGCCATAGGGCAGCCACCTCCCAGCACCACAGCTGGGGCTGGATGAAGTGGCCCAAGCCGCCCAGGGGCTGCAGCAAGGTGGCCAGAAGCAGCAGTGCCGGGGTGCTGCCGTGCGGGGTCCACGTCCTGCTCTCCAGGGCTCCGCTCCCTCTGGGGCTGCCCTGCCCCAGCTCCTCAGGCCCCTGCCAGGCCGGTCCATCCAGGTCTGCCCTTCTGGGTCCCGGCTGATCCTGGAGGCGGGAGCCCCAGCTGGAGGGACCCTGGGCTGAGGCGTGGCCCAGGAACCCCACTTCTTACCCCGACATTGCCAGCGCCAGACCAGCTGGAGGCGAGGGGGGAGCAGGCGGAGTCAGCACCGGTGAGGGGCATCCCAGGGCTGGGGCAGGTGGGGGAGGGCTCTGGTGGCGGGGCATGAGAGAGCCCAGGGCTGGGGTCGAGGCAGCCAAAACATTTTTTGCTTGGCGTGGCAAAAAACCGAGAGCCGGTCCTGCTTAGTAGACACGCTATCAATTACATGGGTATGGAAACTGAGCTACCTTCCCACTCTGGAAGTGGTGTATCTTCCAGGTCAAGTCTGAGGCACAGTGGCAAGGGTACTATTGGAAAGTTTGTGTGGCTGCTGCCCATCCCTTCCAGTTCCTGTTCCTAGAGGTATCCATTCTTCAAGGCGATTACACCAGCATCTTTTCAAAGTATAAAATTCACAAAAAAGCACTATTTTAGAGTGAGAATTAATGGAACTCAACTATTAAATTGAAGGAGAAGGGAACAATAATGAGGATGCATGGAAGGGTCCAAATTAGAATTTGGCAGTGCTAGGCATAACAGTAGCTGCATTGTGGTTAATGGAATTAGACTAATGTAAGATCAGTGTGCTGAGAATCAGATCTTGTGTTTCTTACCTAATTGCATCCATGTACAGAAACGGTGATTTATATGTAATATCAAAATGGGGAATGCTACTACTTTAGGGATGAATTAAAATACAAATTTAGAATTAGAAGAATATTTATCACTGCAGATTTGTAGCCGTTTTATGGTAGGTTAACAGTATTATTTTTATTTAAGCTCCATGAAACATTTTAAAAATTATTTTAGAAAAATCAAAGATAATGTTCAGCAAAACACAGTTTAAACAACCGTAGCAAATATAAATGAGATTCTCTGCTGTGCCTCTTAGAAGGGGCCAGAGCGGCAGTGAGTGTCTCCCCCATGGTATCTTCAGGTATCTAATCTTTTTGTATCTTGCCTGTAGAGGATGACTTTGAGCCGAAAGCTGTTGATACTGTAGATAGATAAGATACATAGATGTGATGGATTCAACAGAGAGATAAATGGAAATGTTTCACCTACTAATGAAAAGCAGCATTGAAACATGGCAGCTGTTTAAAAGTGACAGTACTATTATACAACTTAGGTTGGGCAGCACAGAATATTAAAGTCTTCAAAAATTACAGAGAGAGTCTAAGTAGATAGAATACAATTACACAAACCAGAAGTACAGAAATTAAAATTTGGTCCACTAAATGGGGGCTATCACCGCTATCCATCCCCAATCCCACGTCACGCACACTTGCTCTCGTGAAGATTGCTATGGGACTTCACGTCATCACAAGTGATCGGGACCTCAATTTTACTTATCCAAAAGATGAGAGAGGAGGGCAGGGAATGTACTCTGTCTATTGCTTTGATTGTACATTGTTGTTTTTCTTACTGGTGTCAGAAAACACTGAATTGGTGAGTTGATGTGCAGCCACTTATGGAATGGGACTTGGTGGCGCTGGCATAGCACCATGGCTATGATGTAGCTGTGTGTCACGTAGAATGGACTTCCATCTCAAACAGTCCCTTGTCCATCGTCTTCCCTCATCAGGAGTCTTTATGGGAGGTTTTAGCTTGCTTAAATCCCCAAAATTGCATCTTCCAACCTCATTTATGGGACTTGGCAGCACATTGAACTTATGGCAGCTTCTTACCTTGCATAACTGACATGCTTCATGACAGTCTATTAACTTGTAGAATTCTTTGAGGTTATTGTTTCCACAACACACTCAGTAGATATAACAGACACTGACACCATTTATGCTTTGACCTTCAGAATATATTTGTTATGTTCCACCCTGGAACTTATTCTTGTGAAATGTACAAAGTCATGAAATAAGAGGAAAAAGAGTTCATTCTAGACTGAAAATTTGCTACAGGTTGAAACATAAGGAATACTCTTGAAATGGGGTTAATGTTACAGCTGCAGAAACGACTTATAGAGTTTGTTATCTTGCTCCTGAGGAATTAGACAGGCTTACAGTCCACAGCCCTGCTTCACTATGTTCTGTGAAAATCTGTTCACAGGGGAAATAGGGAAGCCAGGCTGAAATTAATGCCAGGTGTGCTACTGACCCAGTAGGGTTTCTGCTTCCTATCCACTGGTGTCCACCAGTTTTAAAAAAATCCTGTCAAACACAGATGTATATGGACTACACCTGTTTGAAATTTTTCATTAAACATCTAATTTAAATAGCTTTTTTCTATAGACCAATGTGGTTTCATAACTGACAGTCCTGCCTGAAACATTTCAGTTGACAAGAGATTCTCTTTTCCTTGGTCCAATACTGCCACCTTTAACCATCTGAGTAATCCCACTGACTACAAAAGGGACTTTTCATATCCGTAATGGCTGTGGGATCAGGCTCTTTTGTCTTCACATTCTGGAGATAATTTGGAGCTCATTCTATGGCAGTTTCTTGCAGAATGGGGCGCACACTGTACAAAGTTATCATGTTCTAACTGCTACGTTGCTGGTCCCACTCCAGGGAAAACTAGAGAGCTGTCCTTACCCGGTCTCTTCCATCAAATCTTTTTGCAAGGCAGCAAATATCAAGATGTGCTGTGGAGTAATAATCAAAAAGCAAATGGCATGAAATATTGATTTTAAAAAAGTAGATGCCAAAAATTATGCTGTTCCAGTCTCTTTCTTAGTAGTTTGCCTTATTATAATAAATGTTGTGAACTTTAATGAACCAGCATCTATGAAGCAAGCAGGTTTTATCCTATGTTACAGGTGTAAAGTCTGTATTTAAGTTCATGTTGCACAGAATCATTTGTACAGTAAATGCCTGCCAATTATTTCCCAACTTGAAATCCCTAATTAGACAAATGAAATCTGAATGGCTTCTTTGAATTGTGAGTGGGGGACGACTGCCTTTTTCACTGTGTCCAGAGTAGGGTGACCAGACAGCAAATGTGAAAAAACGGACAGAGGGTGAGTGGTGATAGGAGCCTATATAAGACAAAGACACCAAAATTGGGACTGTCGTGAATGGTCATGAAAGACACCTGAATAAAAGCAGTAAAGAGTCTGTGTGCCTCCATGCCCTCCCTCCCTCCCTACCCCTTTAGGGTGACCAGATGTCCCGATTTTATAGAAACGGTCCTGATACTTGGGGCTCTTTCTTGTATAGGTGCCTATTATCCCCAACCCCCTGTCCTGATTTTTCACACTTGCTATTTGGTCACCCTACCCTCAATGATTTCTGAGCCTTCGTTTCACATGCTAGTAAAGATTGAGTTATAAGCTTCCTTCGTGCAAGTTTCATTTTGTAAGTGGACGTTGTGTTTTTTATTATTTTGAACCTGAAGTCACAAGGGACCTTCTGTAATTAGAATTACTTTTGCTTGGAGTTGAAAATGTATTATAGTAGTGAAAAACCCCAGAGGAAGGTTTCTAATAGGACTTCACTGGATTTATTCATTTGTGGGAAAGACAGTCAATATTTGAGGTACAAAATGTCAATAAAAGTAAAAAGACCATTAATAATCAAAGTATGTTACAGGATGTGTCTTCACCAGCTAACTACTGAATCTATTTTTCTAAAAGAGCTACTAACTACTTTGGAAAATGTGCTGTCTGGGGAAATACCTTACTTTTTGTCTTTTTAAAAAGAGGGCTTCCCACTACAACTTCTTATAATTTACTGAATAATTAATACAAAATGTAATGTAATCTTCAGAATTAAACACTGCACAAAAACAAACTGATTAGCAGAAGCAAACGATAAAACATCTGCCCATCATCTCTAACACAGAGGAGATAATCATTTTCTGTTATGCTTTCAGAATACCATGTGTAGGAGGATGCTCTGCCACTGTAAAGCTCTTCCTGCCATGCCATAAGCGGGAGGGAAAATGCTCAGTTTAAGAATGAAGTAAGAGGGGATTATAATGGATAAGAGTTCCACTACCGATGATGCCCTGCTGGGGTACGCTCGAAGCTTACACATGTAACAGAAGTAAGAGTAAGGCCCCTCCTACTCTAACTTCCACGATGGCCCAGTGGCCAGGATCTTGGAGCCATTGCTGATTCCCTGTGACTGTCTATGCACTCAGACACACTGGAGAATCAGGATCTCTGCTCCTTGACTGGATCAGTTATAACTCTTACGGTCAGATTTCCAGTACAAATACTCATGTTTGTAAATTTAAAACTCACTTTTCCATGCATGTTCTCTATTATTAACTTAAAACTTCCTTCCTGCAAACTCATTTGCTCTATCATCTATGAAAAGTGAACACAAAGGGGTGAGAAAACAGTTAAAGAAAATTCAGTTAATTTACTCATTTGAATATTCACCAAAAAAAATTTAGGTATTCACCTGAGAGGTAAATTATCAACGTGGGACAAATTTCAAGCAGCTGTTTTGCTCCTAATTGTTGTCACTGCTCTGTGGCCACTGTTCTGTTCTCTTAAAGAGAGCAGCTGTGAAACTGAAATGAACTGACCTGTTTTGCTCACATATTAATGGGGAGAGGGGATGGGAAAGTTCAAAAGTGCATAACTTCATATGGAATATGGGAATTACATGAAGCACATTTGCATGTTTGCTGAGTCCTTTTCCTACTAACAAAAAAAATCTTGATTTAGCAAATGTAGGCAAATTGATTAATAATAAAACTTATTTGTAAAATATGTCCGCCATGTTCTCACACACTATATTTTTCTTCATAAAATAGGTCTCAGCTACAGCACTATCTAAGCATCAGAGGATAAAGTAGCTCTAGAGGATGATTTCTGAGAAATTAGTCAATAAACTTTAATCTAGGATCCACCTTTTTCCAGTAATTTAAAACAACCTGACATCTGTCCCCACCTCATCACCCTCCCCCCCACACAAACATATACTGACAATTGCTAGCAGCCTCATCATTATCTGTCAATGTGCATTGTTGATCTTCTCAGTTTTTCAAGCATGACATGATGGCGCCTGTCATTTACAATTTGTTTCGATTATTCCTCAGGTCTCCTGTTATGGCTGGAGGTCTGTTTGCTGTTGACCGAAAGTGGTTTTGGGAGCTGGGTGGCTATGATCCAGGCTTAGAAATATGGGGAGGAGAGCAGTATGAAATCTCCTTTAAAGTAAGTCATCAAGTCACTTCTGTTTAATAATTATTCTGTTTGGTATGACTCTAAAGATTTGGATTTTAGTTATCTGAACCCGGATTTGTGATTTGCTTTGTTATCATCATGTTGCCTTTATTCGTACTGCATGTTGCTCCATAGTCAGACCTCATTCGCTACAATACTCCTTTAGTTTATAGGGAGTTTCCACTACTTTCAGTGGAAAATCCATGCCATAGATCCCTGAGGCGATACAAAAGTCAAAGAATTGCATATTTCAGGCCAGTTTTTCAATATCCCATGATCTGCTAATTGCATATTTGCTTTTGCATATGCCTAGCTTGTGCACAAATGTCCTTTGAGCGTGTGCATGCATTTTTTATGTGCGTAAATTGCTTATTTGCCCATGTTTAGTTGGCAGCCCTATTAACTTCCACAAGCACATCAGGTACCTGCATACATTAAGTAGGTGTATGCAAATGTACCTAATGTAGAATATGTAATGTGGTGTGTTCAAAGATAAGGTACCCAAGGAATTAAATACTTTTGCCTTTTAGCCTCTTCACCATAATAACTTTCTACTTGTAGCTAGAGTTTCATGGGATAGTCAAATGATTCATCAACATTATAGTTCACATTTAGCTTTAGGATTTTCCCATCCTAGTTCTAAACTTCCGCAAAGCATACCCCCCCAATTTACAACAAAAGAAATATAATACATAAATCATAGACTACATTCTACATCTGAGTTTCAATGCTGGAGAAGGCAAAGTATTGAATGAAATGCACAGAAGATAACCTAGCAGGTCTGTACTCCCAACTGCTAGACTGTTTTTAATGTTCTCAGGAACAGCTAAATGACTTGCATACCTGTGTTGCTATCATGTTTGAATCAGCTTTATATGAGAGCAAAATAAGATTGAAGAGCAAGAGAAACTCACAAGATGGATGGATGGATGGATGGATGGATGGGTGGTTCAGATACACCAATATGCATTATGTATACTCAGGTTATTTCAGAAACAAATGTAAACTGTCACTAGTATAAGACTTGCATAAGATTTTATTTGGACCATTTCCTATGTTCCTGTTTGTCATTGTGAAGAATAAAATTGGAATGCAGTTTTGTGTAGAAACCATGGTAACAGCATTGGAAGTTCAGATACTAAATTGACCCAGCCTGTTTTGTTCGAGCGACAGATTTTTTGGAAACAACTATGTCACACAGGGTCCTATTTCAGTCATATCTCCTCATTCATCTCATTACTGTATATTTACCTTAGGTTCCCTGTCCTTCCATATTAGCGTTAAAAAAAAAATGTTGAACAGGATTTTGTAGCATTTGACTAGAAGAAATAACAATTTTCTGTTTGTGTGGATATTTAACAAAAAGCAGAAGGGTTCCTGCTTTCCATGAAACAGTTAAAGGAAAAATAAGATCTGCAGAGAAAGAGAAAGCAACAGAGAAATAATTTTTGATATATAGGTCACTAACTGAGGCTGTGTCTACACTACCGCTGGATCAATGCTTGGGTGATCAATGCACCGGGGGGTCAATTTAGCGGGTCTAGTGAAGTCCCACCAAACTGACCGCAGATTGCTCTCCGGTCAACCCTGGTACTCCACCCCGAACAAGAAGAGTAAGGTAAGTCGACGGGAGACACTCTCTCTTCGACCCAGTGCAGTGTAGTCACCATAGTAAGTTGACCTAAGCTACGTCAACTCCAGCTACATTATTCATGTAGCCTGAGTTGCAGAACTTAGGTCGACTTACTGTGGTAGTATAGGCATAGCCTGTTAGTACTCATGATTTGGAACACTGGAAAATAAGTCCCAATTAATCTTGAAAGCAAAAAGCAGCCCTGGAGTTGGTCATTTTTTGAGCATTATTGGATAATGTATTGCAACGCAAATGTTCTATGGGCAGAATAAATAGGAATTCTACAATACAAACCTCAAACATTCCAACAAATGGAAATAAAAATTCTAAAACTAATTGATATACTAATTTGATTTGCTGTGCCTCTATTACATCTAAGATCTTGGGGTTATGATTTCCTAACAGCTAAGCATTGTCAAGCACAGTCAGCATGTGGATAAAAGATTTGTGTATTGCAATACACAAGTGTTTGGTACTGAACCTGTCTCATTGACTTCAGCGCACAGACATTTTGTAGGATCAGATCCTTAGTCAGGAATATTTTTTCCCTAGAAGTCAATACTGAACTAATAGGTGCGAAACATGACTTTACAGGGAGTGATGTGTCCCATGAATGCCAACTGTTGCATGAAATTTAAGCCTGACATTCTGACAATTTGTGATTGTCAAAAGTTCTGTGGGATGTTTAATGAGAGTACAGATAGTATCTTGGCCAAATTCCAGTTTGAGTAATTATATTTAGCCTGCCTACGGTTTCCCCTGAAGTGTTAACTAGATACAGCATTCTTTGCACTTCCTGTCCCAAACGGCTCTGTAATATTGCTGTGTGTTGTTAAACAACTGTCAGGTTTCACCTCAGACTTGACTGCATGTCGGGTAAAGGTCACAATGTTGAAGGTATGGAGTCAAATTTGAATTTTTCCATAGTTAGGGGTGTTCAGATCTGGAGGTTTGGTTCAGGCCCATTTCTAATTTCAGTGACAGATGAAGAGATCCCTATGTATTATTTATAAACCAGTTTGAATAAGGCTTTATAATCACTCGGATATTTTAAAGTTTGCCTTACACTTGTTTCTAGGTTTGCAGGAGGCAACATGGTTCCCTTCTGTTAGTGTCAGTCTCCTTGTAACATCATCACAGATGGCGGAAATTATCACAGCTCTGATATCGTGTTGATTAACTGCCATTTCAGAATCAGAGTGTACCAGCACAAGGAGATTCTGGGGGAAGAGGGAACCATGCCTTGTGTCTTATACATATTAACTCTTCAGAACACAGTCTCCAGATTAATTTTTTTAATAAAAAATATTTGTTTTTCTGACAGTGTAACCCCAAGATTATTTTTTAAGTAAAAAGATATAGAGACTCCTGCTGATACTCTCCATCATGTGATAAACTTTTTCAAGCTAGTGAACTGCTGAAACTAGACAGATTAACAATGCCTCTTTTCAAGTGCTGTGTTTCCTATATTTACACCTCTTAGTAGAACAGGGCCCTGAGGTAGTCATTTCCAAAATAAGAGTCCAAAATCTTCATAAGATAAAAGAGAAGTGCATTTCTTGTGTTTGCAAAAAACACTCTAAGCTATGAGTGAACATCCTAAATCAGTGGTGGGCAAACTTTTTGAGCCGAGGGCCACATCTGGGTTGCGAAACTGTATGGAGTGCCAGGTAGGGAAGGCTGTGCCTCCCAAAACATCCTGGTCCCCCTGCCCCTGACTGTCCCCTTCAGAACTCCTGACCTGTCCAACCCCCTGGTCCTTGTCCCCTGACTGTCCCCTCCCTGGAACCCTCCCCCGCATCCATCCCCCCCATCCCCTAACCCCTATCTGCACCACACCCCCTGACAGGCCTGCGTGGTGGCGTAGCTGCAGGGGAGAGGGGACAGCAGGGGAGGAGCTGGGGGCTAGCCTCCCCGGCCAGGAGCTCAAGGGCCAGGCAGAATGGTCCCACCAGATGTGGCCTGCGGGCTATAGTTTGCCTACCTCTGTCCTAAATCACAGAGTGAAGGAAAGTCTTAGGATGAAATACTGGCCTCATTGAAAGCACTCATAGACTTCAATGATGCCAGAATTTCAGCCTTTGTGAATTGCTAAAACTCTCACTACACATGGATATAGACAATCATAAAATTGTTTGCTGAATGGCAGGATGGTGTTTTGTGTTTTAAAAGTGTTTCCCCAATAATTTTCAATCTTTTTAAGAGCCATGTCTGTTTTCCCTGTAAATTTAGCCGAACTAAGTAATGGGACCAAATAGTGGTAATTAGTATATATATAAAAACCGGATTGTGATAGTCTTGTTTATATTAAATAGAACTTTACTGTTGGACTTATTTATTTCAGTGGGGCCACTTGTGGAATAAGATGCTACCCAGGATGTTACTCATAATGAGTAAGACTATCACAATCTAGTCCATTGTTGTTTGGATATACTAATCCATGTAGTGTCCCTGTGAGGCTGATAAGTACTAATAATTTCATTTTATAGATGGTATATTATAGGCACAGAATAATTAAATAATACCGTAAGGGGATCTGAGTTGGTGATAGATCCACTATTTGAATTCTGGAGTTCTTGGTTCCCAAGCTTGCAGTCAGTACACTATATTATGTTGTCTCACTTTACTTTTCCCTGCCATTCAGGAGCCTCATATACTCTAGAGAATTTTTGCAATAACTTCCCAACATAGTTAACACTGGTTCAGCTCTAGAAGCAACTTTGGGAGCTCTTGTTTACACTGGTCATTGGCTGTTCTTGATGTTTTAAGAACTGTGTTCTCTAACCCTGCTAAAAGGAGATCTAACTGACACTGGGTGAATTTTGGCTCCTGTTGAAGCAAATGGCAAAACTCCCACTGATTTGAATAAGGCCAGGCTTTCAACCCTAGTGTTTAAAATGCTGATGGCAGCCAGTGGCCATTTACAGCAGAGATCCCAATTCTGGTACCCCTGAAATAATGTTAGGAATAGTCAGGGGATTTCTGCAAAGTTTCTTTCGTTAGTGTAGCTAGATCTAGGAATGGTCCTCCAGGAAGCTGTTCCTCTTACTAGCTGAAATAGACCAGAATCAGCCTTGGAAATGTATGTACAATCCTTTCATCAATTTTTATTTGAAACACATCATAAAACTAACACTTCATGATTATACCTTCACTATTTTAGAACTATTTATTTCGTTTCTGAGCAAATTTAGTGCACATGAAAGCAAAGAATTAACACCACTGCTTAGAGCAGTGGTTCCCAAACTTGAACAACCTGTGAACCCCTTTCACTAAAATGTCAAGTCTCACAAACCCCCTCCTAGAAATAAATATTGCCAGATATTCTCTCCTTTACCTGGGTATAAATTATAAAAGCAGTGATCATGGAAATATAAAATTTGTGTTTATGACATGCTTACTACATACTATTTATTATTAATTATCATTACAGTATTACGTATATATCATTACAGTATAATGATTTGTATTACATGATGAAAACGGCAACACTCTTACAAAATCTCACTTTCATAGCTTGTATCACTTCGAATAAACCTGTTATAAGACAAGGCTCCTATGTTTCATCAAGGAATATCAGATGTGAAACAGAATGAAGGTATTTAAGAAGCCAACTCAAATTGTTCCTCCTACAGAAGCATTCAGGTCTTGAGCAGTCCAGGCAAACAACACACATTACAACAAAGCTTAAACTTGTTCTTCATAATAAATTTAAAAACAATACTGGCTGCATATTTAATTTTAAAAACAGCAACAAATACCACCTCCCTTTCCATTTTTTATAAGGAGTCTTGAAGTTTAAATCTTCTCAGTGTGATAGATATGCTTGCTTTGATCTGCTTAGCTCTTGGAAGTCCAGGGGCTCCGGACTGCTGGCCCCATGCTACACATGCTTCCTAGGGACAGCTCTGTCCTCCATTAGGAAATTTTTTTCCCTGAGGACCCTCTGTAACATTTCACGAACCCCCAGGAATTCACAAACTCGTTTGGGAACCACTGGCTTAGACTAAGGTATAGCTCAGACTAGCACTGTGCAAGCATTACAATAGGGTCATACCGATCCAGCATTGAATCTCACTGCTGACTCAGTTTACCCTTCTTGGACTTATAAAAATTGCACAGAGACTCTTGCATCTGACGAAGTGGGTATTCACCCAAGAAAGCTTATGCTCCAATACGTCTGTTAGTCTATAAGGTGCCACAAAACTCTGTCACTTTTGCAGCTCCAGACTAACACGGCTACCCCTCTGATATAGAGACTCTTGTAATCTAGAATCTGCTTTATTAAAACTTCACAATCCAAATGCTAAAATCTTTCTGTAATTCTACAATTTGGCCTCAAACTGGACTGTAAAGTTCTTTCATAAATCCCAGGTTATGCTGCCTGGCATTTCCTCAGCCCTGCTCCTCTTAAGGTTTCTGCCTCTCAAGCCTTCTGCCTATCACTGTAAGTAGCTCCAGCAGGATCTCTAACCGCATCCTTTCCCCTGACCTAGGCTCCCCTGCAGGAACTGATTTGCTCTCTGCAGGGCTTTCTTTCTCTGAGCTGCTTCTTAGCCTGTTAAGCCAAGAACCAAGTGGTCTGCAGGCTATCATCTGATCCATGCCATCAAACCCATCACCTGGGAGGCAGCTAATTAGTCACAATTAGTGATGCTAATTAGTTCTGAAGCATTTTCAATGCCTGTGGTTTACCACTTCAAAATATACAAGGAATATTCCTATAATCCACATTGATCAAATAAGACGGCTAGGCTTATGTTGGAACCACTATTGTCCAATAAACCATATGTTCAGAAATGTAACTGGAGGCGAGTCTTTCTACAGAAAAATACTTCAGTGTAATCTGTTCTATGTGAAACTTTCAATTAGCCCCTTCATAGGTTCATAAACTAGTTAGATATTTACTAAGAAGCAAATTACAAATGCCATGCAAATATATATTTTCACTACACACGATGCAATAAACAATTTAAATGCCAGTCTTTTATCTCAACAGTTAAGTTGTTGGGCAAATCTGTAAAATCCCACTGCCTCCAAGAACTGAAAATGAAGGCAGTTATCTTGACAAGGTTGCACTGCGGTGTATGTTTGTGTGAAATGGGCCCTTTGCAGGTGGCAAGGAGCAGAGCAGTGTCCAGCCATGTGGTGTTTACTGGAGCCCTCTGCAGTACTTCTAAACCCTGAGCTGCCAAAAATGAGTCAGGCTCCAAAAAGTCATGATACTGGCTTAAAAATAATAAAATTAGGGTCTCTTTATTTGGTTTCCTTGTTCTGAGCCTTTAAGGGGTCATGTTCTCCAGCTTCTCACTACAATAATAGGGGTAGAAGCTTCCTTTTATTAACATAAAAGCTCAGATTCTCTCAAAATTGGAGGACTCCAGAAACTGGGCTTTTAAGAAGAAGATTAAGCTTGATGAGATTCATGGTCAGATCACAAGAGTTGTTTGCACTGCATCTTGTTGATGCAGGTTAGCTCAGGAAAGTGAACAACCTTACACAATAGTTGACACAGCACTGCTTCTTTATAAGTGAGCTATGCTTGTGCCCTCTCCTCTCCAACAGAACCCATGATGCAGACAGCAACGTACACAGTAACCACTTCGTCTCCCTTTCCCCCACAATCAACTTCAAATCATGTACCTTTAGGCCCATAATGAACTATCTTGTTGTTATGTTTTTGTTATTAGATTTCTCTCATGTTTTCTTTGTTCCATTTTCATAAAGTAACATGATTCTTGAAGAAGAAAAAAAAAAAGACTGCACAAAGCCATAGAAAATACACTGCAAGGAAGAATTCTGGTCATTCCTGAATGTTCAAAAGTTGCTCTAGGGTCACTCCACCATACCCTTCATGGGCATCCATTAGTCCCTGTCCCTCTGTGCTCTTCCAGTATTGGGCTTCTCTTTGTCCCTTCTCCACGACAGTCAGCAGTTGGAAGGATTGCTGTTTTATTTGTGCTACCATATCTATCAGACTCATTCTCCTGCATCTTCCAATTCACATCTCGAAGCCCATGAGTCCTTTCCTTTAATTTATTTGTACTACAGTAGCGCTTAAAGGTCCCAACCAAAACTCTGGCCTCATTATGCTAGGCCCTGATTTACACATAGCAGTCCCTGTACTGAATTGCTCACAATCTACATAGACAAGATAAAGAGTAGGAGGTGAGGCACAAAGAAATTAAGGGACTTGCCCAAGACTCTCAAAGTCTGGGGCAGAGCCAGGAAACGAAGCCATATCATCCAAGGCCCAGACCAGTGCCTTAGCCACTAGACCACTGCATCTTCTCTTTTCAAGCTTGCCTTTATGCCTTTCTCTTTGACCCTCTCTATGAAGTGTTCTGTGGTGATCTATAGGAAGTAGCTGATAAACTATAATTTAGTGCAGTGTTTCCCAACTGGTAGGAGCCAATCCTCCCATGGATGACCAGAAGGTATGAGATGGGTTGCCCCATCCAGGTCCAGATTAACCCATCACTGGGCCCTAGACGAACACACTTCTACCAGGGTGCAAGGGAGGGTTGAAAGCAAACCCATCCCACGTTCAGCCCTTAATGGAAGCTCCTGTCCTGCAGGACTGGGCCTAGCTCCCATTCCAGGCCTTGCAACCTGGTGCATGGGGTCACAGCACCACTCAGGTTTGGCCTGACTGGAACACTCCCCTCCCTGACTCTTCCACCAGGAGCTCACTCTGCATCAACCTGGATTAGGGTTGCAGTGCCAGAGTGGAGAGTGCATATGTATAATGGCAAGTTGCCAAAAAAAAAAAAAGACACTGCAGTTGGTGGATCAACTTAGTAAAAAGTTTGAGAACCACTGCCTCATGAAATACTCCTGTTCTGAGCTTTCTAAATTCAATTGACTTGTTCTGTTGGGGGTTGAAGGGTTATTTTATCTTGGCTACAGATCACATTCATTGCTATTATAAGAGACATTAGAGATCTTGAGAATTTTATTGCTTGCTAGTTAGACAAACAGAGGCATCAACATTGTGATGGCATTTGGGGGCTCCACACCAGCAGAATTCCTTTTATGGTTCACTAGAGGTCTGCAATATTTAACACAGAAGATTTCAAGTTGTTTCTCCAATTTCTCACAGCATTTAGCATAGGTGACATAAATATATGCATTCTAAAGACAAGGTTCCTGACACTGATCTTCCCAAGAAAATATAAAAATTCCTTTAGTCATTCTGAAGCTAAAGGATAAACAGGAACAGCTGCTAAATGTCCTGCAAGCCAGCCTGAGATTCATTCCAATTACACTACAAAATGCACCTTAGGTGCATCACCGCACTTCCAAATTAAGTTTTTATCTATCAAATACAAGCCTAACATAAAGTGTTATTTCATCCCAATTGTTATGGCCTCAGTGTATCTGATAGCCTTTTCCTAATTCCTTTTCTTTTATTTTCTTTTTTATTGATCTCCTACAGCATCAAGAAGATGCAGTATATGTGTACTTCAACACTTATTACATATGTTACAGTAATAAAGCACCTAGATAGGTTTCTGCTTCCTCAGATTATGTATATGCTCTGTGAAAGGGAGCTGACCTTCCACTGAGTTTATCTGCTAGGCTGTCATCTTTTCCAAGGGCCAGCCTTAATCCTTTTATTGTCTTCCCATGCCCTAGGAACATTGTCCCAATTAAAATTAACAGTAATTGTAAATGAGTGGTTTCCTCCTGGACACCACCTTGTGGCCTCAAGGCAGCCCCTCACCTCAGTTTCCCTCTTGACTCACCCAAAGGACTCCACTTCCAGCTCTTACTTAATCAATACTGCTCCTTGGAACCAGTTTATTTACAAAAATCTTGTGCAAATAGGCTATAACAAAAGTTCCAAAATGTAGTTCATATCACCCCGTGCACATGGTCCTTGTTCTCACTGTACCCCAGTGTCTTCATCACAGCTTAGGCTCTTATTTGTCCTCTTCCATCCCTTTGCCAGGCCGACCACTCCAACCCTTCCTTCTAGGGCTCAAGCCTGCCTTTCTCAGTGAGAAGTCTCTCAGCCTCTCTGCTGGGAGCATCCCTCACTTCCCCTGGCCCTCTTGCTGTTTCTCCTCTTTCTGGCTCCAGCTCTCCAGCAAGGAGATGTCAGTGGCTAAGCTCCTCCTTTTCTCCCCCTTCATTCAGTCCTCTCTGGCCCTTGCCTCCAGCTCTCCATCTTAGAGCCAGCAGGAATCTGCTCGGGTGCTCCCCCTAACTTCAGCCCTCTCCAGCCCTGGCTCAGGAACACCAGCTGGCAAACTCCTCTTACTTCTCTCCTACCTTCAGCCATCTCTCAGGACCCACCTTCTATCTCTGGCTCCTCTCTTCTCCAGTTCTGGCTTGACTCCTGAGTGACCTTTTATAGACCCCCTCCCCCCAGGTGCTACCCCACACTTTGAATTGGCTGGGATCAGCTGTGATCATCTAGACTGAGCCCAGTTTCATCTAATGGGCTAGTTACTCTATTACAGAAATAAATAAAATTAAACTTGTATAGTGCCCTCAGTGTGCTAAGTTATTTGCAGTCAGCTATAGTCCCTACTCCAAAGAACTTACAGCAGGGGTCTCAAATACGCAGCCCGCGAGGTCATTTCCTGGGGCAAGCCAAGCTCCCCATTTCCCCCATCCCGAAGAGCTATTTCCTACAGCCCGCCAAGCTCCCTGCTCCCCTTCCCCGCAGTGTGCTACATCTCCACTCCTTTGCTTACCACCAGGTGCTTCCTGCTGCCAAACAGCTGTTTGGCGGCACTTAGCGCTTTCCATGAGGGAGGGGAGAGGAGCAGGGAGCTGTGCGCTCAGGGGAGAAGGTGGGGATTTGAGGGAGGAGTTGGAATGGGGGTGGAGAAGGGATAGGAAGAGGCAGGGAAGGGGTGGGGCCTTGGGGAAGGTGTGAAGTGGGGGCAGGACCGGGAGCAGCAGGAGGTGTGTCAGTGATAAGGTCTTTGGGCCAATGTACTAGTCCTTATGTGGCCCTCCTGGTGATTCGAGTTTGAGATTCCTGGCTTGCAGTTTGACAATATAGCATATAGCCAAAGGATTGTCTGGAAGGGAAATAATGGAATATGAAGGAATGTTAACCACATCTTGTTAGTTTCATTATTTCTTCATGGATTTTTGTATGTTTGTGCACATGTTTTTCAGTAAGTTAGGAGATTGAGAGTAGGTAGGCAAAGGTTTAATGGCCTTGATGAAGATGTTTTAAGAAAGGGCTTGCAGGAGGAGAACAGAGTAAGCAAGGTGAACTGGCACCTTGGATCCAGAGGATTCTCTGTACCTTGAAGTCCTTAAACCAAGATTTGAGGACTTCAATAGCTCAGATATAGGTGAGAGGTATATTGTAGGAGTGGGTGGGTAAAATTCTGTGCCCTGCATTGTGCAGGAGGTCAGACTAGATGATCATAATGGTCCCTTCTAACCTTAGAGTAAATGAGAGCGAAAACCTGTCAGTTGTAAGTATTGTGGGTTTTTCAGTTTTGTAAGCAGTCATGAAGCTGACAAGAATCCAGTCACTTTTTTTTTCTGCTGTAGCTGAAAAAAAAACAGACACAACAGCCAGCAGGCAGTAGAGAAGATCTGGAAAATGAAAAAGGTTTGGTGAGATGGATTCAGACATGACAAACAGGGGAGTTGTAGAGTAGTGAAAATATTTCCACTTCAGTTGCCAGACAGTTCAGGAAGGAGTAGAATAGCAGAGAGAGAGCTAGAGTTGCAGTTGAGTAAAAGAGACCCCGTCATTTTCATAGCAACTGGGAAGCTATAGGATAGGAGGTGAGAACAGAGAGGGAATGTTCCTTCTCTGTTGCAAAAGTTATTTTCAGTGGGTGGGGCTTTACATTTATCAGATACATGCTAGTTGGAGGCTGATAGAGAAGATGGGGGCCCTGAACACTCTATAGGGACAGCACTATGGTGGTAACTATTCCCTTACTTAGCTGCTGTACACAATGTGTGTTCCCCATTACAGAGTTCACACTACCCAGCAAAATCACCATTATCCTATACCTTGGCTTGACATTCTACATAGACCTTCACTTCTCTTGTTACTGTTCTGATTTAAGGTGACCATGATGCTGAGACGATCAGCATGTGCTATTGCTGAGTCCTCTATTTGTCTCATTAGTCTGTCAGCACTAATTTGTTGTATCTTTTGGTCTTGTCTGAACTTGAATGCATGCTGTTGTGTGCACTGTAGGGCTGGAGAAGTTTTACTTAGACTTCTTCTGAGCAATCTTGCAATCTGCTATGTGTGAGAAATATATAGAGTAGCCAACGGGCATAACAACAGGTGTCTTAACTATGCTACCTTTTCTGATTGTGTATGCTACATATTCCCATTGTTAATTACCTGATTTCCACACATCCCACACAGTTTTTTCAGTGAGAACATAACAGCTCTAGGGTAAATTCCTGACTTCACTGAAATCAATGACAAAACTCCCATTGAGATCAATAGGGCCAGCATTTCAGCACTGTTGTCTATATATTGTGTTCTACTTTTCCCCAGACCACAAGCACATTTTGCCCTTTGCCTCATGTGCACAGAACCTACTGAATGCAGAGACTGGGCCCTTTGTGTGCGGATATGCATATGCAAAGACTGAACCTTGCAACATGGAAGCTCTGACAAGATTCTCGGAGATGTTGCATCATGTCTTTTTTTTAAACTCTAATATTAATTATATTATGTCTTATCTTTCACCCCTTCTTACTGAGTTCTTCATTGTCTTCAGAGTGATTCCTCCAGATGTTTATGAAGTATACTATTGCAACTTCCACACAGTGTCAATAGAGAACATACTGTGATAGTGACCATGCTTGATTTCTCCCACCCTCAATGGGTGTCTTTGTACACTTTCCTAGTTGATTACAGAATGTAGATACTGCAGAATAATGTTTAGAGAATAGGAGAACTCTTAGAATGTCATGTTCTTCTACTCCAGAACTTTTCCAAAATTTTGACTATTTCCCCAAAATAATCTTCCTTGAAAATGTAGGGGAAGAGGTGCAGGTTAATAGAAATTTTGCACTGTACAAAAACAGTTTTTCCAACTAACCTAGATAACAAAAGAATCTTAATCACAAATCTTTTGCTCTTCAAACCTCCAAGAACTGAATAAATCAGCATTACTCTGTGGCTGCTGTTCTCTGTCTGTGTAAGACTCTCTTTTTCTGTTGCTAATGGTTTCCTCTCTGTGCACATGCAGGTGATTTGCTTGCTGATGATCTCACAATTTGGAGGCTAAAAAGGCTGAGACTGCAAGTGCTCTGTACAGAACTAGTGCAGAATAGTGGGTGTTCTGCTTACAGAACAATTTGCAGACTCAGGGAGCTAAGAAGGTTGTTTTGCCAGGGTTATGAAAAGCAAAGTGATTTTACTACTTGACATATTCAGCAGGCTACTGCATGATTATGGTAGTCCCAGCACTAGGTCTACAAGTGCATTTTGAACCCTTAGAGTGTGATTAGTTTTAAAACGTATTTATATGTTCTGCTATCCTATTTACTGTCATTGATGCTCCCACTGACTTATTAGAAAGTCAAAATACACTCTTTAAAATCAGTACGTTTATCCTACAAGTACATTTATCCATTTTGCCAACCTACTATATTAGTAGTCTGTTTAGCTGACAAACTGAAGTACACCATTCTCATGTCACCAAAGTACATAAAGTCACATCTTTCAGAGTTGCTGGGTTGGTTTCTGCTGTGACTATTGCATGATTCACAGTCTCCCTCTCTGACAGAAACATCTGTTAAAAACAAGCAACACTGAAATCCTTGTGAAGAGTGAATTTGCTCATCGCTCATCATTCTGTAGCACATGCATCTGTGGCCTGATTTTCAGAGGTGCTGTGCACTTACAGCTTCCACTAATTTCAACTGGACTTGTGGTTGCTCCGCTTTTTTATAAATCAGGCCCTTAAATTTGAAAATGAATATTCCAGTTGGTGCACTTTCTTTCAGTATCAGAAGCTTGCACTAAAGCTGACACATAAGTTACTTATGCCACTTTCTGCTGTGTATATATAGAGAGAGATTATTATTATAGATATCTCTCTGTGTATATATATTTATATATATATAAAATATATTAATGAATGAATTTGATTAGATAATCTGTTGATATTTCTGTTTCAGTTTTTCTTTAGAAAAGTACATCCTAGTAAAGAACCAAGCCTTGTACCGATTATATACCATAGACTGCATGCCAAGGGTCCTGAGTTTAACTTCTAAATTATCACCTGATTTGTACATTTAACTCTATATGGCCAAAATGAGACCACTTTTCAAAATTTGGCCCTATTGGAATTAAGAATGTAATGTGTTAATTTAATTAAGAATATTAGGAATTTTGGAACTTCTTGGATAAAGACATTTTGTTGATATTGTAAAAAGCATTGTTGGTAGACACAGTAGCTACTATTCTTTATAGTTTGTATTGTTCTTTTTTAATGTGATCTCTTTTCGTAGTGAGACCTGAAGTATCAAAACATGGATTTTCCCTCATCTTTCATTCCTAGCCATTCAGAATGAAATAGGACTGTCACTAAGAGGGATCAGTGCAGAATGATTTAGGATTTTATCTTCTCTGCTGGCATTCAGTTGTCACTGTTTGTTTCCTTCTCAGGTTTGGATGTGTGGAGGTGGCATGTTTGATGTTCCATGTTCTAGAGTTGGACACATTTACAGGAAGTACGTCCCTTATAAAGTTCCATCTGGAACCAGCCTGGCACGAGTGAGTAGCTGCTAGTTGAAATTTTCCATCTTTAAAGTGGTCTCTAAGTTGTCTGTCACTTTACTTCTTGTGAGCTGATTCCTTTATTTAGAATAAACCAATCAGATTCTCTATTTCTCTGACTAGCATATAATGTGCTATTACTTTTGTAATAGCGACCTTCTACAGGCAAGGTTTCCAAGAACAAAACTGCTTAGTAAAAAATAAAATTAGAGGCTTCAGAACAGAGGCATATTACTTTCACATTCATTCAAAAGAATATATGAATTACCTGAAGCGCAAGATTGCCTTTTACATACTCACTGTGATTGTCAGCTATGGTTTTATAAGCAAAATCTGACAAGTCACTGGGAATTTGAATGGTTGATTTTTAGGCAGGATTTTGATCGTCAACAAATTAATCCAGCAGCCACATCTTGTGAAAGGGATATTCTTTGGAACAAAAGAATTGATCAGCAGTGATTTAAGTGACTGGTTATAACCTCTGTAAGGAATATGACCACCTTCTTACTATGAGAAAGCAGGGAACCATGAGATCACAATACTCTTTCAGAGAGTTTAATCATCTCTATATCCATGAGGTTTTCCTTCTCTAGAAAACTGTAAGTTTCTTGAGAGAAATGAGGGGCTTGTTCAAGTAATGTCAAAAATGGGAAACTTAAGGGCACTGCTTTGACTTCCAGGCAAATATTAGCATTTATTAATCCTTAATTTTAATCTTTTCCATTTTAAATATTACTCGGTTCATTTTTTTCCCTCCTTTTTAGAACATAAAATGGCATAAATATTGGTGTTTGCCCATCACCATAGGGAACATCTTATGAATAATAATTTTTCTTAATAGTGAAAATATGTATGAATCAAAAATACATCTCTTGCTTTGAGGATGAGAAGCTCTTGACTTCTGTGCTGCAAGCCTATGCGCACTGTAATGATTCCACAGCCTGGCAGACCATAAGCCTAATAAGAGAGACAAGAAATGAATTCTATCCTGTCTGCTAACTGCATGTAGTCAAGTTGCCTTTTGGCTCATCAAAGTGAGAGAGAAAGCGCTGCCCTGGAAGAGCATGCATGCTGACAGTAAGCACAGCAAGTGGGACCCTAATATATGATGCAATAAGGAACATGAGTGAGTTGGTCAGGAAGTATACAAATAAGCCAGAGCCACTATAATCTAGAGTAAATGCTTTGAAAATACTGTAGGAAATGCTGTTAAATCTATGTCTCCACTAAGAATAATTCCATTTTGTCCATTCTCTCAGTTTTTCCAGGAAGGTGACTTTCCAGAAGTCCTTTTCACATTGTCTCTTGCTATTGGAACCCAAGGAGACATTAGACAAACACCTTAAAAAGGGAGATTTGAACATGAACATGAAAGATGACTTTCCTTCCTCCCTGTTGCACTAAAACAGAGTAGACCATTTGTATGGCTAAAATGCTCTCTACATTAATTGTAGTGGTGGAATGCCATCCTTTCTGTCTAAGATATTATTATATGGCTCCATTCAACCGTTAATTAGCTTCTTAAAAACCCCTGCAGCCACGGTGGCTAATCTGGATTCATTAGGAGAAATAGTCCTCTCCTCTGCCTTTCTGTTTGTAATAAGGCAGCTATGAAATATTACATTAAAATTTTCCATATCCTGCAGAATGGAGTCCTTTCCTATGCACAGGATGATTACCTGGCATCATTCAGAATTGATAAGGATGTTGTAAGGAAAGAGCTGGTGCCCTAATTGGGAACATCCCATCCTTCCTGTTTGACTAATGGATCCTAATACATTGCTTGATATGTAGGGGAACCTCTCAGCAGGCATCTGTTTGGAGGGGAATTTGAGTCATTAAGCCTCCAGGCTTACTCGTCGTAAGTTATCTTAAATAGTACTGCTGTTCTTAGGATGTAATGCTAAGTTGAGTCAGAACGCCTAGAGCATATGGATAGGTCTACTCCCTTTTTAGCATTCGTATCAATCTATATAAATAGATAATCTGTCAATCAAGGAACAACATTCGGCCCCTGATCCAGCAAAGCACTTCAGCATGGGCATAAATTAATCCCCATTGACTGATCCGAGTCCAAAAGATAAACAAAGGTTTGGGGAGGCAGTCCAAAACTAAAGCGGTTATCAAGGTCAGATATAGTCCTTTAATAAGCAGGGAAGCCCCACCTTACTGAGCTAGTCTCCCTATGATTCTGAATCAACTGCCTCATATGAAGTTATTAACTAAATGGGCACACAGGTGCACACGATCCGATGCTGCAGGTTTTTTGTATGTGTTTTTCCTTCACACACTTCATTTAAAACTGCTCTCCAGTTCAAGATCATGTGAGATTGTTCTCACAGTTCAGGGCAATTGCACCTGTATTCCCCCCCACACACACACAGTTGTTGAGCAAGTTCACCCACTCCCAGCTTCCCACCTTCCCACATTGCCTTTCTGGATAGAGACCTGTGCCCCTTAACCTTTTTAACTGGGGTATCCCAGAGTGCACAGTTCCCTGCCTTCACTGATACATTGCCCAAGGACATCTGCCACCTTTCTCTTCAGAGACTGATAACAGGGTGATTGTCACAGCACTTCTTATGCAAGCCTACTTTATTCTTACGGTAAAAGGTATTCCAGAGAAAACATATTAAAAACAATAAAAGAACCTGCATGGTTTCTAATAAACTTACCAGAATTAATCCCATTTATTCTAGCAAGCCCAGTCCTTCCAATCCTACCCTAAGGATTCAGGCCTTCCATGCACCAGGGATTTGCTAGATCAGGAAAAAGGCCCTGACCCAATTTAAAGCCAGACTATTTATTCAAAAACCCTTTCTTTGTCAGTCCCTGGAGAGTCCAGTTTGAACTGATATGTGTGCACCAGTGACTCCTCTGGAAATGTTATAACCTGAGTGAATTGATCTAATCACTCCCCACCCGCAGCCCCAGCTCTCCTATTTATGCTTCCCATGGAAATACATACAATTCCACAATAACGTTTTCAATGCAACAAACTCCAAATATGTTAAAACTAATTCAATGAGATGTAATTTAATTCAATAATGTTCATTCAGGATATTTGTAAGAAATTGTCAGTTTGTCACATCTTCCTCCCACAGAAGTAGGTGTAACTAGGATGCTGACTGGCAACCTAGGGGAGCCCATTGACTTATTGACTGGACAGATTTATTCCCTGGATGACAGATGCTGGAGAGACAGTACACACAGGCATAGCTCTGACCACCATGCCGCAGTGAAAAGCATTGACACGCTAGGCTGTGAAAGGCTCCCAATGCAAGTATTCCATAGGACAGCCATAGGCTTCCCAACAAAAGCATCTCTCAAGCATTAGCATGGAGGACATGCAGACTGGAGTTTGAGGGGAAAGGGGGGCTTATCAGAGCCATGTTGCATGTTCTTATATGAATTCTGGACAGGTGTACAGGCAGCACTGCCATAAAGAAAGCTGATCAAAACTCAGAATTTCCATTTCATGGGACGTTTCAATGTTTCAAGATTTGTTTCATTTCCAAATCAAAATGAATTTTTTTTTTTAATTTCCCAAGAAACCACATTTCCAAAAACAAAGTTGTTTTGGAAGATATGTCAAACTGTCAATCCATTCATTAAAAAAAAAAAAAAAAGAAGATTCTGTTCTAGAAAACAAGATGAGATTTTAATCAGTATTAAGTAGCAGTTGCCACTAATGATTTTAAAAATATCAGCTGTTATCCAAGAGTTTTAAAAGAGCTGTCTGAGGAACTCACTGGACTATTAATGTTGATTTCTCAATAAATCTTGGAGCATTGAGCAAGTTCCTAAAAAACTGGAAGAAAGCTAATGTTTTAGTTATTTTTAAGAAGGGTAAATGGAATGATCTGGGTAATTATAGGCCAACCAGTCTGACACTTATCCTGAGCAAAACAATGGAGAGGCTGATACAGGACTTGATTAATAAAGAATTAAGGGAAGGTAATGTGATTAATGCAAATCAACATGGGTGTATGGAAAACAGATCCTGTCAAACTAACTTGAAATCTTTTTATTGATTTGATTACAAATTTGATTGATAAAGCTAATAGTGCTAATGTAATAGACTTAGAATTCTGTAAGGCATTTGACTTGGTACCACGTGGTATTTTGATTAAAAACTAGAACAAAATAAAATTAACACGGCACACGTTATATAGGTTAAAAACTGGCTAATAAGTCTCAAAATGTAATTGTAAACAAGGAATCATAATCAAGCAGGTGTGTTTCCAGTGGGGTCCCTCAGAGAATAGTTCTTGGCCATACACTTTTTGACATTTTTATCAATGACCTGGAAGAAAACAAAAAATCTTGATAAAGTTTGTAGATGACACAAAAAAAAATGCTAGGGGAGTGGCTAAATAATGAAGAGGACAGGTCACTGATTGAAAATGACCTGGATCACTTGGTAAACTGGACAAAAGCAAACAATGTGTGTGAGTACAGCTAAATGTAAGTGTATACATCTAGGAGCAAAAAATGTAGGCCATACTTACAAAATGGGGGATTCTATCCTGGGAAGCAGTGACTGTGAAAAAGACTTGGGGGTCATGGCAGGTAATCAGCTGAATGGGAGCTTCGAATGTGATTGTTTGATCAAAACAGCTAATGTGACCCTGGGATGCATATGCAGGGGACTCTTGAGTAGGGGTAGAGAAGTTATTTTACATCTGTAATTGGCTGGTGGAATACTGTGGCAATTCTAGTGCCTACAATTCAAGAAGGATGTTAATAAATTGGAGAGAGTTCAGAGAAGAGTCCCAAGAATGATTAAAGGATTAGAAATCATGCCTTATGCTGATAGATTGAGATATTTGAGTCTATTTCTTAACAAAGAGAACATTAAGGGTGACTTGATTAGAGGTTTCAAATGCCTACGTGAGGAAGAAATATGTGATAATGGACTCTTCAGTCTAGCAGAGAAAGATATAACACAATCCAATGTATCAAAGTTGAACCTAGACAAATGCATACTGGAAATAAGGCATACATTTTTTGTTAGTCAAGGTAATTAGCAATTGGAACAATTTACCAAGGATCATGTGTATTTAACATCATTGATCACTTTTAAATCAAGATTTGATGTGTTTTTTAAATGACATTATCTAGGAAATGTTTTTGAGGGTAAGGGGAAATTGTATAGCCTGTGTTATACAGGCGATCAGACTAGAAAGATGATTGCAATGGTCTCTTCTAGCACTGGAATCTCTGAATCTATAGTTAAGACATATCAGTAGTAATAGTGTTTTTCTAAGCAGTACTATTACTGATATGTTATAAAATAATGTAAAAATAATATTGAAATTCACAAAACGTTTGAAATAAAATTGCAGAATCATCCAAAACAAATTTTCCAAAATGATCTTTTAAAATATTTTCCCTTGAGAGTATTTGTCAAAATTGATGTTTTTCTAAATATTTTGATTTCAACAAATGTCATTTTCATTAAAAAAAATTATTGAAAATTTTTCAGCCAGCTTTATCCATAACTTGGCGCAACTCCTTGGTCTACCTAAGAATCTTGCCCAGAATCCTGAGGGCACAGTGGTGGTTTAAAGTCATCTTTGTCATCTCTCCTCCTCTGGGACTGTGTCTGTGTACACCTCATCTCTGCAAGGTGTGCCACACAATCTCATGCTCATACTTGATATCTGACCAAGTTAGTTATATTTTTAGGTGACAAATCTAAGGAACTGTCCCAGATTGAAGTGTCAGTAGAGGAGGTTTTAGAACAAATTGATAAATTAAACAGTAATAACTCACAGGGATCAGATGGTGTTCACCAAGAGTTGTGAAAGAAATCAGCTATGAAACTGAAGAACTACTAACTGTGGCATAAGAACAGGAGGACTTGTTGGTTTAGGCACCTTAGAGACTAACAAATTTATTTAAGCATAAGCTTTCATTGGCTACAGCCCACTTCATCGGATGCATAGAATGGAACAGACAGTAGGAAGATATATACAGGCATGTTGCATCTTGTGTGAGGGTTCCGTTCCACGGTTACCGCGTAAAGCGGAAACCGCGTATAGCCGAAACCCACTGAGTTCAATGGTGGGCAAAATTGCCTGCCCTACAGAAAGTTTTTACATTTTTATTTTTCCCTTTTTTTTTTTTTTTTGCTGACTGCGTAAAGCGGAAATCGCGCATGTTAAATACACCTAAGATGCGACATGCCTGTATACACACAGAGAACATGAAAAGGTGGAAGTTACCATACCAATTCTAAGAGAACTTCCACCTTTTCCTGTTCTGTGTGTGTGTGTATATATATATCTTCTTACTGTCTGTTCCATTCTATGCATCTGATGAAGTGGGATGTAGTCTACAGCTTATGTTGTAATAAATATGTTAGTCTCTAAGGTGCCACAAATACTCCCATTCTTTTTGCGGATACAGACTAACATGGCTGCTACTCTGAAACCTGTAACTGTGGCATGTAACCAATCTCTTAAATCAGCCTCTGTATCCAACGACTGGAGGATAGCTAACATACTGCCTATTTTTAAAAAAAGATTCCAGAAGCAATCCTAGCAATTAGAGATCAGAAAAGCCTAACTTTAGTACCAAGAAAACTGCTTGAAACTATAATAAAGAATAGACTTATCAGACACATAGATGAACACAGTATGTTGGGAAAAATCAACACAGCTATTGTAATGGAAATCATGCCTCATCAGTCTACTAGAATTCTTTGAAAGGGTCAACAAGCATGTGGACAAGAATGATCTAGTTGCTATAATGTACTTGGACTTTCAGAAACCTTTACTAGGTGTCGCACCAAAAAGCTGTTAAGCAAAGTAAGCAGTCATGAGATAAGAGGGACGGTCCTCCGATGAATCAGTTGTTGATTAAAAGATAGGAAACAAAGGGTAGGAATAAACTGTCCATTTTCACAATGGAAAGAGGTAAATAGTGGGGTCCTGCAAGAATCTGTACTAGGACCTGCACTGTTCCACTTATTTATAAATCATCTAGAAAAGGGGGTAAACAATAAGGTGGTAAAGTTTGCAGACAATACAAAATTACTCAAGATAGTTAAGTCCAAAGCTGACTGCGGAGTTACAAAGGGATCTCACAAAACTGGGTGACTGGGCGACAAAATGGCAGATAAAATTCAATGTTGATAAGTGAAAAGTAATGCACATTGGAAAACATAATCCCAACTATACAGACAAAATGTTCAGGTCTAAATTAGCTGTTATTACTCAAGAAAGAGATTTTGGAATCATCTTGGATAGTTCTCTGAAAACATCTACTAAGTGTGTAATGGTAGTCAAAAAAAACTAACAATGTTAGGAACCATTAGGAAAGGGATAGATAAGAAGATGGAAAATATTATAATGCCACCCTGTAAATTCATGATGCACCTACACGTTGAAATCTGTATGCAGTTCTGGTTGCTGATCTCAAAAAAAGATATTCAAATTGGAAAAGGTACAGAGAAGGTCAACAGAAATTATTAGGGGTATGGAACAACTGCCATATGAGGAGAGATTAAAAAAGACTGGGACTTTTTATCTTAGAAAAGGGAGTGACTAAGTGGGATAGGATAGAGGTCTATAAAATCATGATGGTGTGGAGAAAGTGAATGATAAAGTGTTATTTACCCCTTCATATTACCCCAGAGGCCACTCAATGAAATTAATAGGCAATAGGTTTAAAACAAACACAAGCAAGCAAGCACTTCTTCACACAACATACAGTCAACCTGCGAAACTCATTGCCAGGAGATGATGTAAAGGCCAAAACTATAATTGGGTTAAAAAATAATTAGATAAATTCATAGAAGATAGGTTCATCAGTGGCTGTTAGCCAAGATGGTCATGAATTCAACCTCATGCTCTGGGTGTTCCTAAACCGCCAACTACCAAAAGCTGGACTGGATGACAGGGGAAGGATCACTCTATAATAGTTCTGGTCAGTTCATTCCCTCTGACACATCTGGCCACTGTCAGAAGACAGGATACTGAGCTAGCAGGTCTATTGGTCTGTGGCCATTTTTATGTTCTTTCAAAACTGGCATGAGGATCACAATCTCTACTATACAACAACACACGTATCAAAATCCCATCCATTCTAGGCAGTAAGGACTGCAAACAATCACTTGTGTATCATACTATACACCATAGTGTGTATCATGATGTCATTTGTCTTCATTCTTAGGATTGCATTTCACACATTCTCACACAATCAATCAAGCCTTTCAAGGTTTAGACATCCATTTTTTGCTAAATCATGATCTATAAACTAGGAAATGTCCATGTAAAAAATATTTTGCCAGGGAAAACACAAAGTGTCACAAACAGTGAGCAAAACAAACTGGAAAAATAAATACCACATTTATAAAGCAGACTCTGACAAACAAAATAGGAGAGACTTTTTTTGTAAATGCCTCAGGATGTTGCTGCCTGCCAAACACAGTCAGTCCCCAATTTACGGGTAATTGCACGTAGAGCAAGATTAATGGGTGTACAGATGTTAGCAGTGATTCCACTTCCTAAGGACGCACAAACTGATCATCATTCATTCCAAACCCTACTATCTTAGCACAAAATCACAGCTACTAATAACTATTTTTGTCTGATTCTTTTATGTGAAATAATTTTCAGTAAAAGAAGTCTTGAACCCTCGTACAAGACACTGCCCCAATATATAAGTTCTGGAGTCTTTTGCTACACTATTTTAACTACTTTGGTATTCAGGAACATTTCTCCATTATTATGCATTCTAGCTAAGCCATCAACTCCTAGCCAGTTATCTGGTAAAATAGATTTTAAAATAAGATCAGCAATTTCTTGTAGGTACATTCCAGTTTATTAGACAGGTTTCATAAACTCCATACTAATAGATTTTTCTCTTCGTGATTCCCTATACAACCCAAGAGTTATATCAATGAAAACTCACCATTCCCTGACCTTAGAATTTAAATACATGCCTACAGCAGTCTTTTTCATTTACAAACATTTTAAATCAGACTTTTAGCACCTTCTCCAGAGCATTACACTAGTGTAGGTCTTTCTGAACTAGAGATTGGCAAACCCAATGAAAGTCAACTTTAGATGTTAACCCAAAAATGTGATGAATCCTAACCCTTAACTTGAATTCCTCCCTGCACCCTAGGACTTGGGATCCCAGAGCCCAGTGATCCTCTGACCCAGTGGGCACAGCATGATGACATTTGCCTCTTTACACTATGAATCGGAACTTGCGAGAGTTTGGGTTCCGTTCAAGAGGCAGGAATTAAGGTGGGCTCAGATTCTCAGCTGAACCACTTGCTTAGCCTTTTTCTGTGGCTTTTTAAAGGCTCTATAGACCAAGGTACTGTAGGCATACCATCTTGTGCTGTGATCCCCAAATACAGAGCATTAGGCGTGATGATTCTTTTTCCAGTTGTGAACAATGTTTGGGGTTTGCTGAAAACAGCACTTGAACATTTTTGTCAGTTTCCAGCCACATAATAGGACAAAGCAGAATGAGTGAGTTAGATGAAGCAAGTCCATAAAGTTACATTAGCCATTGACCTCAATGCAAACTGACAGATGGCTCCATTTATATTTTTTAAAGCTGTCTTCAAAAAAGAGTCTGAGGCAGCTCCTGTGTGAGGTGACAGGACAGATAGCTTTGTAGTCACTCAATCCTTTAGCACAGCAAGCAGCAATAGACTTCAATTGTTATCCAGCAATCACCAAAAATGACAGAAACAACAGCTTCGAATGAGCAGGTCATTTGAGGCATTATCCTCTTGCAGTAACACAATTATCTAGATCATAACAGTGAACTTTTCCCTCTTAAGTTCTGAGTTTCCTGTATAACACCTCTTATAACACTTAGACACGCTTATAAATCCATAGTCAAAATTAATAGCCGAATCAAGGTCTCAACCCAGGAGCCAATTGTTTTTAGAAGGAAGTTTGAATAAATATCTGCATGGTAGTTTTTGAATGCAAGAAAAACAAAACAATCAAAATCTCAGTAGTTTTATATATTTTCTTCAAGCTAACAAAAATGTTTTAAAGTGGAAAACAAACTACTTACTCATTCATGGTTTATTAACCATTTGAAAAGGAAAAAAAAATAAAACTGCTAAATATATTATATCCAGAAGAATAACTAGTTTGCAATGGCAGTAACTACTTTTTGGAATTTGTTTGATGGATTATCAAAGCAATGTTGTCTAGTAGCTAGAGAAACATACTGGAAGTCTGGATTCCTGGATTCTATCCCTAGCTCTGCCACTCCCCTGCTGTGAACGGTGGTAAGTCATTTAGCCTCACTGTGGCTCATTATGCCCTTCTTTAAAATGGGCATCAAAATATTTGCCCATTTTAAGGAAGTGTTGCTAAACTGTCACTGCTTCATGGCATGGAGAATAGAAGGGGTAAATAACAGTCTGTATTCAAACTCTGCGTGTACTGCATAGTGCTTACACGATTTTCATTGCAAGATATGGTTACAGCATGCAACTGAAGGTGAATAAAAATAACAGAGGATATTAATAGCCATGTATAGAGGCAGTAAAGTCACGTGGCACAATGACTTTCACCAGCATACAGAAAGCAGCTTGAGTTTCTAGCTCCTTACCCTTCTAGTAATGCGATTACTATATATCACTAATCCTATCTGAATGAAACACAAACATTTCTGGAAAGAAACATGGCATCTACTTTCCAGCAGCAGCACTACCACAGTATTTAGGATGGAAGAGGGGTTAGTATCTGTTTTCTTGCAAAAAGTGCCATGAGATTTTTAATGAATTTAAGAGTCAGATTCTGTTTTATTTCACAAGTGAAATGCAGCACCTCTCATTCTGCACTATGGCTTCCAACTCTAATCCAAGGCACTGATTTCAGAGCTGCAGAGAATTCCTGAGTGAAGGAGTGCCTGTGTACTATGGTGATTGACATACTGTTGACAGAAGTAACAAAGAGTCCTGTGGCACCTTAAAGACTAACTAAAGTATTAGAGCATAAGCTTTCGTGGGCTAATACCCACTTTGTTGGGTGCATGCAGTGTATCTGATGAAGTGGGTATTAGCCCACGAAAGCTTATGCTCTAATACTTTAGTTAGTCTTTAAGGTGCCACAGGACTCTTTGTTACTTCTGCAATTCCAGACTAACGCGGCTACCCCTCTGACTTTGTTGACACAAACTAAAACTAGGGTCTAGGATAAATAGCCAATGAAAGAAAAGCCTATTGTAGTAAGATACGCAATCTGCTTCAAGGAGGTCCTGTTTGTGACTGCCAGCTTCCTGGAAAATGTTCAGATTGTCAATAGAGCAACAGGAACTGGTTACAGGACCCAAATATGATACAGTGGCTTAATATTGACAAAACCAAAGTGCATGGATTGGGAATCAGGCTGGTGTATGTGCAGAGAGTGAGGTAGGCACAAAGAAGAAGAAATGGGTTACAAAGGTGAAATGGCACAAATAATAAAAGCATTGTACTGCTTTACAGGGAGGGGAAAAACCATTTTCTGCCTAATAGCTGGAGAAATTGCAAGCAGAAATAGTATTTTTATGATAATTTAACAACTGTCTAAAAAGTCAACTGAAAAAAATCCATAGGACAGAACCATGAAGTTTCATGTGCCATGGAGGATTCTGTGTTTTGCTCATAAATACTGTCATTCCAATCTGGCGTGCCATCCCTGTCTCTAAAACAGAGAACTATAATATTCCTGTTAAGAACTGATCCATTTAAACTTTGCTTCTCTGGAATCTTTACCAGCCTGTTGTGCTGTGAAGCCCCAGCTGTTAAGCAGTCGTTCCATTCCCGAGAATAAAGTCTGCTTTTGCCCAGCTGAGTTGCCCAAATCACCATAATCATAATGTCACACAGGACTCCCTAAACATGTTTAATGAAGAGGTTTAGGGCATTTGGTGGGAGAGATTAATCTGTCAGCCACATAAGAAAAAAAAACAGGAACTGAAAATGGCCCAAAGATTTCACCAAGAATAGCAATTGAGTGAGAAAGTGCACATTTATCTCTCTCTGCAACTGTGTTGAACTCTACCTTGTGCTGAAGTCCTGAATTGTCCAAAGAAAGTGAAAGGGAGAAAGTAATTTTAACTTAACAAACATGTTATTTAAAATTATTGTTATTTTAAAAAAAGCATAGAACAGAGTCACAAAATAATTTGAAGTTAGTTTGCCTAAATTAAAAGAACTGGTGAATAAGGGTTTTCAATGCTCCTAGTGAGGTAAGAGTTGTAGCAACAAAGTGTAATTTAAAACAAGATGAGGTTCATGCATGGGACAACTGGATACTTTGCTTTGATTGCTCAAATTCATTGGAGTGAGATTGCTAACACTTTTGGAGACATCAGTCAGCTGCATGATTACAACTGTCTCCATCACACACAAGCACATATGTATGTACCATGACGCCACTGAGCGTTCTTCACCCTTATCCAGAAAGTTGTTCTGACCAGACATGACAAGGAGAGAGACCCAGATGACATTGTTATCTTTGTGGCTGTGCCGTGAGAAACTCCTGAGATGTAAGCCTAAGATTCTTGCCGCTTCCCTGCCTGACATGTCAATTCCCAACCTCATTTTATTTCTCCTATGTCTTTTTTTAAAATCTTTCTATATTTGCTTTCCTTATTGAGTCTAGCTTAAAAGACAGGTCAAATCTAACCTAGCAACACTTTTCTGTGATCAGTTTGGCATGCTGAAAATAATGCTGTGTGCTGTATCGTGTTTTTCCAGTAGCTGACCTACAACCCAGAGACAAAAGCTTCATTTTCCTTTCTTTTGCTATTATTTACTCCCTCCCCCTAGGTATTTTTTGTAGGAGACAAGATCACACTGTAATAATAGAAGTTGAGGATCTGAGATCTACCATGCCACCCAGAACTGACTTTTCTCGACAAAGATATTTGATGCCATTTGAGACACTGTCACACGGAGTTTCCATTTAAACAACTATATAAAGAGGAGGAGAGGGACTAAGGGAGACATAATGATTTATGTGAAGTTATTTATTTTTTGTTTTAAATGCTTTAACTTTTTTGTGTTTAAAAAATAGCAAACACATGTTTAATTTGGTATAGAACAAGCAAATTTTGTCCCTGTCAGGAAACCCCAGATCCATGCTGGTTTCTACAAGCATTGAACATGGAGCGAGGAGCACAGGTTGCAGGAGGGAAGAAGGCACCAGGTGGTCAGTTTGTATGCACACAGCTAGGATAGTTCTCTTAATAAAATGTCCAATTTAGTTTTAGAACCATGGAGTCTTCTCGTGTTAATACCCAGCATGTGGTACATGAAACAATGCTAATGTTGTGGGTTTTTTTAAAAAAAAGCCTATCTTAAAATTATAACTTCTTAAAACCCCCATTTTTAATGGGAGCATTGGCTGGAAATGATTCCCAAGTAACACAGCCCTACAGTACGTGAGAGGAGGGAATACCTGTTGCCCACCCCTTGTCCAGTCAGTGCTCCCACTATTAAATCCTCTCTTTCTCTCTTTCTCTCTCTCTTTTTTATTTTTTTAAGAAAAAGTTTGATTTAACCAAGTTTCATGGTTTCCCACCAGCAGCCATATGGTGGGTTACTCCAGTCTAGAGCTGGATTATTTCTTGGTGAGGTTATTGCAGGTGAGATAAGCAAAGGTGAAAGTCCAGAGAAGCGGAGCACTGAAAGGCGGGTGGGTAATCATTGATATATGTTCTCCTGCTGGGCTGCTCTGAAAAGCTTTCAGCTGCAGAAAAGCTTTGGGTTTTTTGAGAGCTGCCACGTGGTCAATTTACCTTCCAATATATTAGTCAACCACAGAACCAGAATCTACCACTTTCCAAAGCTCATGCATTTTGGAAGGGCACAAATATTTTTTGCTTGGATAAGACCCTAATATATGTATTATAAACATTTACAAATAAACCATTTGTGTAACTTTTTTAATATATGGTGGGAGCTTACTTTAGTTTTCATAAGAGCAAACATACATTACTGCATTCAAGGCATGTACTAAGAGTGACTACTACTTGAACATGTTTTTCAGCATTGGACTTTATTCCTTTAAACCAAAAGTTGTGTGGTAATTATTAAGGCTATATTGTCAGCATATGTAGAGATAACCAGGATAGTGAGCTCAAGATTATTTGATTCAACAAATCTCCTTCAGAGCAGTGAAACTATGAGGAAGCTGGTTTGTATTATTTGAATATTGTAATTGACTACTTCAGAAAGAGCTTCATATTGATAGTTCAGTCCAGGAAATAAAGTTCTTTACACTTACACTAAAAGGTCTAGATTCTCTTAGTCTGAAGCTTTGTAGCTAGCTAGTCAGTATTTTGTGAAATTCTGTGTATTTTAAAGGGAAATGGTTCAAATATTGTGGAGCAACAACTGGTCCATGGTTAAGGTTGCATTCTACTTTTCTTTTGTAAGCCCAATGTTGCCTCTTCCCCACTAAAAGATATACTTTTCAATCTCCTCTCAATTTAATATCATTGGAAATCTCTTGGGTAAGTCATGTTAAAACTAAAATGTAATAAGGAGGCATTAACACCTATTTTCTATGTCCTATATCTTTAAACCGACATCTGAAAACTTTTGAATTAGTCCAAAAATTGTCCATTGCTTACAAAATTGAAGATGAAAGGATGTAACTATATATTAAAAGTTATTAAGTACCAAGGAAGGAATGTCAGAAGGAGTGTTAAAATTCCTATTATGTCCTCAGATATGATGGTGATATAAATAGAGAGGCTTCTCAGGGGGTTCTGATAAGCTGTAGGAAGATGTCAAGAGTATGATGAGCTGCCATCCTGCTTGTTCAGCTAAGGAGTCCCAATGTCCCCATACCCACTTCTGCGAATCTTGGGCCAAGTCAGTACCTTGAGCATCTCAATGTTGGACATTATTATGTAAGGAAAGGCTCCTTTAGGCACTTTTAGAAATTTCTAAAATGTATTGGTGTCTCTGGCCCGTTAAGTGGTGTTCAAGATCAAGCTCTGGCTCTGTTTCAGGTTCAGTCCAAAATCAAGGTATTCTGGGGTTTATTGTAATAGTAGGGGGCATGATAGGTTGGGGAACAATGCATTCTGGGAAGGATGACAGAAAGATACGATTTTGCCATTTCAGAGACAGAATAGAAGGTAATAGGGCAAACTGTTGGGTCTCTCCAGACAAGGTGCCTGGGAGGGGTTTTGAAAGAGCTGGAAAAGAGACTTACAAAGACAACAGTCAAAGAGTTGGGTAAAGTATCTTGAGGAAAGGTTGATGATGTGGGCTAGAAAGCCAGAGGCTTGGTGGGAAGGTAGAGAAAGATCTTAAAAGATTGGGTGATCCTCTTAAGAAATTCACTGCTTGTGGTTTTGCACCAAAAAGCTGTGAAAAAGTCGAATAGTAAAGGTTAAAAAGGAGCCTGTGCATGGAAGGATGACAATTTGTCTTGGTGAAGGACTGTTTGTGAGCCCCTGCACCAAGTGGAGGTTTAATGGACTTTTATTTTGTTGGACTCTTGTTGCTCCAGAAGAGATGAATTATTTTTAGTTAAGCCAGAGATCTAGACTACTCTACAAAGGAAGGGGTAAATGAGGCAGTAGCTACATTTACTACTGAAGAAGTAAGCCCCTGCTACAGTTATTTATCAGTTTCCTCTTCCTTGATGTCCTGTACAGTAGGACTCATGGTACTAAATCAATGATCGGATAGAATATCTTCTTTTAAATAGTATCATACTGCTTTTAAAACTCTAAAACACATCTAAAATAGTTTTCCATTAAAACATGTGGGATAAACAGAATATGTGAAGGGATGATGTGCTACTGTAAAGGTTATATCAGCACTCATGATTTTGCCTCTTCTGATTAATGTGGTTAAAACCTAGTTTGGCTCGGTCTACACAGGCAAGGGCAAAAAGTATTCTCACATGGTTGGGAGATTTCCATGTTATAATGTTCCCTCAAAGAGAGTCATATTGCCTTTGTAGATGTCATTTTTATATCAGATTTATATTTCCTTTTGTCATGGCGACATCCAGTTCCCTTACTACTGAAAGCTAATTTCATGTAAATTACCCAGGAGAACTGTTTTGCTTTGTTTCCAAGAAATAGCAACAAAAGTCAACCTTGTATGGGCACAAGTCATTCAGAACAGGGACTTCAGTGTTGTGATTTCTTAAACTCCCTTAATTGCACATACCCCCTTCTTCAGGTTTTAATGTGTTTGCTTCACAGAGACAAAGCACATAGTAACTTATAGCACCAGCCGAATGTACTTCATTTGTGCTGTATCTCGCTACCTTTGTATTCAGAGAAGCCTTATTAGTTCTGAGATATCTAGGTTTGTGCAGTAGCCTTAAGCAAACTAAATTAATAAAATTCAGGAGAGTGGTTTTCAAATGAATCTTGAAAGCAAATCAGAATAGGAATCAGGCTCACAAATATGCAGAGACAATTCTGAAAGGATACATTACTTTCTGTTGCTGATTTTCAGATGTATATTGTCCTGTCTTATTACAGAACATATCAGCATTTTGCAGCTCTAGCATTCTATAAACAGAACATTATATGGTTTGAGGATCTTGTTTTTACAAGCAAGGCTAGAAGATTCCTTTAGAGTCAAAATGTCACCCAATGTGATGTATCTATATGGTATTTTTGTTTTGTGTTGGACAGCTGTGGAAGTGTAGTTTTTAAATTGATAGAGAACAAAAATTAAAAACAATTAGAGAAAGTTCTAGAAAAAGGGGCATCTGTGAAGATGCACATTAGTGTGTGAGGGAGAGAGCTAAATGTATTGAGTCCATACCCAATGCTGAATAGAGAATATAAACTTTGTGGGGTTTGGTTGTATCTGTTGCTGCCTTAATCTGTAAGACTTCTTTCTGAATCTGTCAAAACAATCGATAAAGGAGAACCAGATGATATATTTTATTTGGACTTTCACAAAAGTCTCTGTCAATGTTTGTCACTCAAAATTGTTTTAAAAAAATTAAATGGTCATAAGTTGAGAAACTGGTTAAACAAAATATAGGAATAAATGGTCAGCTTTCATCCTGGGAGATTAAAACCAGGTTACCACAAGGTTTCATGCTAGGACTGGTGTTTAACATTATTAATTATATGAAAAAGGAGGCAAAGGTATGAAAATTGCAGAAGACAAAATTATTCCTGATAGTCAAGATTAAAGAAAACAGAGAGAAACTTATGAGGCATGTAACAATGCCAGGTGAATAGGCAACATGATGAATGCTGACAATGCAAGATAATGCACATTGGAAGGAATCATTTGAACTACTCATACTGTTTACTGGGTTCTAAACTAAATAACAAAGGAAAAGACTTGGGTATCGTAGGGAACAGCTGAACGAAGGCTACTGCTCAGCATGGAATGATAGAAAAGCAAACAGAAGTTTAAGATGCAGAAAGAACAGGATGAATAATAAGGTGCTCAATAGGCACAACACCCAATGGAGTGTATTTAGGACACTTGGAGCCTCAGAAAGTGTTTAACATCTCAGTGGTTTGGCCCACAACTTACCTGTCATTGCCCATGGTTTTTATTATATATTTTAGCATGCAAAGTTAGACAACAAGTCTGTATAATGTGTTGCCATAATAGTACTTATTTTAGACCTTGAGGCAACAAACTGTAATAGTACGTACTTAATCCCTTGCCTACCTAAATGTACTGGAACCAGTGGTGTCATGCACCAACATGATCAGAGAGCTTTATGAAATAGCAAAAAAAAAAAAAAAAAGATACAACCCACTCAAAAAATAATCGACCATTTACTCTAGTTTAAACCTGCAAGTGATTCATGCCTCATGCTGCAGAGGAAGATGAAAAACCCCAAGATCTCTGCCAATCTGACCTGGGAGAAAATTTCTTCCAATCCCAAATATGGTGATCCGTTAGATCCTGAATTATAGATAAAACGCACCAGCCAGACACCTGGGAAAGACTTCTCAGTAGTAATTCAGAGCCCTCTCCATCTGGTTGGAGATGTTTGCTAATAGCAGTCTTCAACTCACTCCAAGCTATCTGAGCAAACACCCATGCAAGGAAAGAAAGTGGCTTCATTGCTCTGTTGACTATTCTAAGCTCATCCATCTATGCAACATCACTGGTTACAGGCATTAGTAGTTTATGTAATGTTCTGTATTCAGAATTCATCTTGCCTTCTGAATATATTAATAATGCCCAGTTAGTTGTGTGTAACTAGGGAGCCTAAGCAGTCTTGTTACTAAGCGTTTCCTTGCAGATATGTTACTCTGGCTTCTGAAAGATTGGCGATATTTTGGAGTCCTGGAGGAACTGCATTGTTGAACACTTGGATTCTGTATTATAATTTACTATACAAAGCAAAACTCGAATTTCAAAATTCAGCTGCATCAAAACTATAGAAAAACAACATTAGCAATCAAGTAAAAAATGGGAACTTCACAGTGAGATTCTAGTTGAAATAATTAGCTGAATTTTTACTGTATCTGGTTAATTAAATCCCCATTCAACAATTGCACTTGAAGTACTAAAAAAACAAACTGCGTTAAGGCATCCGTCTAATTAAATCATGTTCCTAACAGTGTTTAATTCCAAAGAGGTTTACTATTTATTTAGTACACCACCATCCAAAGCATAATAAGATTACAAGTCAGAGTTGGGTTTTTTTACTTCAAATATATCATCTGGTCAAAGCATGGACAGGTTAATGACTCGTTCTTTCTGCTACACAGAATCTGAAGCGTGTGGCGGAGACATGGATGGATGAGTTTGCAGAGTATGTTTATCAGCGGCGGCCTGAGTACAGGCATCTTTCAACAGGAGATATCTCGGCCCAGAAGGAGCTACGCAAGCACCTTCAGTGCAAGGATTTCAGGTGGTTCATGGCTGCAGTGGCATGGGATGTCCCTAAATATTACCCTCCTGTGGAGCCCCCACCTGCTGCCTGGGGGGAGGTAAGGAATACCCAGGCTACACCAAATTTAACAGCATGTTCCATCTTTATTGCAAAGCAGTTTGGTAGAACACTGAATTTCATATAAAGTTACTGAAACTTTTTACATTATATCAAAGCCTTTATGAAAAGAGGTTTGGCTCCTATTACTAGTGGTGTCATTAAGGGAGCTTGTAGTTATTGGAATGATCCATGAAACAGACACTAAAATAAGAAACTGACATGTCTGATGTCTATGGCTATTCCTGGTATAATCCCTTATAATCTTCTGTGCACCATCATGTGCATAAACAACAAGGACAGGAAGTTCAGAAAGACCAGATAGTCATTACAGCATATCACAGGATGGCTTTGAGAATCTGATTTTTAACAAGGGAGGCCTGAGGTCAGTGCACATTTTTAAATGTGTAATTACAAATTGCATGCATAAATTAGGTATTCATTAGATACCTACAGTATTTTGTCCGGTCAGATTTGCACATGCAAATATAAATATGCAAAAATGAGTGGGGTTCTTTTACTAAAAAAATTGGCCCATCTTGTCCCAATCTATGATCTGATTTCTAGTTGGCTTTGGTTAGTGGTATCACAGCTGAAGTTTAAACAAAAAGGAAATAAGGAGCCATACTTTAATATTATTATACCATGCTGGGGTATGTGGCAGCAGGTTGCAGGTGCACTTCTCAGAGGCATTCTGCCTTCAGGTGTTTTCCTCTTAACATATTGGGGAAGAACGCCCATAGCCTACTAATGCACGCTTACTTCGTGGTGACAGGTTGCTATATGTATTAGAAATATATAAATACACATAGGCTGTAGAAAAGGCATATAATTTATTTGTCTTGTTGGAAAAATTGCACTGGCATTTTACATCTTTCACCTTAAAGGAGAGGTACAAAAGATTGTTTTTTCTTTTTTATTATGATTTGTAAGGAAGGGTTGACTTTCTGTCTTTTTTTAAATAACTTTAGTAATGTCAATTCTAATCCTCCCTGATTTTGCTAGAGGACTTCTTGGGGTTCTCAGATTATAAGATTTTACATGTGAATTGAAGGTTTTTGGTGAGATCCCCTAAGGCTTCAGGGGTCCCTGTTATGCCAGGATATTCTCCAGGAGGAGAGATCTAGTCAGTTTTTGGTCCCTTTCTCTTGATACCATTTTAAAATAAACCATTTTTTTTTACATATTGTAGCTGTGCATTTGTGAGTATTCAGTGAGGACCTTGAGCTGGCACCTGGTCTGCCAGCATCACAATGATATTAAGGTGTTTTTAAAATGAATCATTGAACTGTATTATGTGTATCTATTTTGTCTATTAAAAAATATCCCCAAACACCAAAGAATGGAGCTGAGACCCAAAGGCTCTCCCATTCACCTAACAATGTGTTCCATTTGTAAACTAACCTGAGCTGAAGATTTTTTCCCTGCTATTCTATATTTTTTGACTTTCCCATTCCTGTAAAGTTTTAATTAATTTGTTGGCACTTGCAGAGACTTTGAACAAACTTAAAGGCCAATGGCTGTTATAATTAGAAATTGAAAGGAGGAAAACAGACTGCTCCTTATTACTTTAGAAGAATCGAGCAGCCAGAAAAACCTCTCTGGCTGTGCATGTCAAGAATCTTTTATGGGACATCTGTGCCAAGATGGACTGTCATTCACTGCCTTCTCCACTTGCACTTGAAAAGGATTTACACCTGCTTGCCTGTGCCAGTATGAGACAAGGTAAACAATGAAGTCCTCAGATAATCTGTAGCTCCAACATCTTAATACCTAACTAGTGAATGATGCGTGCAGCCTTCTTTTTGCAAACACATCTGCTGGGAATTTGACTGGTAAATGTCTTGGCAAACTCTGTTCATGACAGAGAAGAAGTAAATGAAACAAACTCCTTATCACCCTTGATGTTGCCTCATCTTTGGGAATTAATTGTGCCACTGTCCTATGTAGTTGGAAGAGTATGTGCTCCATGTGGTATCGTGCTTTGAAATGCATGCAAAATTGCAATTGTATAATAGACTTGTGAGAGACTTAGTATAGAATGAGTATATTACTATTAGTTTTGTATCTAGACAGGAGGGTGACACCATTTTTGCTGCTACCATGGTAAAAACGCAAATTAAAACAGCTTAGTTCAACCCTTCCAACTATGTCCTGAATTGCCAAGTATGTGCTACCAGGTGATGGGTATGTCTACTATCCATTAAATGGTGCATAAACACTCCTTTCTGTTAAAAGAAATGTAATTTCATGCAGTGAAGTCATGAAGTCATGTCCAGTGAAGTAAAAAATGGTGCTGGGGTGGGTGAGATTTGTCATAAGAACGATTTTATAGTTTTAAAACATAGATTCAAAGTATTTATGGTCCAATGTGTATTTACAATCATTTCAAACTTTTAATATTGTCTGTGAGAATGTGTCTTTTAAAAAATGAATCAAAAAATGGTGACCATGAGTAAATTTGATCTGGACTTTATGGGTCCTGCTTTCAACAGCCTACAGGAAAATCATCATCCCTTTTTCCTGATCCAAAATTTAAATGTTAAGGTTTGGCTCGGTTATGCTATAGGGCTTAATCAACATTCAGTAAGTCTGTCTGACATTGCGCTTATGATAAGTCATGGGGCCTAAACCCACTCCTTTCTGGCCCCCATTGAGAATTCGTAGATTTGACAGAACCACTTTACAACAGTGGTGGGAAATCCCAGAAGTGAAACACTCTGAAATTAAGCCAAATAGCCTATATGAAAAAGCATCAAAGTTTTAGGACTGAGTAACTCTCTTCTCTCTGAGAGACAGATGTCTTTTTAGAAGGGTCCGCTTCATATCCTTAATGACTTTGAGTCAATCTCAGACCATCAGTTTTTCATATTTATGTTGTTCAAAAGCAATATAACATTTACCCAGCCCCATATTGCATACTGCACAGTTTCTGCACGACTCAAATTCTGTCATCAAGGTTAGTGTCAATCTGTGATCCACAGTCCCCTGCTTTCTCCGTGTTTCATTCAGGCTGTGCTTGACTTCTTTTAACCTGGCCTTTTCCTTCTTTATGTTTCACACAAAGAACAAGATCTTTTAAGTTACTGCATATCAGTTAATATGAAAGGAGGCTCGTTGTTTGGCATTCAGTCTGTCGATTCTGATGTCTGAAAGATTATCTGAGGACATATTGTGCTCTCACACTAATAAGTGTAGTAAAGCCAGTGTAAGTACTGCCTACTTAGGAGATAGAGGGTGAACAGGGGCATTCCCATTTTTGAACCCAAGTGAGTTCTGCTAATGTTCTCTAGGAGATACAACCACTATGGTAGTCAGGGCACCAAACCACATTGTGTGAAAATCATACTATAAATTGGTAGCAATTGGAAGCTCCGTATGATGCTGTATTGAATTGCCGCGACCCTGACAACAGAGTCAGGGCATCGTCTTTGCTATTCAAGGGCAATACATCATTTGAACAGATTATTAAATTGAGCAGTAGTTTTGACATGATTTGCCATTTATTTCATGTACTGGAGATAACTTGAGCACCTCATTTGAGAACTCTGTTTCAGTCATTTCCTGAATCCTAGACATGCATTTGCAGTTATTAAATGTCATTAAACTGGTATTATTCATAGTACCACATAAAGTTGTTTTTAGATTAAGGTTTCACAGTCACTGATATTTATTTTGCAATAGATGTTTTTGTGACCTGCAATGCACAAAACTGAGATCCAACTTGCCTTAGGGCCTGCCTCTCCCTTTCTGACTCACCACACCACTTTCCTACCCTTCATCGGGAACACTTAAGTATTCTGGGTGAAATCATGGCTCCACTGAATCATGGGAAACTTTGCCATTGACTTCAGTGAAGTCAGGATTTCATTCTGTCTTGAATGAAACTCGTGAGATTTGAAAACTGAGCATTGCTTTCAATGTCCAAAAGGGATATTAGTTTAATAATATAGTTGTCTATATTTTTAACGAATCAAAGGCAAGAATTGTCACTATGTTAGCACTGGAAGTTCTGTTTATCTCAGTGGCCTCTTTTTGACATAAATGAATGCAGGTTTCCTCAAAGGGGAATAAAGGTTTTCATGTTGTTTTTTCAAATAGATAAAGGAATTCAAGGTGTGACTACCTGTCATTAGGCTGTCATTATATTTTTTTAAAATGTAAGAGACACTGACTTTGTACATTATCAATTCTAAATTTACCAAGTGTGGGAAAAGCAGCTAAAAAAAGGTTTTCAAAACTGCTTAGGGGATTTAGGAGCACAAGTCCCAAAATACAGGACACGTGTATTATGTGCTTTTAAATCCCTTAGTCACTTTTTTAAAAAATCTCTCCCTTAGTTTTGGTCTTGTTGGGAAAATTTGGTGCCCCTAGTAGGGCAGCAGCAATTTGCATAATGTGCTACAGCTGTTGGCTGTTAACCTGTGTTTTGGAGCAACCTGGGTCTTCATGATGAGCAGTTACAGAAGATGCACTCTGTCTTGTAATGTCCCCAGTCACACTGATCAATAGTGCATTGTCACTCACACCCTCCATGAATGACAACTCATGAGTTATCTTCACAGCTAATTGATTAGCAAAAATATTCAACAAATCTGCTTTCCATGTTTGGATGTTGTGGCAAAGACTCAGTGGGAGTGGCCTTTCTGCACCCCTGATCACTTTTTAAAAGTGTCTGCGCTAAGCAATGGAACTCTGCAGTCTCATCCTTCTCCCCCTGACTCTGTGCCTCAGCCAATTCTCCAAATAAGTTCCGCAACTCCAATTTAGAAGACCGCGCTGTTAAATTTCTGCACAGGATCCTGCATGCTACTTAGTTCATAGCTGCAGTTCGGTCCCAGGGATTCAGAGAACAGTGATTTCTGGTTTCTGTTCTCTTTTGATAGGTGTTTCAGAATCTAGATGCATATTAAGGCATAAATACAAAGTTTGTAGTGTTTTCTGGATGACAGCATTGTTTCCCACTACGTCAAATTCTACCATGGATTTTAAGGGCCAGATTTCTAAAGGGGCCTCAATCAGTCATTCACTTGTGTCATTTTTGCCCAGAGAAAACCCTTGAGCAGTTACTTTTTTTTTTTCAAAGCATACTCAGCTGCGTGTATAGGTAATAGAAATTGGGGGTGAACAAATGAGCCTTGCATGTAACCATTCTATCTTTTGTACATATGAGTATTAGAACCTGCCCCTGTGTATTTAGGAGGCTGCTCAATAATTGCATATGTATAACTTTTTATGTACAATAATTGCATACCTACAACTTACAAGGAAAACTTTTTGAAAATTTAACTTGCCATTTTTTCAGTAGTTTTAAATCAAAGTCCAACAACTTAGAAATGCATATTAGCCTGTTATTGGAAATGGGAGACTCGGATGCATGCTTCCATACTCAAGAAAAAACAACAACAAAGCCACACGCTGTCTGAGACTTCCTGTTTTCCTTACCCTGTTATACAAAAGAATCGTGTAGGATTTGCAAGCAGCATGGTGCTGATTCTCTGTAGGATATTCCCTGCTGTTCTGGCAGCAATTTGAACGGCTCCATTCAATTTCTAACAATGGCAAAGGCTACACAGAAGTACCACAACGCAGGAGCTCCATTGAAATACTTTTATTATCAAATCCTTCTCCCCGTCCAAAATAAAACAAAGCTCTCAGACCGAAAGAGTAGATAGAGGCAAAGGAAGGATGAGATATGGGACTGGGACAGACAGGCACAACAATGCAGAGAACAGAGAAACAAATGCTGAAGAGTGTTTCATTAGTAGAAAAAGGAAGGGGGAGCAAAGAGAACTGGGCAGATAGAAAGTTAGCTCAAGGAAACTTTAAAAATGAAAACTCTCTCCAGAATAGTATATGATTGATTGAATCTGTTCCTTAAATGTAGAAGAATAGGATAAGAAAATTCCCTCACTGGACAAAAATATGAAAGCTCTTTAACATAATACCATAAGGCTTTAAAAGTGAAACATTGAAATAATATTTATTTTACTGTTAACACTAGTTTCATAGCCTCTCTATTTGGTGTCTATGCTTTCAGTATATAAAATGATGAGCAAAACATTAAGAAAACAGCTAATAGTTTTCCAGTAAGACAGGTACTCTTTATTTGAACTAAATGAAATTAATCACATTAGAGGTGTCTGAATGAGGCCTTGGGGAGGTTACAGTCAAAACTATATTTGAAATTGATCTTCAGTTTTAACGCCTTGAAAATTTGAAATTAAAATGTTTCCCTGACCTTGCTAGTTTGTGTTTTTCTAGAACATGTGAAATGCAGGCAGAGTTTTAACAGCCTGGCTGACTACTTCAGCTGCAGAACCCTTTTTCAGTTAACAAGCCTTGAGCTCAGTTTTACACAGTCTGTGTGAGAGACTGAGTGCAAAGATTCTTTGAGCTAAATATTCAAGTTGCAAGTCAGGTCATTTTGTCCAGGCAACAGTGTGCTCGCAATTGTCTGCAAATGTGGAAAAGTTGTTTTCATTTTGAAGTTTGGAAGAATCACACAGTTGGTTTTTGAAGATGGATTTATATATTGAACATATTACCATGCATATTATTTCCTATTTAATGGCAGAGATGGGTGCTCAGCACTTTTGAAAAACAGGCTCTAATTCTGTATTGTAATTTCAAGGAAATTTGACATGTACTCTGTTTCCCATGAACTTAGCTTTAGCAGCATTTTTCATAAGTGGAAGTTATTTGTTTTTGTAAACTCCTTTTACAGTGGCTATTACTGTGTGATTATTGAAGCTACCCTTTTCCACATGCTGCAGAATAATTTCCCTCTCTCCACAATTGCTATCTACCACCAGATGAAGCCAGATAGATCAGTTAACAGGATTCTGACTGACTCACTAATGGCTAGCATTCTGTTGACAACACCCGATCCCAGCTAGGCTGCCATAAATTCTATCTACCTTAGTACCTTCCTTCTCCTCCACAAGAAGGGACCTGGAGAAATCAAGATTCTCCAGTATCATCTTGCACTCTTTAAATTCTTTTCAAAGGTGTTCTGCTAATTTGAATCACAGAAGGGCTAAAGGAATGAGTGCTGCCCATTTTCTTCTTTATTCCCTCCCAATTATTTGCCTAGGTCTGAATCATGCTTCCATGTTAGACATCACACAGTCTATCAATGCTGCTCCTCAGGCTGCCTGCAGAAATTGAGAGAAATTTCCTCCATCTTCTTAGAAAGCTTAATGTGCTGCTTAGCTCCTGCCTGCCTGGGGAGTCATCACTTGTGTTCAGAACCTGAATTCAGATTCCCAATACGGTCATACATTACAGTAACAATAGACAACTATTTCACTTGCAAACATCTTAGAAACCAAAATAAAAATAATTGTACATAGCACGGTGCAAACAATAACTAATTAACCCCCAGTATACTATTCTAAGGTACCTAGATAGTTACTATCATCCCTTTTTCACAGAGGGAGAAACAGAGAAATCAAGTGTGTAGTTCAGTGATACTCAGACTGGGGCTCAGGAGCCGCAAGTGGCTCTTTAATGTCTCTCTTGCAACTCTTTGTAGCACGTGATATTAAAACACTGTATGATTTAATTATTAACCAATCAGGATGCTTTTACTGTATTAGTAATTGTAGTTCATAAAATACTAATATTTGGTCAGTCGTTCTTCTGTGAGAATTATATATATATTAGGGCGGTCAATAGCAGTTAACAAGTGATTAACTCAAAACAAATTAATGCATTATTTTTCTAATGAGCATTAATCACACACTTCTGGAGATGGGACTCAACTCCATTGCCTGCACCATCCCCTCCCTGCTGGACAGGTCGGCCTTAGAGGTGGCAAAGGGGGCCACTGCCCAGGGTGCCCTGCTCAGGGGTGCACTGTTTTGTGCCTCTGGGGCAGGGATGCCTCTCCATCCGGCACCTTGCTCCATTGCTGCTCCCACCTCCTCCCTTCCCCCATGGACCTACCCCTGGCCACGCTGCTTAGGACCAAGATCCTGCCTCCTGTCTGCTATGCAGAGTGGGTGTTGGGCAGGTTTGCTGACAGCAGCTGCTGCTGGCTGAAAAAGTGTTCAGGCTCATGAGTGCTCTGCTTAAAAAGTCAGCGCTCCCCCAACACACACCGCACACATACACATGCACATACACACACACACACATACACACTCCTGCCCCCAGCACACACACCCCAGACCAAAATCTGAAATGGCATCCCTGGTGAGCCAGGAGTGGCCAGAGGGCTGCGGGTTAGCAACAGCACGGAGCCCGCCTTGAACCGCAAGCTGAGTGCCAGATGCCACAAGTAAGGGTGTGTTGTAATTTAGTTCAATATTTTTTAAAATGTAGAAAACATTGAAAAAAAGAAATAAAAGGTATTCTATTATTGTTTAACACTGCAATTAAAACTGTGATTAATTGCCACTATTTTTTAATCTTGTGATTAATCATAATACATTTTTTTAATAGTTTGACAGCCCCTTATAAAACAAACTACATATTTCCCGTCGTACGGTTCAAATATGAATGTATAGTACTATAGTAAATGAAACAATGGATTCACACTACTATGGCTCTTTTGGGTAATGTTGATCGCTAATTTGGCTCCTGAACCACTGAGATCTGAGTATCACTGATCTAGTTTAAGGTCACACAGTAATTGAGTGGTAGAACCAGGATTAGAATTCAAAAATTCCTACTTCATTCAGCTAGACTACATTGCCTCCAATATGAAAGAGTCAAATAATGCTTTATTCTGTATTAAAAGGCAGTGCTGCTTTGGGGTATACATGTATGTAATGTTTGAAAATGACTGTGCTGCCATTTGCATATCTTTCAGTGGCAATAATCGTAGCTATCTATGAATGTTTTCACTGAAAATTGCAAATGTGTGACCTTAATTGTTCCTCTATTCACTCTCCATTTTTGATGTTCTTGAAAAGGGTGCCAAATTGTATACCCATTTAAAGTGTATTATTGTATACATGTGTATGTGACTTTCGGCACGTGTGTTAATTTCTCAATTTACATACATGTGTCTGACAGGGAAAGCTAAAAATTCAGCTCCAGACTTTGGATGGTAAGAGATTTTTAAATAGTGCAGTTCAAAGAGGTTCATGCATGTAATGCCATATAAACATGGCAGCTTCTCTCATTATCATTGGCATTCTCCACACTGCTTTTCAGTATTTGTGTCTTCCAAGAACAGAATCAGTGCTACGTATATGGTGCATGGTCCTGAAGTTGCAGGACTAATTATTGCTTGACAATAAGTTACCTTAAGTCTCAAAAGTTTACTTTCGTTTTCAGAACAAGTTCTACTGCATGTTGCCCTCAGAATCCATATAAACAGGAGAGGAGACGCTCAAAACTCCAAACATGTTTTCAGTGCAAATTTAAGTGCTCTTTATGATTCTGCATATAAAATGCCAGTATTTGACCTTATCTGCAGCAATTTTAATGTCAAAATAAAAACAAGGATTGGAACTGTGTGTGTCTGAGCTTTAGAAAAAAATCACCCTGAATTCTGATAGAGGTTCAAACAGGAGATTCCTCTGAATGAATTTGATCTGGCTTGTTTTGTTGGCAGGAGAGGAACAATCAAACTAAACTTTGTCTTCCCAAGATTTTTTTTTTAATTCCGGTCCTTTGACAGAGTCTAATCTCAACATCCTCATCCTCACAAGTCCTATTCTGCAGCCTGCTGTACAATGTGAAATGTTGCTGCTTCGTTTTGCAGATTCGAAATGTGGCAGCCAATCTCTGTGTGGATAGTAAACATGGGGCCACTGGGACGGAGCTGAGGTTAGACATCTGTGTGAAGGACGGCTCGGAACGGACATGGTCACATGAACAGGTATTTTAATGACATAAAGAAAAATTCTGCATAAAATTGTTCCTTCTTTTCCACAGATTCTAAAGACTTTTCTGAGGGTTTTTCCTCCTCCTAAGTCTAAACACAGTGTGGAATTTTAAAAAATCTTGTTGACCTTAATAGCTTTTACAAAGCAAACCTTAATATTACCTTACGTTTTCTGCTGGTCATCTTTTTTGCTATTTTCCCCAGCTTCATTTATGGAAAGAGGAGTTATGCCCAGAAGTTCTTCAGGCTTCTGATTTTTGCTTAGTTAGACAAAAATGTTGACTTTGATTCATTTAGCTGTCAGCATTTCTGAAAGTGGACATGTTTGTCATGAAACATCCACATCTGTGTTAGAAAAGAGCAGAGGAGCCTGCCAGACATGTCTCTTTCTTGTCCCTTCAGTTGAGTAACCCTAATGACTGGAACTGAGATCAAAATACTTCAGATATGGTGGATTCAAAGATGGGTCAGGTCAATGGCCAAGAAAATGATCTTAGCAACTGTGTTTTAAATGAATTTGGAGTAGAAGGAAGCAATATTTTTCCAATAGTAACCATATGGATTCAGAAGTAACAAAGAGTCCTGTGACACCTTAAAGACTAACTAAAGTATTGGAGCATAAGCTTTCATGGGCTAATACCCACTTCGTCGGATGCATCCGACAAAGTGGGTATTAGCCCATGAAAGCTTATGCTCCAATACTTTAGTCAGTCTTTAAGGTGCCACAGGACTCTTTGTTACTTCTGCAGTTCCAGACTAACACGGCTACCCCTCTGACATATGGATTCAGAGAGGCCAGAAAGGAAGAGGTGGTAATCAAGAAAAGAGAGAATGAATTTATTATTAATCGTGTTTATTAGGACAGTGCCTAAAAGAGCAAACCAATAATTGTGTTACGCACTGTACTAGTAAATAGTCCCTGGCCTGAAGAGTTTACAGTCTTAATAGACAGGACAGACATGGAGCCTGAGAATGGAGCTAATACACTAGGAGGATGAATCATGTGATGGCAACAAACATTGTGTTAGTTCCTAATATTTTGGGGGGCTCAGAGGGTTTATTTAGGAGGGGATAAGCTAAATGGAAAGGGAAGGCAAGAGGATGAGGAGGGGACAGGTCAGGGTAGAAATAGGTTAAAAGGGGCAGGTATGGAATAAGGATAAGGTGAAGAGAATGAGGGAGGCAGAGGGTTGGAGCAAACAGCCAATCAGCACAGGGCAGAGAGAGTGCAGTCAAAACTGTAGAAAGTTCTCTGAACCCTGAAAGATCCCTGGTTTGGCTGCTTTTACTACTACCATTACTGGCTGGCTCGCTGCTCTCTCCTTTTTTCTCCAAGGCCATCACATTGCTGAGTGGGAGGGTAGGGGAAGGGAAGAGGGGAGGTACCACTAGGGTCATAGTCCCTGCACAGTCCTGAATCCAGGGAGATTCTGTTACAGTGTGTGCGTGGGTGGGCCTGGCCAGAGTCCCATTTTGTCCTCTCCCATCCCAATGTAGCAATCCTCCTTTGGCTACCTCTGCTCCTACTGTTTGGAGGTGAAGGAAAGAAGGGTGCTGGATTGTACTTGAATGAGTTAAGATAAAGGGACAGCTTTTTGAGAATGAGGGGCAGACGAGGAGGAGAGGGAGAAGGTTGAGAGCTCTGGAGACATGAGAGTGAGGCCTGAAGGTTAAGGATTGATTTGGGTGCAGTTTATGAGTACTTACGTGGAGAACAAAAATTTGATAAGACTCTTCAATCTAGTGGACAAAGGTATTTTAAAAAAATCCAATGGCTAGAAGTTGAAGTAGATACATTTTGACTAGAAATAACGTGCACCTTTTTAATAGTGAGGGAATTAACCATTGGAACAATTTATCAAGGTTTGTGGTGGATTCCCCATTATTGGATTTTTTTTTTTAATTGACTGGATGTTTTCTAAAAGAGATGCTCTGATTCAAACAGGAGTTAATGCAGGGAAGTCCTATGGCCTGTGTTGTGCAGGAGATCAGACCATATGATCACAATGGTCTGTTCTGGCTTTATAATCTATGAATCAAAGGAGGTAAGGTAGGAAGCAAGAAGGGATGAGTAGAGGGGTTGCAGAAGAAGGCACAAGAAACCTTGGTGATGGGAGAGAATTTGTTGGAGGAAAGAATCAGAGGTGCCTACTTTGTGATTTCCCCAAGGGTGTTGGAAACCCAACCTCCTTTTTGCTCCCCCCCACCAATGCCTCCTGCATGCCACTGAACAGCTGATCACCGGCAGGTGGGAGGTGCTGGGGGGAGCAGCTGATTGGTAGGGCCTGCTGGCGAGAGGGCAGAGGGGGAGGAGCTGATCCACGGGGCTGCTGGTGGGTGATGAGCACCTACAATTTTTTTTCCAGCCCCAGATCACCCATAGAGTCGGTGCCTATGGAAAGAATAGTGCAGAAGGAGAATGGAACTGATCTTTGAAGAGGATAGCTTGGCCCAGAGGTGCTTAGACACCTAACTCCCATTGAAAGCAAATTCCTGTGTGGAAAGGGAGGGAAGGGGGTAGGAAGGTGGGAGAATTTTTGGAAAGAGTTGATGGTTGGAAATAAATGACTGCATGATTTGCTGAATATTACAGTGTCTATAAGCAGATTTATAGTATTTTTAAAAATTAAGTTTAATTCTATTCTTCCCAGTGTTAATGATCAGTAGTAATTCCGTCAAAGTAAATGGAGTGAAACCAGTCTAAAACCAGTATAAGAAGAGAATCAGAACCATTGTGTCTCTTTAAACTGACTGATCTGTGCTTCACAGAAAATCTGAATTATTCTTGTGAGGCTGACACATAATCATCTATGTATTCCTACAACTGAATATTATGCAGAACAATGCAAGAGAATATGTCTTTGAAAATAACAGTATGGTTTCATTGGGAAAGGACTATTTAAGCCCTAACTTCAGCAGACAGATAAGTGTAAGTGATTAAGCGCTTTAGAAAAAACTGGCAAGTTCTAGTGCAGATATTTAATGTGCATAAATTCAAGTAAAGTATATAGTACAAATATTTTTATTGAATAATTTAGGGGTCAGTCCTACAAGTGGCAGGCTGCTACTCAATTCTCTTGGGCTCCGTGCGTATTGAAGGTGGTCAGCACCTCATTAGAATCAAGCTCTGAGTTTGTATTTGTATTCATTCCACTCTGCTTTTCAGTAGATTGGCTGAAATTTGAACTATGTAGTTCAAACATTTATCAGCAGAGGGCAGCTCCAGACAAGCAGAGCACCATACAGGGTGAAGGAAGATAGAAGGGTTAAGAAATTTTTAACTCCAGGAGATTTTCAATCCTCCAAACCAGTAAAGATGGAGCTTTTCAGAGATTAAACTAGGCCAAAAGAAGAGGGGAAAAGTTGATCACTTTTAAAATTCAGATTAAAAGTAAATTTGATTCTAAGGTTAAAATGGTACAGTCTATTTTATTTTGCAATAACGAGTTGGAGGTTTCTTTTCAAGATGAGATTACACTGTAACCAAAAGTCTTTCTTTCAATTGCAGGAAACGGAGTTGTGATGCATTTATCCACCTTTCAACATAGTCTTAAATAAAATAAGAACTGTTTCAAAGTATAAATACTTTGAGGATTATCATCTCTAAAAGAAAATTAAAGTGACATAAATGCAAACTAATTTTCATCTGAAGAGGAACTTATTTTTCCTCTTCACGTAGTGTCCCTATGGGTGCTCCATTTCAGGCACACGTGAGCCCCACACACCTTTGACCAGAGATTTTCATTAGCAATATCCATTCAGCATATGCATGTACCCTAGAAATCCTCATGCTCCACACTAAGCCTATATAAAGTTGCACAGGTAAACTGCCCTCAGTTCCTTCACAGCTGTCTCTGCCTGAGATATACTTTAGAAGTTTAGTATGACTGCAGCAAGTGCATGTCGGCTATCTTGCCGTTGGTAATTTTAGTTAGTTTAGTTTAGTTTAGATTAACTAACTAGAACAAAATGAATCTAATTAGTTTGTTGACGTTTATTTGGAGAACTTCATGGGAGCCCAGTTCACTGTGTTTTAAACACTACCTTGCATGACATGAGGCCATCCCTTTCAGTGACAGACACTCTAAGTGTGTTCACTGTTTAGGAGAGGTCCATGTTCTGCTGAAATATAACTTGTGCTTGGACCTCAAATCCAGGACTAGAAAGAAACAAGAAATCAAACTGTGACTGCTAATGATGGAGCATTCCCTTCAACCTGGTGCAGAGCCAGGTCAGTAGAACCTCCTGAACATCAGTCTCCAGGGGCAGCTAGTGCCCATTGACCTCGGCCCAGCACTCCCCTAGAAAGGGAAAGGCTTCAGAGACCTCCTCTAAATGTCCAAAGAAGAGAAGCTCTAAGTCACCTTTTAATGACTCCACCTTGAAAAGACTTTGCTCTTCAAGCAAATCAATGGACTCAGAAGCCTCCACCTTGTGGTACAGTACTACAGAGTCTAAGGGTTTCTCCAGTACTGGTGGGTTAAAGAGGTCTTGCAGCTCTAGCAGCAAACCTGGTTCTAAGGCGGCACTAGTGCCATCTGAAAGAGAGGGGCAGAGCAAGCATAGAAGAGCAGTTCTCTTGGATATGATCACTCTTCCTGTATCTCCTATAACAGGTTCTTTCTCATGTAACCAAGCCCCTGTCTGCATCAGTAGGTACCTCAGCATGCTCAAAGTCTCTTCAGGGTGAAGCACACTGTCAGCTCGGCTCCACAACTACAGTCAAAGCCACAACTACATGCAGTATCGCAACACTTTAGGTACCAATGAACTTATCAATGACTCTGATCCAGAGTCTCGATTAATTGCCAGTATCAATAGCCATGGAGGAGACAGGGATTTCTTCAGCGGAGCGCTCATTGCTTGGTGTCAGAAACCTTAGATGCTACCACCACCCCCATATAGACCTCAAGGGCCACATTGGGACCTAGGGGCAGTTATCACCAACAATTCTCCAAGGCCCCAACCCTGTCTCATCAGAATGATAGAGGCACAAAATTCTCCTTCCAAACACATCACTCAACAGGAGGATATGTTTGTGTATTAAGATACTAGAGCAGGCAAAGAAGAGCAGACTACCATCTTGTCCTCATCACCTGATAAGCTGTAACGCATCCTTTTCTTTCTATGGATGATGATTTTCAGCAATTCCAAGAACTTGTCAAAGAGGTGACAGACTCCCTACAGATACCTCTCAAGCAAATCAAAGAATCACAACCCAAATGATTGAATATTCTCCACTCTACAACTCCACCCAGAGTCATCTGACCTCAGAATGAAGCTCTCCTGGAACCTGCGAAAACACTTTGGTAAACCTTAATATCATCTATGTGCGTAAGAGAGCCAAAAAAATATTATGTTCCCTCCTAGGACTGTGAGTTCCTGTTCTCCTATCCTCCATCAACTCTTTGGTGCTTGATGTGGCGAATGGATGAAGTAAACACCACTGACATAAGTGCATGCAGTATGAGAGAGAAACCAGAAGCATTGGGACCTTCTAAGGTGAAAATCTTACTCATAAGCAACTCTACAGTTTTACACTGCAAATTACCAGGTGTTAATAGCCAAATAGAACTTCACAAATTATACGAGGTTTAATTATTTTATTTAACATATTCCTCCAGACCAAAGGAAACAATTCCAGGCTATTATTGCTGAGGGACAGTTACTGGCCAGGACATCCCTTCAAGGATCTTAAATGCTGAAGATACATCAGTTTGTTCTATTCCACTGCAGAAGTTATGCACAAGGCAATTAAATGGTTGCAATTAACTGGATTCCTGAGAGAGGTCCAGAGTCCAATAGAGGATCTCCCATTTGATGAAGTAGTTCAAAAAGAATACTAATGAATCACTCCACACCATTGGGAAGCTGGGATTCTCAGCATTGCTGTCTATCGTTGGTTATTTTGAGCCTCAGGCCTGTCACTTGGCTTGCAGATTAACCGTGATAATTGTTTTTAAGGCTTATACTTTTTTGAAGCAGCAGCCTTGCTTCTGCAGTGCTTCTTCCACTGCTGATGACATAAAAGGGTACCTCAGCAGGGGATGTGGGAGTTTTTGTTCAAGAAGCACAAAGAAAAGGAGAAAATGACAATCTTTTATAAAGCCAGGATTGGTTTAAAAACCATGTTGAAGCTGTCCACTGTCCTTTGCTGTAAATAAATGTAAAACAGTACTCTGGGGGAAGGAGAAAATAATAAGCACAGCACAGGGCCAAACAAGGAAAATGCTGTCTAGAGAACCTGTAATGCAGAAACAAATTGGGAATGACAGCAGATAACAAAGAGAACATGAGCTCACAATGAGATACAGTGAGGTGGAGGGGGAGCAAATATTGTTCTGATATGTGCTGTACATATAGTGGGTTTGCCTGCAGGCCAAGGGACATAATAATTCTTCTCTTCTGTGCCATCTCTATACAGCCACACTTGGAATACAGTGCATCATTTGTGACATTTCATTTTAAACAGAGCATCACTTTCAGAAAGAATTCAGAGAATGACTAGAACAATGAAAGGGTTAAAATATGCACCATAAGACAGAAGTACTCAGGGCCAAGTTCTGATCTCCTTGAGCGCAATGGCCTGGATTTATATATGTGTAACTGAGACTACCTAAAAATTGACAGCTATTCAAAGAGCTACAGAGTTGGCATCATAAAATATAACAGCTTCCAGCTTAATTCTCCTAAGGAGCTAGTGCACTACTGAAGAACTAATACCAATATATTAAACTTCAAACTTGTGACCCGTACTACGCACTGGCTCCCGTGAAAGAAAAATGCCAGATATTTAAATCTGATGTCAGGCCTGCCTCCTGCATCTTATGAATGAAAGATTTGTGGTGCTGTGAAGTAACATCAGGCAGCTGATGTTTGATTGAGCAGGATGCTGTTACTGACTGTAAACCTCCAAAATCTCTCACAGAGCCGCATGAAGAAGGGCTTTAATGATTTGCATGTAGATCACAAGTTGTAGAGGAGGGAGATGGATAGAACTTAATGTCTGGCTTGGGAAAAGGGGGCAAAGGAGATGAAATGATATTATAACATATAAATAAAAGAAACTGTAGGATAAACATGACAAAAAAATCGGTAAGGGAATGATATATCTATGTAACTGATTGAAATAGTACCCCAGTGATTTCTAAGTGAAGGTCAGAAAAATGCTGTGTGCGTGAGGCTAAGCTAGGATGATCTTCTGAACACCTGACTGTTTTGCACCCATGTTGTCAATGATTCTATGAAATGCTGCCTACATATGGGATTCCAAAGGTTTACTAATTTCTTCTGTCAGTAACTATAGAATGCTCCCCCTTTTCTTAGAACTGGGAGAATAACTAATACTAGTGTTATGTGAACTTCTATTTTTCTGCCAAGAACTAGCAGTTGTTCCACCTGATGTTTGTTCTGGTGTTAATGCACACATTTAACCAACAGAACTTTGAATCTTTGAATTGAGACTATCATCAACTAGTGTCTAATTAATCCTTTTCCATGACATGCAAAGGAAAGGCATATACACTGGTTTTTTGTTTTGTTTTTTAATGTCTTTCAACAGCCATATATTATCATCTTGCCTGGTTGTTTTTGTAGCTCTTTACCTTTGGTTGGAGAGAAGACATCCGCCCCGGGGAACCTCTTCACACCAGGAAATTCTGCTTTGATGCCGTTTCGCACAGTAGCCCTGTCACACTGTATGACTGTCATGGCATGAAGGGTAACCAGCATTGGAGCTATAGGAAGGTTGGAGTCACCTTGGGTCAATCTCAGATATTCATACTATATTAGTCTGTACTGAATTTGAAGAACAATGTGTTTGTCCAGTCAAAAGACATTGGTTTCAAAAACCATTATGGTTTATTTCAATTTAGCTTAAATGAGAATCTCTGTAGAGCATGTTTCTTTTAATGTGTAGCAGGGATTTATGCGCATGTGCATTTGCAACTACTCAGGTCAAAGTTAAATTAACACGGATTTGATCCAACACAGAGTGAGCCCTTATTCCTTGAAAGATGTTTTACCGTTCTGACACTTCAAAACGTGTGTGTCTTTTTAACAAAGGCACCACGGGAAATATTTTTATCCTATGTGGCAGAAGCAAGAAATGCTGCTTGTAAGTTAAATATTAATATTCACTATTTAATAGAGTGTATTTGGCAGATAAATCACAAAAAAACAAAAACAAAAAAATAGCATTAAAAGCATTGTTGTAAGCCCACAAAAAAGAGGGAGTTTACAAATCAAGGGTAAACAGTTTAGGCGTCCCTCTGATCTGCTGTTTCAACCCATTTTTATAAATCACTAAAAATATGTGGTCATACTGGAAACTGTGTTCAGGGATAACAGGATTTCAGATAAGATTATTAACACATTACTGATCTTGATTAACTCTTTCATTGTTGCAATCTGCGCAGTTTTCTTTGAAAAGCTGAGGGATCCCTTCCCACCCGTCGATCACTTTCACATAACCACTCTCCCCTCTGTGCAGCCATGTTTACTCGAGCTGAGCATAAGGGCAAGGATTTGGATTTTACTGCACAAATCTCAGTAGCACTTTCTAGTTTGAGATGATGTATTCTAATAAACCGAACTAGAACCATTATAAAGAGTTTAGCTACTGCCATTTTCCTCGGGTGTCTAGATATTGACCTTTGCTATTTAATCCAGTATTTACATTGCAAGCAGAGACATGCCAAAGGGTTTTCCAGAAATGTGATTATCTTTGAAACTGAGGTTGCATCTGTAATCCAGCTACAATATCTGAGCCAGCTCCTCAGCTGGTGTAAATCAGCAAAGCACCATTGAAGTCAGTGGAGCTATGCCAATGTACACCAGCTGAATATCTCACTTTGTACCCCTATAATAAGTCTTTCCTGCTTCAGATCCACTTCTAATTTATCTTTGTGACAATCCAAGCTGCCAGAAAGAAGCTTTAACAACTTTAACACTTCATTAGTGCTTAGTGTACCAGTTACATGTGACAAAATGCAGCTCCAGAGCGGTCTTCTGTACCTGCTTCATCACTTTAGATGTGGACAGAATCCAGCCAATGAAATAGTATCATTTTCAAAAACACTGCAGCGTATGTCCCTTTAAGTCCCCTGTACTGCTTTGTTTTTGCTATCTAGAGGGATGAAATCTCAAAAATTCTCAGGACAAATCAAATGTTTATGTCTGAATTAGAAATTCCTTGAAAATATTTTTTATAATAAAAGTGCTGACTCAATCTTAACCATAATGCAAACCTGGTAGCAGTCTATCTTCTGAATTGCCACAGCTACACAAGTGCCTCTAGTTTGGCTACATAACTTCAAAACAAGGATCCACTGACATTAGGATGACCAGATGTCCCAATTTTATAGGGACAGTGTTGATTTTGGGGTCTTTTTTCTGATATAGGCTCCTATTACCCTCATTTCCTGTCCTGACTTTTCACATTTGCTGTCTGGTCACCCTAGCTGACATTGCAAAACTAATGGTTAAATATATTCCCCTTGTTCAGGTCTAAGATGATTTCTCAGCTGAGCTTCACTATGTATTAAACTTTCTTGATTGCCTCACATCAGATACAGGCCAGGTCTACACTAGAAACTTTTGCCAATGTAAGTATACCAGCAAAAAAAACCTCCTAATGTAGATGCAAGTTATACCAGCAAAAAGTGCTTACACTAGTTCCCTGAAGGAATAAGCGAAAGCACTTCTATGCTGGTGTAACTGTATATGTACTAGGGCTTTTGCTGGCATGAAAATTCTCAAAAAAAGCACACCTCTAACCAGTATTACTATGCTGGAAAATGTTCCTAACAGAGGCTGTACGTTTTTTTACACGTGTCTATTAATTTTAAACTAATTGTGCAAAAATATCCATAAGAATAATAGCCTATAAGTAGGCAACAAACAGTCCCTTTTCAAAAACAAAGACCACAACGATTACTCTGCTTCACCCTACCGCTACCCACCCCCACACCTTTTTAGTGATCACATGGAATTCTTATTTTTAATTCTTCTCATGTCTCGTGAAGTACATTAGTTTTTGTCATTAATCTTATAAAATGTTCAGATAAAGCAAATGTTGCCATATTAGCCAATCCCTATCATTTTCTGTTTCTCCCGCTGAAGGGACCTGCCCTCAATTCTTATTTTAGCATCACTCCAGATGGTTTGAGTTTGATAAAGCATGGTTCAGTTTTTGCACTCTAGCAAACACCTTTATTGCCATTTATAGAGCTTCTATGAGTATCTAAGTAGGGATGGATTTAGTAGATTTTTAAAAACAAAGCCAATTGTGAAAAACCAATTGAATTATAGTATAATTTTACTTTAAGTGTAGTGATTAGGAAAAGTGCTAGATTTACATCACAAACTAAAGTTCTCTATCCAGAAAGCAAGTATAAAGAGATGCAGGGACAAAGGATGTCAGAGGAATTCTCTCACCATGCACATTAGGCCCTTAGCTTCTTCTTTGAGACTGTTAATGGGTGTATCATTCTTATGGTGGTTTTTATCATGCGGACACCTGTCTGGAAGAAACTGTGCTGAGACTACCACCCTCTGTTAAATAAACTACTGCAGACATCTAAGGATAATGACTTTCAGTCACTACTGACCTTGGCTGTGGTTAAAGAAGAAGTGAAAGGTAGTGAGACATTGAACCAATTACTTGAGCAGTCCAGGCCTGTTAGTAAGTCCATTATCTTATGGAAAAGGTTTTCTTTCTAAAATAATATTCAGACTTGCCAACATGCAGAGAAAAAAATCTCATTACTCTTCCCTGACAGGACTGAAATCTACAGGAGGATTTCTTGTGGCTTTTTATGCTGGCTGTGAAGGAGGATTTATGCTTGTGCCCCTCTGGCTGCAAGTGCAAAATTATGTTTTACAGCACAGACTACTGCTACCCCTTATGGTCCTGATTCCATGTCCATTGAAATCCATGATGCAGTAATAATTAAACGTTAGGCCAGAGAAAACTAGAGATGACAATGGATAAACATTTGTTTGTTAAGAAATTAAGAAATTTTTCAGCGTAATAAAAAACTGTTCTTAAAAGGACACTGTCTGCTTCCTAATTACGAAAACTTGTAATGAATCAAAAAATGTGCTCTGCAGGTACTAACCCAGAAGAAACAGACTTTCTTTGGCAAGGCAGCAGTGCTCTTAAATAGCACATTTCTCCTGCTAGAACAGGTTGCTTTCTGCTTGTTCACAACCAGAGTTTTTCAGTTTCTAAGGATCCTGATGTCTCAAAGCACAGAGGGCCAGACAAAGGTTAGGAAGGACGTAAGGAGTCTTCCTCTCCCTAGACCCCAAAATGGGCCAGTTATAGTCACAGCACTCTCCTGAGTGCAGAGACTGCTTGGCACTAGCACTAGCTGCCTCAGAGGGGGCGAGGAGGGGCAATCTCCACACCCCTTTAGTCCTGACAGCTAGAGCTGGTCAGCCACAAAGAGTAGGGCACACCTGCACAAGGGTGTCTTGTGTTGTCATTGGGCAGCATGGCTCTGCGTCCTTCCTTCCTTAGGCCACTGCTTTAATAGCACAGCCTACCCTTGAAAGACCAGGATTCTTGCAAATTGAAGTATTCTGCTGGCTCATACAAATGGAATGGAAAGGCACAGGTGAGGAAAGCGAGGTGGAAGCCTGCATACGAGTGATCCAAATAAAGCCTATAGGTCCAGTACTGACAGAGTCTCTGCAAATTATTTTTACTTTAAATATATTGAGAAAGGTTGTATTCAGCTGCCAGCTTTGGGGAGTGAGGATATGTGAGGTGAGAAGCCTCAAGAAGGTCAGAAGGACAGAACTGGGTCTTGCACTTTTGAATTTGGTCTGTCTGTTGCAAGTACTGAAAACAGAAATAGGTCAGACTAAGGGCTTGGTTACACTTACAGCTTTATAGCGGTTTTGGTTATACCTGTCCTCATATACAGCTATAGGGATAGCGCTATAGTGTGTTCACACTGAGACCCACCAGCAGTATAGCGTGGCCACATTTGCGGCACTTGCAGCGGCATGGGGAGTGGTGCATTATGGGCAGCTATCCCAGCATTCAGCTGAGTGCAACATGCTTTTCAAATGAGGTGGGTGAGGGGGAACGTTTTGTGTATATGCAGAGGGAGAGAGAGCGAGGGGATTTTCGTCCTTCTGAGAGCCAGTCAGCACGTGTCTAGCTTGCTAGCAGGCTTTATGTTTCACACAGGCTCCCTCCATAAACGTTTGCATTGCTTATCTGCCAAGTTAAGAGAGAAACTCTGAAAACATACTTCTGCATTCCTCCAGCCTAGTTCAAAACAAAGGGAAGAGATGTCAATTGCCTTAAATGGCTCGGAGCATTTCCAGAGATCACTTGTAGCACTTGGAGTGTTAATACTTATTCACACTTGCGATAATATGGAGCAGGCAATACGCAATAGCTGTGAATCCTCTGGGAAGGGAGGATTACCAGGACTGGTATAACTGTGGGTTTATAGCGCTCTACGTGCCTCGCCAGTCTGGACGGGTAGGGAGTTATAGCGCTCCTGGAGGCTTTATAGCACTATAAAGTGCCAGTGTAATCAAGCCCTAAATTACAGGAACCTTTTCTTGTCTGTCTCTTATTCTCTTTCTTGCCTTTGACTCCGTGGCTATGCAAGTGTTCACATCTTGGATTAGTATTAAATGTTGGCAGGGTCATGCCTGGCACAGAGGGAGTAACCTGGATATGTTTACTAGGGATTATCTGAAATGTTATTTCAACAGCTAGAGTAACTGTATTGTACAGCTATCGGAAACTTTCCAGCTATCTAATCAACCCTACACAATACAAAATCCAAATACCTTAGAGCTTTACAACCCTCAAATATTAGCACCTCGTGGATATTTTCTTCCTTACCTATGATTCAAATTGAATGTGTTAGTCTTCAGTGTTCTCTAACAAGCTGTGCAGCTTGAATTTACACTGATGTAAAGCAAATCGTAAGATACTGAGCTTGCATTATTTACAGTGCAGTCCTGATTTTACCAAACTCCAGGTAACCCAAAGTCCCAGTTAATAATAATAATAATCCATTTTTGTTTTTAAGCAACTTAACGAATATTAATACTCTCAAATCTTCCATAAGGCAGGAAAGCAAATATTATAAGTGGGGATAGTGAAGTAAAGCATGTAAGTGACTTATCCAATCAGTGCCACATGGAGTCTGTCAGACATATACAGAAAGTACATCAGACTTTTCTTAGTCTCGTGAAGATGGGAAGATAGGAAACTAGATCATTGCTTGTTGCCATTTGTCTCTGTGCTTTTATTCTCTGAGGTAAAAGAGAAACACTTTTTTCCTAAGAAATTACTCAGCTATCTATATCTCCCCAATAATAGCTTTGGTTTTCACTCCATGTTATTGCTCAGAGAATATCTATAGAAAATGAAATAATCTGAGCTAGGGTTGTGTTAATCCACGTTCTAGAAAATAAGAACATTTTTTAATCACTTGGCATTTACTACTTAATTCTGTTCTTTTCTCATTTCCATAGGACAGAACTTTGTTCCATCCGGTAAGCAACAGCTGCATAGATTGCAACCCAGCTGAGAAGAAGATTTTCATGAACAGATGTGATCCTTTATCTGAAACGCAGCAATGGATTTTTGAACATATTAATATGACTGTTTTAGAAAAATTTAACAGCAAGGCCAGTTCCTAGGGAAAAATATAGATTACATACAGATTGCAAACTACATTTTGGCCAGCATCTGGGTCGAAGGAGTCAGGAATTAAATTTCCTAGATCCAGGAAGTCTTTTCTGAGGACTAAGCAAATGCCACAGCAAAGGCCAATGGGCTGTCATTGTGGATGTACAGTATCTGAAGAACTTGGCTGAGAGCCTCACCAGATGCTGCTGAGAACTTCAGGCGGACAGTTCCCTTGCTGGCCAAGGGAAAACTTTATTTAAAAATCTTTTCAAAACATTCTGAGTTAATAAATTGAAACAAAATTCTAGAGTTTCTCAGGTCAAATCCTGCTGTAGTGAGTAGTTATGAATGGATGCTATTAGTAGGCGTGGGCATATGATGTGCATGACTGCGGTAGGAACCTGCAGAAATCACAGGTTAAGAACTAACCCACACTGATGGAATGTTAACAGTCTCCCAGCACTTGAGACAAACGATATGATCTGGTGCCATTCTCTCAATAAAGGTTAGGTTTAGTAGGGTTAACCCGCAGATTGCTGATGATGATTTTTAAACACTTCCCCATTGCATTCCTTTCATTACCAAAATAGGAATGGTAGAAATATAACGGTTAGAATTGTGTTGTAATGAAGCATGAAATAGACTTCTAAGGTTTCAAAAGTCCCATTTCTCCTCAGCATTTAAAAAGAAAATAAGTCCATCAAAGCAATTAAATCAGATTTCCATATATGGTACAGCCTATCTAACACTCATCAACTGTGATTCAAATCTAGCCTTCATCTAAATTAAAGGCCAAAAGATTAACAAGGCTATCAAATCTTTAAGTCATTCAATAGAAGGTATATGCACTAATAATAGCAGCACAATGCAAGGTTTGCAGAAAGGATTTCCCCTGGAAATCTATATTTACTTTTCCAGTATTTTTTTTAAAACTAAAATTGCTTTAAATCAAAACAAAATATTCAGAGACATAAGAGGCATGATAAGTGACAGGCTAATTGTTTATAGTAAATCATAGAGACTTATAGCCAAATAAGCATTGGTACACTGGCATCAGTTAAAAAGTGTTGGCTCCCTGCAATGTAGCTTACAGGATCCTGCAGGAATTATAGGAATTTTAGGCAGAGAGGGTGTTTTTGTTTTTTGCAAGGAGGTGGGGAGTCCTATAAAACTAGTTAGCTCTTTCATGGTTTTTAAAATGATTTCATCAAGTTCCTGCAAATGTGCCACAGTTTTCAGCTAAGCCATTGTACATTTCTGGATGGGAAAGTTAGGAAATGAAAACAAGTAAAAAAATCAAAAAAAGTTCAGGGTTTTCACCTTTTAGTAGCATAAACAAAACTATCTAGCCCACCACAGAATTTTCTTGCACTGATTATCATTGTGACGTATAGTGTCCATCAGCTCTTACATATTTTTGGCATGGTCAGGACTAGAGTTAATGGGTTAAAAATTTGTTTAGAGAGGCCTGTTCTTCTTCCTCCGTGGAAATCAATGAGTACCAATGTGGGCCATAGTAGGGCGTTCTGAAATTTCTAAAATTAAAGAGCACATTTAAATGGCCTGGTTTTACTTGAAACCTGTACCAACAAACGAAAGCACCGTGAATGCATACATTAAAGCCTACAAAAGATGACTGTAATAGCACTTGTCACTTTCAAAAATATGTATGTAATTAATCTGAAAACTTTGTCTTCTGTTGCTGGAAATGAGGCCAGCTAACCAAAATGTTCATATTTAAACTATCCAATCTGACAGTTGAAGGTGATTTTGTTTTGTTTATTGCTCTTTCAGTTGTATCTGTGAAGAGCAATGGTTGTATCTGGATGATGACTGTTATCCACACTTGTGTGCTGTTTGTGGCTATGGCTTCCAAACCTTAGGTCACAGGGATATTTTAGGAGGAGCATGTCAGATCTGGAGCCTTCAGGATGCAGGTCCTGAAAAATCAATCGTATGAAACACAACTGTATGTTGGAGAATTGCAGCAAGTGAGTAAAGATCTATTTCAAATGTTCAAGAAGCAATCTGTCTGTAGAGTTAAAACTATTCCCATTATGTCTTTAAATACATTACTGTTCAGACTTAATTTGAAAACTCACTACACTCCAGCGTGGAAGACAAGACCCCAGATTTTAAGAGGCTTAGGGTCTCTTACACCTGAGCCCAGGAGAGGCTGATGATTCTGAGTTTTCATCAGAAAGGGTTCTGGTTTTTTTTCCAATTTAGCTACCGCAAGTCAGATCCCAACAGGTCATTACAGACTGTCAGTCCTCTCAGCTACAGGACTCATAGCACAATTCATTTGCATCTTGAACATGAGGAAAGAGGATTTGAAAAGAGAAGAAAAAATTATATCTAGAGTGTGAAGGTGAAAATGAAATCCCCAGGTTATCTATTTGGACTTTTCCAAAACCCTCAAAGCCATGGTATCAATAGTGTATGTCTGAAGCGGAAGGAACAAAGGAAAACTGCTCTAAATGCTCCAGCACACCAGGCTAAACAATGTATTGCATGGCTTATAGCATTCAGTGTATGAATGTATCCCAATCATCTGATCTTTAAAATATTTAAAGGACGCTAGACTGCTGTTTTGGCAAAGACATTCTATGCCTCTTCCAGATGCTCAATATTGTTCTGATTCTAAACTAACCTCTGCCACAGGAAAACTTCCCATTATTTGCAATTAGACAATATTTGTGAAATCTGGCAGTTATCTAAAATCCATCATTTATCAATGAACAAACATCTTCATAATTGAAATTAAGATCTTTTATCAAAACATAATGATGCTCCAGATAATGTTCTCAGTTTCTATAAGAAGAGGGTCAGTGCAGTTTCACACACAGAAATTATCAGGAAGCCCATGATGTGTGTCTTGAACAAGACACCCTCAATGAAAAAACACAGTGCTTAAATCGATGACCAGATTTCAGGCACATGGTCCTAAGAGCCTAAACTTCTACCACATATTCTACCACACTTCTACTACTTACTTACAACTGAAAGTTGAAAGCCAGATTCTTTTCTATCCACTTTGCATAACCAGAGCCAGTGCAAAGGGGCCACAAACTGGTTCCATCCTTACTGATCAAGATTCCTTTGGTACTGGGGAATTCTAACAGATCTAGCGTTAACATAGTTGACTCCTCTATCACCACCTCTCTCCCACACCATCTGTGGTGGAAAGGGGAGGAACATGTTGATGCAGGGAGGACTGAGAAGGAAGAGGGGCTGGAACACACTAGACTCTAGGGACCTTTCCACCAGCTGGTCACAGCCCAGAATCAGGCAGCCATACCCAACTCCCCACCACCATTACTTGCTACTAGCTATGCTGAGCAAAACTCTGGTGCAGCAGGGAAAAGGGGTCTAAGAGTGTGGGAGACTTATAGCTAGCTCCACCCTTAAGTTAAAATGCATTCAAAAGACGTACTTCATAAGAAAGGTCGTACTGGGTCAGACCATCGGTCCATCTAGCCCAGTATCCTGTCTACCAACAGTGGCCAATGCCAGGTGCCCCGGAGTGAGTGAACCTAACAGGTAATGATCAAGTGATCTCTCTCCTGCCATCCATCACCCCCCTCTGACAAACAGAGGCTAGGGACACCATTCCTTACCCATCCTGGCTAATAGCCATCAATCACATGTGATTACAGGTCTTCAGAATGGGATATGGCTGCCAGAACAACAGCTTATTCACCAAAAAGCTTAAGTTAGTCATAAATTCTCATCTGCAGCTGAGAGATTTTTGAGTCCTGAAGTTAAACTGAGAGTCAAATCCTGCCTTGAATACTTAGAAAAGCCTCCCATGGATCTCAGTAGCGTTTCAGGGGGATTTTATATGTAGAAATTCTACAAATCTTCCCACAGCCATATCCCCTCCACCATCACCACCCTCAAAAAGTCTGCACAGCTCAAAGTGTAGCTGAGTGATCAGACAGCAAGTGTGAAAAATTGGGATGGGGGTGGAGGGTAATAGACATCTGTGTAAGACAAAGTCGCAAATATCAGGACATCTGGTCACCCTAAAGGGCAGAATGAAAAATAAATTCTGCCTCCTTTACTGCATGCAGAGAACCTGCTGAATTGTTCAGTGTCAGCATGCATCTGTCCAAAATGGCAGACGTGGATCCTTTGAGAACTCCCACTAAACATGTAATTTGTTAATTTTTTCTAAAAATCATATCAAATGTTGCATTTTTCCATATCTTATAAAAAAATTCTTAGAAAGCACTGTTTAGAGTTAGTTCTACGTATAATGAATTTCAATGAAGCTATGGCAATTTACAACAACTAATGAACTGTCCTTATATTTTTTCTGTTTCTAAAAACATACATTTTTTGGGAGAAGAGATTCTATTTACGTGGTCATGAAAATGAAATCTTTATTTTATAGGAGTTCATAGCTCTTGATGTTCATTCTTCACTTTAAGGTTATTAGATCTATTTATGACATCAAATGTAACTGCTGCAGAAATGAGAAAGTAACAAAGGATAGGACCTTAACTAGAGAAAGAGGAATAAGCAACAGGTCCATTTAAAACACTTAAGAAAGCAAGGTCTTATTTTCATGCAAATATCTCAAGTCATAAAAAGGTGGGATGGGAGGCAAAATAAAGTCATGTCAGCACAGCTATTTCTAAACAGAATTAGTTTCAAATGTTTCCAGGAGGCATCAGCATCTCTTTAACCTGTCAGAGTGATTGACATGTCAGACAAGTAATCCTGTGAAAAAGTCCTGACATTGTGACAAGATTTCACTTTTTATTAGTAGTGATCTGATTTCAGAAAGGTCAGTTTGTTTTGAGACAATGCTTTCAGAAATCCCACTGTGATACAGCGAGTAACGGTGTTTAATAGCATAACGTAATGCATATTTCTATAGCGGAATAAGGTCAATTTATAGACAAAATGCTCCTTAAATATTGAAATAAATGTTAAGTGTTCAGAACTGTTCATCATGATAAAGATATTTCAGTTTAAAAGAAAATGGGCGTGCATTTCTTAACCCAGTATGTGCTTACATTCCATTGACCTAAGTGAAATTCAGGGGCCATGGAAAACCAGTAGCAAAAGGTTCAGACTAGCTCAGTGAAATGGATTTAGTGGTCTCAGTCCTTTTCACAAAGGACAGATGTTCCCATCACAATTTATGCCGGTTTGCATTCTTGTTGGCAGTCTCAGCAGAAGCTGAATAAGACAGAGACTTTCATCTTATCCAGTCAGATCAGGGCAGTATTAGGAGACTTGCACAGCTGCTATCACCCATTCTATACCTCTGTCATCCAGCATTTTATGTGAACATACAAAATCTGCATTATATCAGAAAATTAAAAAGAATAAAACATTTTCATATCAGTCAAGGTGGCTATAAAAACTTCTTCAAACTGAAAAGCTGACCTGAGGCAGTTTTGTGATGGGTACTAGATATATACAGCTCATGAACTGCTCACAAAGTATAGGCTGGCTAGGACTGGACTAGGAAACCTGGCTTGCCTAGCTGCCCCACAAACCTGTGCTGTAGCTGTTGGTTCAAGGAGCATAAGAATCTCAGAATTGTTTTTGTACATCATTTTTGAGAGCTCATCTTCTCTGAAACAAAGAATAAGCTTCCATAAATAATCTCACAGTATAGGCCAATGAGGAGTTGCAATAATAATTAAGATAGTGGCAGCCGTGACTGCTGGTGGAGATGCAGGTTTAACAGGAAAAAATACCTGGCACCTCTGTACACAGCAGTTAAAGATTCATCAGACTCCTTTTCCCAAACAAAAGTCCTCACCTGGAAAAACTTTGAATGCGTAAGTAATATGGCTACCTTGGTGGTTCTACCCTATGCAGTATTTTCTAATTACAAGTTGTACTCTGGATCTGAATCAGAGTTTGGTACCTCTGTAGCTGATGGCATTATTTTTAGCCAACTCTGTCCTCCTTGTAACTGTATTACCTCTGTGAGTGTTCTGTGTGCACAATACTCAAGGAAATGATTTAAGCAGGAAAAAGCAACTTTGTCATTCAAAATGTTAAATTGAATGCTAGCTAACTTTTAGCTAGAGATAAATTGAAAAACATTTCAGGTGCTTCCCAAAGTTCAGTGTTGTTCAGAGGATACTGTTGAAGGTGTATATTTTGGCACTACTGCCATACAGTAAGTTTGCCAGGCATCCAATAATACCCATACTATCACCCAGTTAAGTGGAACTTCCAAATATTATGTGGCAGCGCTCTGCACGCTGATTGGCTAACAGTGTGATTTTAATAGAGAAAGTATCTCCTTCCATGGATATTACTTTAAGGAAGAGCTTACTGCCATGATAGTTAGGTATGCCAGAGACCTTTGGTGACATCTGTCTAGCTATTTTAGATATAAATATTTATTATTTTACAGTGCCCAATAATGTATGTGGCATCTGTTGTGCAGATAAGAAAACAATTCTTGCCCAAATAGCTTACAATCTAATTTCAAACAAGGATGGAATGGAGACAATAGGATGGGGATAGTGAAGGAAGGATGGACTAAAGCACTAGGACTGTGGGGTGATTCAGTGATGGTATGTGCAGAGCACAGTGGAACAGGTTATTTATTTTCAATTATGAACATAAATAAATGTGTTTAATGATTTACTACTTCTAAGCATCCTGGTAGAAGTGGATCGTTGGGGGGATATGAACAAGGAGAGGTAAATAGCCTTGTGGATTGAGCCAAGGACGTTCCATATGTTATGAGTGACATGATGAAAAAGGCACAGTGGTGGTTGTTAGAAAAGCAGAGGCAGACCGGATATTGAGGCTGGCATTATGGGTAGAATGGAGGAGATGTAAAACAAGATGTGATGAGTCAATGTTAGATAAGTGATGCCAGTATCTAAGTGACATTTACAACTGGAGGCAAAACTTGGTTCTCAGTAACCTCAGTCCTTTCTAAACCCTTTTTTTAAAAAAAAGTTTGGACCCATGATTTCCCAGCTTGAAAGAATCACAAACAGATGTCCAGTCTGTCTGCTTCTGAGCCCTGGGCATCCCCATCTGACTTGCACAATACAATATTGGAAACAATTTGCCTAGAAATCCCAAATAAAACTAAAAGTAAAACAAATCAATGGTCTGGGCTACGAGAGAGCAGAGATCTGCTAGGCCCATGATTCATTCTGTAAAATGGAGGTTGCTAGCCTAGGGAAGTGGTTGACAGGAATAAACCTAAACTAGGAAGATCATGAGTCACAAGCCTACATACAAGAATTTGTGAAGCTGGTTGGCAAGGACGTTCTCTCTTGCCAATTTAGTTGGAAAAGGAGAGAGGAAGCAGGTAAGGACCATGGATCACATAAGCTTTGTATAGCCCCTGAATGTGAAGGGAGTAAATTTGTGGATTCAAAGGCCAGAAAGGACCATTGTGATCATCTAGTTTGACATCCTGTATAATACCGGTAATAGAACTCTCTTCCTCCGCCCACACCCAAAATAATTCCTACAACTGGTTTTTTAGAAAAACATCCAAACAATTTAAAAATTGTCAGTGATTGTTAGAGAAACCACCAAGGCCCTTGGTAAACTGTTCCAGTGGTTAATTATTCTCACTGTTAACAATGTATATCTTCTTTCCAGTCTGAATTTGGCTAACTTCAACTTCCAGCCGCTGAATCATGTTGCATCTTTCTCTGCTAGATAGAAGAGTCTATTATTAAATAATTGTTCCTCATCTAGGCACTTATGGACAAGTCAACCCATAGTTATCTTTGTTAAACTAAATAGATTGAGCTCTTTGAGCCTATTAAAGTAAGGCATGTTTTCTAATCCTTTAATCATTCTTGTGGCTCTTCTCTGAACCCTCTCCAATTTATCAACATCCTTCTTGAATTGTGGGCACCAGAGATGGACAGAGTATTCCAGAAGCAGTTGCATCAGTGCCAAATACAGTTAAATAACAAATAACTTGTCTACTCCTACTTGAGATTCCCTATTTATGCATCCCAGGATTGCACCCTTTTGGTCACAGCGTTGCACTGGGAGCTCATGTTCACCACAATCTCCATACCTTTTCAGAGTCACTGCTTCCCTGGATGGAGTACCCCATCGTCTTTGTTCCTAAATGTATAGATTTACAGTTAGCACTATTAACAAACAGTTTCCTTGCATCCAGCCTACCAAGAGAGCCACATCACTCTGTATCAGTGACCTGTTTTCTTCATTATCTACCACTCCCCCCCACACTTTTTTTTGTCATCTTCAAATTTGATCAGTGAGCTCCAGAATAAAAATGTTCACTAGTGTATGGCCAAAGACCAGTCCCTGTGAGACCCCACTAGAAATACACCCATTTGATGATGATTCCATGTTTACAGTTACACATTTTGACACAATAAGTTAGCTAGCTTTTAATCCTTTTAAAGTGTTACATGCTAATTGTATATCCTTCTAGGTTTTGAATAAAAATGTCATGCAATAACAAGTCAAATGCCTGATAAGAGCATATTATATCAGCTCTATTACCTTTATCAACCAAACTTGTAATACAGGCATGTTGCGTCTTGGGCGAGAGTTCCGTTCCGCGGTTACCGCGTAAAGCGGAAACCGCATATAGCCAGAACCCATTGACTTTAATGGCAGGTGAAATCATGTGCCTGAGAGAAAGTTTTTTAAATTCCCCCCGCCTTTTTTTTTTGCGTAAAGCAGAAATTGCATAAGTTAAATACACCTAAGACGTGACATGCCTGTATCATAAAAAAATACCAAGTTAGTTTGACAGGATCTATTTTTCCATACACCCATGTTAATTGGAATTAATTATTATTTATCAATCAAGTTCTGTATCTGCTATTCCATTATCTTGCCCAGTATCTATTATTAGTTTGTCCAGGCCTGTAATTTACTGGATCAGCCTGTTTACCCTTTTTAAAAATATTGACATAACATTAGCCTTCTTCCAATCTTCTAGAACGTCCCCAATATTCCAAGATTTATTGAAAATCAGCATTAATTGTCAGGCAATCTCCGTAGCAAGCTCTTTTAAAACTCTTGGAAGCAAGTTATCTAGCGTGGCTGATTTTAAAATGTTAAATAGCAGCTACTAAAAGTTAGACATCTACCTGAGATACTAGTAGAATTGAAAGAGTTTTATCATAAAATATGACTATATCATCTGTTGTTTCTCAAACACAAATCAGAAATATTTATTACACACAATAATCCCTTTTCTCCATTAATAATTCTACTATTTCCATCTTGTAATGGACCAATACCAAATATCCTGAAAAATCTCCTTATTGTCCTCAATTCTGCTGGTCATTAATCTCTCCTTGTGTCCCTTTGTTTTCCTTATCAATTTTCTACAATTCCTAGATTCCGATTTATATTCAATAATAATAATTTCCCCTTTCTTCCATTTGTTATATAGATAGATAGATAGATACCTTCACTTCCACTCTAACCAGACGAGTTTGTAACCAGTAGGGCCTTCTTCCTCTATTGTGGCTTTTGGGGCATAAGGTAATGAGTTCTTAGACAATTCCCACTTATCACTCATATTTTTCTGATTAAATTCTTCCCATCTGATGTGGCTCATAATTATTTTCAACTTTGTGAAATTGTTCCTTTTAAAGCACCAAGTATCTCTCTCTCTCTCTCTCTCTCTCTCTCACCGGCCTAGACTTTATTCTTTATAAATGTGATCAAGTCATGATCACTGGTACCTAAGTTACCATTAATTTTTAGTTCTGTGATCAGTTCCTCTTTATCTGTCAAAATGAAGTCTTGAACAGAATTTCCCTGTGTTGGGTGAAACAGTCTTTTGAGTTTGAAAATTGTCATCTGTAATATTTAGAAATTCCAAGGATATTTTACTACAGGCAGCATGAGACCTCCAGTATATGTCACTCAAATTGAAGTCCACCATGATCTCGCAGCTTTTTCCCCCTACACATTATAGATAGGCTAACCTTTGAAATATAAGGAGAAGGACCTCCCTTTATTTCAATGGTCAGCCACTGGAAACTTTGGGTGCTTATTCATGTCAAACCTTTTATAACTAGTCCATCACTAATCTGCAGGAACAGACGAGTAACCAGAATTTTCCAACAGGTTCATTTTTAGAATGATGAGAACAATTGCAGAATCCAAAATACATTAATGACAAAATGTATCAAAAGTAAAACTAACGTGGGGATTTGTTGGGTGACCAAAGCAGCCCTGAGTTTTGACTTTGTGGGTACGTGTTGCAAATCAAATAGGCTGAAGCAGAACACTAGCGTCAACGCTCTGATCTCAACTTAAAATAAAAGGTTTATCTCTGAAAGCAGTTTGCATGACAGGCTTTTCTAGATGGAGAAAAAATGGTACCCAGGTGTTCCAGGAGCCACCAATCCAGGTCACTACCCAGTAGGCTCTGCTACTTGCTGTTCAGAGGCAAGATTATGCAAGTTGCACTTTATGCAAGGCACTTTAGCCCTTTAAAAGTCAGCTTCATCCCCACTCTTCCTTTTCTAGCAGCAAAACTGCCAGCATTTGCACTTTAGATATTCCCCCCGCCACCTATTCTTTGTCCCCCCACCTTTCCTGCTTTGCATTTGTCTTCTTTGTCTCCCAGCCTTCACCCACTTGCTGCACAAGCCAGTGACCCACCACAGAAGTTTAGCTCAGGGCTTTCATCAGTCCAGCTCAATCTTTCTGCAGTGTCTGTCTCTGACAGAAAAAAAGGGTTTGCAGCCTAGCAGGACAGGTATCATCATATCTTCACTGAGGGAGGTGGAAGATTCCATAGGCCCATCACCATCTAGCAGCAGATATTTCATCTGCTTTGCCTCCATAAAATACTGTTCGACTCTGAAAAGGGACTGTGTGTTTAAAAACAAACAAACATCTTAACAAGTCTGCTTCTTATGTATATTCAGAGTCATATCTGCTTTCTTTGGTGACAAAATTAACCCGGCAGAGTCAACAGAGTTTTGAGAGACTGAGTTAGATGCTTTTCCATCTTGCAAATTCTAAACAGAATTGTACTAAATTCTAATAGACACATCTGTGAAAATATATTGAAATGTTATATAAGTGTAACTGAAGCAACTACGTGTAACACGCTGAAGAGTGTGTTGTAAGTACCTTCATAAGACAGGAATCTGTCACAACCCCACTTACAGATCCTTAGCTCAAGATGTAGCTGCTCATGATTTTAGCTCTGGATGTCCCAAGTTGTCTGCCAAGATGGTGGCTGTCACAGATGGACAAGAAAGAGAGAATTCTGCTTGAGTCCCGGAACTCAAGCTGAATTTGCGGACCTAGCAGCTAAATCACTGCAATACAGCCAACATGGAACTTCACAATGCCATTTCTACAAAGTCTTTTATGTCTAACTGCCATACATGAACAGAAGCTCTGTCCACTGAAAAACTCATAGGATAACCAAGAAAGAAAAATTTCCCAGGATGGGTTCATCTTTGGACTGACACATTTCCACGTGGATACAAATGTCAGCCCTCAAAGCTCTATTCTTACCTGGATAATTTGGCAATCCCATTCCTTAGTTACTTAAAGTAGTCTAGCACCTCCACTAAATTTACCAGGCATCTAGTGACAAAATGGACCCTCAGTGCAGGGTTTAAAGCCCTTTTTTGACCTCTCAAAGCTTCATTTACCTTCTTACAATCAAAGTGACCTACGTAACAGCCATCTCCTCTTCCAGACATATCAGTGAGTCAGACAGCCTTTCCAGCAAGGATCCTTTTCTTCCTTTCTTCTAGGACTGTCCACCACAGTGTACCCTGAGTGTACCCACAAGGTTTACTATTTCACATCACCCAAAACAGATATTCTCTGGAGATTTAAGCATCCAATTGACTTCTAAAGGGAGAGGGGCTATCTTGAGAGAAATTTGCATATTTCTACTCCAGTTAGCAAGTAGGCAATGCCAGCTACTGGAAATCTACATCAATTATGACCAATTAACAGGGTAAGACAAAGTTGTCTATTTCCATGGGAGTTGATAGTACAATAAATGATTGCTGTAATTTATTAAATCTTTCAGAAATTATGGGAAAATGTTATTTTCAGGTGTGTGCATTTAAAGTGTTATATACTGGACTATGATCAATAATATATACTTTATAATGAATAAAATGTAAGCATACATTTTGTGCCAACTAGACTAAAATAGTTGGCTTAGATCTTAATTAATCATGGCTGTAGAAGCTTTGATAAACTTAATGCATTAAAATAACATTTCAGTGTCAACCCTAAAGGATTTACAGAGAGCACAGACTGTATATTACTAGACTGTAATGCAGATCTTGAAATGCAGAATAAAAATTGTTCACCTGTCCTTCTGTTTTATATTCAAAGTTATGGAACACAAAAGGGAAAAGATTGTTAAAGTACCATCTAGAAAAAATTACCTTGATCTGAATTAATAAATACCTCTCAGAAATCACAGTATTTATTTTTTCAATTTGCCTTGTATCCATTGCTACGGGGGTTCTCAGAAAAAAAAATATTTGGTGGCCTCGGAGTGTGGCCACCAGCTATTCCTGATGGCCACACCGTATTTACTAAAATACTTAATTAACTTTAGGAAAAACAAATAAATACTCACATATACACATCCAAATCATTGTAATTTATTTATGTAGGCGTTTTTTTTCAGACTTAGTAATAAAAATAATTTACAGTTGTCTCTATTCTTTACTGGACCTAAGCAGAAAAGAAACACAAATAAGGTGCTTTGCATGTTTGTCTTTTTGTTGTTGTTTTTTGGCTGTGCTTCTGCCCCTTCCCCCAAGATTTGGTAGACGGTAAGTCTTCTGCTGTGAAAAGTAATATCTGTATGTTTGTTACTATTAGTTTTCACAGTAGATCCCAGCAAGCCTTGACACAAATTAAGCTGTGGATGTGGAGGTGGGCAGGGAAGCAGTGGGGCCCAGCAGAGCCTGGGACCAGAGCCTACCACCACATGGACTGAACCCAAAGTTCTGTGGCCAAAGCCTGCCTTCCCTACCCCCAGGAAAGTGGGGAATTCACCAGCTGCCTGCACTCCAGCATTTGTCTCTCCAGAAGTGGGCAGGGCCCAACCGCTGCTATAGGCCCTGGGAGTGGGGCTTTGCACCCTCATCACAGTCCAGATGGCGCGAGCTGTAAGAAAAGGCTCTGGTGGCCGCATGCAGCCACGGTGGCTGCATTTGAGAAACTGTATTAAAATGACCTGCTCTGTCAAGTGGATGAAGAATGTAAAAAGTTTTTCATGAGTAAGCAGGTATAACAATTGCGTGGCTTCACAGGATTTCATAACTGTTTGCAGTTCCACACACCATGATCCCGTGGGCTTTGTGATCTTCAGCAGGGACAAAACTCAGAATCTTCTGCTCCAAAAAACACAAGCCTCTATTACTGAAAGAGAGTCTGTTATCTATGACAATGTTAGGGCTGATATCCTCAGTGGCTCAGCCGCTAGAATGAGAAAGGACATGCACACTTCAATGTATCTGACATTTTATAGAGGGCAGCTGTATACATGTATATTATCCCACACATTATGAAGTAGAAAGAAAGGAGCTGAAAAAGATAGTGGGTGTCTGTGGGTGTAAACTGGGAGTATCGTCTCTGAAGTCCTATGTGTCACTCCTATGTATATGCTTTGTGAAAGCATGTATGTATATGCTCTGAGAAAGCTGAGAAAGTCTCTGTAAGTGAATTCCTGGCCTTTCTGAAGTCAATGGCAAAGATCTCATTGCTTTCAACAGAGCTTGGATTTTACCCAGTGATTTTATCATTTTTGCTTGACTTAGCTATTTAAGTACATCAGAGATGATTCTTCTTGTCATGTCCTTATTTCATTAGGTGGGTTAGACCATGCTTATGCCACCTCATTGCAACTGAAGATGAATAAAAACAGAAATCACCTCAAGAGACAGAAAATCGTTCACACTTCTTTCTATAAAACAGAAATTGTGTCCATTTTGTTAGAAATAGAATTTTTGGCCTGCTGAACCAATCTGAACATGCAATGCAGAAACTGATAGCTCATGTTGTGTAGATGACAATAGTCAATCATCTTTTCTGGTATTTTTTGCTAATATGTGTTACTTTTGTTTCTTTACCATTTTTTATTCTTTTATATGTATATCCTCACACACATTCACTTGCACAGGGCTGTGGTTAAAATATTCTCAATATATTAAATACCTGACATTCCACTGAAGTCAGTGGAGTTTCACCAGGAATTAATTTGGTACAATTTATTTTGGGTAGCATTTGTTTATTGCAGCACTCTTCTGAAACTTGAATTAAACAAGCTTTGGTTTTCAAGACCTTTAAAAAAAATAGGTGACAAGAAAGACTACAAGCATCCATTAAAATAACTGATTGCTTTTTCTCTAACAGGCACAAAGGTGCCTGTAATCAAAATCCAACTAAAAATATTAGCAGTCAGCTGAGGAGGAAAAAATTGATTATCTTAATGTTGTTTTAGCCAGTCCAATAACTAAGTTATCTGGGCCAAGCCCTTTATAGGCAGTTCAATTGTGTAGTGCTTAACAAATATCCCTGAATCACTGCTTTAAACTAAGAAAATTCTTGAATAACAAGACAGCTGCAAAAATTAGCCCCGGATCCCAAAGGAGACTGGAGTTGTTAAGATGAGAGGAACTACACTTGGCAAGAGAACAACTGGTAACAAAGGACGATTATTATTAAAAGAACATTAAACCATTTTAGATACCAAAAAAAACAACCACCACCAAACAATTAGACATCAGTTTTAAAATAACATAGCCTGAAGTAGAACACAGGATGATAACTAAAGTTTCTATCTTCAGTATTGTCAGGAATTCACAGTCTCAGGAAAGCACTTGTATCATATACAAGACAGGCTTATTTGAACATTGTATCAGATGCAGACACTCTATGAAAAATGATTTTTGAAGGCATTTTGCAGGCAAGGCAATGTCTGGGGAAGGTGATGAGACTTGGAGTGGGAAAAGGAACACATGCCTGTCTGAAGATGAAGGGAAGAACACCACATGCCCCTTCTCTCACTGTACTACTGGACCACATGAGAAATAAAGTTGGTCAGTCCCACAACTTCATAGGCTAAAAACTACTGTGCAGTAAGAGACTGAGTGTGTGGTCACTCCAAATATAGGTAGCATGGGGCCTGGTCCAAAACCCACTGAAGTCAATTAGAATCTTATTAGATATAGGGCTAGAAATTGCTATATTGTAAACTTTCCATTATAACATTATTAGCAATATGACTGTCTCTCTACTTGGAACTAGGTGTGTAATTCCCATCTTGTGTAAACATACTTGCTAGTTCTCATCAAGCTAGTATGCTAAAAATAATAGCCTAGCCAAAGATTTCAGGTGGGTTTGTATTTGGGGCAGCTAGCCTCTGCCTAGGCTACCACAGTTACACTACTACTTTTAATGCACTAGCTTGATAAGAGTTAGATCTGTCTATGTGAGTTAGGAATCACGCCGCTAGCTCCAAGTGTAGGCATAGCCCAAAATTCATATAGCTATGATTTTGGAAGTCAGTGAGTTATTTTCAGTAAGACTAAAGTATAAGTTGACTCACATAATTCAGACATTCTTGGTTTTCTATTTGTTACCTTATATCTCATTATCAGGTCAGGATGCAGCATGTAAATATAGGCAGTAGGACAAGCACATTAAAAAGGTTTCCAATTTCATTTTATTTTAGCCTTAGCTTTAAGATAAGCTATGTTGAAAGCAATATTACGTATTGTTATTAGCTGGGTAAATCCCTTTGAAGTGGGTAGGTGTGACCTGACTGTTCAATTAACATAACATTAAACATTAACCCAGCACATTCTGGGTGCAGTCCAGACCAGTGAGGGGATAAGCCTGGGTGCCTGGTAATGCTTTGCTGCTGTAGCTCCCAGCCTGGGCCACTCACAAACAGCCTACAGCATGAAGGTCACACCTTGAGCGTCTGTGTACAGCTGTAACTCTTGTCCAGTAGCTTGCCAACAATACACCAGTCACACACAGGCTTCCACAAGACATGGGTACTATTTGTAGGGTGACTCCAATACACGCCCAAACCCAGGTTGTCCCAAAACTGTGTGCACACCATCCAGCCCTTGCCCAGTCAGTTCATATAGTAAGGTTCATTGCCCCAGTATGGAGGCAATATTCAACAGTTCGTTAGGTATTTTAACTGTAGTTACTAAACAGTTCAGTTTAAACATAGCTCTGCATTGGTTTGGATTAAAAATAAAAATAAGATCATTCACAAAAAGATGATATGATTTTAAGTGACTTCAAGTGTAAGACACAAAAGTTAAGTTAGAAATGATTATAAGACAATAAAAGTGAAAGCATGTGTCAAGGTCCAAAACTTAATAAGAACATAAGAATGGCCATACTGAGTGAGACGAAAGGTCCATCTTGCCCAGTATCCTGTCTTCTGAGAGTGGCCAATGCCAGGTGCCTCAGAGGGAATGAACAGCACTGGTAATTATTAAGTGATCTGTCCCCTATCACATTCTCAGCTTCTGGCAAACTTTCATTCAAGGCTTTATTTAATAGGACTTTTCTCATCCACAGTCTTCCAGCAAGATATTGACTGACCCTTTCCATGATCAGGGTCATTCCTAGAGGCCTAATGGTGCTGGTGCCTTTGTCTTCTTAGGTGAAGGCAAGAGAGCTTTGCAGGAGTGCTGGAACAGTTTGTATTGTGGGGGGCGGGGGCATGCTAAGAGCCATTGACCCAAACTGTAAACCATGTGTATGATGGAAACCACTTCAAGCCAGGGCAGTGCTACTGCACCCCCAGCACCTCTAGTTCCAGCACTAGGACGTGTGGATCTTTCTTAGGGTTTTCTGCCCCTTTTCTTTATAGTCCGGAGACCCTGTGAAGTGGATTCTTCAGAAGGTTACCCCTCCAAATAAAGTTTATCCAAAAAGTGAGGACGGCAATATAGCATCTAGTAATGCAGGAAGATCCATGTTCTTTCTTTCCCCACTTGTATTTGCTAAAATGCAAATTGTTCTCTTTCCTGCCATCGCCTCCCCTTGCAGTCTTGAGGCCCCTATTGTGACATGCAGTACCTTAGGGGAACGCCCTGCACCTCCATGTTCATCCTGATAATGTCATTGTGTGATATGCAATACAACATTTATGTTGGGTGTCTTCGGAAAGCTCATGATGCACTGAGCATTGTCGTTATAGTAATGGTATAGGTTGTAATTTAATGTATATAGTTATGAGGCTGAAACTGTGTCCTCATGGCTTAAAACAAGTCTAGGCAAAACTCTCTAGGAGCAGAGGGGCAGTTCACATCTCATCAGGGCATATATGGGACAAACCCAGCCCAGCCTCACAGGAACAAAGGACACTAGCTTACGCAGTGACAAAGGCTCTGTTGGACTCTTGAGGGAGTCACCCCTCCTTACCCTGGTCAGTTTGGGACTATGATGAGGTAATGCACACCTGACTCTGAATGGGGAGGGGGAAACCTAAGGGGGAAGAAAGAACATGATAAAAGGGAGCGACTTTTCCATGCTCTTTCTCCTCCACCTCCATTTACAGCCACCGCCACCAAACAACTGAAGTGCTGATCAAAGGGTAGAGCCTGGCTGAAGGGCAACGAGCCTGCCTGTGGTGAGCAGCATTTACGTTTGTAAGGGCACTGAAAGTGTTAAGATCAGCTTAGAATGCATTTTCCTTTTATTTTATTTGAGCAAATCTGACTTGTACTATAATCTTTTGTAGTTAATAAAATTGCTTGTTTGTTCTACCTAAGCCATGCACTTGGTTTGAAGCATGTCAGACACTCCCCTTGTGACTCCAAGCCTGGTATATACCAATTTCTTTGTTAAATTGTTGAACTCATATAAGCTTACAGCGTCCAGTGGCCATAACTGGACATTGCAAGACATTGTGTCCTAGGGTTGTGTCTGAGACCAAAGATATTGGCTAGTGTCATCTGCTTGCACAATCCAAGCTGCAGCTGGCCAAAAATGCTCACTCGCATAGCTGGGAGCAGCTTACACGCTAGAGACTGTGCGTGAACAGCCCGGGAGTGGGGGGTTCTCACAACAGAGCAGGGTAAGGCTGGCCCCCAGAGTAGAGGATTGGAGTGACTTAGTAGATCACCAGTCCAGATAACACCAGGGGAATGTCACACCTATTTACTATGTATATGAAAACTGAAGTAAACACCCATTCCTGTGTTTAATAGGGATCTGTTGACAAAAAAAAGATAGCCCTGCCTAGGCAAAAGTTGCTGAACATGTGCTAACAACATCACAGCGGGGGACTTCATAACTTTATATATAGTATTGCTACATACATTTCACCATAGTATTATTGACCAGACAGTGACTAATTTTCAAATGATACCTTTGGGTGTGTAGGGTGTGAATACAGGGATGCTTTTCACAACCCCACCTACAACAAAAGATATGAGTGAAGTTGCCTAAGCACTTTTGGGCTGAATATTGTTTTGGGTACGAGTATGTGGGGGTGTGAAAGAACATACAAAAACTGAGGATGCAAACAGAACACAGAGAGAGAAGCAGAGAGAAAAAAAATACAAGAAAGCTTAGGAGTAGTCTCTGAGCACAGTTTGACCCTGGAAAAAGCTAGGGAGGGAAGAGAGCTTTTGGGCCTGTTGTCTAAAGAAGTTTGGGGTTGTAATCTAAGAAACTCCTCCTTTTGTTCTTGGTTCCTTCTGTGTTCGGAGACATGGGACTTTATACAGAGATGGTATGCCAGAGAGCATTTGTGTTTCCTGAGTTTGCAAGCATTTCTTTATAATGAGAACCCTATTATTGTAATCCATTATGTTAGCTGATTGAACCTTGGAATTCCAAATTTTCTTTTTATCCCACACTGTGTAGCCCAAAACCAAATATTTTCAAAATTTCCAGTTCCAAAAAAAACATTCCAATTCCAGAAAAATTTCATTTCAGAATTCCAAAACTTTTGTGTCAATGTATTAAGTGGTTCTATTGTGACATGAACTGGAGCCACTTTTAAACATTTTATCTCCTTTTCTAGACCAATCATTACTAAGTAGCAGCTGCTCTTTAGTTGAAATACTCTATTATTTTTAAAATCATTATTCTGTCCTCTAATGACTTGTCTGTAATAGTGTAGATTATGAAATGATGTAAAAACAACATAAAAATGAAGAAAAAGTTGAAAGGCAACTTTGGACTTCTGAAACAAAAATTTTCCAAAACAAATTTCATTTCAAAATATTTTTTCCTGCAGGAATATTCATCAAAATTGGAGACATTTTTCAAAATGTTTTGATTTAGTTGAAAACATTGTTTTTTGACCAAAAAACGCCAATCAGCATCTCCCATCTAGATAACCTGCAATGTGATTATGATGGTCCCTTCGGACCTTAAAGTCTATGAGTCTACATGGTCAATGTGTGCATTAAACAAATCTAGAACCTGAGCTGGTCAAGAAGGCAACAGTCCACTTGGTAGTCAATATATGTCACTAGATACATAGGGAACCACTGCTCCATGCTCTGCATTGACTGTCAGGTTGATATTTGAATTATAATTCCCCGAATGTGTTGGAGCCTCCCAGCTGAGAGGTCCTCTCTCTTCAGTCTCTTGAGGGACCATCCTCTCTGTCCCATTTGCTAATACCACAGCTTTAGTCAGAGGAGTTCACAATGGAATCCCCTTCATATAAAAGGGATATTTTATATCCTGCACCAGGGTATTCTCAGAGGGACTCCTCCCCTTGGTCTGAAATACCATGACCCTGCAAGGCAGACAGCAATGCCTAGCCTCTTAGGGAGTGAGGGCTACAGTAAGTGATGGTACCCATAGGGGAAGCAAGGTTTATTTGTCTTTGGTTAGTTATTTTCTGGTTTGGAGATGGGGTGAAACTGCTGGTTTTAGTTGTGTAGCTGCCTAGCTCAACCCTTATATCGCTCCCATCACTGTGATATCTCTAAGCACATTTCTTGCATTAAAAATAGAAATAACAATCTCTCTCTTTTTCCCTTCACACCCTGCAGAAATTAGTTTGTGTGTAAGTATGTGAAGATTGAGAGAACAGCAAGACTAAGAGATGAGGTTTGCATTTCATTCTGGCAGAGGGCCAGTAGCAGCTGAAGGATACAGGGAAGCCACCTGCAAGCATGTAGTAACCACTGTGAAGAGACAACTGAAGGACAATGCAGAGGAACTCACAAAGAAAGTACAGGTGAACCCTGGTACTGGAATCTACCCCACTAGAAAGTTGTCCTCAACAAAGGGATGGACTAGGCTAGGGAATGCACTCTATGAAGTACACCTGAGGAGCTATCATAGGGTAGAGTTATCCTTTTCTCTTTTTATGCCTTCCAGGAACTGATCTATTGTTTCCTTCTAGCAATGCAGGTAAGTGCGTAGTGGGGAGGGCACCAACCAGGCTGTAGGGCCTCCAAGTGCCTAACATCTGAAGTGCCTCCATGTTTGCATCTGAGCTTCCTGTACACTCAGCATATTACCAAGTACCAGAAGGAGTTTGGTGCACCATTATACTCATAGCATCCCCACCAGGTAGGCTCAATTACAATATTGCATTTGGTTGCTTTATTCTTTCCGTATAGGCTATCCCCAATCACTTCTTTACCTACCAAGTAGTGATTACTAGTCATATCACAGTACAAGCCAGAAACCCCAGTCAAATCAGGTCCCTATTGTGCTGGGCACCTCACAAAAACACTGTTTGAGGCAGCCTCTGTCCTGAAGAGTTTATAGTCTAGATTGCTTTAATAAAACAAAACAAAAACAAAAAAACCACACCCACTATCTCAACAACACTTTGACACGGTCGTACCACCACGCTTATGCTCCCTCCCTTAAGATTCTGGTTCCACGGGGAGGCTAGAAAGCCACCTCGTCCTTAGGTTTTCTCCCAGGCCACTTCCACCAGCCAGGGGGCAAGGGTAGATTCTTGCAGGTGTCAGGTACAAGAGGGCATCTGTACTCAAATGTCATTGCAACCAAGGCTGTCGGAGGTGTCACCCTGGTCAGCCCATAACCTAACCCTTCTCAGTTATATCTCTTACCACTCCAAAGTCTGTCTCTCAATACAGCACACAGAGCTGTTGATGTCGTCAGGACTCCTATGCTGTAAAGATGCCAAACCCATGTGCCTTGAAATTCCTTTCTCTGCAGGTAGGGTAGTCAAAAGAAGTTGTTCAGCTAGCTCCCTCCCTGTGCTGTTACTACAAATGAGTTATCCTTATATAGACACCTTCACATGAGTTCTACAGAGGGCTCCAGTCAACAGCATAGTGCTCAGGGAAGGGATAGGGATGTTCCTTGGGCCATGTGTCCCTAAAGTATTGGCTACATGTGGTTGGGGAACAGATTATCTTCTTCCCCCATGCCCTTATGCTGCTGCTGAGTCTCTGCTCCCTGTAAGAAACCCTCTCCTTTCTGAACTGGTGACTCATCAGACCATTTATCAAGATTTTCCTCCCCAAGATCTATTTCAAAGGATTGAAGATGTAATAATTCCCTCATGGGAAATACAGGATTGTCAAAAATGGATGGAGGATGAAGCAAAACAGAACAAAACAAAGTCTAGCCTTGGCTAAAGCTAAGAATATCCACTTTGTTACCTGAGACACCATCAAAGTGGAGATACACGGTCAAATAATTAGATTTTCTGTCACATTGTTTGGGATCTGTGAACTTCATAGGTTTCTTTTAGGTTCTTGTATGTCACTCCTCAGTGGTACTACTTATGCATATGGAAATGAGACTACCATATAACCAATGAAAAAATGCATAAGCTGATGCACAGTAGGAGTATTTTTCAGGTCTTAGAAAACTACCTAATTAAAATTATAAAGTAAAGCAACAGAGTGAGGTTACACAACATTATTGATATGGAAACAGAGTTTGCATTTCAAATGGTGAAGCAACAAGCCACTACAATTAATCACAAACAATAATTACTTGTACTAAAAGAGCAGCAATTAATATGAACAGTATTCCAGCAGTTTGAGAACTTTGTTTATGCTGTATACATAAGCAGTACTGAAAGTTTTCAGCTACATTTTTAGTGTACCTTTTTGTTATACGCTCAAACAACATTTTAGGACACATATTAGATTTTTGACCATTTAAGTTGCTTCAAATGTGTAGCTGTGATTAGATTTCATAATATTTGTTGATGGTTGAGACATATACAAAATATGTGAAATATCTAATCATTATTGAGCAGCTGAAGCATACCATTCTGTAAATGCGCATGGCCTTTTATAGACCACAGACTATAAGGGTTTGCAATAAACAGATTCTTTATTTTCCATTCTGTCAAATCAGAGCTTAATAACTTAAGCTCATATGATTTCAGTTTACAGCATGTTACAAGAGGCTAATGTCTCTCACCTTTGTTATTTGTGTGGCGTAAAGCTGCTGGCTAACAAAATCCACAAAGAATAAGACATCAGTGCAATCACTGATGACACACACAAAAAATCCCTCCCTACAGGTTATATCATGTCCTATTTTATAAACAACTGTCTCTACACCAAGTTTACTTTGTCCCAAAAGGGAATATCTGAAGTCATACAATAAATGAAATCAAAACGGAAGCTATGAATTATATGGGCAGGAAAACACTATAAAGATGTCTACAGAGTAGGAACAATACTTAAATGTAGCAGGAAGCCCATGTCCCGGGCATCTAGCTCAAATTTTCAAAGAATCTGAGGTTCAAAACCTGAAAGTTTATGAAAATTGAATGGAATGAACTGATGATAATCTGATCAACACAATTTGAGGGGAGAAAAGTTCCTGTTGGGTTCTAGGAAATGGATGGCATAAGCGGGGGGCAAGGCATTCGGCCTGGGACTCAAATAAGTATGGGAAACAACAAAAAAGAAAGCAAGAACAAGAGTGAAGGTCAAAGGGTCAAAAGTAGGGAACCTGAAGGGGACACCAAGCAGAGACTGAGGGGAGGAAAGGTGTCTGGAGAGCTGGATAGGAGAATGAGAAGATTCAGGTTAAGCAGCAGCAGTTCGGCAAACTCTGACAGCAAAGGTTACTGCCTCAAAGATTCATGGCTCCTAGGAGTGGGTAAAAGATTACTTTTATGGGTGGAGTGGGGAGTCACTAAGCCTACCAAGGGAACTTGAACTTTGCAGTGTATGCACTATGTTTGTAGAACTGGCTGAGAACAGCACTTGCTCACACAACTGAAACGTTTGTTTGTTTTTTAAGAAAACCAGATATCAGTTCAACACCCACTAACAGAAAGCCTCCATTCAATAAAGATGGGACCTACTGAGGAAGGGAAATAGGAAGCCATAACACACTACACAAGGGAACGTGGCAGTAAGTAAAGCTGGTTGGACAAAAAAAGCTGAGGTACATGGGATATGTGTTACTTAGAGCAGGTCTACACTACTGCTTAAGTCGCTCTAACTTACATCACTCAGGTGTGAAAAAGTTCCCCACAAGCGTCACAAGTTTTGGCTGTCCACACAGGCACTGTGTCGACTAGAGATGCTCTCCTGCCAACATAGCTTCTGCTTCTCGCTGAGATGGAGAAATTATGCCAACGGGAGAGTGCTCTCCCATCGGCACAGTGTGTTTTCACCAGACACCCTACAGAAGAGCAGTTGCATCAGTGCAGCTGCAATAATGTAGCACTGTAGTGTAGACTTTAAACTTTGCCCTTAGAAACTACAGCCTGCTGTTTTCACCAGAGAAAGTGGTAAAGAATTGTTAAACTGTTGGATTTCTCTTCTGGTATATAATAAAACAATATGTTTACTGAATTAACTAAGATTATTTATGGACAGCAAACAGGTATCTCATGCCTAATATTGGTTTGGACTTGTCAGAGGCTGTTTTAGGTTATTTGATAGAATTGTTTTGGTGCGTATTATTTGCCCCTTATGCAATAAGACAAAGCAGCCTGTCATAAGACAACAGGGTCCACAATTCAACAGGCAGGCTGATTTGCATTCTCCTTTCTCTGTTTGGCAGGTCAAGAAACATTACATTGTATTTGTGAAAGGGCCACAGAGGGGCCAATGAGTGGTGTAGTTCACTGAGAGGAGGAAATTCAGATAGCTGCTGCTCTTGGACGGGTCTTCATGATATTACATTCAATTGATAAGGAAGAAAAACAGAGCTTGGTGATCCTTTACAATAACGTGGTCTGGTCTGAAGATGCTAGCTGTATCTGAGGGAGTGACGTTCTCCATCCTCCTGCAATCCAAGCAGCTAAAAAAAGCTAAGTGGAAATTCTATTGTAACAAATTTATCTGTGTTTAAATTCTTCAAGATCAATGTTTTTTAAAAAATGTCTCCAGAACAACATCATTAGCTGCAATATGTTCTATGTTCAATATAGAGAGACCCAATAACGGGACCTTGTCAACAGGTAGGCTTTAAAGCGGGGATCAGCAACCTCTGGGACATAGCCCACCAGGTTAAGCCCCCTGTTGGGCCAGGCCAGGCCGGTTTACTTGTCGCTTCTGCAGGTTTGGCCAGTCATGGCTCCCACTGGCTGCAGTTTGCTGCTCCAGGCCAATGGGAGCTGCAGGAAACTGCGGCCAGCACATCCCTCAGCCTGCACCGCTTCCCGCAGCATTTCTTTCTTTAGAATGATAGAACTGTAGGTCTGGAGGGGGCCTCAAGAGGTCATCTAGGCCAGTCCCCTGCACTCATGACAGGATTAAGTACTTGGGAGCTTAGTAACCAGAAAACGCATGCAGTGACATACTTCAGGCTTTTCAAAAATAATGTATGATGTGTCAACAGAAATACAAAAGTCAGATATGGGTTGAAGTAACTAAGGCTGTAGACATGAATCTTACCTGATTTTTTAGCTTCTCCATGCTTAGGTAAGCAGGCCCTGCTTTAGATCATTGCCTCTCTTCCTGGTTGGAATACTCTGAGCAGGAGCTAACCTTTCGAGTCCCCGTATAAAAGTACATAGGTAAACTGAGCCACAAATTCATTAAAAATAACAACCACCTTCCAAGCTTTCTACACAAGTTCAACCTTACATTAGCAAAGTCCCTAGAAATACCCTAATACAAGACAATTGAACATTTCCAGGAGTTACATATCAGTGTAATCAGGGGATTCAGGTTGGCAGCTGAATAATAAAGTTACCTTACTCCAGGGGCCTTTGAATAATAACATATGTGGGCCAGGAATTTAGACTCTAATTGCACAGTCATTACAACTGTTAACATGTTGTTTTAATTCCTTTAGATTCCTTTCTACTCCCGTTTTCCATTTATTGTTACTGTAAAAATCCACAGAAACATACTTATCAATCTGTTGTATGCATGACACAAATACCAAAACCTCAAGAAGAAGTTTTTAAGCAATGAAACATTAGTCCAACTAGTCAAGATGCAGTTAAATGAAGGCTAACAACTAAATGCTCTGAATGTAAAATCTTGTGAAACTAAAATTTTTTTTGTTACTACCTAAATGGGGCCACTCAACACATGAATACGTTTCCCCAAATTTGTATAGCTGGGGACAGCGTTAGATCCTTTGGGTAAGTTTCAGTGAAGATATATTAAAAACCTTCATAGTTAAGTGTGAAACTTTCAGGAACCAGAATGCAACATTCTTTGAGCTAGGTCAAGCGTTGGTAACTTTCAGAAGTGGGGTGCCGAGTCTTCATTTATTCACTCTAATTTAAGGTTTCACTTGCCAGTAAATACATTTTAACATTTTTAGAAGGTCTCTTTCTATAAGTCTACAAAATATAACTAAGCTATTGTATGTGAAGTAAATAAGGTTTTTAAAATGTTTAAGCAGCTTCATTGAAAATTAAATTAAAATGCAGAGCGCCCCAAACCGGTGGCCAGGACCCAGGCAGTGTGAGTGCCACTGAAAATCAGCTCATGTGCCGCCTTCAGCACCCATGCCATAGGTTGCCTATCCCTGAGCTAGGTTTTTATTATTGAACACCACTTAGGGGAGATCAGAAAGAACCCTAGCCTGAATATCTGCAGAGTCTGATACAAAATCCACCTTTACGCAGAAGCTCATCCGCAATAATTGCTACTGAAGAACATCAGTATGGACAAAGGGGTAGAAGGCTGCGCCAAGTGTGACAAAAAGGCTACATGTGGCATGAAAGATCATGAAACAGAGCCTGAGCAATGGAGACTCTCTCTCTCTCTCTACCACATACAGTTACTGTAAGGTGAAGACAAAACTAATCATCTACAGTATATGATTTTATTGCTAACGAATAGAAATTTTTTGGTTGAGCTCCTGTATCAAGGGAAATACAAGTGCACATAAACAATGTAATAGGGTGCATTGATTTTTATTTAAAACATATGTAACTTTACAGGCAAACTGGGAGAGGCCCTCAGTTCCTCTGGTGCATAAAAAAAGGCATGCAGAGAAAGTTCCCAAGGTGCCAAAGAATAAAAACAAAATACTTAAGCTTGACAAATGGAGACATCTGCTCTACTGCTGACATTTCACTTCTTTGAAGATTCAAGCACCAAGGATCTATGTGAGTTTGTGAAACCCACAAACACAAAGACACATCAGTTACTGACAATTTTAGCATCAGTTAAAGTAAGAGAAAGAAAGATTTCATAGTCTAGCATCAAATGTAAGCACTATGAAGAAGTGGGGATGCTGAATGGGCATACTGTTGTGCAGAAAAGCACCATCTATTCAGGATCAGAAACTTTATTCTAAAATAGCTGTAAATAATAGCTTTGTGGAGTAAAAGCATGAGCTTCTAGAGAACCATGTATAGATGAGGCATAGGGGAGTGCTAGGAATTAGATTTCACAAGGAAGCCATGGGTACTATTACAAGCAAGAAAAAAATTACTACTTGAGTTTCTGAACCTGGAAATTAAAAGATGACAGAAAATGCTATACGTAACATTTCTATATGACCTCAATAAGCAAAACTTATAGAGGGAGTATGGTGTCATGTAACCAGGGTGAAATTTACCATACTTCTGTGAGCTCTGTAGAGCTCAGGGGTTCATATAATTGCAGTCCAACTTGCAACAGGGACTCCTGGACCACTACCCTTGCCCCAGGCCTTCTGATTGGAGTACAGACATTAGCTCCAATTGCCATAGCAACAAGAGCTCACCTTTTTTAAAGTAGCCTACCAGGGTTAGAGTAGGTGCTAGAGTCTCTTCCTCACACTCAGCCTTAATGATTGCAGAGGTATCTGCACCCTATCATTGCTCTGTGCCCCTCCCTTCCATCCTAGCAGTGGAATCCATTGCCTGTTACAAAGAGCCCACCACCTCGTGTGTGTTAGAAATTAATCCTTGAATGAAGCGTGGGAAGGTCTCTATGGGAAAGATCTGATGGTGCGATTTTATAGTATTAGACTGTTTCCAATAGAGTTATTTAATCAGACTTTTTCTCCAACTTTTCTACTCTCTTGTTAGTTTAAATGAAGCCATTCAGGATGGACTGTCCACGTTCTGTGATTTTGCTGTCCTGTGCTTCATGGACTCCCCTGGATTGTAAGCATTGTTCCCATTAGTTAAGTGGGTTATGCTGGGTTTGCTGGCTAGGTTTCCTAGTAAGGACCAAAGGCTGTGCTCATGGGTGAAGGTTGTTTCCTGAGTTGGAGGAATCTCCTTTTTAATTCTTGTGTCACGCTTCTCCTCCTGGCTAGTAGAACCACTTCTCCTGCTAACGTCTAAGGACTACTGCCCACAAAATGGCACACCTGCCTGGGCAAAGAGGTGATGTAACGTCTCTCTGCAGGACACATGGTGGTGACTTTAAGAATGGAGGAGAGAGACAAAAGCTGGGGTTGTGTATTGTAGAGGGAAAAAATGAGACCAAGCTAGTGTTACACTCTGTTTAAAGAGATTTTTTTCCAAATTGAATCTGCCTCCCAGACTCAACCTCTGTTTAGTTATAAAGCCTTTAAATATGTGAATGCTGATGACAACCCTTGTAATGGTGAAGGTTGTGTATGATTACAAAAGTTAAATTCTTGGGCACTTTTGTGAATTGTGATGATCAACAAAGCAGAGAACTACAGATCCCATCAGCCCCAGTCCAACTGCACTTCCCTTGGCCAGGTAAGGAGAAAGGTCCTGAAACAGGACGTGGCTGGCTGCATTCGGGAGGGGAGTGGAAGCCAGAGCCATGTGGCAGCAAGAAGCTGGAAGAAGTCTGAGGACGTGGACATAGACACATGTGGGGCAGGCTGTGGCTATCAGATGATACAGCTGGATGCAGGTCTTTATGGGACTTACTGGGAAGCAGCAGCTGGATAGGGAGTCCAATGAGAGACACTAACTAAGCCTGGCCTGGAGCACTGCAAGGACCTACTTGCTGAAATAGAGCCTGGACTGTAGAGGGCGCCCCAGGCAGTAGGCCTGAAGAGCCCTGACTCTTTCTTTGGACTGTGCCAGCAGCCCAAACAATAACTGTTATTACTCACTTTGAACTGTAATTGTCTTAGGCCTTGTCTACACTGCCACTTTGCAGCGCTGAAACTTTCTCATTCAGGGGTATGAGAAAACACACGGTCTCAGAGCTGATAGCTACTCCCCTTTTGGAGGTGGGTTTTTTCCCAGCGCTGGTGCCTCCGCAGCACTTTAACATTGCTAGTGAAGACATACCCTTAGCTTCTGTACTTAGAATATCTACAATTTTTGCTTTTCCTGACAGCCGTAGGAAAACACCCTTTCCCTTGACCATGTGTCTCAGTGGTTATGGGGATGCACCAAGGCTAGTGTCTACAATGCCACCCTGGTAAAGCACCTACTGTGCTTGTCTCTAAGTTGCGGTACACCTGGTATTGCTGCTGACGCCCGAGGGGGTTGTGTACTGGACAGCCATAATAATTTCAAGCATATATGTACAGTATATTTCTTTAAGAAAGAACCTTTGCCTTTGAAAGTATGCTAACCTTTACCGTTGAAAGTATGCTAACTTAAGTTCCATTTTCTAGGGATAATGCTATTTTTTTTCTGAGACGTGTGGTAAGATTGCTGAGGTTAATACACATACAAGAGGCTCTGTGCATACATCAAATAGACACACCCTTGCTTACTGAACTGTAACATTAAACTATCCACAAGAACAAAAGCCTGTTTCTAGGTCCCTGCTGGCTGATCTCTGTTAAAGGGACGGGCCAAGTAACTTAACTTTTTACTGAACTCTGAGGTGTTGCAACAAAGACTGCTTCCCAGCATCTGAAGAGAATTAAATGAGAGAACCCTGAAGGGGATTTGGATTGTGAGAACATACAATGCAATGTTGCAGAATCCTCTACTCCTTGTGAATATAAGGTGACAGATCTGAGTATGGCAGGTATTTTAAATGAAATCAAAGAAGACTAAGATTGTTAAATTCCCAGACAAAATCTTTAAGAAGAAGTTACATTACAGTAATTTAAGGATAAAAAACAAAATAAACCTGATGAGAATATTGTCATGGTTAAAAAAAAACAAAACCCAAGCATTAGAACCCAGCAATTCTGACTAATAATTAAACTTTAAAAAACCCTCAGCATTTGAAAGCATGAAAATGCACAGTTAAGGTCATCCAAACAATCTGAAATCTGTCCTCAGAGATTCCAGATTCCCATCTTTTATTTGTTCCCATATTATCTTCTTTGGAAAATGCTCTTGATCCAAAAATAATATATCTTACAAAAACCTGAAGAAGTGTGCACAGAATCAATTGTACTAGCAGAGTGATTGTACTATTGCCATCCTCCCATTTTCCTTCACTGTCTCCCTCTCCCATGAGAAGGTAATTAAAGCTGAAAGAAATGGTTATGGACATCTTAAACGTGGAGGAGACAATGTACTGGAACAGCTTGCAGATGGTGGTATTGAAAATGTGCCCCACAGTTAACTGATTTTTATAACTGGTTCCATGCATATGTCTCCATTATTAAGTGTAACGCTTAGTCACTCCAATACCCTTTACATGGAAGAGCTATAATTTCAGGATCTAGGGTCTAGCAACAGTGTATATATAGCTACACTAGCATTATCCTGATTTTTCTTTGTATAATTCGTGGCCCCTGGAGTCTTAATGGAGTAGAGAATGCTTGCCTTCAGTAATCTAGTTATCCAGCAAGGAATTTTTTAAAGGATTTTTCTTCATAAAGTATATAGTTATAAAGGAGGCTGGAATCAATGCAAACAACATACAATTAAAAGTAAGTCATTCTAGTTTGCGTAGTCACTAATGACATTCACTTCTTTGGTGAGGGTGAGATAAGGTTGTCCCATAGTTTTTGTTTTTTATTCAGGCCCTGGAGGAAGGGCTACATAAGATGATATCTCCTGTAATCTCTCTCTTTTCCCCTAAATTTCATACCCTCTTTCTACTTTCCTCCAAGCTGCCAAATGTACATTCATACCAAATAGGGGGGAAAAAGGAAGTTCGGAGTTACCCCTTTAAAAAGTCAATAATCAAACCAGCTGGGTGGGAAAAAAAGGGGGAGGGGGCTACATTCACAAGGGGGAATTAAGCATTGCAATGTCTGACTTTTAGTCATCCTGCAATCATGGAAAGCACAACCCCAAATTAGGCACCCAAGTTCTCTATAAAATGCCTGGTGAGAGTTAGGCACCTAAAAAAATAGATTCACAGAAGCAATCGCACTGAGCAGGGAGCTGCCGAAGACAGCCAGTAAACAATGACTGGGAGAGGGGTGTAGCCTAAGCCCTGCCCATCAAAGGGAGTTAGATGCCTAATTCTGGGCCTGTCTGCTCAGGATTCACAACTGTGAACCTCACTTAGAACCAGGTACCTAAAACAGATCAGTCCCTTCTCAAGAAAAGTTTCAAAGAAGGAAGAGGTGCATCTCCTTCCATCCCAATGGTTAGAACGCTCACCCAGGATGTGGAAAACCTGGATTTAAATTCTTGCTCTACCTGATTCAGAGCAGGCACTTGAATCTGTCTCCCGACTTGCAAAAGTCAGCCCCAGACACTGGGCTAGCAGTTATTCTAGGTGGGGCTCTCTATCAGTCCTGTTGAAACTGTTCCACTGTGTAAGAATACTTAAATATTCATTGAGCCAGACTCTGTAGTCTAGTGCACAGGTTCCCGACCCTGTTCCAATAAATATTTAAGTATTTCATACAGAGTGGAACATATTCAACAGGAGAGACTGAACGTGACCTACCCCAGAATGCCCAGTAACACAGGGCTTAGCACACTCACCTGGGAGAGCCCCAGTTCAAATCTCTGCTCCCAGTCAGATAGAATCAGGATTTGAACCTGGGTGACTATCATTGAGCTATAGTGTACAAGAGGTTCACCATGTCCGCAACTTTGTTTCACACACACAGGACCCTATGTGGTAGGTGGGCTTTTAGGCAGCCTTTGAGCACATCTTCTGCATCAGGCCCCATTGGTGAGATAGCTGGGGGGATGCCTCATTTATGAATTCCACCAGGACGCAGGTTTAAGTTAGGGGGCAAGCTGTCCAGTGGGGTCAGGACTTAAGTGGCTGTGCATGTACTCACCAGCACAAAGTAATGAGGACTTTAGGCACCTAAAGGGATAGGTAGCAGCTGTGCTGTGGTTTTATGAAGCACCTAAGTCCCCTTCAGAAACCTAGCTGTAAGAGGATTGACAATTTCACATTAAAACTGCCAGACAGAATTGTACAGTTTTAGATTTGAAATTGCAGAGGAAAGTAATTGGCTGCATGCAAATTACTTGGACATACACCTTGATTAGCTCTCTCTGATTATTTCTCTCTCCATCCAAAGAGGGATCAAACTAAGAGAGCACAAATTAAACCTCCCTCCGCAACAGATTTGAAAGTATCTTCTTTTCCCATTGGTCCTTCTGTTCAGGTGCCAACTAAGTTAATTGAATTGATTAACCCCTTACAGGTAAGGGGATTCTGTACCTCTGGCCAAGAGGGATTTTATGTTACTGTACTCATCAGGGTTGTTACCCTTCCCTTTATATTTATGACAAACACAAATTCAGCGCATCATTCATCCCTTGCTTCCCTTCTTTCCCCACGGCCTGTTTGAGCAGCTCTAGCCAGTTTTGCCATCTAGGATGGACAATGCTACTTGCAGGTGGGGAACAGGAAAAAAAAAGCAGCACAGCACAGTGACCAAAGGCAAACCCTTGCCCTCAGAACTGGCCTTGCTTGGGTTTTCTGCTCTCTGCAGCTCATGCATGCCTTTCTGGCAGCAATCCTTCCATAGGCTTTAACCTTCTTCCTGTAACTCTCCACTTTGTGTGAACTCTTTTAGTCTTTATAGAAATCAGGCGTGTCTCACCTGATCCCTTCCTCACTGGGTCTGGCTTGAGACACTTGTTCTTTAAGGGGCTCTTCCTCAAAATAGGGCTCAAAGCCTCCTGCCTCTTAAAGGGACAGGTGGTCCTGTTACACCCACCAGCATTTTCAAAAAAAGAACAAGAGCCAAAGTCATGGAACAAATAAAGAGGTGCCTTTCTGATTTGCTATGGGGATTTAAGTTTCAAGTCTTGCCTGCAGTAGTTTGCTGGTGCACGGATGGTGGAGTTGTCATTTCTTAGTTAAATCCATTCAAGTAACTGGCAGAATCAGCAGAAATAACAAACCTTTTTTGCCATAATAAGCCAGTGTGACTTCAAGGCTGAACAAACAGCCTTGCTAAAGCATGGATAAAAAGGTGAAAAATTAATAAAGCAAACAAAATTTAGCAAGATAATATTAGCCAAACACAAAAATTCAAGTGCAAACTACTTGATCTAGTACAATGCAGACAATTAATTGTGAGGGGTATTAATTTGTCATATCAAATATTTGGAAGTGTCATGTTTGGGCAGAAATTCTGAAATGTCACATACGGATCTTGTGGGTACCAAACCACAGAATTAGGCCTCTATATGTATTTTTTCCCCTAAATGATTTGTTTCCACATTGTTAGCTCTTGGGTACCTAGCTACTGTCTCTTACCAATACTGTAATTCTCTGTGTGTAGCCATATATAGTAGATGGTCACTTTTCCATCTAAAAGTGTTTATTAAAGATGTCTTTCTGATAGCTTTTCCCCCTGGTCCTGTACAGCTCTATTACTGTAGTGTTTGTGTCTAGATTCTATCATTCTTACCGTGTGTCCCTGCACTGTTACTGTTGATCTTTTGCTCTCTAGGATCTAATCCGTAACCCATCAAATGCCCGTATGAAATGCTTGGCCTCTTCAATGTCTATTGATGTTTAATGTTAGCTCTAGTGCTAAGCATATCTCAGGAGATGCTCAGTACATTGCATAATCAGGCCCTATTAGACATTCATTTAGTCTTATTGGCTGTTCTCTGAAAGAGGCAGATTTCTGCCATTCTTACTCTGTGCAGTACCATATTTCACAAGTAGTTTATTGAAGTCAGCGGGACTGTTTTATAACGCAAGATATTTATGAACTGGAGTAATAGTGGCAGAATGTGGCCCAAATTTTGTACTATTACAGTTTGTTCTTGCTCATCATCATCTGAAAATCTCACTATGTCAAAAGTCATGGACATATTCTATAAAATAAATCAAACATAAAAATCATGTGACTCATGAGAGGCATGACATTCAACTTTACTATGCAACTTTCAGTTGAGTGAGCAAGTCTAGTGTCCGCATCAGGGGGTCTGGAAAATAGATTCTGTTCCCAACTCCTCCACTGACTTGCTCTGTCTTTGGACAAATCAGTTAACACCTCTGTGCTTCAGTTTTCCCCCATCTTTAAAATGGGAGTGATGCTTAATCTTTGGAAAACACCTTGAGATCAGCAAATGAAAGATGTACTATAAATGTAAAATATCATAGTGCAATTACCCCAACATTCGTTCCCAGTGTTAAACAATAAAAACTTGCACCATCCAAGTGTGTGCCAATGTGAAATACATCATATAGCTCACATATTCCTAGCCCAAATAGCCCAAATTCTTATAAAAGATATTGGAGACTTTGGGTGTGCAGAGAAAGCAGAATCAGACTCCTGTCTGGAATGTGTATACAACAAGACTGAAATCAGGCTTCAGGCAAGTCTGGCATCAAAACTACAAAGTATATCAGATGAAAAGGCACTATATACTTATGTTAAAAAGCAGAACTGTTGTAAAAGTACAGCATATATGAAAAAAGTGGAATATCTTGGGGGAAATCTTCACTGTAGAGACTGCATGCTTTGGCACATTGTTTACAAGAGAACATCACAAAGAAACCGATTCTTTAAAATCTTTAACTATAAAGAGTAAATCTTCAAAGCAGTCCATGGGAGCCTTGTACACAAATCTCATTATTTTGAAAGCTGCTTAGAAACTCTAGCCATCAGAGTCAACATACCACAATACATTCGGAAATATGATTTCAAAGAGCTACAAATGCTTCTAACAATTAGTTAAGTTTTTTAAAAAAAATACTAGAAGGATTTAGAAGGCTTTGGAAGGAAAGAATTACTGGGGGTTATGTATTAAGAAGGAGGTAATTGAAAGTGATTCAGGGGGGTACAGTAGGATGTGGAAGTGGTTAAGGCAGCTGGGAGATTAGTTGGAGTGAAAGCTGGTAAAACTGACAGTAATGTAAGAGAGCCGGATTTTGGTATCAATCAATATAGCTCCTTTGGCTTTATTGGAGTGACTCGATTTACACCAGCCGAGCCCAAAACACCTAAGTCTGAATGGGTACAAATAAAAAGTGTTGAAAACTTATTTAAAAAATAACCAGAAAAGATACTGGTCAATGTTTCATGTGCCAAAAATACTTGCATTTTTGAGCTTGAAACTACAGATAAATAGTAGTGAGCAGTTGTGTATATTCAATTCTTAGGGCTCTTGGAGAACTAAGTGATTTAACAGTCATGGGAGCTATAAACAGTTCGCTGTGAAGGCTGGCTTATCAAAGGCAAAAATTAATTGTCACAAGAATTGTTCAGCTCTTGAAAGATTGATGATGGTCACCGAATGAAGATTTCCAAAGAAACTATGATATGAATGATAATACAGTAATTTACTTATGAAACAAATCAGTGAGGGAAAATCGTGCAGATCAAAAAATCCCTCTCCACTTACTCAGGCAAAACTCTTGTTAACATACAGTGTGGTTGGTCTTTCTTTTAGTCACTCCTCCTGGCTTTTGACAGTGTATTAATTTTTAATATGCAGGTGTTGAACATTTATTCATAGAATGTCCTGTCACTGTAGTCACGTGAGGAAAATATAAGTATTACGTAAAACAATTTGCATCCTATTTACAATACTGTATTATGAAATTCAACAAGCTATTAGCTGAAGCTATTTAAAAGTTTTCCTGACAATTGTATTGTATTAAACGCAACAAAAATCTTTAATGTATGAAAACTTGAGATTTCAAGGACAAAGTTTTGAAACTTAAGAGTGGGGTGGAAAAATGATAAGCCCATTAGCTACAAAAATGCCCATACTGTTGTTTTTGTTATTTTAATAGGTTATTAGTAAGTATTAAAAACAGGTATTTCTTGTTCCTCATAGGTTATAAAATGTGGCATGTCTTTAAACAGAATACTTCTGTGTCAAACAGTCATGTGTATGTACAGTACATTACAGGACTGAGTTCATAAATCAAAGATTGAAAAAGAGTTTGTTGCAATATATTGCTATGTTTTTGGACACAATCTAGAGAGTTACTATGTGGAGACATAGTACCACTCAGAGCATTTCCTATTTATGCTGCTTTTAGTGTTATGATTTCAAGTACATGTATGGACTGTGGTAATTGATTATTAATATTATTTTCCTAGTTCGATCCCATTCTAAAACATGCTTGGTCACTTTTGATTTGGGAACAAGATTTCATTTTTTGCATCTCCGCTAACCTTTTGTGTATCCACTGTTTCATAGCACCTGTGGAACTTGCTCATTGATTCAGGCACATCACAGAACAGAGCAGGTCAACTTATTCCCCAAAATAGAATATATACATAATTCTAGTAAGTGAACAGAGAAAACTATGGGGTAGATTTTCAAAAGCACAGATGGGATTTAGGCCCATTGATTTTCAACAGGAGTTAGGTGACTGTCCCTTTTATATTTGGAAATCTTCTGGCCTATATTTTATTTAAACATTTTATCCTGTATGCCAGTTCTGTTTATAAAAAGAACAGAAACAATTTAATAATTTGGGAATACCTAATGGAATCCAGATGCAATATGTGGGGAGGGGACACCAAGGGTCATGTGCTCCCGCAGATTACTGCAGGGATTATATGCCCTGCCTTGAACCCCACTGCATTCCACCAGAACCTTTAAATTGTGGGACCCATCTACTATCAACAGTTATGTATCGTCTCTGATGTAATCCATCCCAGTAAAACTTGGAGTGAAATCCTGACTCCATTATGGTCAGTAGCAAAACTCTCATTACTTCAATGGGTCAGGATTTTACCCCTGATATATACTTCATATCCTATCAGTTGCGTGTGGGGTATAAAGCAGCTGCATTCCTATCATATATGCCGAAGCTGCAACAAGCAGGCCAGATCTTTCAGATCCTAGTCAGCATGGACTTTCAAGTGATCTCAGTAATCTTAACCATGATCAAGAAATCTTGGACATTGGCCCATTCCTGAAAATACTTCAACTAAACATTGAAGGTTTCCCAGCTGCTAGATACTCCATTCTTCAGTTCATAGCCTCCAAAGATAACAACATGGATATAATCTGCCTTCAGGAAACACATGTTAACTCCTTTTCTGCCAGCTGTCTTATCAAAAGGTGAGTTGTGAGTTACTCTCTGCATATGTTAGAGTATACCTTGCTGACACGGAACCAGTCCCATCTAACTCAGACCTCTGTGATGCTCCCCTGACCTCACCTGGATCACCACAAAGGCAATCATCTACTTCAAGCTACAAACAGCAAACTGAAAAACATCCCACATAGTCAACATTGTCCAATCCTTACTGAAGTTGGAGTAACTATACCTATTGCGAGCAGTAATAAAACTCTCACTGGAACTATCAGACAGCAAACTGATTCAGTTTTGCACAATTCACCAACCACTACATCCCTGTATCCCACACATCCTGTGGAAGAAGCTTACATACAATTCACAATAGCTATTTATGAAGCTGCCACTAAGTCAATTCCAAAAGGTTATTATAAGACCTATATTACTTGCCTAGATGAGTAGTGTGCAGAACTGCTATAGCAATATTAAGAGAGTGGTGATCCAGACATTGCCACATATCTTTTTGACAGCTTTAATGCTTTTAGAAGAGAAAGATGAGAGCAGGCCACAGTGGAAATAAAGGCGTAAAGATCCAGCCGCAATGCCTGGACATAATCAGAAAACTCTGTGCTGCTCAAAAGCCTCCACCACAGCACCATTTTCTCCAAACAATGTTGCTACCCACCTAATAAATGTCGTAAAGGCAGACAAGGACAAAAAGTTTGAAGGATAAGTGAAGAAGAAATGGCAGCAATATAAAGAGTGCATACCTGAAACAAAAGACTTCCAGCCTTTCACCACAGATGAAATAGAAAGGTCAGTCTGAACACTGAAAACAGATAAAGCCTATGAACTTGATAACATCTCTCCGGAATTCCTGATGCACCTTGGAATAACTAGCAGACAAAGGCTAATCATCTTTCTTCTAGAGTCATCCAGGGGAATAAAATAAACTCCATGACTCTAAGGCCTGAAGGGGCCACTAGATCATCTCATACCTAAGATCTTGTGCAGAGCCAAAGTAATAGCCCTGCCAAAACCGGAGAAAAACCACCAACTTGCAATAATTTACCTCTCCATCTCTTTGCTAAGTTGAGTGTATGTTACTTGAAAGCTTATCCTTCAAAGAATTGCCCCACCGCTGGTGATGTCCGAGTGTAGATCAAGCAGATTTGAGCCAAACCACAGTAAGTCTCACCAACTGCTGGCACTCAGCATCTACATCAAGAATGGCTTCCATGCCCATGCAGAAGACAGGTGCAATGTTTCTAGGTCTTACTGCTGCATATAACACAATCTGGCATACAGACCTACACACACATCTTACCAAAGTGGGTTGTCCTGGCTGTGCAGATGTTACTGAGAAACCACTGTCACAGTTTCAAGGTAACGGCATCTGTTTTTCTTTATGTGGTCCATCGAGGACACATGCTTAAAGCTTTCTGGCTGCCAGCTATCACTTCTCTTGGGGAGAGAACCTTTTCTCACTCACTCTTGACTGGGTTCTTTAAAGGATGCACAGATCCCTGTCTACACAGATATCTCCAGCAAGCCACACTGAGCTGCATGTTTCTTTTGGCGGCATGTACAGTACATACCCGCATAACCCCAGTACTAGTATAAACAGCAGTGTAAATGGTGAGGCAGGGCTTAGGCAAGTAGAGTTAAGGCATGCTTGAAGGGCATAGGTATGTACGTGAGTACTTACCCACATGCTCTCTACTTACCCAAACTATGCCTTCCTGTCTACACTGCTATTTTTAGCAGTGTAGTGTCCCACTGCTTCCCTGCTGCTGGAACCTTTCACTGTTGCTAGAAAAGACTTCCTCAGCGGAAAAGGCTCTGGCAGGCAGGAGGCATACGAGGAAACTTCACCTTTCACACCGCCTCCCCTCACTAGTGCCTTTCCTCGTCACAATTAAAGATTCTGACAGTGGGGAAAGGCTCTGTCAGCTCCTCGCAATTGGAGCCATTCCCTGCTGAAGAGAGAGGCTCCAGCAACAGTCAAAGGTTACGGCAGCTCCTCATTGCTGGAGCCTTTCTCCACAACAGGGAAAGACTCTGGCAGTGAGGAGAGCTCTGGCAGTGAGAGACAGCTTTGCTTTCTCTCCAAGGGCTATGATCAATGTATTTACCATAGCTCTTTCTACACAAGTCCCTGTATTCTTGAAGTACAAGCATTACAGAAAAAAACACCATATTACAAACAACAATAGAACCTATAGATATGCTGCAATGCTTTCGTGAGGTCAGCCCAACTCCATCCTTGGACTCTGGTAGGTATCAGTCCTACGCTGCCACCACCAAGTGATTTAGAAAAAGAATCTGGGAAAGGACCACTTGGAGTTCCTTTTTCCCAAAAAATATCCTCCCCACACCCTCACCCCCTTCCTGGGAAAGACTTGAGAATAAACCCCCACCACTTGTTATAGGTGAGCTCAGATCCATCTCATGGATCTTTAAACAATGTAAAAATCAGTCAGATTCTTAAAAGAAGGATTTCATTTAAAGAAAAGATAAGAGAAACACCTCTGCAAAATCCAGATGGAAGTTAACTTTACAAAGTCACAAAAAGATTCAAAAATAACACAGAGGAATTCCCTCTAACTTTAGTTTTAAAATTACAGGGATAAACTTCCCTCTCGCAAAGAAGAGATCCACAAGTGGGAAAAACAAAGATAAACTAACACGCCTTGCCTGGTTGGTCTTACTGGTTCAGAATGATTTGGAGAACATGGATTGATGTCTGTTTCCTCTAAAATCCAAAAGCAAACAAACACACATATAAAAAGCCCCAAACAAAGCCTCTCCCTGCACCCAGATTGAAAGCATCTTTTGTCCCCATTGGTTTCTTTGGTCAGATGCCAGTCAGGTTATCCAAGCTTCTTAACCCCTTACAGGTAAGGAGGAATTTTAGGCTACTTTTATGGTTATGACACACAATGATTCACTCTTCAGGGCATAGCTTGAAAAGGTGAGACTTCTGCATAACTGGAGGTGGGGAATTTGCATTTATCTCTCCCTAGATATGCCCCAGAAAATCAACTTCACACTTATTGTCCCAAAAGTCCATTTTTGACTGACACATTTTCATTATTGTCCTTTGAATCACATCTCTCCACCTAGAGACATTACATACAACTCTGGCCCACAATAATACATAAACTTTTCATTTAATACAATGGACCCCAAAGATACTTATACTTAATTAAATAAGGGCTCCCAAGGATAAAGCAGGAAATTGCCATATCTGTCATAGCCGCTGGTTCCAAGGTTTACTTAGACAAAGAAACAGCTCCTGTAGGTCCCAAAGCAATGGTCTACCTCAGGGCTCATTTCTAACATCAACACTTTTCTACCTCTTCAAAAATGACCTTCTCAAGACCACAGCCAGGTGTTTCATTTATGAAGATTACATCTGTCTGGCAGTACAGGACCAGGATTTCAGTCACCTAGAAGAAGTCCTGAATACTGACATGAAAGACATGTCCCCTTTCTATAAACGATGGATACTTAAACCTAGTATCAAAGAGACATTGTCCAGCTGCTCCATCTATATCACACAAAGGCCAATAAGCACCTCGACATCTTTTTGAATGGACACAGGCTGGATCACACCCCAGTGCTGTGTATCTAGGTGTTGCACTGGAGTGCACCTTGATTTTCATGGAACAGCTTACCAAACCCTGGCTGAAAATAAAGACAAGAATCAACCTGATCAGCAAATTAGTTGGTTCTATCTGGGAAGCCAATGTGCAGACACTGTGGGTATGTTTACATTGCAACATAAGACCAGTGTTGGTAAAACTCAAGTTAACAGACTCTGGGTTTATTATCTTAAGACTTGACTGTCTGCGCTCATTTGTAATCCCAGGTTGTTGAACCTTGGGTCCCATCCTGAGTCTCCAGTGTCTACTTTGTATTATACAGATCCTGAGTTACAAAGAGGGAGCAACCGTGTCCAGAGAGAAAGAGAGAGATGGGGCAAGCATCCAAAGGAAGGGAGGTCAGACTGGCTGAGAGCTAATAACCAGATGATTACAAGGAGATACTCCAGCCGTGAGTAGCAAACTCCGTCACAGAAACAGTTAGATCAATACATTTGACTTGATTGTCTATGTAGTTGCGATCGCAATATATTATATACTGTGACAGAGTTAGACCAGAAGGATATAAGAGAGAGGTCCTATTGGGATCCAGGAAGTGGGCAGGCGGATCAATCTCAGGATGAGCAGGTCCCTGTTCCCTGGATAGCCAAACAGAGGCTACTCCAGGCCAAGACACCTGACGCCAATTAACCAGTTAAGGTTGTTAGGCTAAATCCAGCACCTGATCCCAATTAACTGGTAAAGGGTCAGGTAAGTCCATTAGGCTAATGGAGTCAGCTGGAACCAATCAAGGTCTCATTCACACTGCTTAAAAGCTCTCCTTTCCAGTTCCCTTGAGAGAGCCTAGGTGAAAGGAGCTGGAGAAGCTGCAGCATTGCTGTATCCTGAGATAAGTGTGAAGCTAGGTAAAGGGGACCATGGAGAAGTGGCCCAGCAAAGCAAAGCAGCATCAGGGGTGAAGGGAAAGCTGCTATCATTAGGGTCCCTAGGCCGGAACCTGGAGTAGAGGGTGGGCCTGGGTTCTCTCCCGCCTCCCTCTAAATACTCTACAGAGATCCCTTTGAGAGGGGAAGCAAGACTCAGTCCAGTCAGGAGGCCAAACTGCACCCCCTGAGCTCTACAAAGCAACAGAGACTGTGGAGTATCTCCCATACAGGCCGGTGATGAAAGTAACTCAATAGGCTGTGTCTCTTGCTGCTACATTGAGAAAGGGAGGTCACACTGGGGCCTTACTGAATTTCAGAGGCCACTTAATCTGCCCAGAAATGTGGGACCCACCAACACAGGCTCAGAACTTGGTCACAATACATATACACATTCTTTATCAGGGGCTGTGACACTTATGGGGGCATGGCCAAGGATTGCATCCCAGAAGCATTGCTGTCCCATTGCTAGGGGACCTCCCCTCCCTCCAGCCTCCTCTCCACTTAAGTGAACTAAAATAGCAGCCCCAGATTTCCAAAAAGAGGGGAGCTCTGATTGGTTCTTTACCCCATGGACCATATGACTGGGAGAGAGGAGGTAGTCCTTCCCTCTTGGGTGTCTGTTGAAAAGGGAGAGGGGGCAGGGGACATCAAATTCCTCTCACAAAGTAATTGACAGTTTTTTCAGTTTTCCTAATTCTCAACTGGGAAACCACTGAGTTTGGGAACCTAACCATTGTGAAGGGAGTGACTGCCTAACAGCTACTTCAGCCAGCTACCTTCTACAGCTGAATCATTGACAGTTACTTCAGCCAGGAGGAAAAGCAGAAAGCTTATAGCTAAGCTTGCTACCCCAGTATGAGTACAAGTCAGACTACCCCTTGTAACTAAGAAGCTATTTTGAGATCCAGACCACTCTGGACCTCTCTGACAAGATGGACACTGGACCACAGTGTGCCTGCAATGTCTAAAAGTGCAACAGTACCTAGACTTGGTGACTGTGTAAAGTGATCAGAACAGAAAAACAAAACAGACTTATGGCATGTACATTTATTTTAAAAATTAGTCATATTTGTATATATTTGTCAAGCAGTCTGCCATGACTTTAGAGCGTGAATACTGATTTCATGACAAACTGTTGATAATCAGGGCACAAACCCCAAACGGGTTGAGAGTTCTAGATTTCACAAACCATTTATTAAGTGTAAAGTCCCCACGCAAATATAAAAGCTTTTACATTGAGTCACAAACAGTCTCCTTCAGTATCTCCTTCACTGTGTCCTGCCGCCCAGGTAAGCCTATCTTTATGATAAATGGTCCCGTACACCACAAATCACAGCAATATTCAGGTTAGTCCCAGTCCCAACGGACCAGTCACATACTCCCGGTCAATTCCTTTTTAAATCCCACACCAAAGACAACACTTGCAGCCAATCCTATAGTAAACTATCTAAGAATTTATTAACTAGGAAAAGGAAACAAGAGTTATTTACAAGATTAAAGCAGGTAAACATACCTATACAAATAAGTTACATTTTCAAGTTTCAAAAGGTAATAGAAGTTTCTACAATAAGCAAATGCAATACGTCCTTTAGGGTAAACCCAGGCTAAGCATTCTGGTCCCCTTGCTTATGCTTAGAAAACCTTGCTCCTCAGAGTCCAAGCAGCATAAAATTCTGTTCCTTCTTCTTAGAGATTTAAATTCCCCTACCCTCCCTTTGCTCTGAGCTACAAACTCAGCTGATTGCGGGGAGGGGGGTGGAGAGAGAATTCACTGAATGACTCATCTCCAGGGTGGGGAGCAGAGAGAGTATAACTTGTTCTTGTAATTGTTGTGCTTATAATTTCTATTGTTTAAATTTTATAGGAATTCTTTGTTATTTAAGAATTGTGTACTTATTTATGAAGGGAGTACAGTATCAACTGTTAGGGTGGATTACTCATTATTTCCCCAAGAGACACCAGCATTAGAGTAGCATTTGATTTCCCCAGATCTCCAGTGGGGAGAGTCATGAATTCAGCAGGGATTGGTAGAATGACCTGGGACCTCAGGATGTAAAGCAGACTTCTGATGGTGTTTAACCTCGCCTCCACCCCCATCACTGGCAAGGCGAGCAAATGCACCCAAATAGCCTCTTCCTGTGGCGAGGTGAGCAGCTAATTGGTTCTGAGCTAGCAGGGGCAGAGCTAAATCATAATAAGTAGACTGAATGAGCAGAAGAGACAGGTCTCTGCAACTGAGAAAAGTCCAGGATTAGGGTAATAGATATAACAGGGGCAGCATAGGTTCTTGCAAGAGAAGTCCCAAGATAGGGTTTTGCAAGTAGAAGCAGCTTTCAATACCACAAGGGGGCAGAATAATTATCCAGATTCATTTGGTACCCCTCAAAGAGTTTGAACTTTGTGACGTGGACTGAGTGCTGAGCCACAGAAGACCTGGAGCCAGATCAGATGGCCAGCAAGAGACACTGGATTCCAGTGACATCGCACCTGGATGCAAGGCAGCAGTTCAAGGGTGAACGTGCCCTCTCATATTGGTACCAGAAGTAGGATTCTGGGGACCCCAAGGAAGATACCAGCTAGGTTAGGGGCAGGAACAGTTGGACACACTAAGGCTTTTTTTCCCTTTGTGGAACATGGAGGATGCAGTCTGGATGCTGGCAGCCCAGCAGGAGGAGCAGCTGCATGCTCTTTTATTGTATCTACTATAAGGACAGCAAGAACATTTCCTTCAATGCCTAGAAAATGGACCCCAAGGACCTGGCTAATTTCAGGAGAAGAAAATTCTGCCAGACCAGCAGCCACCCTGGCAAACCTGGGTCCAGGTGATAAGACAGAGGTGGTTTTGCGCATTTCCGAGAGAGTAGCAACGGCAGCAAAGTGGCCCAAATCCTTTTTTGCAGCCTGAGTCACCCCATTCCTCTTAGGAGCACCTCAAGCAGCCCATTGAGCTTTGTCCGATAAGCAGGCACAGCCTTACAAAATTGTAAAAAGAGCCATTGTAGATAGTTTGGGACTGACCTCTGAAGCATACCGTCACTCGTTTAGGATAGAGTTTTTCCTATGTGGGGGGAGGGTGCACTCTAGAGAGACAGCATATTTACAGCATCTAGCAACACGATGGTTGCAGTCTGACACAAGTTCCTAGGACAAGGAAGTGCATTTTGTAGTCTTAGAATAATTCCTAAGGGTCTTGCCTGCTGGAGCATAAAGTTGGGTCCAGAGGCTTTGACTGACTTCTATTGATGAGGCCATGGCATGGGTGGAGGCCTATATGGAGGCCGATAATGCTGACCACCCAAACAAGGGCTTAATTCAAGGGGACTATTCCAAGGAAAGCAACGTGATGCAGAATCCCTGACCGTAGGACAGCAAGGGGGACATACAGGGAGATATATTCTGAAGCAATTTGGTACCTAAGAAATTGGAAGAGGTAGCAGCACTGCACTCATCACCAGGTATCTGAAATAGGCACCCAGGAATTGATCAGAAGAATACTGTAGTGTACTTCCATTGTTGCCAACTAGGTCATATAAGAAAGGATTGTCCACTTACGGGGTGAGAATATTTGGACTGATATTCCAGCCAAGTCTGGGGATTGGGATGTTCCCTCAGTAGAGGTCGCATTCCAGCCTGCCAGATAACTGCTAAAATTGCTGGATGCAAAATGAGAGGACTGATTGACTCCTGATGAGGGAAGATGCTAGTTTGAGAGAGTAGTCTAGGAACTGTGGAAATAGATGGTAAGAAATTTCCCCTGGCCCATAATTATAGACATAATCTGGCCTAATTTCCAAGATCATTTCAAGAAGTGGTACTGTGTGGACAAACTGACCGAAAGGCGACCATTGCAAGGACATGCATAGTTGGATCAGGCAGCCCAGAGATGAGACCTATGTGCGCAAACTCAGTGGACTGAGGGAAGTTACTCAAGAGTTGAACAAGAGATGCCAGGTCAAATACAGACCTGGGAGACAGTTATAGAAGCAAACCAATAGCTGGAGGAACCAAAAACCTTACAACAGAGAAGGCCACAAAACAAGAGCAAGAACTGATTCAGACAAGACTAGATTGGGTATTTGAAAAGAATTGTCAGAAGCAACTTGAAGGGGAGCAAACTGCACTGCGAACCATGGAAATGTGACAAGGAGCCCTGATCTCTGGAAGCTGAGAACGGGCCCCAGTGGAAGAGGAAACTAATTGAGTGAGTTCATAGGGTATAGATATCCTGAGTGAGGAGACAGAAGACGATGCCTTGATCGTAGACCCAGACCTGCCGCTCCAAGGGTTACCACAGGAGGCCAGACCAATCAGAAAGAGTACACAAATCAGAGAGTTTTAACTGCTGTAGAGGAAGCCCTATAAATACACACCCAAGATGGAGAATACTGGAAGAAATGTTATGCTGATGTGCTAAATGTTAATTCACCCAAGTAAAACTAAGAGGAAGAGCTGAAGCAACTGCAGGGCCCTGTACAGTGACAGGGAGAGAGTAACCTGATGGGTACTACATTAAAGGTGTGTGTGTGGTTTAACTCCCATTGCCTACTAGGCTAGCAAACACACCCAATTAGTCATGTTCTGCACAAGAGGGAGAGGGGGCAAGTAGCTAATTGGATCCCAACCAGAAAGAGCATGGCTGAGCCATAATAAATAGATAGAGAGACTGCAGAGGGGACAGTTTTTCTGGCTAAGAGAAGCCTAGAGTTTGGGTAACAGCCAGATATCACGTAGTATACTACAAATGTAATGAAAGGGAAGCCCTGAGAGAGTTTTGCAAGTAGAAGGAAAAGACCTCAGCATCCAAAGGAGCAGAAGATTTATTCAGATTAATTTGGACGTGTTTGCAATACCATGGAAGAGTTTTGAACTTTGACTTGGTCAGAGAGCTGAGCTACAGACAACCTGGAACCAGAGGTGCTGGAGCCAGAGATGCCAGTGACTTTATGGCCAAATGGAAGGGGGCTCCCCAAGGGTTAGTGTCCCCCAACAATGCTCCATGCCACCTGAGTTTATTCTCAGTCAGAGACGCCAGGTGGATTGCATATGGCTTGTGTGAAGAGTTGCATAAATGTTATATAGTTTATGGTGGTGAGGAAGTTAAAATTCTTCCCTGGAGTAAAGAAAAGAAGTTGTCTGTTCCCTGAGGTAAAAATCTCTACTGTCGGGAATGAAGGTAGTAGATGCCCCTCTAGGTGAGGCTGACTGAGGTAACCCAGCAATGATGGAATCGTCTGGGATTAATTAAAGATGTGGCCCAGATACACTTAGGGAGAGTATCAGAGCTGACCTAAATATTAGAGGGCGGGGGAGGTGCTCACTTGCTCTCTCTCTCCCTCCTTTGTAGTAATCAACTCTGACACCCAAAGCTAAGCCCCATGAAGTCAGAAGAGAAATGGCTTCTAGGAATAAGCCTGAGAGAAAGGAAACTTATTGCTTTTCTTTTTGTTTATATGATAAACCTGCTTGTTTGATGGCCTGAAGATAAGACCAAAAAAATCATTTAAAACCTGAGATTTATCTTGGTGTATTTTGTTAGCTGATATGGAGCCAACCAATTTTTTTATTTGGCCTGGCTGGAATCAAACAATGGTTCAGAATGCATGTCCCAAAGAGCAAGGAGGCTGTTTAGCATTACGCAAGTTTTCTGAAGCTCCCAGTTTGCCCTGAGCCATTTTCTTTATTACCAAGGGCCTAATTTTCAAACAAAAATGTTTTCACCAATTTCATCAATATTGTGTTTATGTTCTACAAACAATTAGACATACTTTCCATTATGTTGTTGAAATTAAAAACAGTAAAGGGAACAGCTTTGCCCCAAGTTATATTGGGGGCAGTTCCATTGAGTAGCCCCTTGAGTATTAGGACAGATTTGAGAATGAATATGTAATTGCTACTGTTCTTATTTGAAGTCCTGCAAATACAAGTTACTTCCTTCCCAGTTCTTTTCATGTTACAAGTAGATGAAAAATTAAACTGGTTTCAAGAGCAAGGATTTTACAAAGTGGGAAAAATTAATTAGGCTCTAGCTTAATATCTGCTCACTGTAAATCCCCTTTTTCTAAAGGAAGGTTCCTCTGTTGATAAACTCAAAGTAAAACAGTTGAATTATACTATGCAGTGTATTTATTGTACAAAATAAAGATTTGCTTCTGTCCTCCAATCTGTATGAGGGTATTTGTGAAAAACAATGTTCTAGTCCTATTGTGAAAACAAATTATGTGAACAGTCCCATTAAAGTAATTAGGATTACTTATATAAATAAAGGTTTGCAGGGTTGGGCCACAACTGAGCTTTGTGAGTGTCTCACATCATCAATATTACTGACTTCACGTGCTAAAACATTATGAGTTGGGTGCTCCACCCCAAAACCATGAGATTAAAAAAGCTTTATTTACCTTTTGTATTTTATGCCTTTAAGGTTCATTTTCAAGCCTTTTTCCAAAACCATGAAGCCTAGAATGAGTATAAGCTTTCAGAAAAACAAATATAATTCTTGTTTTAAAATAGTGAGTGTTGGGAACATTGCATCTTCTCAAAAGAGGATTAATTCTTATCCAACTGGCTTTATTTGATATGTTGAAACTCTAAAAGAGTCAAAAGGGGGAAGTTTTAGCATAACATTACTGATTTGTACTTTACTAACTAAAGATCTGATAAATCTAAATCTAGTAATAGGTGGCCTGATCATGCAAGATGCTGTGTTCCCTCAAGTGCTGCTGCTGCTCCAAGTTACACAGTTGCAATTCCCACTGACTGTCCCATGTCTAACAGAATGAAAGTCTAATCAGATTTCTGGTGTGAAAGCATACTAACTGGAATAACCATGCCTTCCACTGTTTAAGAATTCTTTTCATATGGTAACACTACAGGAGTGGAAGTCACTCAGCATCCAGGAGAAGATGCTCAGTTACTGGCAGGATCAGGCTGTTACTCTCTGTAATCACCACAGATATGCACATGTTAAGAAGTTGTCTAGGAGCATGTTTTTATGCTTAATATGTATTTATGTAAAGCTTCTGATTTCAATAATAATAAATGTCACATTATGCGTGTTGGTGATGATCCTCGAAACATTCTGGTTCCATCAAACATACTTGGAAGTAAAACACATAATCCTGCTCCCATAAATTTCATGCTAGTTAGAGTAAAACTCTTCTACTTTTCTCCAAAGCAGTATTGAGAAAGTTTAAAAGATATGAAGTAGCAATATTCTCAACTATATTTTTTAAAATTGCATTTGTTTTGGAAATTGCTTACTTTGGAGTGAGAAAAACGTGCATCGTTTTAACTTTTATACCACTACTGAGGCTTTGATCCAGGAAAACAACCCTGTTCAGGACAATACTTAGTGTGCGAATAGAACAGAGATGGACTTAAGCACGTGCTTAAGTGCTTTTCTGAATCGGGCATGAGAAAATTGAACAAGATGGAATTTCTGTATCCAAAATGTGTGGTGTGGTTACAGCAATTTATTATGCATGCCAGGGAGGTAAAAAGGTGTGTAACACATCAGCATTTCAACTATGGATTCAGCTTCTCCACCAGAACATGACTGAACAAGTAGTTTAACTGTAAAAGCTAAATCAAGAAATAAGTTTAAAGGTAGCTTTGTCAGGTTGTTTAGATCTGGAATTTAAGTTATGTTAAGAGAAAATGTTGTTTAGTTCCAATTAAATCTGTCTAGATTTTCACATTGTTTTAGAGTGTTTGAAATACCAGTCATTAGTGATGACTTACTGATAGTCTAATGCACAGTAAGACTCTTAAAATTAATTATCAGTTGTATCATTGCTAGTACGTAATATGGCAACAACTGTTTAACTTTTTTTCTTTAAAATATATTCAGTTAGCTGAAACTAAAGAAAAGTAGTCCATTTTAAGGTAATGTCCTAGCTCGGATCTGTGTGTAAACTCTTTAATGACACTACATTAGGGTTACATCCTAGTTTTCCAGGATGTTGGGGTTGGGTTTTTTGTTTGTTTGTTTGTTTGAGCCTCCATCCTCTGTCCTGGCAGATTTCTCAAACAGGAAATTTTTACAGAACAAATGCTATGGTTCAGAAAGACCCTTGATTGGTCTGCTTCATTATTGCTCCCTCCCCTGTAGCCATAGTTAATTGGTCCATTCCCCTGCAGTCACAGCTGCCAGATCCCTCCCACCGCGGCCCCAGCTCCTAGCCCTGGGGACAGGGTCCTGCAGGAAGTTGCTGACTAACCCCACATTCTGGGCTTGCACCTGCCACTGTGACAGAGAGTGACCCTGGCCTCCACCTCTAGTGCATACCCCTGCTGCAGGTACCTCCTCCAGTACCCCCGAACTACATCTCTCCCCTCTATTTCTCCCTCCCTCCCCACACCCCAGCTCTTCTCTGCCCCTCCCCCACAGTGTCCTTTTTGGCAACCTGAAATAGGGTAACCCTACCCTACAAGAGTGCTGCTAAGACCAGGTCCTATGAAGTGAAAAGGGTGAAGCCATTGCTCCTGGAACACACACACTGTACATTTGGGAGTGGAAGCTCAAAAATTAAACTCTGACTGTTTTAGAAGTGTATTCAAAAGTTAATACAATGCCAGCAAAATAAGGAGTTATGCATCACAAAAGCAAATGTTATCTTAAGACTGAATAAACAGTGTAAGTATAAAAGGAAGTATAATATTCTGTTATTTATTTTAATTTTAAATTAAAAGGCTCACAATTATCCTAATAGCCATTAAGGCTGAAAAACAGGATAATGAATTATCAGAGTACAAAAGCTAGTCTTAATATGTGAAACAACAGCACCTAGAAATAGCATACATTGATTGGAACGCTATAAACATTGTAGATGTGTTAAAGCAGCATTTCTCAAACTGAGGGTCCAGTATTGTAGGGGGTTCACAGAATTACCCTTACTTCTGTGCTGCTGCTGGTGGCTGCACTGCCTTCAGAGCTGGGCGACTGGAGAGCAGCAATGGCTGCTGGCCTGGTGCCCAGCTCTGAAGGCAGCACTGCCGCCAGTATCAGCATAGTTGTAAGGGTGGCATTTTTTGAGAGGGAAGAGAGGTAATAGCAGCCTGAAATATTTTCAGAGAGGGGGCCCAACAAAATAAAATTGAGAATCCCTGTGTTAGAGCATCAGAAACTTTTCTTATCAGAAAAAATACTTAATAGCCACTACCAACTATATAATAGCCATCAGTGCTTGGTAATTAATGAGCAATAATTTGGATACTTCACTACAAGCAAAATCATACCTAAGAGTAACTAAAGTATTTTTCCAGTACATCCTAAAGATTGTATTGTAGTATAAAGCAAGGCACTACACAATATATTCAGCTCATTTTCTGCTGTGATGGATTGAAATATGAGATGTTAGTGGTGATGCTGCAGGAGAGAAATTATGATTTAGGCACGACAAGAGTATGTTGGGTTAAATTTCATGAAAAGTCTCAACACTAAAAAATATCTTTATAGAAGTGACAGAAAGGTAGCAAGATGCATTATATGCCAAGAACATTCATATAAGCAGTGAAATACTAATGGATAATTTTGATAAGAGTTCAAAGCAAATTCTATGAATTAGAATGAGAGAATAGTAAATGAGAATTAAGTTAGTGTCTGCTACAGACTATTAAATCAGGAAGACAGGGTAGTTAAGATGAAGTGTTTGCGAATTAGATGTCAAGACCTGGAGCTCCTGATATTACCAAGATTTCTTTCATTCATACACATAAAATTGACTGGGACAGAAAACCACCAACCATTCAAAGTGATATAAAATTAAAAGCCTGTAGTTCTGTTAATCTTAGACTTTTTTATTGTTATTTTTATGGACACAGACATTCTACCTTTCCTCCATCATTCCATATGCCAATGTGAAGCCTGCTGAATTATTCCAAACCATGAATTTCTTTATTAATCTGGAATTTCTTCACACAACTCTAGAACCCAACACCTGCTGCTATAGGAACTATTAGCATCTCTCCTCAAAGAAAATTACTTGTATGTAAGAAGGTCTTTCTGCACAACAGAAATCATGCAACAATCCTAGGCCTGACTGCATGATACTTTCCCCTTTATGAACTCAAACCCTTTTACACAATAGGAAGTCTGAGAAGCACTGCAGAGAAACTGAGCCTAACCTTGACTAATCCATTCTCCTCTTCGCTAGCAAAAGTGAATTGAGAGCAACTGGGATTCTAATAACTGAGATCACCAACCCTTAGGGAAATTCACCATTGTCTCTAAAGTAAGTCACAATTTGGCCAGTATTTAAAAAATCATCCCTTGATACAACAATCTTTCCATCTATTGCCTCTAGTATCTAACCTCCCAACCTTGTGTAATTGAGAAACTCACCAAGGCTTGCCTCCAACTCTGTGTCAATACTGTCAAGGTTCTGGAATCTTCCTGGGTGTCAGCAGCACCCCTACTGTATGCTGAAATCACTTAAGAGCTAAAGAAATCACTGAGCACTGTCTTAAGTAGGGGGGCCTGGAAAAAGTGCAGAGTGGCTGGTGCAGCAGAGCAGTCTGTGTGTCGGCTAGCAGGACGGCTAGCGGAGTGACTGGTGCAGCAGAGCTGTCTGTCGACTAGCGGAGGTGTTGGTGCTGCGGGCAGAGTGACCGATGCAGCAGAGCTGTCTGTCTGTCAACTAGCAGAGGCGTTGGTGCTGCAGGCAGAGTGACCGGCGCGGCAGAGCTGTCTGTGTGTTGGCTAGCAGAGCAGCTAGCGGATCAACGGGCAGAGTGGTTCGTAGGACAGCCAGCGGAGCGGAGCAGAGCCGATTGCGGTGAGAGCTGCAGTGGAACCCCACGGAGAGGCGGCGCAGTCGGCCTTGGACCACGTAAGGTGCCCCGTGCCCTACCCTCCATCTCCACCCAGGCTGGAGGTAAGACTCTGCCAATTGACTTTTGAACTCTGCACGGACCAAGAACAGAGACTCTTGGGCTGTTGGACTTTTGGGACTATCGAGTGACTTTTTGGGGTTGTGGAACTCAAGAGCCAAAGGGAAGGCCACGGCCTATTTGCTGGGAGGGGGGCTTCTGGTTCATGGTTTGGTTTATTAACCTTGTTTGTGGTGTTTCCCCAATATAATGCCACATTGTTTCTCCCTGTTATTAAAAGGCTTTGGTACACTCAGACTCTGTGCTTGCGAGAGGGGAAGTATTGTCTCTTACAGACGCCCAGAGGAGTGGTATAAGGTTGTCCCAGGTCACTGGGTGGGGGCTCGAGCCGGTTTTTGTATTGTGCTATTGGAATGGAACCCCTGGATACTGAACCCGGCCCTTGTTGCTGCCAACTCTGACGGGCAGAAGGGTTACATGTACAAGTCAGGAGATATGTATTCTGTTCCATTCCATACACTCCTTGAGTGACACAACCTTTTCCCCCCTTCCCCATATGTAAAATGAGGAAAACCACGTTACCCTTCTACATGTGAGATTTAACTCTCGTAAAGTACTTTGAAATCCTCTGGTAGAAGGTGCTATTGAAGTGTAAACTATAATATCTCAACAAAAGATAGCAGTATTGATGTTGATCAAAGTTAAAATGAAGCTAGATAAACTTTCAGTTCACTTATTAAAGTGCTAAAATGTTTATAAATCTTATTTCAGGAAACAAATAATAAAATAATGAAAAACATTAATCAGTATACAGGATATACAAATAAATAAGTCAGTGTCTATTAGTTGACAGTTGCCAACTTGTCTTTTTAAAAAGCAATCAACTGCAAGGTTGCACATATACTAAAGTCCCAGTGTCTCACATAGCAAAATATCAGAGTAAATGAAAATTCTGGCAGCTGAACTTCAAAGATTCCTAGGTATAATGTGCTCAAGATAAAATTATTCTGATGAATTCCTACAATTCATTGCTGTTTTGAAGTGACTTGGGGAAGGGAGTGGCAGTTCATGGGGGAGGTGTGGGGGGATTTGGTTTTGACCTTTTCTGAATTAAAACAGCAGCTTTAATATAAAATAAATAAATAAAATCAGACCTAAAACTACTACGAAATTGAACAAGTCCTGGTACAACCATAAGCATTGGTCAAGCATGAAAGGCTGTAAACAAAAAAACCCATCCGTCCCTCTGACAAGAGGGTTACAGTTAGGCACCTTTGCAATTTTATGTACAGGGAAGCTTTTATAGCACCTTATGTTTATATCTTATTAGTAGACAAGGTATTTTGCTTTTATGATCAATAAACTTCATTAAAAGCTTCTTTCAATAACTGTGGTAATATAAATCTAAAGCGTTTTACTTTGGGGAAAATATTTATTCAGGACACAACAGTTAACAAGGGTATCCAAATATTGGTTTGTCAGATGCTAGCAAAATGCATGAGACTGACATTTTCTAGCAGCCCTGCTGCAGAGTGGCTTAAAGGATTGGTAATTAGATACTTCACCTTTAGGTCACAGAAGGTCATTGGTTCAAGTACAGCATAGGCTAGTAATGACTAAAAATAATACTATCTGACAGCTATTTAGAGGCCTATGTGAAATGCATTAGTGATCTTAATACAATGCTTAGTAGACATGTATCAATGCTTGAAAATGAAGGTGTTTGGCAGCCTTCTTAGAAATGTTTGCATAAAAATTCTGCATGTGGCTTACCTCAGCTGAGGTAGGTAGACAAAAAAGTTAGCTTTCTAACTAAATTCCCTAGTCCTCTTCTCTGAATAAGGACAATGGGACTGAGCTCTTGAGGTTTATGCAGTATGCCAAAGCAGGGCAAGCCACTATTGGTAACTTCTGAGGTTATGTTTACACTACCAGTTCAACAACAAAACTTTTGTCTTTCAGAAGCGTTAAACCCACTTCCCCCAAGCAAAAGCACAACAAGCGTCTCCCGCGGACAACACAAACACCGCTAGTTGGGGGTAGAAGTTTTTTGTCAGCAGGAGAGCCAACAAACAGTGGCTACGCTGCGTGACTTTTAGCCGCACAGCTGTGGCGACACAGCCATGTCGTTAAAAGCTGTGTAGTGTAGACATAGCCTTAGTATTGTCATAACTTAACTGGTAGAAAAAAGCTTAACTGGTAGAAAAAATAGTTATTAACTCCTTTGAAAAAATACAATAAATTATAAATACCTGAAATCACTTCTAAGCTTATTATGATTTAGAATCCTAGGAGATCCACTCAAGATAGAGACGTCATTCTATTGGGCACTGTACAAATAAACAGTAGGGGTAGGTCTTCACTACCTGCCGGATTGGCGGGTAGCAATCAATCTTTTGGTGATCGATTTATCGCATCTCGTTAAGATGCGATAAATCGATTGCCAGCAGCGTCCCAGTCGACTCCGGAACTCCAGCTCGCCGCGAGGCGCAAGCTGGAGTCGACAGGGGAACGCACTGCCGACCGCCGCTGCCATGAGGACAGCAGGTAAGTCTGCTGAAGATACGTCGACTTCAGCTACATTATTCACGTAGCTGAAGTTGTGTATCTTCAGTCGACCCCTCCCCCTAGTGTAGACCAGCCCTAGGTAACACAGTAGGTCAGTGGCAATGCCAAACATAGAACTCGGCACAGGACTAGGAGTCAGGAGACCTCAGTCCACTCGGCCGCACTGCTTCCCAGTGGGCATCTGCTTTGTAGCAGCCTTATGAAGCCATGATTCTTTTGTGAGGGAAAAAAGCATTTTATCTGCCAAGTGCGTTGACTGTTGTCCTCACGCAATTTATAGGAGAGCTAATCAGGTGCAGGGCTTGAAAAATCCATTTGCCTGGGGTGAGTGTAAATCTTTCCGTGATAACTGAGGAGGCCTTATTCATCACCTTTTACAGAATTTAAATTTTCATTTAAAAACAATTGCTTCTTGCAATGACCTTACAAATGTGAACTGAACAGGTCTGCTGACAGGGGAGGCGGGGCAAAGGGGGCAATTGTCCACGTGCCCCGCTGATTGAAAAGGGCCTGGAGGTCCCTAGCCACTGCCAACAGTGCAGCAGAGCCAAGGCAGGCTTCCTGTCCGCTCTCCCTCCGTGCTGCTCCTGGAAGCGGCTGGAACAACCCTGCAGCCCCGGGAATTGCAGCCAATGGGAGCTGTGGGGCCGGTGCCAGCGGTGCATGGAGAATCCCTCCTCCCCACCTCTCCTGACCATGTGCCACTGACAAAGGGGTGTACCTGTTGCATTCGGGAGCTGCTTGAGGCAAACAACTCCCTAACCCCAAACTCCCTCCCAGAGCCCAACCCCTCACCCCCTTCTGCATCCAAATCCTCTCCTAGAGCCCATAGTCCCTCCTGCACCCAAGCTCCTTCCCAGAGCCTGCATCCCACACTCCAGCCCCCTGCCACAGCCTGGTGAAAGTGAATGAGAGTGGGGGAGAGCGAGCAACCGAGGGAGGGGGGATGGAGTGAGCAGGGGGCTGGACAGGGACATGGTCTCAGGGAAGGGGCAGGGCAAGAATCTTTGTATTTGTGCAATTAGACAGTTGGCAACCCTGCTGGGCAGGCACGCAGAAGCTCTGGCTGTGCTGGAAGAGCACAGCCAGCAGCTCACTGGGCACCTGCCAGCACAGGTGCAGCACCACCCAAATGTCAGGTGGACTGTGTCTGCATAGCTGTGGCTTGTGGGGGCAGGGGCATTGACTATTCTACCCTGCAATTGCTGTCAGCAGGCCTGGAATTGACACAGTAGTGTCTTCCTCAGCCTGCTGACTGACAGCTTCAATGATTGTTACTGAGCAAGCAGCAGCTGAGTGAAATGACAAGACTCTAGTCAGTTTTACAATCACATTGTGGGCAGCACTAAAATAGTCAATTATTTCTTTCTTCTGCTGCTCCCAGAAATGGACATTAGCAAAAAGAGACGTTAGAGGAGACCTTTTTTTTTTTATTTTATTTTTTTTTGCAGTAGACGCCACTGGGCTCTGAAAGGCAAAGAAAGATATCCCCCCTCTTTCACCCTTCACTTCAAATTTAGAATGAGCATCTTAGTGGGGGGTCTCAGATCTTGCCTTTCATATTTCTCATATTTCGTATTTAGTAGGTGTCCAGTAAACTTTTCAAATTCTAGCTATAACTCTCACTGGAACACACACACAAAGTTAAGCACTTGTGCAAGTGATTGCATGTTTGGAGTCTTTAACTGTACCTTTAACTCAGCTTTAACCTATTTAGTTTTTTGCATCAAGCTATTAGAATGGGGAAAATGTTAATACTACTAACAGTGCTGTATTAGTTTTGTGGACTAACAGACTTCCGTTTCCAAGTGTATAACGCACTATATTTCTTATTTTTTTTAAAAAAAATCTTTCAAGGGGAATCCTATTCATATGCAATATCTTGTTCTAAAGTAACTATTGCTGAAAAGTCAATGTTCAGGATTGTTGGATTTAGACGATTCCTGCAGTGTGAACAAGAATTTGAAAAAGACCTCAGTAATCTGACTGATTATACAAAAGCAGAACTGATAAATAAACAAAACAAAATTGTTTTTACGTGGCTGCTTTCCTGATAACTGCACTTGAACTACTACACTTTTTTCCACAACTGTTGCAGAAGATAATACAGAATGCTTAACTTTCAGGGCAGTTCATTTTTATCAGAAGAGTGCAAATTGTGGAAAGTCTTAGGCTGGCCTAAGACTACTGTCAGAAATACAAGCCAAAATTTTAGAAAAAAGTCAGTGACTTCAGGAATTATATTGAAATAACCATTGTTATTTGCTTAGACTGTGTACAATTTGTTTCTGGTACACCAGTTTAATACTATGGAGAAAAACAATACTCAACTTCAATGGGTCTATTCAACAGGATGAAAGTTAAGCATGTAGGTTGAATGGTATTGGCCTGAAATTAGTTATACAGAAACTTGGGAAGTTATTTTGCTTATTGCTGCAACAGCTAGCATGGTGTAGGGGAATATAGTTTATTCTTTAGAGTAAAAATATCTACAAGGTATTCCTTCTTTTCAATATTTAAGGAATAAGATTTGCTAGACAGGGCACACACATGCTAAATCATTTTTAAGGCTTGACAACCTGGGCTCGGTTCTTGGGTGTGTGCACCTGCCCCATTACAGGTGGAAACTTGCAGAGTTCCCATACATCAAATTACAAACATGCAGAGGAAAATAAAGTAAAAGTAGTATTTTATGACAGAGGTCTGGTACAATCACGGTCCCAATCTGGTATGATGGTCTTTTTTTTTTTTTAAAAAAAGGCAGTTATAAAACCCCGTGAACTCTCTCTCTCTCTCTTTCCAAGCCAATGTAAAGGCTTAAACCCGGAACTGATCCTTTCTTCCACCTCACCAAGCTAGGAGCGGCAGGTTGCGTTTGCACACCTCATCCCAACTTTACTCCTACAAATCCACCTCCTTAGTGAGACGTGTGAAAAGGCAACCTACAGTCAATATGAAAAAACCTTCAGGGCTGTAAATCAGCCACGTGGAGCTGTCGCTGCTGCTGCGGTGACTTCCTGCTTCTGATCATTTGAGCTGCTGGGTGCAGCTCAGCAGGGAAAAGACGAGACGAGCAGCAGAGGAATCGGGCAGTTAAGGGTAGAGGGGTGGAGAAAAAGTTTGTGCCTGCAGCACAGCGACGGACTGAGCAGAGGGCGGCAGCAGCCGGCGGCGGCGGCAAGGCAGCAGATCAGCAGCCAGGGATCGGGGTAGAGCTGAAGAGAGGAGCAGCAGCGGAGAGAAGGCGGCTGGAGCGAGCGGGGGGCGCAACGCTAGGCGCGGGCGGGAGGCAGCCGAGCCCGGCTCCGGGCTGGGGAGCGGGTAGCTCGCGGGGGGCAGCGGGAGTGGTAAGCGGGATCAGGGTGTAGCGCCGGCGGCCCGCCGGGGCTCGGGCCGGCGGGGAGGATGCGGCTGAAGCTGGGCTTTTTGCTGCGCGCCGTGCTGCTGGCGGGCAGCTTCCTGGGGCTGCTGCTGCTCTGGTCCTCGCTGTCCCCCCGCGCCGAGGAGCCGAGCCCGCAGGGCAGGATGCGGGTGAGTGCGCGCTCCGGCGGGGCGGGGTCTCCCCCCAGTGCGGGGGACGGGGAAGGGGTGTCTCCCGGCCCGCCCAGCCCGCTCCAGGAAAGGCGGCCGCTCCCGGCACGGCCCCCGCCCTTCTCCGGCTGGTGCCCAGGCTGCGGCCTGTGGCGTTTGAAGGCCCGACCGGGGAGCTGCGGCCCCGGGCAGAAGCTGCTGCGGCCGGCCTGGCCAGCCGGGCTCCCCACAGCGCCCCTCCGCCCGGGCACCATGCCTGGGCGTCCCTGCTGCAGAGCACGGGTGGGGCGGGCTTCGCTGTGGCGGGCAGTCGGGATTCGAGCCCCGCTGGGCGCCCAGCGCCCCCGGGCCTGCCCTGACCCTGTGGCGCCGGGTAGGGGGAGTCCCGCCCACTTCCGAGGCGGTCGATACCCGTGAGGGGACTAGGCTGCGGCCTGTGCAGCCCCCCGGTGCAGCGGCAGCCTAGCCCCTAGAGACGCGGACTTGGGGTGGGGGGGGTGCAGCTTTCCCTCGCCGCCGGTCTGGGGGAGTGGCGGCGGCGGCGGTGTGCAGCGCCGACTGCAACGTCTCTGGGCAGCCTAGGGAGGATCAGAGACATTGACTCGAGAAGGAAGACGGACAGGAGTTGAGGCTCTGGGTGTATCCTGCACTCACCGGGTTCACTAGAGCGACACTGGACACCCACACGCCCTAGAAGAGATGGGAAGGGCTCTGTTAGCTCGCGCCCACAGGTGGGAGGAAATGTCCAGCCTTCTGCGAACTAAGTGGCAGGAGCAAGAGCTGCACAGGTGTACGTGGCTAGCTGGAGTTAGTTTCAGTCAGAGGCAGTCTTTTGTGTACAAAACAATTCCCTTACCTTGTTCGTTCTGGGTAAAGCATATGCCTGAGCCAGTGCTCTTCACTGCAGTAAACAGTAGCTTGAACAGTGATCTCCTAATTGTCAAACACTTGATATGCACCTCAACCTCCGGTCCTTCAGAGGCCTTACATTTCTGTATTCACTCCTTGGGAAAATGCCCATAACATTAATCCTGGCCACTTTTAGTAAAAGCTATAAATTGCACCATTTTTGCCTAGGCCTTTCCAGTTGATCTAATTCCTAGCTGACTGGTTGGATTAAAGGCACATTTTGTCACATTAAGATAATTGATGTATCAATTTAAACTTTGTAAGGTATCCAGGTACCCCATAGTGCTTATGTTTTACCATGTATTAAAAAACAGTACATATTTTCTTCTTTTCCCTGTTTTGCAAACTTTCTTCATTCCCTGGTGATGTGGTAGCTTTCATCTCAACAGGCCCCTACTGTGCTCCACCTACTATAGACAGAGGAGTATTTGTGATGGAGCAGATCCAGCAGGAAGAGTAATATGAAAAGCCCTTGCTGCTGGCATGATAGTAGTAGTTGGTGTGGGGGTGGCAGAACAGACCTTGTTTAGGGCTACAAGTCTCCAGTAGCATGGTCTTTGATATCTAGAACAACTGACTGCTATTCTAATTGAATTTTGTTCTTAAAATATTTCTTACCAGTAGCTTGTAAAAATGCTATACTTCAAGAGGTCTGAGAAACAAATGTGCATGCTCCCCATCTGCATGTGTTACGATAGAATGACTGCAGTTGAGAATAAACTGGCCCTCCCTTGACTGGATTTGCAGTAGGTATTTCTATTTAGATCACATCTTGTAAGTGCTGCTCATCATGCTGAGGTTCAAAAACTAAGTTTAAAGTAATTTTGGAGATCTTACGCTAACCCACAAAAGCAAGCAAGGAAATTTCATAGGTAAAACTAAAAATCTGAGATGACATTCTGGCTTTCACTCATGCTGTGTTTGGCTTTTATAACTGAACACTTTGCATAATAACCAAGATGAAGTTAGTTTGTATAATTCTTAACTTGTGAAAATCAGCAGGCTCTTTCAAGAGAGGTTGCTGTCTTTTGAAACACGTACAGTTTGTTGGATCTTGGCAGATATGGTGGAGATGATGGATTATAATGGCTCCTTTGTAGTTCTCATAGTTGAGAAGAAAATCAGTTTTCTAATTTCTAATCTGTCCTTCTAAAAACGTTTTGTGCCTGTACAATAAATCCATGTTTAAAATCTTTAGAATTTTTACTTGCATATGAATTTTTGTCTCTGTGACATTTAAATTCACTAAAATCATTTATTTAATTTTTAGTGCTTATGAAGGGTGTTAGACTTGACAGACATGGAAACTAAAGTCTTCTAAAAGAATAGGCAAATCATGGGTAGTAGTTGAGAGGTAATGCTGGGTAAAGCCCAGGGCTGGGCCGGGCCAGGCCCACTGACTTGGGCTTGCATGCCTTGGGCTTCAAGGCTGTTTCATTGCAGCTCTGGGACTCTGCTGCTTCAGAGGTTGCTAGAGCCTTGGCTGCAGCTTGAGTCCAGAAGTCTACACAGCAATGAAACAGTCCTGCTGGCTAAGCTCTGTGAGTCTAAGTCAGCTGGCATTGGCCAGTTGCAGGTGTCTAGTTGCAGCTTGAGGTGGCTCCTACGGTCACTGTTGAGGTGCACTCCTGATGTGAAGAATCTTGCACTGCCTCTGTGTGCATGTAAACAAGCTTTGTGAAAGGTGGCAGTTTCATTGCACTAACACTGAATTCACTCAGCTAAAAATTGCTTCTGAGCCAAAACCTTGTGGCCAACTTTCTGGCTCATGTGAATGATTACAGGCAAGGTGGATGAGGTGATATTTTATTGGACCAACTTTTGTTGGTGAGAGAGACAAGCTTTTGAGCTTAGAACAGTGCTCTTTTTCTGGTCTAGGAAATGGACTCTGTCACAGTTACAAGGAGGACCAGATTGCTTAGCATAACTAGTTAACCCATATTTCAAGGGGCCATTCAAAGTGAAGTGGCTTGTTAACACCTCTGCAGTGGTGAGGGAGGTGGGGGTTGGTTAGTAGGTTATAGATTGTTGTAATAAGCCATAAATGAATGATTACTGCCAATTATAAGGCTCTGAAAATAAGGGTTTATAAACTTGGAAATGCTGAAGGACCCTTAACTTAAGCACTAGCAGAAAGCTGCTTGTTAACTGTGCATGCTCCTTCCTTGCATCCCTGGGTTCATGCACAATTGCTGTTTGGTTCAAGTGGTTAGACTAAAGCTATCTCAGGTCACATATAAGAAGACTGATTTGGAAACCACTTCCAGCTGAGGCATGGTTTTTAAATTAGCAAAAGCAGGTTTGAAGTGTGTGAATCTGGGGAAGAGGTATTCTATCAATGTTTACCGATAGATGATTTATGCAGGTTGAACTAATCAGACTTTTAATTTGAGTGATAAGCATTTAATCATACATTTTGGAAAACTGCACTTTATAATGAAGATTTAGATTTGTTTCTCTGTGTTAAATACACTATCCAAGAGAAAAATGTAATCCAAGTGAGTAGGTCTAAATTTATTAATTAGATGAATTGGTTATTTTGTTTACAGTCACTTACTTTATATATCTCTTTTGTGTCCTTGATGCTTTATGTATAAAAACAAGGCCTATGCCCTAAAGCTAAAATACAGTCAACACAAGTGTTAGTATATTATGTCCCATGGTGCAGGGGGTTAGGAATGATTTGGAGGAGGATAAAGAGGATGGTTAGCGAATGGTGACTCAGTGGGTGACAGAATAAAGCATTGAACTGGGAGTTGGTAAATGTAACCAATGGAGCAATTGTATTGTGCCCACTGACCGGTCTTTTCTGTTTTCTTTTCTTTTCTTTTTCTTAAGCAAATAAAAAAGCATGCATAAGACAAAATTGCTGATCTAGGAATGTTACTACATTTGAAAATATGGTGATAACTGCTATGTTGGACATGAGAACACTTGCTGACACTATCCTGTATTTACACAAGAGATCTGTACTTCTGGGGATGTACTTTTGTTGTTGTTGTTGAATATGCCAATGTTAGAAACACTGGTAATGTTTCAAATCTTTCAGAACACAGTTTACCATTAAATACATTGTCAGTGGTCTGTGGAACAGCTGATAGATTTTTAACATGAGAAATGTTAAGGCATATATTTTGTATCTAAAAATTAAGAGGCAATTTATGCATTGATTGCCTATAACTTTCAGTTCTTTAACAATCAAGTTGTTGCATTCAGGTTGGAAAGAATGTGAAGATCTTGTTTAGCAGCAGTGGGAAAAGGTCAAGATAATCATAGTGTAAATCCAAAGGAATTGGGGGCTGGGAAGAAAATATGCCATTGTATAAAACCATGGTTGAGAATCCACTGGGACTAGGATTAGTGTCCAGTTTTGGGAGCCTTATCTTGTTGGGATGTACAAATTTTGGAGAAGGTTCAGATAAATCAAGGTATATAGTTTCTTCATTATAATCTGAGCAGTTTGTAGTGCAATTCTAATCTAAAAATGACTTGGTGAAAAAATGAATTCTCTGCTTGGCAATCATCCCATATGAAATAAGCTAATTTTACAAGTAGAAAGAATTCTTGTTTGTGTTTACCCCAAAACTACCAGCTTGCAAGAAGTCTGAGACCTCTGTTTGGTTATTTTCCTTGTGTGTCATTACCTTTCTTGCGTATCATTACCTGCAGTAAAGGTTCTGTTGGCCAAATTATGTCCTTAACTGAAGCTGTGCAACTCCACAGCCTTCAATCAGGCTGTACAAGTTTAACTGATTGGAAGTTAGTAAATAATTCTGATTTGTGCATTATATGTATCTAAAAGGTCATTGTGATATCTTAATGGAATTATATAAACTGAGCAACAACAGAAACACGTGGACACTAAAATGGAAGGGCAGGGAGAAAAACATGGACCAAGTATATGTATGGCTGTCATCATTGTAAAGAGGCAGTCAACATTTGAAATTACTTGCTTCTAGAAATAGTGGAGGAATTTACATTACAAAGATTCTAGGTAAAGAAATAATTGCTTGTCTCACAACTGGTATTTGAGTATAAATGGGATTAAAATCTTAACTATGGCAAATTTCGTGTTCTTGTATTATTTGTACTAGAAATTGCAATTGTGTACCTAACACATAAGCCTCTGGGTATATCTATATAACATCATACATATTGAAACATGATTGTTTTAGGGGGGAAGACAACAGTTTCTCCTAGTGTATATCAGCAGAGATGGATTTACAAAGTAAAAGCTAACTATAGAAAATCCAGAAAATGAACATTTTGGGGTAGGGTAGAGGAAGGAGGACAAATGGCCACAAGTGATTGAATTGTGTAAACCTCAAAGATGAGAGGGATCATTAGGGATTAGAGTGGAGTAATGTGAGAAGTGATAGAATGTAATTTTTAAAAAGTAATATTTTAAGTTAAATATGAGGGAGGGGAGATTATTCCAGTGTCATAATCTCCCAAGGAAAGTGGTGGATGCCCTTAATTCTAAACACTTTTTAAAAACCAGTCTTGGTAAAGTACTAGAAAATGTGTTGTGCTGAACAATCTTCTTAGATATATACTATGGTTGACTAGAAAAACCTACTCTGTTGGTCTCCGAGGGCTTGGCTACACGGGCACTTTATAGCGCAATAAAGCCACCAAGAGCGCTCTACTTTACTACCCGTCCACACTGGCAAGGCACAGCACGCAGATATAACCTCAGGGATGCTGTCTTTGGCCAAGTCCAGCTTCCCATAAAGAGAGCATCAGCGGCCCTTCAGATGGGCAAAAGCACACTCCCCAGTCGTTCGGCATCGGCTCAGCCTGTAGTTGAACCGTTCCTGGGTGCTGTTCAGGCTCCCTGTGTAGGGTTTCATGAGCTACGTCATTAAAGGGTAAGTGGGGTCTCCAAGGATCACAATGGGCATTTCGACTTCCCCTAAGGTGACACCGTGGTCTGGGAAAAAAGTCCCAGCTTGCAGCTTCTTGAACAGGCCAGTGTTCTGAAAGATACATGCGTCATGCACCCTTCCGGGCCAGCCTGCATTATTGTCAATGAAATGCCCACAGTGATCCACAAGCGCCTGGAGAACCATGGAGAAATACTCCTTTCGGTTAACGTACTCGGAGGCTAGGTGGTCTGGTGCCAGAATAGGAATGTGTGTCTCATCTATCGCCCCTCCGCAGTTAGGGAAACCCATTTGTTCAAAGTCAGTCACAATGCCATGTATGTTACCCAGAGTCATGGTTCTTCTGAGCAGGATGCGATTAATGGCCCTGCAAACTTGCATCAAAATGATTACAATGGTTGACTTTCCTACTCCAAACTGGTTAGTGATCGATCAGTAGCTGTCTGGAGTTGCCAACTTCCAGATTGCAATAGCCACCTGCTTCTCCACCGGCAGGGCAGCTCTCAATCTCGTGTCCTTGCGCCGCAGGGTGGGGGTGAGTTCAGCACACAGTCCCATGAAAGTGGCTTTTCTCATCTGAAAGTTCTCTAGCCACTGCTTATTCCAGACTTCCATGAGGATGTGATCCCACCACTTAGTGCTTGTATCCCGAGCCCAAAAGTGGCGTTCTACAGTGGAGAGCATGTCCATGAATGAGACAAGCAATTTAGTGTCAGATGCGTTACACAACTTGATATCCTCGTCGAACTCCTCAGTGTCACTTTGGATCTTAAGGAGTAACTCAACTGCCAAATGAGATGTGCTGGTGAGACTTGTCAGCATGCTCCTCAGCAGTTTGGGCTCCATTCCCACAAACCGAAAGGGAAGACAGACTGCGCCGCACAGAAACTGTTGAAAGATGGTGCCAAATGTGGACGGAAACACAGGAATTGCTGGGATGTGAAGTGATACATCACGGGGCATTGGGACAGGATCCAGAATGCCCCACACCCCCTTCCCACAAGCCACAGCGCCAGAATGGGAAGAGGTGCTCTGTGGGATAGCTCCCCATAAAGCACCGCTCCCGATGCCGCTTCAAGTGCTGTGAATGTGGCCATGCCAGTGCGCTTTCAGCTGTCAGTGTGGACAGACTGGAGCACTTTCCCCGGTGCGCTCACCGAAGGCTGGTTTAACCCAAAGTGCCCTACATCTGCAAGTGCAGCCAAGTCCTGAGTCTGATTTTTTTGTGGCTATTGGTATTTGGGTTTGGAACACTCATCAAGGATCATTTGTTTAGATGAAAAGGGTGATGTTACCTACTAAAACACTATTTTACAATTAATTAACAACACTTAACTCTTCGACATCCTCTCTGTTTTAATGAACATTAGTCAAGCAGCAGTCTAACCAGTTCAGAAGCTAGTATGCTTTTGACTAGTGGTTCTCAAACTGCACTTCTGCAGAGTTGTTTCCAGATTAAATACCGGTTTGTGTTGGAATGTTTGTTACAGCAGCATATTTTGTCTACTATGAGGCAGCTTTATCCAATAGAAAAACAGTTCATGTATTCATGTCGTGCAAAGCACATATCTAACAAGTGTATTTTACACATTCTATTTCTAATGATAGCTGTCGGTGGGTATTAATAGACTAGTTTTATCTGAATTCTATTTCTAAATAGTGTAGCAAGGAATTTTATAATTGTTACTACTTTTCTGAAATGGTTTTGTCTGCATTCTGTTCAGTTATACTAATAAGATTATTGTTTCTGTCGCTAGGTATTACTCTATAAACTCTGCTTCCTATATAGGAAGTGCATTATTGTTTGAATAGAAGAAAAAATCTAGACCAATTGCTGAAAGTCTTTTTCAAGCTATACAATCTAAAAATAGGCTAGAATTTAATTTTTTACTGCGAAGGCTAACTAATGCACTTGTCCACTAAGCATTATAAACACATAGGCACAGCAGGGAGTAGAATTCTAATAAACCACATAAGCTTTCAAGAAACAAGTGTTTGGAGTTGTATGACATTCCGAGGTGCAACCCAGACCAGTGAGGGGCTGTGTTACCACTTCCCTGCACGTGCCTCACGTTGCTTTGCTGCAGTAGCTCCAATCTGGGCCACTCATAAACAGCCATGCAGGTAACACCTTGAGTGTTTGTGTATAACTGTAGCTTGTCAGTCACACACTCGCTTCCACCAGCCATGGTTATCACTTGCAGGGTAACCTCAACACACTCCGTCTCAGATTTGCCCCTCCCTCCCAAAATATATGTTCTGCACTGTTCAGCCCTCTCTGGTCCATTGCTCCTCAAAGGAGACCAGTATACAACCATTTGTTACCATAAATGAAGTTACCCACACAGTTCAGTTTAAAGACTACTGGACTGGTTTTAATTAAAGAATAAAATGAGTTTTTTAACTACAAAGAGAGATTTTGAGTGAGTACAGATACAACACATTAAAGTCAGAAATGGTACAAGAGAAATAAAGATAAAACACTTTCTGATGCTAAAACTTAACAAACTACACTTGGCTGAAAGTAAAATTCTCACCTCATGCTCCATGCAATAAGGCTGACCCAGTTTCAGGTCAGGATCTCTCCCAAAGTCCAAACATTTTTCTTTTGTCTTTATAGGTGAAAATGAAAGATGTATGAATAGGGAGAGCGAATGTGAAATATTTTTGCCCCTCACTGTATAGTCCCGTCCTGCTTTTGAAATGAGTCTTGCTGAGGGTTACCCCTAGATAAAGCTGTGAGGTTGGATCATGGAGTCTTATGGTGAAAGAGGTTCCATGCTGTTGTGTGCTAAGATGTAGATCAGTTTGTTACTGCCCTCCTCTCCTTCCCCGCACACCCCTTGTTAAGAATGGCCACTTAATAGGTGATTTCCCATTAACTTTGACACCAGTAGAGGTGCGTGTCAGCTCGTCCTTTGTCTTTTGAGAAACATGATTTGCCCACTCCCCAAATATGTCTGGTAAACACACTTCAGTCATGATTTCAGCTTATATTTATAACTTTACATATATTACTACATATATACAGTCATGATGTTTTTGATCAGCGAGTTCTTAGTTTTAAAATACTACCTCACAAGGCATATTTTGTACAAAGAGTATTACAGTAGTGTGTATGGTGTTAATATAGGGTTGTGTTCCATCACAGACCTCTTCTGTTTTGTAAGCCTTGCATCCTTCACTCCCTGCACTGGCAGCCAGGAGTGGGAAGGTGAATAATAGTGAAAATGTTATAATGCCATTATATAAATCAATGGTACTCTTTACCTGGAATACTGTGTTCATTTCTCGCTCTCTCCAAAAAATTATTACTGGAATAGAAAGGTTTCAAAGGCAGATGAGAACGATTAGGGGCATAGAAAGCTTCTTTATGTAGAAAGGGTGGGAGGCAAAATTGGGACTGTTTACTTTAGAGAGGAGGTTAATTAGAGGTGACATAAAAAAGTACACAAAATAACTGTATAGAAAAGATAAAGATCAGGCATTTCTGGTCCCATAGTGCAAACAAATTTTCACATAATTTGCCCGCAGAATTCACTTACAAAGATATAAATAGTTTAGCAGAATTAAAGAAGAAAATGGACATCTATTAACATTTGTATTATGGTCGCACCAAGAGACCTCATTCAGGATTAAGGACCTGGTTGTGCTAGGTGCTGGAGAGAGACAATAAAAGACAGTCTTTGTTCTGAAAGGTTTACAGGCTTACAGTCTAAAACAAATGTAATCAGAAATGAGTAGCCAAACAAAATATATTCTTTCAATTCACAGGGCATATGTGTGTTGTTTTTTTTTTTGGTTGGTTTTTTTTTTAAAAGTTTCCTTTGTATGGATAAGAAGAATATCCAGTACCATGAGATCAGAATTAAAGAGCCAGAGTTTGGATAAAGATGCAAGCACTCATGCTCAAGGCATAAGCCACCCTTACACTAATGAGGGGTTATGAAGAAACTTTCCCTATGCGGAGTTTATTCCTTCACTGCCTACTGCAGAGTAAAGGGCAGATGTGGATTAAGTTTCAAGTCCAATCTGGATCTGAACCCAAGCCAAGCACAGCTGAACTGAATTCGACCCAGGAGTGTTATCATTTTCAGAAATGACACTTCCCCCCTGCCATATGTGCCAGTATCACTGCCTTGTCTTTGGGCCTGGCCTTGGTTGGGGTTTCCCTGTGCCCACAATCCATCTCTAGCCATCTCCTGCCTGTGGGGGCAGCACAACAACAAGGGGTCCATGCCCCACTTCTGCCAGTCACTGATATTTCACTGCACTGCATGTGCTGTGGAGTTAGACACTGCAACTTGTCATCACACTCACTGCACCACACATGAGCACAGCAAGGTGGCATCAGTTAGCAGGAGGGAGGCACACAGGTGTTGCTGTGCTGACCCCATGGGCAGGAGGAGTGATTAGAGATGGCTCAGCTTGAGCTAGTGAGGGTCAGGTTGTCATCAGGTCTTGTTGGGTTGCAAGGCTCTATTGTGGTGGTGTGTTTGCACCTTTTTTTCTGAAGCAGCTAGTACTGGCTGCTGTTGGAGACAGGATGCTGGGCTAGATGGGCCACCAGTTTGAGTCAGTATGGCAATTTGTATATTTGGAAAGGGGAAGAAGTTCTGTGTTAACTAGACACCTACTTGCAAGATATAGTAATTTGCTCCAGGGGGAATTCTGTGCCACTGCAGAATGCAGAATTTTGCAGAATTCCCTGTTTCCCCTGCCGAATTTCTGGCTGCCTTTATGGGCTGCTGGACTCTGCAGACCCCAGCTCACAGTGAGCAGAATGCTCAGCCTGGCAGGGCTGGAGGCTGCATGCTCTTTGATCCTCATTCTCCCAAGGACAGGAGAGGGCCTGGGAGACCCAGCTCTGGCAAGGAAGGGCAAGCACCACACCATGTCCCCTGGTGGGACAGTAAAGAAACTCAGAGGGTGAGGGGGGATAAAAGCTCGGGGGGTTGCTCCTGCAGCTGGGATCTGTAGGATAGGAGTGCTTTTGTCTGAGCTCTGGCCTGTTGCTGGGCTCTGTGGAGAGGGAGGTGCTGGTGTCTGGGGGGAGCCCCGCAGCTGGCCTGTGGGGAGGAGGATGCTGGTGTCTGAGCTGAGGGGATGTCTTAGTTGAGATGCTTGGGCCCTCTTGCAGTATAAATCACAGCAAGATTTTTCTTTTTTCTCTTCAGGGGTCTGGCCAAAACTGTATAACTGTCTAATTGTGAAAAAGCTAGTATATTCAGTAAGATGTCGATTGGGAAATTTAAAAGGAAGAAAAGTGGCAAGTAGTAGATGGGGGGAGGAGTTCAGTTGTAGTGAGCTTCTATAGTTATTAAAAATGAAAAGGTTCCAATTCTGAAAATATGTGCCTTTTTATGTGGGAAGAATATATATGCTTGTGCCTTTTGGTTTTTCACTGAGGTGATGGTTTGGTTTTGGGGGGGATATGAGGGAAAATCACAACACTGTTTTTGTGCAACTCTTTGGGAAAATTATGAGTTACTATTACAGTACTCTTTTTGGATAAAGACTATTAAACTGTTTCTGTTGATTATTTTGTAATAAGCATTTATTGCTTGTTATAGAAAATGTTAAAGTGACACTGAACTTGAAATTGAATCAGTTTAAAAACTATTTTAAAATGGTTTGTAATGGTGTACCTCCCATGAATCCCTCTGCCAGTCTGTATTTTTACAGTTTCATTTTTCTATGTAAGGCCAACCATCTCTCAGATTTTGTGTCCCAATCTTTGGGTGTCCAGCCATAAACACCTTGTGCCTGGTTTTTCAGAGGCACTGAGGACCTACCATTTCCAGCAAGGGATTAAAGAACAAAATCTGTTTTCACTTATTTTGTACAATTGAAAGTATTTTGTGTTTGGTCATTTTCACTGTTCCTATGTACTCACGTAGAGTCTGACCCCACTGCCCATTGAATGGGATGAGCGGTAGGTTAAGACCTTGGACCCTGAATGGACAGTGAGCTCCATGCAGGCATTCAGATTTATTGATGTCAGTGGGATTCTGTAAGGTGCAGCATTTGGCCTGCATGGAGCTTGTTTTATAATGAAGGCCTTAGTCACTTTCACCTGTTGTGCAGGAGACCCTCAGCAGAGAAAAGAGGAAACATTTACAGCCAGATTTTCAGAAGTATTCACTAATTTTGTGTATCTTAAGCAAAGACTGACTGACTATTGAAAAAAAACAGTGAGCTTACTATATCCAAATGTAGCCAAACTTGGAAAGTAAATGTCAGTTTTTTCTCAGATTTTAGTTACAGTAATTTCTAGTGTTGCACCTTACAATAGTAGGTTAAATATTTCCAGACAAAAGTACGTATTTTTTTAATGTATGCTTCTCTCTAAATATCCTTTTGAAAAAAGATTTTAAAAAAATCTTCATGCCTATTCAAACTCTTGCCAGGGTGACTAAAGAGAAACTTTAAAAAATGTATTGTATATTTGGCAAATAAAATTACACTACTATTCCGCACTCTCTATCATGTTACAGAATAAATTACTACAAAGTGGTTTTTCTTGTAATGGCACAGAAATGGCAAATATTATTCTGTTTTGGTAAAGGGCTTAATTTAGTCTAAAAGGACATTGCCAAGGATGTAAAGTCTAAGCTGTGACCAAGGATGTTGTGTTGTTTGCAAGATCCCTGTAATTCATTTGTTGTTTCCCAATATAAAAGCATCTGTTCTTTTTCACATTTAAAAATTAATGCTAACAGTCTTACATTAATATTAAACCCATGTGATAGAGGAGGGTCAGGGAGCTGCGGCAGAGTGCTTGAGGGGAGATATATAAATTCAAGTCTAATTAGGGTGTGGCTCCCTGTAGACTAGGGAGGCTGGCAGCAGGTTAATTGGCGCACCTGCAATCAGTTAAGGCCCTGTTAGGAACCAATAAAACCCCCTGCTTCAGGAAGACAGGAGGAGGAGGAGGAAAGGAGTTAGAGCAGAGAGCAGTCTGGAGGAATGAGAGCAGAGTGATTTGGTGTTGGAGTAGAAAGCAGTTTGAAGGAGTTGAAGCAGAGTGGAGTGGTGTTGGAGTGGAGTGGAGGGGAGGGGAGGGGAGTTTGGAGAAAAGCAGAGGAGAGTTTGGAGAAGTACCACAGTGAACCAAGAAGACCTAGACCCTAGGTAAAGGGCTTGTGCAGAGAAAGGGCAGGAAGCCCCACAAGCTGAAGGGTAGGAGAGGGAAGTAGCCCAGGGGAAGGAATAGCTAGTTCTAGTGGTTTACCGCTATCCTCAGGGCCTCTAGGCTGGGACCCAGAGTAGAGGGTGGGCCTGGGTCCCTCTCTGTCCACTCCCCTCCCCTAGGATACTAGTGGGGCAGTGAATATCCTGTTCAGAGGCAAGAAATGGTGCCCTGAACCCCCCACAAGAAGAGAGAGCACGGGACCCACCATAATAGTGCTGGCAATTTGCCACATGCACTATAATGTGAAGCAGGTAAATCAATAATTTATCTCAATCTGCTGTGGCATTTACAAGTAGGACTGCTTTTTAAATCCATAGAGAGATGCTGCAGAACTATAATTACAGTCCTTATAAATGTATGCGTGCTAAGACTAGCAGTTGGAGTACTATATTTTTACCTAAGTTTTAGTATTATGTTATGTACAGAACAACTGATACTGTCTGAAAAATGGAACAAGTGAAACATGCACATTCAGAAACTGAGCATTTGAAAATTTGAAGGTCTTAATGAGCCTGATATTGTTTCTTAAGACTCCCTGTTGCTGCAGGAGGAGTGTTGAACATCCAAGGAACCTGCACCAGTAGCAAATAATTAATTGTTCCCTTTATTTAGTTTTAAAGTGGTGTAGTAGAACTTTAATAGATGTCTGTATTAACTAATGAAATAACTGCACAAGCAAAACTATTGTGCTAGTGCAGTAGTTACCAAAGAAACAATGTCTGCGGCTACAGAATTCATTTCAAGTACAGTCACTGCATGAGGTTTGTTGGGCTGTCATTTTCAGAAAGCTTTTAACATGTTTAATATCCTTGTTCTGTGCAGTAGTGGCTTTTCAGTGGGACATTTTAAAATATCAGTAAATCAAAAACGTAATTATTTTTTAAAACGTGAAAGTCTGAGCCAGCGATTATTGTGGTATTTGGTGCTCATCACAGATGGTGCATCGGGTGCTTTTTAGATTAATTTTGAATTCTTTCCAGATTCTGAGGGCCATTTAAAATAGGCTATTAACTTTATTTTAAAGAAAATTGAATTCACACAGAAGCAACTTTGTGCAAAGGTTGTAGAGTTCTGACTTCTGGTGTTAGCACACTTTATCACAGAGGGTCAAATATGTCAACTTTGTGATGTCTGCTGTACGTTGGCCTCCCTGGAGGTATGTTGTTCCAGAATCCATGCATTGCCAGATGGCCAAGGAGCGTGTAACCTCCTCATTATGGGGCTGACCCACTGCAGAACTCTGTAAAACTGTATCGACACATCAATTGCTTGAATTGAGTTAGTAATTTACTAATGAAAAATGGCAGCATCTCTGTCCTGTTTTGTCAGACTCCAAATCTTCATTATAGAAGCCTGCCAAGAGGAGCCTGTTTATCCTTCACTACTGCTACATTAATAGCTCCAGCCTACAATGTGTACAAAAGGAGACTTTTGCTTTCATAGGACAGTAAGACACGCAATCTGGAGGAAAGCTTCTGGTCTAAGAAGTTATTTTTAATCACTGGATTTCCTTCACAATTATAGAATGCAAGCATCTGCGTGATTAGTTTTAAAAAAATCTAAACATACTGCTTAAAAGGTCTCTCTGCCTCCTCTCTGTTGGTTTTTTATAATCAAAGTGTGAATTAAAGATGATTAATGTAAAAGCTTACCTTTATTTAGAACTATATCTAACACTTTGGGGTATGGGAGCATTTATGTTTAAAAGCTGTTTTGGATAGTGACTTCCCTCATTGTATTACCTCTGGCCACACAGCCATGTTAAATTAATGTCATCATAAAGCAAGGTGTTACTAGCATGGTCATCAAAAGTAGAGCTTCTTCAGGTCCTTGCAACCAATTTGGTGTACTGGTTTGTTTCTCTTCTCTGCCCCCACCCCCAATCTTCTGACTAATGTAGATTTAGTAGAGGATTTTAAACTCATGATAAAGATTTGAATAAACTCTAAGCAGAGGTTAAGCCAGTGCTTTATTAATTTGAAATCTTGTAGGTCAGGGTTTATCAGTTTGTCGCAGCTTTCCTTAGCTAAGCAATAGGAATAACATTCCCACATCCTGTGATAGATGTTTTTATGACAGTACAGTCATGGCAAGTGAGGGTAGCGTAAAGGTGTGCTCTCCGTTTTCAGGTAAACTTCCAACATTCTCATATGTTGAATGGATAATTGTGTTTTCCATGCTGGATTTTTCCTATGTGAGATTCTGCAAATGCAGAATAGTCTCTTGAATATTGATTGCATATATTAGACCTGATTTTGCTGAGTCCTAGGTGAAATTATTGTTCCAGAAAAGAGTTCTTATTTTTTTTTCTAGGCTTGTATATATCTCCCTGGAAACAGGTCGATGCCTCCAACTGCTGAGCAAGGGAAGGGTGCTGGGATTTCTGCCAGATTGTTATCTTTGGTCCCTTTTCAGTCCCCTGTCAGCTGGAAGGAATCATACCATTTTGAAGACTCTTCCCTTCCTTTGGCTACTGGAATGAAGGAAGAACTATCTTTGTTCCCCTCAATACAGAGCCTTTTGGTTGCTGTATGGATGAACAGGATTGTCTCCACTTAATTTACGTCTCTCACAGCCTCTTTTTGAGTTATTCATCCTAGTTAATATCTCTTGTGACATTGTGCCTGGCTTTCCAAGCTTCAGTAAAGTGAAACTACCCTGACAGGTTGGTGATTTCACTTCTGCCCACAGGTATATTAATAGCAGCAGTTATCACTGCTGCTTGGAAAAGCCATAAGCAACAGCAAAATCACAGAAGTTGCGTGAAGATTTTAGAAGAACCAGTGCGCCAGTTTACACTCTGCTTACATTTGGAAGATTTTATTTATATTCAAAAGGGCTCACAATCTTTTAAAGAAAGTGAAGTGTAAGCTGATAGCAATTTCCTTTTAGAAATAATCCATATTTAATGTGTATGTGTTAAGACCTTTTTAACTCTTGTCCAGTGATCACTGCTATTATTTAACAAGAACTTCTCTGATTTATTCAATATAAAATCAGATTGGATTTTTTAAAAAACCTTGCTGCCTTGAACGTTGTGGTGGGTCTTTTTTTGTTTGTTTTTTAAGACAAAGTAATTATTATTATGAGAAGTTAAAGAATATATTGTAGAACAATACGGAGGCAACATTCTTTTAAGGAACTGAACATTTTGGCTTTTCATATTTAAAAATACGTGTTCTGGGAGGAACTCTCATCAACTGTTTGTCGTCACCAGCTTTTTACTAGGTATTCCAGATGACCCTTATCAGTGAAGTGACGTTCACTTATCAGCTCAGACTATAACACAAGGCATAACAGAAATTGGAGAAATAAAACTGAATCCTGAAAATTTGTAGATTTGTGATGCTTAACAATTTGAGTATGAGATAAACAAGTGGGGTCTCTATTTACTGAACTAAAAACATCAGACATCTTATTTTAATATGTAAATTGAGTATGGAAAATCTACCGGTAATAATAAGCCTTTAAAAGCTGCTGGGAAGCTGATGTAATGAATAATACATTTTTTTTATTAATCCTGTTGATGAAAGGATAACAAGAAATATGGTGATTGAGTGACAATTTTCTTCAGTGAGAAAGGAGATGCTGTTTTCAGCCTTCTTCACTCTTGAAATATGTCCTGCTACATTTATATTTAAATTGTAGTTTAAAATCTTCAGATAAGACTTCAAAATTAAATTTTTCAAGGTGTGAGTGTATATAACATGCCACATATGTGGTGGTGATAGCCTTGTGATGAACTGCATTTATCATGCACCTTTGACTGCTTCACCTGCTCTCTGTCTCTTTATCCCACAGGACTATTCTAACATTCCAAACTTCTGAGCAGGTTCAAACAGCTGGTGCTTTTTAATCATTCTTCTGCAAAATGTTTCCTGTTTCTCCTAAATGTGGAGTATCACCTCTGAAAAGTATATTGGTCTCTGACTGAGACTGGGAACAGTGATTGATTTTTAAATCACCAAGATCTTCTTATTCTGCAACGTTAGAAACAGAGTTTTTGTACCATTATAAGGGTATGATTCTCAGCTTCACAGTGTGGCATAAAACACTTCATTGACTTCCTGCAGCTCCTAAATTACTGGACTTCAATGTCATGGTGTTTGAAAAACTATTTAATGATGTACTTAAAATATTGTTTCCTTCTGAGCCATGTACAGTTATAGGCATGGTAACTAAGGTATTGGATTTTCTGATGTGGGAAATATATTTTTTAATCAAAATATATTTTCTGTAAATATATAATATATGCATACACGCACATGTGATGGTGTTGTGGAATATGAAGGGTTTTGTTAGTTACTTGGGAGTACCTACATAGATTGATTGCAGCCGTCACAACAAACTTGTGCCATTAAAACTATTCTTTTCCATTACACCTCATGTATTCCATGTAATACTTAATTATAACTTTGTTAAAGATTTCTTTGCTAATGTTTGTTGGAAAATTTAAGAAATTAATTAAAATAATCACTTTCTAACCTGCTGCTCAACAATTGAGCTTCAATTTTCTTGCACTGAAGTTAAACTAGATATTTGAAGAATAATCTCCGTAGGTAATGAAAAAACTAATGATGCAGACTGTTACTTTTTTTTTTTTTTTTACTAGTTTAGGAAATCTATTAACCTAATATGTTGGAAAAACAATATATTTTATTTCTTAATCTAAAGGTGTTATGTTTTTCTTCATATGATTAGAAACTTTTTAAAAAAATTCTACAGATCAAGTTTATGTTCAGGGACACTAATGAGATAGTTTACAGCCTTGAATACTACCCACAGGGGATCAAGTGATAGATTTAGTTAGTATTTCAGCAAAGGGAGAATGACTTGGCAGGTTTTGAAAAGCTGAGAATAATCATAGGAATTTAGTTTGCACGGAAACTTGTCCAAATACAGTATTAGGTTTGTAACTTAATCCCAGCAATCTTAATTTTTACAAATAGCTCACCACTGTGAATGTTGGTGAGGAATGATAAAACTGTCTTTTCTAACAACTTGGACTATTTTCTTGAATCTTACTGTACTACTTCCATTACAGAAAGTCATGCCACAAGCAAAATAAATACATGATGCTTGTCAAATCAATGTAATAAAAAAAATGCTGCTTGAAATAAATTTCTAAAAACTACTAAAATGCAGTGAGAAGTCTCTCTTCCTTCTTCTTGCCTCCAAGGCTTCCCAAAATAGCCAGTAGTGAAAGTACTTGCATAATACCTGAAATAGTGGTATTAGCGGCCCTTGAGCAACCCAGTCCTCCTTTCTTTTCCTCTCTCTGACCTGCAGACTTGAGAACTCTGGAGCCAACGGATCTTGCAGAGTTAGGAATAAGCAATAAGAGTTCTCAAATCCAAGGGTACCCATTTTCCTTAATGAGATTGCTAAAGGTTTGTAGTTCTAGAACCAAAATGACTTATAGTTGGATTGCTGAAATGCTTGTGTTGTTAAAAATATAAGCAACTAAACCATTAAGTGCTAAAATTTGTGGCAAGCTACTTTTCTTTTACAAACAATAAGCTTTAAGGTCTATAGCAAGAGAGATTTGCTTTTCCTTTATTCTTAATTTAAAAAATAATAGTGGTAGGAAATTCCCACAAAAACATCATTAATTTTCAGTTAAGAACATAAGAGAGGCTGTACTGGGTTAAACCAAAGGTCCATCTAGTCCAGTATCCTGTCTACCGACAGTGGCCAATGCCAGGTGCCCCGGAGTGAGTGAACCTAACAGGTAAAGATCAAATGATCTCTCTCCTGCCATCCATCACCCCCCTCTGACAAACAGAGGCTAGGGACACCATTCCTTACCCAGCCTGGCTAATAGCCATTAATGGACTTAGCCTCCATAAATTTATCCAGTTCTCTTTCAAACCCTATTATAGTCCTAGCCTTCACCGCCTCCTCAGGCAAGGAGTTTCACAGGTTGACTGTGCGCTGTGTGAGGAAGAACTTCCTTTTATTTGTTTTAAACTTGCTGCCCACTAATTTCAGTGGGTGGCCCCTAGGTCTGCTATTATGGGAACAAGTAAATAACTTTTCCTTATTCACTTTCTCCATGCCACTCATAATTTTATATACCTCTATCATATTCCCCCCTTAGTCTCCTCTTTTCCAAGCTAAAAAGTCCTAGCCTCTTGAATCTCGCCTCCTATGGGACCCGTTCCAATCCCCTAATCATTTTAGTTGCCCTTCTTTGAACCTTTTCTAATGCTAGTGTATCCTTTTTGAGATGAGGAGACCACATTTGTACACAGTGTTCAAGATGTAGGCGCACCACGAATTTGTATAAGGGCAATAAGATATTCTCGTCTTATTTTCTATCCCTTTGTTAATGATTCCTAACATCCTGTTTGCTTTTTTTGACTGCTGCTGTACGCTGCATGGACATCTTCAGAGAACTATCCACGATGACTCCAAGATCTTTCTCCTGATTAGTTGTAGCTAAATTAGCCCCCCATCATATTGTACGTATAGTTGGGGTTATTTTTTCCAAAGTGCATTACTTTACATTTATCCACATTAAATTTCATTTGCCATTTTGTTGCCCAATCACTTAGTTTTGTGAGATCTTTTTGAAGTTCTTCACAGTCTGCTTGGGTCTTAACTATTTTGAGCAGTTTAGTATCATCTTCAAACTTTGCCACCTCATTGTTTACCCCTTCCTCCAAATCATTGATGAATAAGTTGAATAGGATTGGTCCTAGGACAGACCCTTGGGGAACACCACTAGTTACCCCTCTCCATTCTGAAAATTTACCATTTATTCTTACCCTTCGTTCCCTGACTTTTAATCAGTTCTCAATCCATGAAAGGATCTTCCCTCTTATCCCATGGCAACTTAATTTACGTAAGAGCCTTTGGTGAGGGACCTTGTCAAATGCTTTCTGGAAATCTAAGTACACTACGTCCACTGGATCCCCCTTGTCCACATGTTTGTTGACCCCTTCAGAGAACTCTAATAGATTAGTAAGACATGATTTCCCTTTACAGAAACTATGCTGACTTTTGCCCAACAATTTATTCTTCTATGTGCCTGACAATTTTATTCTTTACTATTGTTTCAACTGATTTGCCCAGTACGGACGTTAGACTTACCAGTCTGTAGTTACTGGGATCACCTCTATAGCCCTTTTTAAATATTGGCGTTACATTAGCTGTCTTCCAGTCATTGGGAACAGAAGCCGATTTAACGGACAGGTTACAAACCCTAGTTGATAGTTCCGCAATTTCACATTTGAGTTCTTTCAGAACTCTTGGGTGAATGCCATCTGGTCCCGGTGACTTGTTACAGTTAAGTTTATCAATTAGTTCCAAGACCTCCTCTAGTGACACTTCAATCTGTGACAATTCCTCAGATTTGTCACCTACAAAAGACGGCTCAGGTTTGGGAATCTCCCTAACGTCCTCAGCCGGGAAGACCGAAGCAAAGAATTCAATTAGTTTCTCCGCAATGACTTTATCATCTTTAAGTGCTCCTTTTGTATCTCTATCATCCAGGGGCCCCACTGGTTGTTTAGGAGGCTTCCTGCTTCTGACGTATTTAAAAAACATTTTATTACCTTTTGAGTTTCTGGCTAGCTGTTCTTCAAATTCCATTTTGGCTTTTCTTATTACATTTTTACACTTAATTTGGCAGTGTTTATGCTCCTCTCTACTTACTTCAGTAGGATTTGACTTCCACTTTTTAAAAGATGCCTTTTTATCCCTCACTGCTTCTTTTACATGGTTTTTAAGCCACAGTGGCTCTTTTTTAGTTCTTTGACTTTGTTTTTTAATTTGGGGTATACATTTAAGTTGGGCTTCTATTATGGTTTCTTTGAAGAGTGTCCATGCAGCTTGCAGGGATTTCACTTTAGTCACTTTACCTATTAATTTCCGTTTAACTAACCCCCTCATTTTTGCCTAGTTCCCCTTCCTGAAATTAAATGCCACAGTGTTGTGCTGCTGCGGTTTTGTTCCCTGCACGAGAATGTTAAATGTTATTATATTATGATCACTATTCCCAAGCGGTCCTGTTGTAGTTACCTCTTGGACCAGCTCTTGTGCTCCACTCAGGACTAAATCAAGAGTTGCCTCTCCCCTTGTGGGTTCCTGTACCAGCTGCTCCAAGAAGCAGTCATTTAAAGTATCAAGGAATTTGGTTTCTGCATTTCGTCCTGAGGTGACATGTACCCAGTCAATATGGGGATAATTGAAATGCCCCATTATTATTGAGTTATTTATTTTGACAGCCTCTCTAATCTCCCTTAGCATTTCATCCTCACTATCACTGTTCTGATCAGGTGGTCGATAATAGATCCCTATTGTTATATTCTTATTAAGCATGGAATTACTATCCATAGAGATTCTATGGAGCATGTAGATTCATTTAAGATTTTTTAATTCATTTGATTCTACATTTTCTTTCACATGTAGTGCCACTCCCCCACCCCCACGACCTGTTCTGTCCTTCCGATATATTTTATACCCTGGAATGATTGTGTCCCATTGATTGTCCTCTCTCCACCATGTTTCTGTGATGCCTATTATGTCAATTTTCTCCTTTAACACGAGGCACTCTAGTTCACCCATCTTATTATTTAGACTTCTGGCATTAGTGTACAAGCACTTTAAAAACTGGTCACTGTTTTTGTCTGCCCTTTTCTGATGTGTCACATTCTTTATGTGAAAGTTTGTCATCTGATCTGGCCTCTCCTTTATTCTTTACCATCCTCTCCTTCTGACTAAAACCTAGAGAATCTCTATCAGTAGAGCAATTAATATTGCTCAAGTGATTAATACCCTTTCTACTGTACTTACTCAAAAACACAGAGCATTGTGGAGTGTGAAAATAAGTGAAGGTTGTTGGATTGAGATTCACTTACTCAGCAGATGGGTCTAACAACAGAGCTCATCTGGACAATCTCATTATAGTTGCCTCCTTCAAATTTTCTTTATTACACAAATTTATTTATAATTTTTTGCTATCTTTTCTTATATGTATGTTTTAGTCTCTCATTTCCATGTTAACTCTCTTCCACTGTCAATACAGGTTTAGGGTTAGTTCAAAGTGGTCTTTTCTAGCTCTTTTTAGTTAGTTTATCTTTTCTTGTTCTCACAAACATGATTACACTGCAATTTTTTACACAGTTTTACTTATGCTGTTAGATGTTATCAGAACAGATTCTTAAAACCATAGTAGGTTTCTGTTACGCCTAAATATGCCTTTGTGCCAACAAAGGTAACTAGGTAAACATTGCATAACCTTTACAGTTTGTTCATTCAAGCTGTTGACAATATTGATGTGAAAATTCACCTCACACAGTTCTCAAACTTATCTCTGACCCGCTCTACACGCTTGAGATGCATATGTTGAGTGTTCATAAATGTCTGATATGGACGAGAGAGAAGCTCATGAAAGGTGAATTTTTATATCGATATTGTCATTAGGTTGCATATATAGAGACCACAATTCAATTGTTTTAGCTGGTGATAATAGCATTCCTTGAAGAGCAACTAGCTAAAGATTCAAAAAGTAATAGCAATTTTTTTTTAAGTACATCAGAAGTAGAAAGGCTGGTAAACAACCAGTGGGGCTACTAGATAATTGAGATGCTAAAGGAGCACTAAAGAATGATAAAACCATTGCGGAGAAACTAAATGAATTCTTTGCATCAGTGTTCACAGCTGAGGATGTGAGGGAGATTCCCAAATCCGAGCCATTCTTTTTAAGTGATAAAACTGAGGAACTGTCCCAGATTGAGATGTCATTAAAGGAAGTTTTAGAACAAATTGATAAACTAAACAGTAATAAGTCTTCAGGACCAGATGATATTCACCAAAGAGTTCTGAAGGAACTCAAATGTGAAAATGCAGAACTACCTGTAGTCTGTAACCTATCATTTAAATCAGCTTCTGTACCAAATGATTGGAGGATAGCCACTGTGGTGCTCATTTTTAAAAAGAGTCTCCAGAGGTGATCTCGGCAATTACAGGCCAATAAGCCTGACTTAAGTATCAGGCAAGCTAGCTGAAATAATAGTAAAGAACAAAATAGTCAGACTCATAGATGAACATCATTTGTTGGGGAAGAGTCAACATGGTTTTAGTAAAGGGAATCGTGCCTCACCAATCTACTAGAATTCTTGGGGCGGGGGCGGGGCAACAAGCATCTAGACAAAGGGGATCCAGTTGCAATAGTGTACTTAGATTTTTCAGAAAACCTTTGACAAGGTCCAAAGGCTCTTAAGAAAAATAAGCTGTCATGGGATAAGAGGGAAGGTCCACTCGTGGAGCAGTAACTAGTTAAAAGAGAGTAAACAGGGAGTAGGAATAAATGGTCAGTTTTCAGAATGGAGACATGTAAATAGTGGGGTCCCCCAGGGGTCTGTACTGGGTCCAGTCCTTTTCAATATATTCATAAACGATCTGGTAAAAGGGGTAAACAGTGAGTTGACAGAACTTGCAAATGATACAAAATTGCTCAAAATAGTTAAGTCACAGGTAGACTGCAAAGCGCTACAAAAGGATCTCTCAGAACTGGATTTCTGGGCAACACAATGGCAGATGCAATTCAGTGTTGATAAATGCAAAGTAATGCACGTAGAAAAACATATACATATAAAATGATGGGGTCTAAATTAGCTGTTACCACTCAAGAAAGAGATCTTCTATGAAAACATCAACTTAATGTGCAGTGGCAGTCAAAAAAGCTAACAACGTTGGGAATCATTAAGAAAGGGATAGATAATAAGACAGAAAATATATTGCCTCTATATAAATCCATGGTACAACCACATCTTGAATACTGCGTGCAAATGTGGTTGCTCTGTCTAAAATAAGATGTATTGAAATTGGAAAAGATTCAGAAAAGGGCAACAACAATGATTAGAGGTTTGGAACGGCATCCATATGAGGACAGATTAATAAGACTGGGACTTTTCAGCTTCAAAAAGAAATGACTAAGGATATAAAATCATGACTGTTGTGGAGTAAATAAATAAGGAAGTGTTATTTACTCGTTCTCATAGCACAAGAACTAGGAGTCACCAAATGAAATTAATAGGTGACTCCTAGGGTTTAAAACAAGCAAAAGGAAGTATTTTTTCACACAGCTCAGTCAACTTATGGAACTTCTTGCCAGAGGATGTTGTGAAGGCCAAGACTATAATAGGGTTCAAAAAACAAAGGGCCATCAGAAGCCATTGTCCATGATGGACAGGGATGCTGTCCTTAGCCTCTGTTTGCCAGAAGCTGGGAATGGGGGATGGATCCCTTGATTACCTGTTCTGTTCATTCCCTTTGGGACACCTGGCATTGGCCAATGTCTGAAGACAGGATACTGGGCTAGATGGACTTTTGGTCTGACCCAGTGTGGCTGTTCTTATGTTCTTAACTCAGCCAGATGCTGCACTCCAATAGTTTCTCATAGTTCACCCTGCAGTATCATGAAATTAACATGATTTTTGTAAGTTTCATTGTGCCAGTGAACCTGTATATATGCCATCTTTGGAAGATAGTTTAAATCACCGCAGCATTACAGTCATATTAGAAATCTCTAAAGTCAAGAAACTTTAATTTTAAAAAATCAACTTCTTCAGAAATTAAGTTTTTGGACCTCTTTGTTTACTAGGGAAAAACCTCTCTCTTACTAACAAGTAGGCAACTGGATTTTTTCAAATCCTGGATGTTTGTCCTACCTTCTTTTGAAAACCAAACTTTTCTTTTGGGATCTGTGACTATCCAATTATGTCATATTTTCAGAAAGTATAATGCTGAAAACTATACCAAAGGAAAAGATTGTTTCCAAAACAAAATATTATGACTGAAAATAACTTGGATTTGTGTCCCTTTATCTTTCTGTTTTTTTGCTTGTTTGCTCTTCTCACCACATGACATCAGACTATTTATTGCAGAAGCAGATAAACAGTGTTGCTTATTTTAAAAACTCTTCAGACATGAAAGGCTCTGCATTAGTCAATTTTGTTTTTAAAGATTCTGAATAAATGCAAGATATGGTAAATGATAGTTAAATTAAAGGGACTGTCGTGTAGAGTCCCCAGTTTTTCCTCAGCTTTTTTACCTAATGTTATGCTCCTGTGCGTATATAGATGCCGAACTGCATCTCTCTGTTCAGTGTTTATTCGTAAGCTGTAAATTGAAACATTACATGTTGTAAAGTTCTCTTATTCTCTCCTTTCAAGAATAAAGTAATTGGTTGAACTATGGGAGAGCAAGTTAACACTGGGTAAGCTTCCCCACACAGATCTTCTGATATTACTTACTTCTGACACCCCTAACATTCCAGCCACAAACTTCTTTTAGCAGAGGTTCATATGGGATCTAAGAGACCTAAGAGAAAATAGACTATAATAGTCTGCAGAGATGAGAGATGCTCTTACTTTGTTTAGGGCTTTTTGCAATCTTAGCTTAAGGTAGCTAAAACATTGGGCCTACCATTGTAAATCTTCAGTCAGTCACTTTCCATTCATTCCCCATGAATGATTAGGGGAAACACCCAGAAGATTACCTTCAGAGCCATGGAGGAAAGCACAAAGTGAAATAACAGATTAGTTTGCTCTGTGTGTATGTGATTTGTATTTTTTGAATCTTTAATTCACTATTCCCTGCTACCTGCTTTGCTCTTGTCCTTTGTAGGGCTTGATTTTGTAATCCAACTCAGGCATATTTCCACTGATTTTTTTTTTTTTTTTTTTTCAGGATTTGCCTAAGTTTGAACTGTGTGATCAGGCAACACATTGGGAAATTATTGATTTGTCTGGGTATCTTAATGCTTCATTTAGTTTAAAAGTAAAGTTTGTATATGTTTGTTTTTAATATTATGCTGTGGTCAAGTGTATGACAAGCTTTTAAAGATCTCTGCATCTTCTCTTGACAGAGCTGCCTGACTAAGCTAGTTTACACAGTCCCAAGTGTGGTCCTGTCTTTTTGTATGTTAGAAAAGAGTTTTTACCTGTGAAATAATAAACAAACTTTGATAGTTCTGAAATGTAAAGCTTCAGTTAAAAACTTCCTGTATTCTGACTGAATTGGTGTGTGTGTTTGTGTGCATGCCTGCTTGGCCAGACCTATACAAAAACATGTGAAGAGACTCTCTCTGCCCTGAAGAGCTTGCACTATAAGATGGCAAGTGACATATGAAAGATGGAGGAAGAGGGACAAAATCTAATACAAGTATATACAATTTTTACATACATTTACAATTTTTGAATCTGAAAATTACTTTGTGCTCACTATCCTCCTCTGCCCCTGAAACCTCTTAATTGTCTGATTTAAAAATATATGTTTATTAGGCATTGTGGCAGAAGTGGGCCTTGAAGAAATGGGCTTAATGACTATGGATCCATTTAGGAAGGGATTTGAATAATTATTCTGGAGGCTCAGTTTTAACCAAACCTCAAAACTTAGTTATTCAAGTGAAGAGCTTTGAACTTCAAAGACTTGATTCTTAACAAAAAAAATTTACAAGCACTAAACTTTATTAGTAAGATTACATGTATTAATACAAGTGATTATTCCCATGCTAGTTGTAGAATTTGTATATTGTGCAGTTAGACCTGCTATTGAGAGTACTGACTCTTATTCATTCCTTGAAGGAAAATTCATGCATCTTTGCTTTTGCCTATTGCATTCAAACTAACTTGACCAGCAGCAGTGTCATGGGCTTCAGGTTCTGTACAACTGATTAAATGCAAGAATTTCCAGCAGGCATTAACAAAGTGACTTTTATATTAACTGCCATTGAAGGCTATAAGAACCTTAAGAATTTTTGAGACATGAGAAGCTCACCAAAGGCTGTGAGAGGCTTTTTACCTGCCAAATGTCTGATACTTTATTTATTGATGTCTTCTTCAAAGATTGGATGATCATGCAAGTTGTATAAATAATCCATTCCAAAATATTGTGGACATCTTTATTTTCATGTATAGAGCATTTGCTAACATGCACACCCACATTCTTGTTTTCTACCACTTATGAGTAGTCTGGCTTCATAGTGAAGGGGATATCCTCTTTATCCTGTTGCAGATATTGCTGGAAAAGATTCTAAAAGCTTAAAACATCAGCTTTATTTTTAATACAGTAAAGGAGCCCGTCATCGTGAGGGTGAGGAGAGGGGACAGGGAATGAATCAGAGTATTGTCTTTTAGAGACTTCATCAATAGAATTGGCTGTAGAGCACCAAACAGTAATGTACTCGGTGACTCACTGTAGAGCAGGAGTTGACAAACTACGGCCCACGAGCCACATCCAGCCCACCAGATGACTTAATGAGCACCCTCAAGCTCACAGTGGGGAGCAGGATCTGGGGCTTGCCTTACTCCCGTGCTCTAGCCGGGGAGTGGGGTCGGGGGCCGCTCTGTGTGGCTCCCCAAAGCAGCAACGTCCCCCTGTCCCACTCCTAAATGTTGGAGTAGCCAGGGGCTGTGTGTGGTGCCCTGTCCCAAGTGCTGCCCCCGCAGCTCCCATTGGCTGGGAACTGCAGGACTAAACTGCGAAGGGGAGAGAGAGCTCAGTGGTTTGAGCATTGGTCCACTAAACCTAGGGTTGTGAGTTCAGTCCTTGAGGGGGCCATTTAGGGATATGGAGTGAATATCTGTTGGATGATTTGAGCAGGGGATTAGACTAAATGATCTCCTGAGGTCCCTTCCAACCCTGATATTCTATGAATGGGAGTTTCAGGGTGGTGCCCATGGATGGGGCAGCACACTGAACTGCCTGACCCTGCCTCCACATAGCAGCTGGAAGGGGGACATGCTGCTGCTTCTAGGAGCTGCTTGAGGGAAGTGTTGCCTGGAGCCTGCACCACTGAGCCCCTCCCCAACCCTCTACTATAGATCTGATCCCCCTCTTAATCCTAGCCCAGAGCACCCTCCTGCACCATAAACTCCTCAGGCTGAGAATGTATTTTCATTTGTCTTGAGAAATGTCTGCAGTACACTTAGTCTCCTAACAGTAATAAATATGGACAACGGCTCATCTAAAGAATATTGAAATGTGTGAGGTGTAATTGCACTCGCCTCGAGAAACCTATTTGAGATCACTCTCAATGGATCCAATTAATATATTCTAGCTACTAGTCCCTTGCTTTAATTTTTTATAGCTGGGATATAGGTGTATGGTTTTAAGTAGCTTCAGATGATTGTGGAACTTCATCCCTATTCCTCCAGTCTCCTCCATTTACTTTTATCACTGTGTTCATAAGTGTTTTCCAAGCCTGGAGGGTCAGAGCAGCTGCACCAGCTTATCATGCAATTAAAAAAGGTTATATTGGCAGATAGGACTGTTTGTTTCATTTCATCTTGAAAACTTCATGAGTTTTTTCTCGGAGAGATGCAGATGGCTATTAGGATCTCAAGTGTTGTAATTAGAAGTAAACAAAAAGCGACACAAAATAAATTCTGTCTGATTTGTAGTTTCTTATATGGCTCCCTACCGCTCAAGTGAAAACATCTGTCTTTTTTATCCTTACGCCTCCAAAACCTAACATTTATTTCAAACATTAATTCTGATCAACCACGAATCTCTATTTGAAATGACAAGTAATGAGAAATTTAGATAGTATTTAGGAAAATACTTCGCTGTTTTCCATCAGTACTTAGTCAATATTTAATAAAATGCCCCAAAGTATATTTTAAATAATGTTCAGAAAGATGCACAAAACTACAAAAGCCAAGCCACTTTTTCTGAATTCTTCAGGTACTAGTAAAAGATTGTGGATTGGCAGTCCTAGAGACTGGATTATCTAGGTATCCACCTACAGGCCAATCGCATTTTGGGCGCATTTAACATGCGCAAATTTGGCTTTACACGATAGGCAAAAACAGGAAAAGAAAAGAAAAACAATAGTTTAAAAACCCCAAAAGCCTCTGAGTGACCCCTGTTGGGTTGGGGTCAGGGCTGGCAGCTGTCCAGTGCAGGAGTTGGTCTGACCTGGGGCTGGTGGCATCCCACCACCCACAGCCTGCAACAGGGGTCGGGGACCACCCGGCAGCCCACCGCAGGGACTGGAGCAGGAGCTGTGAGGCTGCCGGCTGCAGGGACTGGGGCCGGCAGCCCACCATGGGGGCCGGCCCCGGTCCCCGTGGTGGGCTGCCGGCTCCAGCTCCAATCCCCACGATTTCATTAGATTTTACAAAAATTTTCACTATATGCAATTTCTGTTTTATGCAGAAACCGCGGAACATAGCCCTTGCAAAAGACGCAACACACTTGTAATCAGCATATCATGGGTAAAGTTACGTTTTAGCTACAAGTATTTTTCGTAAAAGTCATGGACAGGTCACGGGCAGTAAACAAAAATTGACGGCCCATGACCTGTCCATGAATTTTACTATATACCTGTGACTAAACCTTGCGGGGAGTGGGGAGGGTGCCATGGGAGCTGTTGGAGAGGTGGCCCAGGAGTCACTGTGGGTTCTGGAAATAGGGTGGGGGGCTGGGGCAGGCTCCCTACCCTGGTCCTCAGAAGCAGTGGCCCCAGTGTGCTGCCTCTCCCCCAAGCCCTGTTCTGCAGCTCCCATTGGCTGGGAACTGCAGGGGTGGTGCCTGCAGGCAGAGGCAGCACATGGAGCTAGGAGCAGAGGGAGGGGAGTTCCTGTCTCCCGTCACGGGAGTCACCCCCAGGTAAGCACCAGCCTGCTCCTCCAGTCCTGAGCCCCCCACCCACCCACCCAAACTCCAAGCTGCTCAGGCAGCCTCCAGGCCAGGTGCATAGGTCACTGAAGAAGTCACAGAAAGTCGTGAAATCCATGATCTCCGTGATAAACATGGAGCCTTAATCATGAGTAATAGCAGTGCAAGCTTCTTTGTCTTGCAGTTTGTCCCAGTCCTAATTTGGAGAGCTACTTCGAGGAGCTGAGAGGATAGTTGTGACTCCATACACATTCAGCCACATTCTGCTGAGACTGCCAAAAAAGGTGCAAATTGTTTTGGTGATCTTGATCCCTGTCCACAGGGACTCATTTTGTATAGGCTCTTTTTTGTGTATTGAACAGCCTTACAGATCTAACATAGGTTTGACTCAGCAACCTGCTGACACACCTCTGCAGTTCTGCCTTTGTGAAACAGAATAGCATCTGCCTTCATTTTATAGTGTGTGTGTAAAAACAAACAAACCTGTGAGGGGAAACCTTGCATTTTAGAACTTTCCTAACACCGTCTCCTCTTAACAGTGTATTTTGGGAAGAGAGGCTGTAACTACAGATCTCGGAGATTTGCCTAGAAGGGGAGCATTTTCTTTGTGGAAGTAGGAATCCTCACCTTGCATGGATAGTTGCTGTTCTGCCAGTTTCTCAGTAATAATCTCAGAGGAGACCCTGGGGCGGTAATATGAATCAGGTGGAAATCTGGGCTCAGAATATGATGGTGGGTGGAAAGCAGTACCTTTTCTGGAGGTCTTGAAAGACACCATGAAGTGTCATGTTCCATGTAAAATAAATGAGATTTTGTGGCCACTCATTCTACAGATATATATACCTTGGATAGATTTTTTTTTTTGTCACTCATAAATTTAATGCTTCTGTAAGTTTCTGTATTCATAGAAAAAACTTTTGCTGTAGATAATAAATACTGTTTTTAAAATGACCTTATAGATAGAACAATAAATTTCTGAGTAAAATTGTAGGGTTTGTGTTTGAGGAGAAAAAAGACACTATTAGGTCATATTAGGATGGTGAAAAGGATTATGTTTCAGTAGAAGTAAAGTCCTGAAAAGTTACTGGCTCATAACTTGATTTTTCACTGTATGGTATAGAGATCCCTGCTTTCTGATTCTCTATTTTTGTCTAGATTCAGTCTGTTTTCCTGTACGTCGGCTACGGCCACCTCCACCTTCATTTCATCCACACAGTTTTTGTAAATCACTTTTGTCTTGAGATTTAATTGGGCAGTTCAGAATAACATCTTGAAGGTGCTTCCTGATACCTTTATGATAGTGGCAGTCTGGATAAATACATACCTCTGCCTCCAGTTTGAGTTGTTAGTTCATCATAACTTGACATATCTTCCTGATTATTTAAAGCACTTCTAAAGTGAAGGCATTTTTTTTAGGAAATTCTCTTCAGACAGTTTGCATATTCAAATATTATTTGTAATAGTGTTGAAAAGCCATAGTTCAGAAGTAGAGGGAAAACAATTCTCAATGTGGAGCCTTGCATGCACACTTCTGAATAATATTATTTATCTGAGGCCCTTTTTTGAGGGCTTTATTGTTTTGTTGCCTTGTGGCAGTGTGTTGAGGGAGAGGAGTTCAGCACCACGTTTTGTTTTTCTTGATCAGATCAGCTGTGTAGAAGTGCTCCATAGGCGTCTTACATCTGATACAGGAACTACAATGACAGTTTTTCAAATTGAATCTACTGACATTTTAACCCTTGTCTGGGAGAATGGGTCATCCCAGTGAATGACCTTTTCCTTCCATCTCTTGCTACTCATAAAGTGACTTAAAATGAAAACACTGAGCCATTCTTAATAAAATCATCACTAACAAAACTAGAAAATGTAGTCTAACTTTTTTTTTTTTTTAAGGGCAAGGTTAATAAGAGAGGGTAATCTCACACGTCTGAAAATTTGTATAATAGCAAATGCTCAGGAAAGCAAGGGATGATAGCAAGACTGGAGCTAGGCACAGTGTTGAGCCTTGTGAGGGCTTGTACAACTCCCATCTACAATATACATTCATTTAAGGATAACTGTGTCCCTGAAAACAGTTGTTGATTTTTAATCACAAGTGCCTTCATGCAGTCTTTCTCTTTCCCCACTGTTTTCTGCATCTCTGTGTCATATTTCAATATCTGTCTCCAGACATCCTAAATACACACTGTATGCAGTCTTTTGGTTAATTAATAATCTGACTGTCTCTCAACAAGATATATTCATGGATCTCTGTCTTTTAAAATTACAACTTGCAGAACAATCTTTCTCTTCATTAAAGCCTTTTCTCTGGGGGAGAGGCACTGTTCAGAAGACTTCATTGTGAGGGGGATGTCTCCACTACTGTCAGCTCTTTAACGTGGCTGTGTAGTCACGGCTCCGGCACTGGGAGAGAACTCTCTGAGCACTGTGAAAACCCCACTTCTACAAGTGGAATAGCTCCCAGTGCTATAGCACTATCTACGCTGCCACCTTACAGCACTGAAACTTGCATTGCTACGGGGGTGATTTTTTACATCTCTGAGCAAGGAAAGTTTCAGTGGTGTAAGTGGCAGTGTAGATAAGCCCTGGGTGTGAGTGCAACGGCTTCTTTTTTCAAGGGAATCTCAGGGAGAAGGAGGTCCTGCAAAGAAGAAGGCGAAAGTAAAACACCAACAAAACAAAAATCCTTATTGTAATATGTCAGTGCTTGAAATCTTTTTTTTTTAACAGTTTTAGTTGTAGATATGGTCCTACTAAAAATTCTGGAAGCTCACTTTTTTTTTCATTTTAAAAGAATGCAAGCTTACTTAGCATAGACAATTGAGTTTGTCATCTTCCACATTTTAAATCTTGATATGGAGTCTTCAAAGTCCCTAAATTATTGTTCTTTTCAGATGTTCATTTACCAGACTGTGACGATGATTTATTTCCTAGTAAAACATGTTTACATGTTGCAGTCCTGTTTGCTGCTCCATGGTAGGACAGTAAATCTTGTGAGTTAACAGATTTGCAGCTTTTCTAGCTCTTCAGTCTGATCTACACTGGAAAGTTGTACTGGTATACTTATTTCAGGTAGGGGTATGAATCTGTATTATCTACTGAAACAGTTATACCAGGAATATACAGGAATGCAATTATGTCAGTATTAAGGTGCTTTATATCAGTATGACACATTCTCCTTCCCTTACGGAATAAGCTATGCTGGTATAAGCACTGTGATATCAATATAACGGCATCCACCTCAGATGGTGGATGAGTGTTTGTACTGCTTAATAATATTAGTTAGTTTAGTTAAAGTGGTACAACTGTGATGGTCTTACATTTTTCTCTTCCCTCAGACCCAGGGCAAATTTCGTGATTTTTCCTGAGTGAAGGCATTTAAAACCATGCTGTTATGGGACTGTATTCAGTCAAATGCTGTTGTGAAGGGGGTAGGAGGAAAATCATAGAAATACCTGGGTAGGTTGATGTTGCTTTCCTGTTAAATTACACTCAACCCTGGCTCTCATATGTTGTATTAATCTGATTTAAATATGCCGTTCAAATGATCTCATGGCACAAAAATCAAGAAAATAAGAGATTTCTGAGTTGACTGTGACATGTCTTGGGAGTCGGGGGGAGACAAGTGAAGGAGGCATGATGATAGGGCATTTAAGTCTCTTGTTTCACTGATAATTGGACTGGATGCTTAAGTACTCTCTTCATAATGGTTTGTTTATTCCTCTGAGCATGGAAGACAGCTCCAGCTGTACGTTTGACCATATGGGCTACAAAGGGTAGCATCTTCCAATCTCTGTCACATGAGGTTAAGACCTGAAATGACAGAGCTTCATGCTTTTGGCTCAGCCTACATGTATTTTGTTATTGTAGTTCTACTTACATGTTGGTTGTCTTTAAAGCTTATGAGTCTTCAGAATATTTATTCAGTACTCCAAGTACATCCTTAAGGTTTGAGGAGGATTCACTATATTCTTCATATGTAAAAAGAAGTGGAATCCCTGCTTTAAGTGCAAAACATAACCTAAAGTCCTAAATTATGGAGTGATGCAGACCTCCATAATTTATTCTCTCAAATTTATTTCAACATGCCTTTTTCTATTTTTGCATGTTTTAGTAATGAGTAGTAGTGTCCACAATTTGTTTTTAGTGCAGTACAGTCATGCCAGAAGACAAACAACCTGCCTAAATTTTTCAGTTAAAGAAAAACAAAGTACAGGTGAACGGGGGAGTGGGGGGGAGGTGACAGTAAGTACCTGTCTTGATAAGTCTGTGTATCTTTTCATAGCCCAGTAAATAACTTTTGTCTCCTCCAACTTTGTGTAGAAAAAAATCACAGGATCATGGGGCATGACCATTTTCAAAAGAAGCTACTTGTTTCTCAGTGGGCCACATCTGGGTATGGAAATTGTATGGAGGGAAATGAATGCTCATGAAATTGTGGGTTGGGATGTGGGATGGGGTGAGGGCTCCAGCTTGGGGCGCAGGCTCTGGAGCGGGGCCAAAAATGAGCTTAGGGGGCTCTGGACTAGGGCATGGGGTTGGGATGTGCAGGAAGAGGACTCCAGCTCGGGGTGTGAGCTCTGAAGTGGGGCTGGGGATGAGGCATTGGGAGTGCAGGAGGGTGCTCTGGGTTGGAACTGAGGAGTTCAGTGCATGGGAGGGGGATCAGGGCTAGGGCAGGGGGTTGGGGTGCAGGAGGGGGACAGGGCTGCAGGCTTTGGGCAGCGCTTACCTCAAGCAGCTCGCAGAAGCAGCAGCATGTCCCTGCCTCTGGCTCCTCCGCAGAGGCACAGGCAGGTAGCTCTGTTTGCAAGTGCTGCACCGCAGCGCCCATTGGCCATGGTTCCTGGCCAATGGGAGCTGCGGGGGCAGCGCTTGGGGCAGGGGCAGTATGCAGAGCCCCCTGGCTGCCCCATGCATAGGAGCTGGAGAGGGGGACATGCTGCTGCTTCTGGGAGCCGAGCAGGGCAAGCCCCAGATCCTGCTCCCCAGTGAGAGCTCAAGGACCAGATTAAAATGTCTGCAGTGCCAAATGTGGCCCCGGGGCAGTAGTTGCCTTCCACCCTGATCAGCTTTTTAAAATGGAATAAAAGTTGACTATCATTTCCAATATTGATTTAGTTCTACCAGCACTATTTGGCACATTGTTATAAATAAGACTTATGTATACCTGAAAATCAAGTAGTAGTATGAAGGTTACTTATATGAAAAGCTGGGGGAAGAAGAGATGCGCAGCAGAACATGGGTGGGAGAGGAGGAAAAATCCATATGGCAACTATTGCCAATATAGTGACAAAACTGATTACAAACTACCTTACACTGAAGAAAATAGGATCGCATCAGGGAATGAAATAAAGTGTTTGAGTGAGTTAAAGGCAAACTGGGTAGCAATGCTACAAATTTATTTTCCTGTGTAGTTGGCCAGAACCAGGTCATGCATTAGACAGACATTGTTAGCTACCGTGAGAGTTCAGAGAAATAGGTCTAATTTAAATTTAAAAAAACACAACCCCCTTCACCATTTAATAGCCAGCATCCAAACTTATGTGAGTATTTTTCAGGTTCCGTAGCTGAATATAATGAGGTAAAATCTCAGCTAGAATAAGTTGTTCTTCTAGGCTGCCTGTGGTACTTGCACTCCAGTTACTTTCGAAATTTGTGCTTATTTTGTGACATGCAAGATGTATAAAAACAGATTTGTTTGCAGATACATAACTCAGCTTGCATACTCTTGTTTGAAATGTATTGCATAGAAAGCCAGAATGATTCTACCTGGGTTGTTTTTTTGTTTTTTTTTTCTTACATAGAAATTAAAACTGTATTGTACAGTGTTGTAGCCTTATTGGTCCCAGGATATTAGACAAGGTGGGTGAGGTAATATCTTTTATCGGAACAACTTCTGTTGTGAGAGAGATGAGCTTTTGAGCTTACACAGGATCATAGGGCTTCAACTCTTCTTCGGGTCTGTACTATGATTGCATAAGGCTGCTTTTTGTATACTGCAGGCTGGTGGATGTGCAACAGATAAAATGTGATGTAGATTGTATGCCCGTAGTACCAATAATTTTTCACAGAATATTTTTGGTGACCTCTTGAATTTTTTTCCCTTTGCTAGTCAGCTGTTGTGCTTCTTATTACATGGGATGACATTGACGACTGCTGTGAATACTAAGCAGGGCACTTCAGCCTTGATTCGGAATAGGGCCTGTGAAGCAAAAGTGAGCATGTGTGCCAAAGAGAATCATGGGGGAACTCAAGTGGATGGGTTGTCGAGCTGCTGCTGCTGCTTTTCATACTACAGACATAGGGGTGCATGTAGAGTGGTAGAGAGCAGGTACTGGCAGAACAGGGAGAGAGGTCAACACTTCCTTCCTTAAATGAGGATAAATATTTTCCCAATTATAAACATAATGACAGCAGCTCTAGGTACCTAGAAATCTCACTTGCTGGAGTCTACCAAATCAGCTGCAGATGGAAATTTTCCATTAAAAAACTATTACATGCATCAGAGGTCTGCCATCTCCATTGCTCAGTCTCCAGCTGTCATTGACTCCTACGTTCTTGAAAACTGAGCATAATCCTGGCATTTTGGGTTAGGATCCGGCACTCCTGGTCCTTTCAGCTGTTTGTGGTGTACTAGAGAGTCTAATAGTACATCTGGTTGAACAGAGAGGAAATACTTGAGTATTTTGTCTAGCACATTGTGGAAATGGTAGACTTCCTACCCAGACCTGGATCTTCTGGATTTTTTTTTTTTTTGAAAGCTCTTTTAAGCTTATAAATTTGTCTCACTGATGCACTGTACTGTGGAGAACTCCAGCAAGCAGTTTGGACATCCAGTTATACACCAGTATATTTGTAGAGACCATCCACTCTTTTTGGAGGTCTGCCTCACCCGATTACATGATTGGAGCTTGAACGTCTGTTGCTGCCCAGCTGGAAGGACATTCATAAGATGTTCTTTGTTCTTGAGACCTCAACTGAATTCTTCCCTCTCATTTTATCAGCACATTGTTGCAGATCAGTTTTTTAAAAGTCTGGAAATAGCTCATAGTTGTCTAGGGTGAATGTAGTACTGTCTGTATGTGGAAGTAGCTTCTGACCAAGTTGATCCCTGTGGAGTGTAGACAGTAGTGGACTAATTAAGCTACCTTACTTTGAGATCATAATAAAAAAAAGTGAAATGATTTTTAATGTATTAACAAATATTGTGTGATTTCACAGTACCTGCATTAGTTATAAAGCTACTTTATACCTGATTTTAGAATTTAATGCAACACTGACACAGTAGAGTAGTGTTTTTTTTAAATGATTTTGCATATATTTGCATTTTTGTTTTCACAGTCACTTCGGCCCACGAAGCCCCTTCAAAAATCTAGTATGGCCCTTGTCTTATAAAGTTTGGAGGCCCCTGCTCTAGACCTTTTGCACACTGCTCAATTTCTCTTTCATACACTTTATCCAGCAATTTGCCTGCGACATCTGCTCTTTTGGGTGGACTGTATCCTGGACTGAATGACTGAACCATGTTAATGAAGTGTGAGTTCTCAATCATATGGAAAGGAAAGTTTGTTGCATAAACGAACAGGGCAATTTTTTCATCAATTACCTCTTTCTGTAATCTGCTGATTCTTATCCCAAACTTATCTATGGTGGTTTCTTGATGACAGAGATGATTTTTATTTTTTTTTTCCTACGGATAATACACTGTGGCTATGTGACATATATGATGTGAGTGAAACTTTATCACTGGCAGATAATTCTGAAACTATAGAAAATGATGGTGATCTTGAGTGTGGATAGTGTTCAGAATCCTGTATGTTGAGGATAGATTCTCCTAAACAAAATAAGCCACTACAGTTATTTAATTTATTATTTCCATACTGCTCATTTAGTATTACTCATTGCCTTCACTGACACTCAGTACTGCTTTAAAGGAGAAATTATAAGAGGAAGATCTGCCTATTTCAGCTTTTTATTTTTTATCACAACTGCATCTAAAATGATAGTACCGTAGAGTAACAACTATATTTTTCGCTCAAACATAAGAATTCAAGAATAGTCCAGAAGGAAGACAGGCAGTCCTTAAGAAAGAAGTATGAAATAAAAAAGTTTACCAACCCGAAGATCCAGCATGTTCAGACATGTTCTTTTCATCATCTTCAACACAGCTTCCTCCTGAGAAGGATCACTTCTCGTGATGTTGTTTCATTTAGGCAACCAGGACTTGCATTTCTTTGTTGCACTGTTTGCATTTTGCACACATTCCTGTCTTACCCACAGGCAGAAGAACTTCATTAAAATATTCCCAAGCTGGGTCTCTCTTATGGCCTGCTGTCATTGTAGGTTTACCTGTCTAGTGAGAGAATGTTATGGTAGATCTCATATCAATGAAGGCTACACTCAGAAAGCCCTCAAGACTTCTGGAATATGCTGCTCAAACAGTTTCACTTTTGTTTCTACTGCCTGTCCCTCTCTTCTCACATTTATCACCAGACTACTTCCCCTTGTCCAAATTTATTCCACCCCCAACAGTCTTCTACTCACTGAATTTTTTGAAACTGAGATCTGTTATTTCTCACTTCTATATATTATTTATTTAGTTATTGAATTACATTTTTGCTGTTATCAAGCATGTTACCTCTGGAGACACAAATCCACAGTTGGAGAACTGCAAAACTAAGCATTTCTGATAGTTTCTTCTAGACTGAGCACCGAGTCCCATTTGGTAGATAGATTAACATAAATAACTCTGGTCTACAATTTTTTAGAAGTCGTCTGCTTCAGAGATAAAATGTGATATTTATTATGTATTTTGATGTGCTGAATTCAAATATGACAATTAAAACAACTGATTGGCTACTGTTTCTAAGATATTTAAGTTTTTACATTTTATGTCTATGTATATTGTGTAGATAGTAGAGTTTTAATCACAAATTGTAAACCTTGGTCTTTTCATGTGTTTATGGTTGCTTTACATGATAATATTTCATCTGTCCTGTTTATGTAACACTTTAAAAATCAGCAAAAGGGTTATATAAATAAAATGTATTATGAAACAAAGGTCAAAAAACTATTATGTACATAGTTTAGTCCTATTCAGTGTCTACTCGGCGCTTCTTGGCTTGTCTCTTGTATTCATTAAATGGAGCATCTCTTGTCACTGTCCAGCAACAGTCTGCAAGCATTGATGGGCTCCATTTGCCCTGATAGCGTTTCTCCATTGCTGCAATGTCCTGGTGAAATCGCTCACCGTACTCGTCGCTCACTGCTCCGCAGTTCGGTGGAAAAAAAATCTAGACGAAAGTGCAAAAAATGTATCTTTAGTGACATGTTGCAACCAAGGCTTTTGTATGCCTTGAGGAGGTTTTCCACCAACAACCTGTAGTTGTCTGCCTTGTTGTTTCCGAGAAAATGTATTGCCACTGACTGGAAGGCTTTCCATGCCGTCTTTTCCTTGCCATGCAGCGCATGGTCAAATGCATCATCTCGAAGAAGTTCACGAATCTGAGGACCAACAAAGACACCTTCCTTTATCTTAGCTTCACTTAACCTTGGAAATTTTCCACAGAGGTACTTGAAAGCTGCTTGTGTTTTGTCAATGGCCTTGACAAAGTTCTTCATCAGACCCAGCCTGACGTGTAAGAATGGTAACAAAATCTTCCTTGATCCAACAAGTGGTGGATGCTGAACACTTTTCCTCCCAGGCTCCAATGACTGTCGGAGTGGCCAACCTTTCTTGATGTAGTGGGAATCTCTTGCACGACTATCCCATTTGCAGAGAAAACAGCAGTACTTTGTGTATCCAGTCTGCAGACCAAGCAAGAGAGCAACAACCTTCAATCGCCACAAAGCTGCCACTGATGTTGGTCATAGTTTATGCACCTCAAAAGTTGTTTCATGTTGTCATAGGTTTCCTTCCTATGGACTGCATGACCAACTGGAATTGATGGCAAAACATTGCCGTTATGCAGCAAAACAGCTTTAAGACTCGTCTTCGATGAATCAATGAAGAGTCTCCACTCATCTGGATCGTGAACGATGTTGAGGGCTGCCATCGCACCATCGATGTTGTTGCAGGCTACAAGATCACCTTCCATGAAGAAGAATGGGACAAGATCCTTTTGACGGTCACAGAACATGGAAACCCTAACATCACCTGCCAGGAGATTCCACTGCTGTAGTCTGGAGCCCAACAGCTCTGCCTTACTCTTGGGTAGTTCCAAATCCCTGACAAGGTCATTCAGTTCAGCTTGCGTTATGAGGTGTGGTTCAGAGGAGGAGGATGGGAGAAAATGTGGGTCCTTTGACATTGATGGTTCAGGACCAGAAGTTTCATCCTCTTCCTATTCCTCGTCTGACTCAAGTGAGAGTGATTCTGGTGCATTGGGAACCGGCAGTCCTTTTCTGTGGGGTATTGGGCGTATAGCTGATGGAATGTTTGGATAATGCACAGTCCACTTTTTCTTCTTTGACACACCTTTCCCAGTTGGAGGCACCATGCAGAAGTAACAATTGCTGGTATGATCTGTTGGCTCTCTCCAAATCATTGGCACTGCAAAAAGCATAGATTTCCTTTTCCTGTTCAACCACTGGCGAAGATTTGTTGCACAAGTGTTGCAGCATATGTGTGGGGCCCACCTCTTGTCCTGATCTCCAGTTTTGCAGCAAAAATAAAGGTGATAGGCTTTCTTAACCATAGTGGTTATACTGCGCTTTTGTGATGCAAAAGTCACTTCACCACAAACATAGCAGAAGTTATCTGCACTGATCACACAAGTACGAGGCATCTCTGCTCACTTTGGCTAAACAGAAATGTGTCCCTTTGCAAAATCAAACACTGACAAATAAGAGAGCACGACACTGTATGATTTCTAGAGCTGATATAGGGCAATTTGTTCAGCAGAGTGATGTAAGCTTCGTTATGATTGCATCATCCATGACTTCTAGGAATAACATGATACAATTCATATCATGTATGACGCAATACCAGCTTCAGATTGCATCATTCATTGTTTTGCCTAAAAAGCAAGTACTGTCCAAACCCAGTCATAGATTTATTCATAGATCCAGTCCAAGATGTATTTTAGTCATTTCTGGTTTAAATTGAGATCCCTTCCCTTTTATAACTCACTTATCCTCCGCCATTCCCATGTCAAGGGTCGTATATACTGACCCCATAGCATATCTTGAAAACTAGAGCCAATCAACAATTTTAAGCATCATTTTCGTTCTCAGTGACCCAGAATTAGTAAAGTTTGACTACATTTATTTCAGAAGCATTTTGACTGTAGAGCAGTGTAATCTATACTGAAGCCCCTAGAACCCTCTAAGATTGGGTCCCTAATCCATGAACTATTAGAACTCATTTACAAAACTTTTCTTAAACATTACATGAATATATTGTCTAATACTATAGAAATTAGAATTTATAATCCCTATCCCATGATGAGATATCTTTGAGTTATAATGTATCTTAATTAAAACTACCTTTAGATAGGTATTTTCCTCGAAATCCAATTTAAATAAAAAAAAAATCGATTTTTATCCACCTTGATTGTAATGTGCTTCCAAGTTTTAGACTGGATCAAGTAGATAAAGAATGTCCTGGACTGACAAATCATGTGGGAGTTTGGAAACTGCCTTAGGAAACAATTGATGTACTTAATTTCTAACAACAGATTTGGCTATTAATTATCCCTGCACCATTAAAATTGTTGCCCTCAAAATCTGGAAGTTTAGTAGCAACTTTGGTAGGTGAGGAGCCTTTTTTTTTTTCTTCTCTCTTTTTTTTTTTTAATTGCTGGAACACAGTGAATATGAAGAGTATCGTGTAGGTTCCTGCTACATCAATGCCTAGAATTTCTGTTTTATAAGGTGATAGGAATACAATGAAAGAAGTAAGATATTTTATACCATTGTTAAATAACGAAGGATTTTTTTTTTTAAGTCCTGTCTCTTTTGGAAGCTTCTTCACTCTATAAACCAGTCCTTCCTTGGTTATACATGAACATTTTCTTCTGCTACAGTAGGACCTCTCTCTTGATTTCCAATGACAGTTGTGAGAGGATATTTTTCATGATAGCTCTTACTCTTTTCTCCAGTCCTCCCTGGTGTATGTATGTTGCTGTTGTTTATTATTTGTGTTTTGCTTTTTCTTTCATGGCAGCTTATTACCTCATGCCCCAACACATGCTGCTTAGCTACTTTCCTGTGGTCTTGGCCTTGCAAGATTTCCTCAAAAGTATCAGTTATAGATAAAAGTGTAGATGTAGTAGTCTAATAACTTGTTTCAGCTACTTGGTTCATTCATAATTTCTACAAGCATTAAAATACCCTGGTGCAACATACTCTTGACCAAAATTTCTACTTTATTTGCCAGATGTCACGTTGGCTTAAATGCTTGCATCAGTGTTTTAGGAAAAATGAAACTTTACCATTTGAAGAAATCTTAATAGGTCCTAAATAACCACCTTTGTGGGATTTTCAGATGCACTCAACATTACCCTATTGTACTCCCATTGAATTAAGTGGGAGCAGAGTTAGGTCAATGCTGAACACACTTGAAAATCCTGGCCTTTGTATCTAGTGTAAACACTGAGACCCTTTTAGAAGGTGCTATAGAATTGTAAAGCATTATTAAATAACTCTGTGGTGTTTACCAAACCATTTTATAAATGGGAAAAATTCAGCCAGAGAGAGTAAGTGGGATTTGAAGATGTGCCTAAGAGAATTAGGAGTACTAGTCCTATTAGAAGTCCCCAGTGAGTCTCTTTCCAGGCATGTGGGAGTTGACAGTAGAACCTAGAGTCCAATCTGTAAACAATACTTGCTTGCTATTACTGTTTAATTACTACTTTAGTACTGAGTGTCAGCATATAAGGTTTAGGATTAAAAAACTGAGCTCTATATTTATCATAGTTTGTAATGGTTTCCCGCTGTGTGTGTGTTTGTTTCTAATATACATATAGGAGGACAAAGAAGCTAAGAATCCCGTGCCAGACAAAGGAAACCATGGACTAGCTCCAGGAAATGAGAAATTCAAACCTGTGGTACCCTGGCCTCATGTCGAAGGCATGGAAGTGGACTTAGAATCTATTCGAAGAAAAAATAAGGCCAAAAATGAACTAGAACATCATGTTGGTGATAACAATCAGCAGAACATCATGCAGAGACAATATCTCACATTTAAGCCTCAGACATTTACATACCATGATCCTGTTTTACGACCTGCAGTCCTTGGTAATTTTGAGCCCAAAGAACCTGAGCCTCATGGAGTTGCTGGTGGCCCTGGAGAGGAAGGCAAGCCATATGTATTAGGACCAGAGTACAAAGAATCCATTCAAGCCAGCATTAAAGAGTTTGGGTTTAATATGGTGGCAAGTGATATGATCTCACTAGATCGGAGCATTAATGACTTGCGTCAAGAAGAGTAAGCACACTTATTTTTTGTTCTTGTTTTGTTGTTGTTGAAGGATTGGATAAATTTTTCACATGTGTTTTAACCACATCTTTAAAACTACAGATTAGATGAAATCAAATAAGAGATCTTGTGTTACTAGACTGCCTGTTGCATCATACCGAATGCTTCTCTGTGTTCTTATTTTACTTAATCTTTTCTTGAATATTAATCTCGATTGATTGCCCCTCTGAAGTAGTCCATTCTCATGCCTAATCACTTGAATTAGGATGTCTTGGGTCAGCCACTTCTTTAATTATCCTCTTTTATTTTTAATCTCTCATCAAGATGTTTTAATATTGTGAATAAGCCTTTTAAAGTTTGTGCAGAGCATTGCACTTCCTCTTCCCATTACTCCGTAAGCCCCCTAAAGAGAGCTCATTCTAACAGAAAACCAAAGCTAAGAAATATTTTCTTTCCCTTGATGTATGCACCTATAACTCTGATTACCTGCCTACATCCACTGAACTATTTATCTGCCATAGAGGTGTTTAGAACTCAAAGCTGACACCAGCATAATCCTCCTATCCACATTGCTTCTTGCATATAGTAGTGAGGGAAACAGTCCTAGTGATTTAAATTCCTTGCTCTGGTATGTAGGGATCTGGGGGTATATTTGGGGAGGGATTGGTAGTTTTTAACAATACTGTATCTTCCAGTTATTCTACAGATAGTCTTTTTAGCAGCTCGAGAATACTGGATTCTGTTCAATCTTCACATTTTGCTTATTAAAGCTGTGTTAAGAATAGGTCCTCTGAGTTCAGTATATTGATCACTGTTAAATCTTTTGCCACTATTATCTCTCCTTTTTTTTTTCTGTTTGCTATGTGAAACATGGTACTTGTCTGTCTCATTCACTTGCCATCCCCATGTGTAGAGCTGTACCAAGTACAGGATTTGAAGCTAAGCTCTGGATTTTATGTCTCCAGGTGTGGCATTTGAATCATTGGTTAGGTGATTGATTACTGTAGCGCCACCCATGTATTTTCTGATGAGTATTTTCCACTCCAGGAGCTGGGACACAATCAGCCATCCACTAACCTGACTCATACTTTTACATCTTCTGTTATTTGAATTTACTGCCTGCTGCATTCTTGTTAAAAAAGAAAAGGAACATATTCTGGATGAACCGCATAGACACTACAGCATTTTCCCCCCCCCTATCTTTTTTTGTATGTGTGCTGAGGTCCACAGATTCATTACAATGAGTACTTCTGCCTGCTTGTGGCTTGGGGATGGTTCCCTGCAGTTTTTTCTGCCTCCACAGTGGCAAGCATCTCAGCCAGACCTCCTTACCGCAGAGCTTTTCTGAGGAAATTTCCAAATGTTATTTCAAGTGTTTATAAGACCAACTGAATAATTTGTTTCATTCCCAAATATATCCTAGGGCTGCTTTTGATTTATGCAGAGAATGATCCATCAGCTTCCTTCCCCTTCTGAGGTGTCTGCAGCAGCTGCTCCTCTTGCAGGCTTCAGGGAGAGAGCTACACCAAGAAAAGCCAGAGGCAGAAGAAAGGGTCTGTATCTCCTCACTCTCCTTCTGCCGTTTAGTGTCTTGCTGCAGGAGCAAGAGTGTAGTTTCCCTTCACAGCCCAGGCTGGGTGGAGGTCAGCTTGGACTCTCTTCTCTGGATGGGAAAGGATTTGAGCAGACTGGAAAAAAACTAGCATCAGCTTAAGCAGCTCCCATCTCCATGAGGGGAGTAAAGCCAGAATGGCAGTGCACTTAAGTCCCAATAGCCCGCACCAACATCCACACCTTCCACACCTCTGACTGCAGAGCTTGGTTGGCCCCTATACACACACACACACACACACACTTTCTTCTCTCTTCCCCACCTGGTGTACCTTTTGGACTGGGGATGGAGACACTGAATACCACACAGATGCTGCCAACACTTGAGAGTGCAGTAAGGGGCCTTTTGGTTCAGCGCTCTCTCCTTTGCGGCCAACTTCATCCTCTCTCTGGAGCAGGATTATGGGGATAAACTCCCAAACGGAGAAATAAAATAAGTAATAAAATCAGTTCTGGGTTCTCCTGCTCACCTCACAGAGTGCAGCATGGGAGATCAGGGCAGAAAAGATAAGCTATAGATGTGCTGATTCTTTTAAGCCTGAAAACACACAATCCCACAAAGACAGCTTTTCCTTCTAAGGAGAAGGAGACCAACTGCCTAAATCAGAGTTTGAGAATCAAATAGTACAATATTTAAAATATGAAAAAAGAAAGAATAGAGCCTCAAGAGAGTATTGAATATTGTGCAGCTTACATTTAGAAAGTCTACTGCTGTCTTAGACAAGCTATAGCAGATATCCTTCCTCATGCACCCTGGGAAAGTGTAATAGAGGGATAGGGGTTTCCTAAAAGTATCTGGTAAAGTATCTAGCTTGCATCCTCAGCTGCTGCTGTGGCTCAACATGCCTTAAGATCCAGGCTGTTGTTCCCAACTTGAATTATAGGTTGCCAGGTATCACCACCACCTCCACTTCTTCCTCCCAGCTGATGGCTATGAAGTGATCAGAGGGACAGCAGTCCAGATGTGAAAGACATAATAGGCTGTAAGCAGCTTCTTGATTCACAGTTTCTTTCATTTTATTCTACTCTTTCACCAGCCTCCATTTTATAAGGCTGAAAAGTTGCTTGGTTTGCACACATCAAAACTTAACCTGGTATCTGAAGAGAAATGCAACTATTTTTCCTGGTAGTCAAGGACTCAGTGTTTCTAGCTGGGGGAGACTTTTACTTGAAAGAGTGGCCTACCTGTTGTACAGGATCTTTACAGGCAGTCAAGTCCAAGTATGCATCAGTTCAACCTCTCCTCTAGGCATGAAAACTCTCAGGTGACATCAGGCCAACAAAAAAAACCCCAAACAAACTAATATGATCTGTCATCTGACAGCCTGAGTCTCCCTTTTATTCTTCTGGCGGGTGGAAAGTCCGGTTTAACTACTATGATAAACCAATGAAACACAGCCTTGAATTCTTCCAGGAGGCTTTTACTATGGTGGTATGAGGGTCCAAACAAAAGATCAAGACTCTATGATATAGCATTCTCAGCCTTTACAAGAAAAGGAAATTTATCCCAACATCAGATGCTTCCTTAGGCCATCCACTTTATTTCTACTCCACAAGTTCATAGAGCACATCCTTGGAAACTCATTTTGCACTTTGAAGCAGTACTCAGATTGAACCCCTGCAGAATAGTTCCTTATACTTTCTGTCCACTAATGTAGGCCTCCTGATGGCTCCTATCTTCAAATCAGATTAGTTTGGGGCCGGGAGGGTGGGGGGGCTATTTGAAATTGAGCTTTCTCCAATGAAAGCCAATATTATACTTTTAATTCTGTGAATAGTCCTTTCAACAGTCATCACATTCATTCTCTACACAAATTCAAGACATAGCCCTTCAATTAAGCATCAAAGTCAAGGCCTTATGAGAACTGACCATCTCAAGGCAGAGTAGTTATATCTTCAGTATTAAAATCTGCTAGACAGCACATGGCTATCAATACACAAATTCACCAAATTCTGCATATTGGTTATCCAATCTTAACCAATCCCATTTACATTCTTTTGGCAGAAGTCTTCTCCGTGCCTTACTGCATGAGAAGATGAATAAGATAATCTGCCTCATTTTGGCTGTCCATGGTTAAAGGGTGACCCTCCTTCCCATCCGAAGCCATGATGCTCTGAAAAATCCCATTTTAATGGATCTGTGTACCTTAGCATGAAGAGGAATTGGAAAATTTATCAGTGCTTGCCTCAAAATTTCTTTCTTTAAGTAATAGAATCCACAGATCCAGTCCATCTTAAGGACAAATGGATCATCCAGAATAGTGACAGAAACTGATATATCCAAGGATTTTGGTTTGTAGTTATTAGATAGGATTTACCTTGCCATGTATTAGGAGAAATTGCTGTTGTGCTTTTTACCTAAAGTATATTTAATACACTCTGTAAGTTAGGAAGGTAAATTTGAATTATGCTGCCTGTGGAAGTTTTCTCAACTGAAAGGAACTTTTGGAGGTGAGGCATTCTCCGCCTGACAGATCTCTCCCGCCCCCACACTGAAAGCAGACTTAAGTACCCATTGTCACAGATCTGTGGACCTTACTACTCGAAGAAAGAAAACTTTCAGGTAAGCATGGATGAATTTTCCTATTACCTGGATTAAGCAAACTATTGTTTCATCTTGTCTCACGTGGTGATTTTCTGTAGAATAGTAGATGTTTCTAAAACTACTCGGTATTCAGATGTGTCTCGCATGCAAAGCAAATGTGTGGTTTTTCTAGCTCTATTAAAAGCACACATTTCTTTACTGTTCCTTAACCCCCAAGAAACAATTGAAATTGGAGCTGCATATTCTTTTTTGTTTGTTTTTTTTTTTTTTTCAAATTACACACACAAACCTACATTAAAAACATTATTAAGCTTGCAAAATCAAGCACTCAAAAGTTAGGACATGCCAGTATTAAGATTGCCTGGTCTCGAGGGAGCGTCCACCATTGCTCTGTGGGGATGGTGTATGCACAGGCTTGTCAGCATAGGAGCTGAGAGAGGCTCAAGCATTCTTGGTGAGAATGGATTCTTCAGAGATTAAAGCAGCTAAAATCTAAGTAATATCTACTGAGCATGTGTGAACTGCAGTTTTTACTCCAAAGGCTTATAATTCGGCCAAATATACATGGATTTTCATGGACCAGACACATCCCTGACACAATGACTACAACCCTTGTGAAATTTCAAGTCCCTGCTACCAAGCATTGAGATGCTAGAGTTCTTAGAGAAAATTGCTAAAAAAAAAAAAATTAATATGGGCAAAACAACGTATTTTTCACTAACTTTGTTCTCTGAAATGGCTGAACCACTTTGGCTGAAATTTTCCTAAAATTTTTTTTTGAAAGGGAATATACGCACCATGTAAACTTCCAGAACAAACTGTTAAAGTTTGTGGAAGTTATAAGCAATTGAACACAAAATCTGATAATGGGAAGTGTCAGGCAAACGATAGGTGGGGCTAACGATAGGTAGGGCTAACATTCCTGCATATAAAACTACACAGCAGAATGTATCCAAGACCGAAACTACAGGACTTCTACTGCTTGCAACTTTTTCTCTTCTGATTGTCAGTGAGGTAACAAAGTTCTCCTATTAAAAAGACATATTTGATAGAATAACCTAAATCCATATGTGGCCTAAATCCATATACCTCCTTTTGGTAGAGAGGGTTCATTGTGCTAAATTAATTCAAACTAAATACAATCTAAATGAGTATCTGTATTAGAAACTTAAATCAAGAAATATTCTCTTAGGGTATACTGTGAATAAATAATACTTAGAAACTCCGTGTCTGTCCTATTTACTAACTTTTATCTTATGTTAGAGCCCTTAGGCCAGAGATGTTTATTCTGTTGATCAGATTATATGTCAGGATAATAAACCGGGATAATTAACTATGTTGGTCCTAAGAAAGGATGAGTATTCAACATATTGTTCCTCTATTTGCCATTTTATTATATAACCAGTAGAAATTGTGGTTGCAAATATGATGGTTTTGTTAGGATTTTATTTATGCTAGATTTTTCATCTCTTGCCCTCCTCCCACTATTTACCTATATATGACCTTTCAGTTATAGGAGAAAAAATTGAGTAGTTTGACGACTGGTAGATTAAACTATTTGCATGCATGTTTGTGACATAATGTGGTGAATTAGGTTAATTGTCTCTTACATAATAATAGATCCAAGGCATCTGTGTTTCAGATGCTCAGTGCTTAGCATCAAATACCTCAGTCTGCTGCTGCATAAATCCTGCACTTCTTAAAATCTGACTTTGGTCAGCAAGTTACCATTTTTAAGTTAGAAATTGAGTCAGGCTGTTTTGCTGGCAAAAAAATATTCATTGTGATATAACTTTAAAATAAGACTTTCTATCAAAGCAAATTGGGTGTGTATTATTATTTGAAGATAAAGCAGCAAATTATCATAGAATTGTTCTCAATAATCTTTAAACCAGTAAGATCCAGATGTTAATTATGTTGCTCCTTTGCATTTATTGTTGCTCTTCCTCCCAGTTTTTCCAGGGTTTCTCCCCTCCCATTTCCATCTTCAATTACATTATAGCCCTTACAGGGCATGTCCTTTAACTATCCCCACCCAAGCCAGACAGGCTGCTGAGGTGAGCACTCCTCCCTGCACCAGTGGCACTCCCCGCCCCAAATAGAAGTCTGACTACATCTATGCCCAAGGCTCCTGCCCTGAGCCCTGTTTACCTCCCCATCTCCTCCAGATGGGCCCTGGAGTTTTTACAGCATGTCAAGGGACAGGGGAAGCTCAAAGAAAACCCCCTGTTCTAAACAGCTGTTAATTTTCCTGTCAGCTCCACTGTATAACCAAGGAGATTCCACAGAAGGACTCAACACCAAAACTTACTTTCTTCATGAAGATGGTGATTTGCTTAATTGCATTGTTGTACTAATTACACATACGATACTGTTTAATTAAATAAGCTTTTAGTAATTATAGTTGGTATCTGCATCCTTGGAAACCAAGTATTAAGGACTTGCTTTCATTATACATGAAGCCTAGGGAAAGATCAATTTTTGTAATGTGGCACATTATAATAATTCCATGAACTACCAAAAAAAAGTTTTATTATGCAAATAGCATAATAAAAGTGTTTTACTGAGACTTAAGTTTATGAGAATCAAGTGAGTTATAGCGCTCAAACTTGAAGAAGGCTGTACTTTTGACTGCATGTCTTCATAAGCTGCTTTGTTGGCAAGACTCCAAAAGGGGAAAATATAGCTGTTTAAAAATATAATTAGCAATGTACTGGCAGATCAAACCTCCAGGTCTTGTGTAGCAGGAAAATGTGTAAGCATTTTTCTGTACCAGTCCAGTTCTACCAGTGCCACTAACAGTAGAAGAGTGTACACAGAGCCAGTGTGCTTTAACAGTATGCGCTACTGCCATTATAAATTTTCCCATTGTCGTTGCACTCCAAATATGGGTTATTCCCCTGCTGGGGAAAAAAGACATTGGCACAGGCATTGATATTTGTAAGTGCATTTATTTGTGTATGTACTCAGTCTGAAATGGGGAGACTAAGCTGTAACAGAACATTAGATTCCAAAAATCAAATGTATATTGCCCAGCACTTTCAGAGTTCTGTATTCAAGTTCTCCGCTAGACTTCGCAGCTTTTTTCCATCTGCTGTATGCAAGACTTCCCAGGCCTCTCTTGTCCACTCTCATCATGTGCTTTCTTTTGTTCTAAATGCTTTTGGGCAAATGAAGTGTTGCTCACCCATGTCAGATATTCAGTAGCACAAAAAAGAAACCCAGTTCATTCATTAACCCTATATGCTCAGTATCATTTCCTCAGCAAGCTTGTCACAGGGGAAAATACCATGCTAGAACACAAGTTAGCAATATGATGATAAACACAAGTTAGCATTTGGGGTACACAAGAGCTGTCATGATTAACAAATCAAATCAACATCAAATAAATTTTATTACTATAATCGTTTAACCTTTGGCAATAAAGCATGAGAGATAAATGTTAATACTAAGATTAGCCTTCTCCAAAAGTCTGTTACACTTCTAAAATCAGCCCATTGCAAAACAATGTATGATTAAAAATACATTATTTCATATAGGCCATAAGGAGCCTCTTTTTCACGTCATTTTTTCTTATGTTTCCAGACAACCAGGCAAATAGGGTAGGATGTTGTTTTACCCCTTTTGCATTTGGGGGGAGGGGTCAAAACCTTTTCAAAACTAACTACACAATCTTTAGTAATACAGATAGGAGAGCAATATAAAGCAGAAAAATACCAGCATAGAGTCCCTGATGTAAGTTCTGTGATAAAAGGTGAAAATGTAATGTGCAGAGTAGCATGAGAGAAATCAAAGCTCAGTGTGAAAAAGCATCGTTTTTACCGAGTGCAACATAATCTGAAATATTAAACTGTTTGTGGTAAAACAACAAATATTTATTGGGACCATAGTCTGCAAAATACGTTATGTAGGGCCACCATTCATTTTTGTTTCTAAATTACCACAATTCCATATAATTTGTGTCCCCTTATTTTTATTTTTAAAAAGGATAGAATATTTTCCAGATGTAAGTTGGAATGCTAAATATATCAGAAATAAAGAATCTTAAAACTGATGTGACAGAAAGTTATTTACATGAAAAAGAATGAATCCTGCATTGTTTTAACTTTCCTGCATTCATTTTATAATATATATATATATAAAAAAAATTGGTAATCCCAAATTTGGGATCTTTGCACAAATTGTATTCCACAACTGGGCACTGGCTGATTAAGAGATGTGATTGAGATACACGTGCTTCCATGCACTTTAAAAAATGTAGCCACCACTCTGAAAAAGTTTGTTCTTTGGGGACTGAAGGATGATGGTCAGGCTGTAAGTAGGGGAGGCTGGGATGGGATGGGGAGCGTTAGCCATTGCAGCACAGGCTCCAGTTGCTAGCTTGACTAAATAGCCTGGGAGATGCTAGCTGTCCCCTATTAAGTCATGGGAAAAACAGTAAGCCAAACTGACTGAAATGCTCAGTTTGAGGGCTGTTTGCTCACCACCTCTCCAGATCACCTTTTGGTTTTATAAAATATATTTACATAACTATCATTTATGTGTGGATTGCCTATAAACTGGATAGAATATTTTCCAGATGTAAGTTGGAATGCTAAATATACTTGGTCACATCTAGTTAACAGCAAAAATGATGTATCATAATAGCAATCCTCAGGCCCACTTCTGGATTATTTAAGGTCCACATGGACCTATATCAAGTATGAGGGTGGGCTGTTAAGACTTCACAGTATTAAATGGCTGTTTGTTTATTTGCAAAAGGTCATGGACCTTTTCCTTTCTGTTGAGATGACAATAGTAATCCATGTAATGTTTTCTGACTTGCAGAAAGTCTTGCAGTTATAAGTTTAGGATTTTAGTGCTGTAAGCAGAATATCTGAAAATACTGTTTGGGGATTTTAGTTGGATAGTTTGTGAATAATAGTGCAAATCTTAAAAATAAATGCAGTTTTGTTTTAACTATTCTTCCTAACAAAACTTGGTATATAAAAATACGTCATGGGCAGGCTTGAATTCAAAATTTGACTATGACACTAATGTGCTGGTCAGTGAAAGGCTGTTGGAGAAGATAATGAGCAGACCTAACTGCAGAAGATGATTGTGAATGGAAAAAATGTGTTTTTTAAAAAAACTTTATTGCAGCTACTGAACTAGTACCATACCACTTTTGAGCAAAGCATCAGAAAAGTGAGCAGTACAAAATAGTTACCACTAGGTGGCATGATGAATCACAAATCTTTTGAAATTGGAATTCAGCTTAAAAATGCAATTTATTTATGAAGGGTTCAAGACTGGTTTGATAATCTCCTCTTTATATAATTTTAGAAGTAAATTAGTTATTGGAATGTTTCAGTAAGTTGTTCAGTAAGGCCTACGTTTTCAAAACTGTTCATTAATTTTAGCCTGAATTTTTTAGCCATTACGGCTCCCAGAGAAGTCAATATAAGTGCTTAATGCCTCCGAAAATTGAGCCCTGTACATTTAAAGCTGGACATCCTAAATGACTGGACACTTTTAAAAAGATATAGGTCAAAATGACTACATGGTAGATACATAGATAAGGTTATGGTTGAAATAGAAAACATAATTTTTTAAGCGAGCGAGACCATGATACTGGATTTCTTAAGAATTAAAAAACTAAAATATAGATGAGAACTTTATTCTTAATATATTCAGTATTAAATCGCCCACTATAATTGCATCTCTCCCTCTTAAGTTGAGGGGAACTCTAACTTGACCACAATACCTATTCTATATCTTTCTTCTTTTGGTATTCAAGAGTTGTAAAAATGAAAAAGATCCATGAGGGTATCTAATTAGTCTCTTTGTCACTTCAGAATTGTTTCCTGCACTACATTTTTTCCCCTGCTGCTTTGTGAGTTATAATTTCTGAGCAATGATTTGAGCACTAACTCAAATGATATGTTCTAATCTTCAGATTGTTGTAAGGATTCCAGGAATGTTACATATTGTAGAAGCCTATAAGGATTATTTTTAGCCACTGTCATCAGAAAAGATAATAGCTATTGTGGTGGGAATGCATTTCTGAATACTGACTTTATTATTTTTATGAATTTATGGTAGCATTAAGTTGCCATATTGGTAGCCTTGCATTCATAGGACAGACACTGTACTTCATTGGGAATACACATTTTTCCAAGTTGCTAAGATAATGCCTGTTTTCTGGAAGGCAAACGCATGCATGTGTACAGAGTTAGAAATTAACTCTCTTTCCACAGTCATTCAGTTTTTGTGTCTCTTAAGGATGGTCACTCAGCAATACCTGTTGTTGTTGTTGTCTGATATGAAGACCTGCTGCCAGAAACTGAGATCATCAATTCATTTCAGATAGATCACCCACAGTAGTAGAAGATTCTACTTGTTCTGCTTTTAGACAAAATGTTCCGGGTAGAAGTGAAGAAAACCTAGAGAGAAACTGACTAGCTGCATGCTAGCTTCACCGTGATGTCTGTGGGACAAAGGTTTCTGCTCCTTCAGGAAACAGATATGATCAATCCCCCTTCACCTTCTCCCACCTCTCCTCTCCCCTACTCCAAAAGTATTTCCTTTCCTCTGGGGAGACGTGGGATATCTGTAATTTCATGACAAATTTGAATTGCTACTGCTGTGCCTGATCTTCCTGTATCTGTCTGTGTTAACTTCATACTTGGAGTATGAAAGGTGCTGCATAAAAACAAATTCTAATCTATTCCTATTTTAGTCTGGCCAGTCATGATTTTTTAAGTTCAATGTGAAATTTTGTAAAATCAGTTTAAACTATAGGGAAAACTTACTCTGTGCTGTTAAATGGAATTAATTTGTACCTGGTATTTATTTTATCTGCCACTTGATGTCACCACTGTTCCACATAAATGCAGCCAGGAAAAGGATTTATCTAGTGTTGGGAGAGAAAGGAGGAGGGAGAATCCATTTGGCACTTAAACTATTTGAAATTGTTTAATTTAACGCTTCTTAGAAAAAGTATCACATTATAGCTCACATTGGCGATTCATAGCATACATTTGAAGCCATTAGATGCACACACTGTTTCAAACTGCAATTGGCAAATGCAGAATTGTGAGAGCAGTCTGACTGAATGTATTGATTATTGTGGACTGGGAGTGCCCTTCACAGGCTTGTTGGTAACGAGTCGCTACACTGACTATCCAAGAAATTAGATCAGGTCTCTGGAAATGGCTAGGAGTAAGATCTTACTGGGCGTATAGAGGCTTAGTATTATAGCTTATAAATAGCACATTTATCCTGTAGGTAGTACTTTCAACCTACAGGTGTAATGTTGACTGACTGTTAGACCTGCAGGGATTAGGTTGGATTTGTAGAATTAAAAAAAGTCTAGACCTTCCTTGGTTTTATGTCAATATGATAGGTCTATTAAATCTACTAGAGCACAAAATGCTATTAAATTGCTCACAGATGTTTCATGATGGTTGTCTTTTGTAATCAGATTTTTAAGATTTTTTTTAAGCTATTACAGGAACAGAACATGATTTACTATTAAATTTTTTTCCTCTTAGAAGGAAGGAAGAAACAAGCAGAACATTTTGTTTTTTAGCTTTAAAATAAGGCTGTCATTACCATTTTTCTGGTGATTTATACAGCTTTTTTGGGATCAGGATGCAATCACTAAACTTTATCATCAATGTCTTTCTCTATTTCAAGAACACAAATTATGTGATAACAGTACTTAAACTTCATAAAGATGAAACTTGGCAGTACAATCAAGATCAGATACCCCCTTCTTTCATAAAGCAAACATACAAATATTTTCTATGACCTTTAAATTGAATTTTTGAATGGATTTCAGCTGCCATTCTGTCTTGGACCATGATACATTAGAGTGCATGATAATAGAGTGGTAGACATTCTTCCAAATAAGTGTAACTAAAACTCCAAACTTGATCCAGATAAATACACATTTAAAACAGAATATAGTTGGAATATGTAACCTGCCTTGAGTAAATACGAAGGGGAAAATTTTCCTCTATTAAATAAATAAATTTAAAGGCACACAATAGCTAAAAGTGTAGCATGCACAGAGGATAGTACACATATTGCCAATAATTTTGTATCGTAGATGAGGAATACCAGAAAAGGTTTCTGCTCCAAACTGGCATTACTCCTATTTGAAATCAGTCAAAATTTTTATGACACAGACGTTGGATGAAAAGCCAATGGTCTGAATGTACGATTAATTTAAAGTCAGTCTACAGATACTTGCATGTCCTTAGCTGATAGTCAGAAGTGATTCTCTTTTACTCTCTCTATTTTCAGTTATAAAAATATCAAGATACAAAATATACAGTCTCTAATCCATATTCATAAAGAGCTCTTCTGATTTCAGAAGTGGTATTTCAAGTTCATTTAAGAGAGTAGAGGCCTCATTAGAGACAATCTTAATAGATTTTGCGGTCAAATTATAAACTGGTTTCTAGAATGTGAAACTAGTATGTGTCCACCAGATTTCAACTTTGCTTTGGTGATATATAGAATAGCATGTAATCACATCTCCTTACAACAGCAAAACTTTTCCCTCCTTTTGTACAAATACCTATCGACATCCACAATACTCCAACTATTTGCATCTCTGCTTGCCTTCTGAATTTTGTTTTTGAAACATCCGGTGGCGTGATGAACGTAGTTTTGTTATAAATCAGATGCAAGATTCTTTACAGATAACCTCTGGAACAGTTTATAGGAAAATATAAAAATGAGGAATAATGTGTGAGCTTTCTCTGTCTTTCTTTGTTTTTCTATAATACCTAATAAACACAAGTTAGACAATGCTGGAAAACAAGGTCAGAATCTCTCTGGTTCAATACACATTCTTGTAGCTAACAGCTGAGTTGATTTTCAACATGGCAATAGGTTAACAGTAGGTTCTTCCAATTTTCAGTGATAGGACTTGTGATATTAATACCTTCAGGTAGATTGTGGAAGCTCCTTCATGGGAGGTTTTCAAAAGGAGGCTGGATAGCCATCTGTCTTGGATGGCTTGGACCAGGCCTGCACAACTCGGAAAGCAGCGAGGGCCATATTACTGCAAAAAAACCAGCTGCAGGCCGAAAAGCCCCGCCCCCATCTGCTTCCCCCCAACCCACCACTTGGCTTGCCCCACCCCTACTCACCCCCCGTGGGCCGCACAGTGAGCCTGTGCGGGCCGCATGTGGCCCCTGGGCCACATGTTGTGCAGGCCTGGCTTAGACCCAACAAATGCTGCATCTTGGCACAGGGTTAGACCAGATGACATTTGTGGTCCTTTCTAACTTATGATTCTGTGGAAAAGGATACCTGGAAAAGGAGTGCCAGGGGCAGGCTTTGGGTAGCCTGTGTGTACTCGTCAATTACCAAGTTGCAGTCAGGAGACAAATAGTGGGGTTGGAGTTGAGCCAGAAATCAGAGTCAGGTACCAAGTTGCAGGTGGGAGACAAGTAGCACAGTCGGGTTTGAGCCAGGTCAGGATACCAGAAAGTCAGGATCAGGCACCAGGTTACAAACAGCAGGCAAGTAGCAGTCAGGGACAAACCAGGATCAGAAGCCCGTGTCGAAGGTCCACAACAAGGCAAGGTCTAGAGTGGAAGCAAGCAGGTGTTCTATGTCCTTGCTCACACAGCTCACCATGGTGGCTTCCTGATTTATATACCAGCATGAACCAATCAGTTAGGCTGGGGGGTGTCAGTGGTGTCACCACTCAGGCACTGCTGGGCAGTACTTTTTGCAGTGTCTAGCTTCATACGGTCCCACAGCGGAAACCCTACACTTCCAATAGGGGTGCGGAAGCATCAGCCTAGAATCTCAGTGGTTCCATATTCCAATCCTGCAGCTGACTGGTCAAATAGGTTGGTCACAAGTAAGGAGACTAAGCAAATTCAGCGGAATCTAATGCAGTTAGGTAAATGGGCAGCACAATGGCAAATGAAATTCACTGCTGAGAAATGTGATGTAATATGTATTGGAAGGAATATTTTGAACTACTTATGCATTGCCAATTTCTAATGACTTGTCTACACAATTATTTAGTGCATAGCAAGCTAGGGCGTGATTCTATAGCACACTGACTGGCTGTGTGAATCCTGTTACTGTGCACTAAGAGTTCTGTAGTGCACTTTGATGTACTGTGTAACCCTATATATCATATGATCTTGTAGAAGTAGAAGGGTTTTAGAGACGTGGACAGTCTGAAAAGATTGAAAGTGTTTAGTTTGGTGAGGGAACGCAGGGCATAAAGAATAATAAAGGGCAAAGTTATAGTAAATCCTGTTTTCCTTTTTTAACCATAGAAGACAAAGGGGACATTCAATGATGTTAAGACAGCATGTTTCAAACTGATAAAAGGAAATACTTTTACGCAGCATCCCACATCTGGAACTCATTGCCATAAGATATTAGAGGCCAAAAATTCATAGTATTTTTAAAATATTTAAACCTTTTATATGAATAATGAGAACATCCACTGTTAAATTAGATTGGATATAAACCCATATGCTTCATTAGAAATTTTCTCTGAAGAGGGTATTGCAAAGTTTTCCACAAGGGGGCTTCTTTCACTTTACTTTGTACCATCTTGTGTGACCTGTGTCAGAAGTATGGACTACCAGATGGATATACTGTTGTCATTTGATGTGCTGCCTCCCGTGGTCCCAACAGCTGAATTTCTGTTAATCTATGAGGGAATGGCAACCATTTAAAGGTTACTCAGCTCAGAATTTTGAATATTACTTTTTTATTATGGTGACACCTGGTAGCAACATCATAGATAGTTTACGTTCTAAAGTGGCTACCAGTTTTTTGGTTTTTTTTCCCTAAATGTAAATGGTCTATTAGTGTGAAATTTCATACGGTTCATTTTTATGTCTTTGAATTTTCTGTACAGTTCTTGTTTGGTCTCTCGTTCGATATTTTTTTTAATAGGAAGCCTTTGAAGTTGGGCTGTGTCTGAAATTGGTTGTTGGCAGTCTGAGCTTCATTGTTGACTTATCTGTTTTAAAAAATTGTATATCTACACAGAATTTGGCAGAAATGTATCCTCCATAGATCGGGTATAATGCTTTATTTTTGTTTTGGCGGGGGAGAGGATGGATGTCAAAGCACTTTTAGTTTTCATTCATTATATCTGAAAGTTTATTCACCAGTGATTGCCAATTAATAAAATCACTTCTGTTGTAAAGATAAAATCTTTTCCATAAGCAGCTATGCTTTTCTGTCAGCTGTTTTATGTAGAGCAGAAAGTTTTATATGCAGTAGTGGCAAATGAGCATATGTGTGCAGCTTCTGCACATCTATCACTTAATATATGTGTGCTTAAACATGTGTTTAGATATGACAGGACTGATAAGCCAGGCTTTGGGACACAGTGGGAAACAGTCCACCTAATGTTTATAATAGTAATTTACAAGATTTTGCAGGTTTTGAATCTTAAATATTTGACACAAATGGAAACATTTTACAGACTATTCTTTTTACTTATAAGAATGTGATTTACAGGAACTTTACAAACTGGTTGCTGCTTTTTATAAATCAGTAGTACAAATGTATTATGCAGGAGGTCAGACCCATAAGGGTCTCTCCTGACTTTAAAATCTTACGAATCTGTGAAATAGTAATGCTGTATTTTGTTTTTGATATCCTACTTATCTGTAACTTGGAGCAGAGACATTAAGTAAAACTTCATTCATGCACAGTATTAAGAGAGATACTGGCAAATTTACAGTAACAAAATAAAATCTTTTGCAGGTGCAAATATTGGCATTATGATGAGAACCTGCTCACCTCCAGCGTTGTCATTGTCTTCCATAATGAAGGATGGTCCACACTCATGAGGACAGTTCACAGTGTAATAAAAAGGACACCAAGGAAATACTTGGCAGAAATTGTGATGATTGATGATTTCAGTAACAAAGGTAATGAGTAGGCTATTAACACTGAATCTGTAGAAAAGAGGGAGGGGATATTAAAATAATTTTAATAGCTTATTGGATTTATTATTCTGTTATATGGATTGTATTTAACTGTACAAGAAAAATAAGATGGTATTTATACAGTCATTTTCAGTAAAACACAAGCTACATCTCAATGGATAGTAATGAATAGGAAAACACTGGTCTATATGTATACATTTCTGTTCTATGCATAGAATTTGTGGCAGGTTTTCCCAACAGTTTGATTAGTACATTAGTATGGAGGTCTGGGTTACTTAGCACATTCTGTCATGGGGAATTTTTAAAAGGATAATCTGTTTAGAGTTAAATTGAAATAGTGCCCAGCACTGTGCCGTCAGTTACTGTCAAACCAGTGAGCATGAAGTACTTATCTACCTTTGTATTTTCCCAGCTTCTCTTCCTTTAGTCAAGGAGTTAGTGCTAAATGTGACATAAGAAGTGTCTTTCATCTTACCCTCACAGGGGAATCCTATCTTAATTCTGACTATATTCAAAATTTGTCTAAAACTATTCAGTAAACCATATTATTTTTTTCACTGTCTTAATGTTTTTTGGAGCCACCCATGATTCTCTGAAACACAGTACTGCATTTATCATAGTTTTTCTTTCAATGAAATATAAGCAATTTTACCCACACATTTTTGCATGAAATATTTTCTTTATTTCATGGTGGCATATGGGCTCCAGCTGCATGTCATCAAAGCTTCCAGACTTTTGTAGTCTTTCTTGCCCATGCTCGTCATCCCTATTCTTTCCTACCTCGGATGTGAACCAAGATGGGAATGTGTATGCTGTGTGTACATATGTATGATTTTTAAATGTATAATATGCATTATAAAACACATGCTCTCTCACTCGCGCTCACTCTCTGTTTCCCTAGTATTGAAATCTTCAGCTCTAATGCTCATTGGCAAAGTAAAGTGAAGCTGATTTGAGAAGAGAATAGCAAGAGGTGTCACGTTAATGTACATGTAAATAAGATAATGAGATAGAGAGGGTCAGTCCCACGTCTGTTTTAAACTGAAAACTGATCAAAGAAAATACTTTGTTTTATACTATGCATAATTAATCTGAAAGACTTACTGCCATAAGATGTTGTTGAGGTAAAATTCCTAGTAAGAGTCCGAAAAAGATTAGACATCGTGTGAATAAAAAATATTTGCTTCTATAGCAAGGATAATCTTTGGCTATGGCACTGGACTTGGATTCAGGAGTATTGGGTTCAGTTACGGGCTCTACCTTTTCCTTTCTGACTTCAGGTGAATTGTTAATCTCTTTGTGCCTCAGTTCCTCATCCGAAAATGGAGATAACAGTCCTTCCCACCTCACAGCGTTATTATGCAGCTAAATCTAGAAATACTTGTGGGGGAGGGACAGCTTTCAGATGTTACAGTGATGAGGAGCAAAATAAGTACTCAGAAAAATTAGATAAGATAAACATTATAAGGTGCATAAACCTGAGATTAGAAAGAAATTTCCTCTATTGGCAAGGTGTTGTATACATGACTATTATGGGATCTTTGCATGTTCCTCTGAAGCATCTGGTACTGGTAACTGAGAGAGTCAAGATTCCCTTTGGTCTCCTTTCAGTATAGCAGTTCCTATGCAAAGCTAGTATTGCCAAATCTTGATGCAACAGCATTTCTATGCTGTCGGTCCCTTGGATTGGTATATAGCAAGGACAAGGCATGTCTGATCATAGGTGAGTATGAGCTGCTCCTGGAGTCTGGGATCTGCTGTCCCATACATTCCTTTTTCCCTTTGAATAGTTGAATTTGGAGATATGGAGGGCATCTGGCTGTGTGGGGACCCAGTGCTAAAATGATTTTCCTTTTGTATTGTTAAACAGCCTGGCACACAGTTTACTTGTCTTTTGCCAGTGTCCATCTCACAGGGGTATATTGGTATAGAATGAATTGTAGAAATTAATTTTAAAGCTGAAATGATTGTATTAAAAGCAGGTTAGACTTTTTGCATGTAAAGCATTATGAAAATGAAAAATAAACAATTTTCACAACATACCTATGAGGTAGGAAAATATTAGGAGCAGAATAGTACGGGACCCAGGACTGACCCCCTAGATACGCCTTCCCAGTTTAACAGCGAATAATTGATAACTATTGTTGGAGTATAGTCTTTCAACCAGTTGTGCATCCACTTTTATAGTAATTTCATCTGGACCACATTTCCCTACCTTGCTTACAAGTATGCCATGTAGGCCTATGTCAGAAGCTTTACTAAAATCAGGATGTTTCACAAGAACTGCTTCCCTGCATCCATTAGACCAGTAGTGCTGTCAAAGAATGGTCCACTTATTCCTGTTGACTCTTAATGGAATCACACCATCTGAGAAGCTGGTTTAAACTTCTATGTAATATGTAAATGTTTCTCTAAGTGATATTTTTTTAAATAATTGATTCAGCAGCCATACAGTAGACTCTTCAGCTGGCATCACAGCTATCTTTATTTGCAATTCAAGGACTTGCTTAGCCAGTTAAATAAAAGCTAACATCACTGTAAAATTAGATGGCCTGTTTAAATACCAACAAACTTTTAGTAATCTGAATTCATAATACTGGTCATGTTGCGTGAATATAACTGACTATGCGCTTTAGATAGGTGACTTTCATAGACTGTCTGGCATAATAGACCTGGTACTGCAAAATATAATAGTATATGTTAGGGGTGGCTAAACTGGTTCACAGGCTCGCATAGCTGGTGGAAGGGAGGGGAATCTTGAGACCTCTGCCTTGCCGCAGGGTGGTGGGGTAGGAGCTTCTGCCCAACAGAAGGGTCTCGGGGCTTCAGTCCTGCGGGGCATGCCTGCTGGGACTCAGGGTTTCAGCAGGAACAGGGCTGAAGCCCCAAGTCCCATAAAATGCTTCCCACAGGGCTGAAGCCCCAAGCCCCAGCAGCCATGCCCAGCTCTCGAACTTCTGGAGATTATCGTATGCAGCTTAGAGGGTCAGAAAGTTTGGCCAACCCTGGTATATGTGTATCTAAAATTATAAGGAAAAATGAGAATTTTATTACCTGAGAAACAGCATGACTGTGTAATTAGCATTGTCATATAAAATGTATAGACTCTTAATTTTAGTCACTTACTCTTACATATATAATATGTATTCTAGTGGATAGTGTGCTGGATTGGCATTCAGAGGACCTGTGTTCTATTCCCATCTCTGCCACTGGTCTGCTGGGTGATCTTGAGCAAGTCACTTCATCTCCCTGTGCCTCATTTTCCGTATCTGTAAAAAGGAGGTGGCAATATTATTTCTTTTGTGAAGTGCTTTGAGGTCTACATATGAAAAGCATTATATAGAACTAGGTGGTATCATATTTCCTCACTCTCTTCAGCGTGTTTAATCGTGGAGCTTTAACATAGTGGATTTTTGTATGGCATTCCCTATGTTTTTTAGGGGTGGGAAGAAATCAACCAACCCAAACATAATCTGACACTATTTGCCTAGAAACAAGCAGAGTGCCATATCTCAAGCCTCTTATGAAGCCAATCTCTGTGAACCTTAGGAGCTGGGGATCTCCTGCTTTCAGGCTGGCAGAATGGTGCATGGAACTATTATACATCATGTAGGTGTCTGAAGCCAGGGCTTCTGAGAGGCCCTGGTCCCAGCATATGAACATTTTGTAAAGTGTGCTTATAAATCTGTCAGGTATATGAACAACTCTGCCATTCTTAGCTGCATGCTTCACACATGCTATCATTGTTAGTGATTTACTGCATGTGCAGACAGTAGTACAGTTTTCACAGGCTCAGTTAAATCAAAATTAATTTTGTTTTGGGTTGAACTGAAAACAATAGCTAAAGATGTTAATGTTCAAATTTTCTCCTTTTTCCTATCTGGTACTGGTTAAATGCAGCTACCAGACAATGATGCCTGAAAAGCTGGAGTCTCCGCTCTGGTGCTGCACTGCCCTCTTAGTAGTGAAGAATAGAGCTCTGAATCCCCACATGAGAGAACATTGAGTAACTTGAGACTAAGATGATGTTTGTGTTGTTGGCATTGTTCCTAAATGCCAGATTTGGAATTATTAAAGGTCATTAAGGGCACCTATTAGCGTATATTTTTTATAATTACTAGAAAGAAATGGCATTGTTTATGCATATTTAATATTTTCAAAACAATTTCTTGATTTATAATAATCAGTTGGAAGTAGTTTACTTGTTGAATGTCATGCTTCTCTCTCCCCCTGCACTCTCTTCTGTGCACAATATTTTTTCGTTGTATATAATTTCCAGAGTGGGTTTTCTTTAACTTGTTTTGTCAGAAGCACAGGAGAATAGCAATGACAGGAATTCAATGCCAAATTAGTAAAATCGTCATAAATCTGATATCTTCAATGGAAAAGTGTGCATTAATAGGATGTTAAAATCCAAAAATTAAAGAATGCAAAAGTTTCTATAACAATGTCAACTTGGCCACATTATATGCATATAAAGACTATTTCCTTTCCTTTGTTTCTTATAAGTATAGCTTTAATATGTTTTGTTATTTTGCCATGTCAAACATAGGGAGGATACAGCTGATCTTTAATATTGCTGCAGGTACCTTAATTTTTATATTTCCTGAATCCCTCTTCTTTAACTATACACTTTAATGTTGCATTAACATTGTGTTTTGCATTTAGGCCTCAACTCAGCAAAATGTTCTGACGTTCCATTGAAGTCACTGGGACCACTTGTGCTTAAAGTTAGGTTAAAGCTTAAATACCTTGCTGAACCAAGGCCTTAATGTCCTTTGTAAAGAAAAGGGGCCAGATCCTCAGCTGATATAAACTGGCACAGCTCCATTTGAATCCAAAGGAGTTATGCTGATTTACATCAGATAAGGGCTCCTGATCTCAGCTTTTTACTAGTTCTCACGTTATCATAGGCTTTGTCTACACTGACCATTTTCTTAAAAAATCTTGTTTTACTGCCACAGGTGCAGCTCCACGGGAGGTAGTGGCAAAGGAAAAGCTAGCATAGGCTGAGAGCTACTGTTTTTTCCAATGTATTGTCTAACTCTGCTCAGAGCACAGACAGATGAAACGGTGGTACAAACATCAGCTAATGCTGATGCTTGGTCTATGCTTGTGCACCTATTGATGGCCCCAGTGGACCTGCCTCACTGGTAGCGTCACCATGAGAGAGAGTTTACAACAATGGTTGGTGTAGGTAAGTTGTATGATAACTTGAGAACTGAAGAAATGCTCACATCAGTAATCAATCAAGGAAGTGAAATCTGAACAGTTGAGAAGCAAAAGAATATTTAATCAGGCTGTTTATAATCTCTTTTGATCGGATGGATTTTCCTAACACTTTTGAGTAGGGAATCTTTATTAAACATTGAGTTCGCTCTGTATCCTTGCATTAAATGACAGAGCTCAGTATTGGAAACATGTAGGAGGTTCTTCAGCAAAATTAGGAGAAACCAAAGTACCCATTCCTGATATATCTAAGGTTTTTTTTAAAAATAGCAGGATTAAAACCTTAATTTAAAAACAAACAAATCTTTCCTTTCAAACCGCCTTTATATTTATTTTTTTTTAAGAAACAAAATATATCTGCTGGGTGGACAAAATTTGGCACTGGGCCAGTGGCAGATTTTCTAGACATAAAATGTCAGGGCTTTACGTTTTGACGTCTTACATCCCTGCAAGGCTAGAGCTTGGAACTGTATAATGTTGGAAAGGGGGAAATTCACAGCTTCCCAGAGGGAACAGGCACTCACTCTTAGGCCTCAAAGGGCCTGAGATAACGGACTTCAAAGTTCTGAAAAACTTACCATAGAAAAACATTCCATAATCAGTTACAGGTTTTTATAGTTCCCTCTGAGCCCTGCACAAGTGAATTTATAATAACTAAAGCACCTGCATTTGTAGGCAGAAAGTGTTGGAAATAAATTCAATTTTTAATAATCGGGAATGTTTTACAGAGAACTAGATCTTCCTGGAACATATGAAGCATATAAGTAATAGTGTGGTATAAAGCTTTTATTGGCATTTGTGTGTGTAGTTATGAATCCACACTAAATTCATTTTGTAAAATGTCTATCCTGCATCTATCATGCATCCTCTATATCAGGGTGGGCAAAATTTTTGGCCTGAGGCCCACATCTGGGTGGGGAAATTGCATGCAGGGCAGAGGCAGGAAGTTAGGGTGCGGGAGAGAGTGTGGGGTGTGGGAGTGGGTGCGTTGAGCAGGAAGGGGCTCAGGGCAAGAGATTGGGGCAGAGGAGGGGTACAGAGTGTATGAGGTGGCTCAGGGAAGGGGGTTGGGGAACAGGAGGGATGCAGGGGGCTCAGGGGAGTGGGTTGGGGTGTGGCAGGGGGTTGGCATGCAGGAGGGGTGTGGGGTGTGGCAGGGGGTTCAGAGCAGGGAGTTGGGGTGCAGGAGGAGTTCAGGCTCTGGCCCAGCACCATTTACCTGGGATGGCAGCAGGACCATTTCAGGCTCCCTGCCTGCTTGCCCTGGCCCCGGCCCAGGCCCCGGCCCCGGCCCCATGCCGCTCCCAGAAGCAGATGGCACTATATCCCTGCAGCCCCTAGGGGAGCGCGCTGCTTTTGCCTGTGGATACCTCCACTGAAGCTCCCATTGGCTGCGGTTCCCTGTTCCTGGCCAATGGGAGCTTCAGTGGAGGTATTCACAGACAAGAGCTGCACATGGAACTCTCTGTCCCCCTCTTCCCCAAGGGGCTGAAGGGAGATGGTGCAGGCCGCTTCCTGGAACAGTACAGGGCCCGCAGCACCACGAGGGTGGCAATCCCACGGGCTGGATCCAAAGCCCTGAGGCGCCGGATCCAGCCTGCAGGCCGTAGTTTGCCCACCCCTGCTCTATATGATGCATAAGACATACATCATATTTTTATTATATAAATAATTGTCCTTTTTCTAACTTAGTCTTTAGGTATAAGTGGAATGTTTGTAACCCTCAAAGAGTTACGGCAGCTTTGCAAACTTATGTAAAGGGAGGGAGGGGAGAGGAGAAGAGATCAAATTTTGTCCCTACTGATTTTGACAATCACATTTTTTAAATTGTTTTGTTTTTTAATCAGGATCAAATAGTATTTGGTATTCCGGTGGCTTTGGAAGCAAGTTCAAAAAAAAATTCTGTTTTTGTTTTTTAAAATCCATTTTTGTTTCCATTATTAATGCACAATCTCATTACTTATATTTTGAGGTTGGAATCTTCTTAGTAGTTTTGTCAAAGGTGAGGTAAAATTGTAATAATTTCTGAGACTAAAATCTAAGGCCTTTTCTATATATAAACTTGTGCTGGATTAAATAAAGTGGTGCAAACTAATGTGTAAACCCTTATGTTGGTTTGAGTGGTTTATTTTGGTGTAGGTTAAACCTGTTCTTAACTGACTTAAGTTAAAATTTAAATTGAAATATATCAGTGTTAAATCAAAACAGGAGTCCACACTGGGGTTTGCATTGACTTAAGGAAATCAGTTTAAACTAACACCTTTATTTAAATCAATGCAAGTTCATAGAGACAAGACATACCTGTCCTGGTGCATCTTCAGACTTTTGTGCAACGATGTTCTGCAAGAATGAAACACTGTTTCCATAACTGTGCTGTAGTGAAGTGATTTCCACATCAGAATATATTTGATTTTTAAATGTATTTTTTTTTTCCAAATGTGTAATCAAGCCCCTTAAGTGTGGCCCCTCCTGTCCCTGCTGACCAGCCTGTCTCTTATCATCCTCCCTGAAACTTTCTCTCTGCCTCAGAGTTTTTCTTCTGCCCGCCAACTTCCTGGATACCAACAGGATCAGTGATTCTCCATCTTTATCATTTTGTGTATTACTTTGTGCTGTGATTATCAGGTGATGGACCACAGTCCACACCCCTTAGCCGTCATCCCTCAGCTGCTCTGTTTATTGAGGTGTTGCTGTAGCTCTGTTAGTCCCAGAATATGGGAGAGACAATGTAGGTGAGGTAATTTCTTTTATTGGATCAATTTGTCAGTGGAAGGTACAATCAGTTGAATTTCACAGAACTGTTGGGATAGATTGTTAAGTAAAAGAGGTAACATGTTGGAGGCAGTCCCTTGAAATGAAATGGGCAATTGGAAGTTACATTGTTATGCATAAAGGGTTTGAAGTGGGCTCTTAAGGATAGCAGGCAGTGTGATATATTGCAAATTGCGATAATAAGACATACAAACAACGTCCCTCTAATCCATGGCTTTTTGTATCTAGCAGAATTATGAATTTAAGTTCATCTTCAAGTGCTTGCTCATATGCATTCCAGTTAGGTGCACACGCCATGTGCACGGCTGCCGGAAGATTCTTCCCTTAGCAACAGGCTGGGTCGGCTAGGGAGCCCCCTGGAGTGGTGCCGTTACGGTGCTGCATATATACCTCTGCCGACCCGGCCCCCACTCAGTTCCTTCTTACCGCCCGTCACGGTTCTTGGAACTGTGGAGCTCAGTCCTCTGATCTCCGTCTCCCTTTAGCTTCTGTGTTCTTTGCAAATAGTTCATAGTTTGTAGTTCTTAGTTGTTAATTTAATTAAATAGTAGTACTAGTTAGTCAGGGAGGTTCTCTCTCTCCCGCGGGAGTCGGGGCACTTATGCCCAAGGCTCCGGGCTTTAAGCCTTGTTCGTTGTGTGGGAAGCCTATGCCAGTGGGCAACCCACACGAATCGTGCCTCAAGTGCCTGGGTGAAGCACACAAAGCTGCCAAGTGTAAAATCTGCAGGAGCTTCCGGCTGCGTACCAAAAAGGAGAGAGACTTTCGTCTAAAGCAACTCCTAATGGAAGCGGCCCTGGCGCCGGCACCATCAGTGTCTGGCTCCTTGGAGAAGAGCGCCCCTTCATTGGTGCCGACCCCACAAGCTTCTGTAGCACCGAAGCCAGCACCTCGGCACTGGTCTCATTCACCGGTGCATAAGAAGAAGAAGCCGATGGCGTCTCCAACTGCTACGGCTGCCTCGGCACCTGTAGAGCAACGTCCCTTGGGGGAGCACTCCGGCCAACTCCCACCAGCACCGGCCCTGTTGACTCCGGCACCTAGGCAGGTCCCGTTGAGTCCACTGTGCCTAAACTCGCCACCCAGGGCCCCGGTACAGCAGCGCCTGCCCTCAACACCAGAGACCTTCACAGCTGCACGGGATCTCATCGTGTTTACCGAGCTGCCGACAGCCCAGCCCCCGCGAACCCAGTCTCAGGGAAAGCTGACCCCTCTGGAGCCTTCGGTGCCCTTTCCGGTGCTCGCCAGTTCCTCTTGCTCCGAGTCTTGATGCTGCTCCCCATCTTGGCATCACTCCGGGTCACGGCGCCGCTCGATGCCTCGGCGTCGATCCTGGTCCCAGCACCGGTCGAGATCCCAGCGCGGGTCAACATCTCGACGCAGATCGCAGTCCCGGCACCGCTCTCCGTCTCGGTGGTGCAGGTCAACATCCAGGTACCAGTCACCGTCCCGGCGCCGTTCGAGATCCGGAGGCTGTTCCTCGACTTGCCGTGAGTCCCAAGCAGATCTCCGCCAGTATCCCGGGTCGCCCCGGCACCGCAGCCACTACAGGTCCCGGTCCCAGCACCGCTCTCCATCTCCTGCCAGTCGCCTCCCTTACTCAAGCTCAGCGCCTCCGTGGCCCTCCCGGTCAGCCACCGCTTCGCCCCGCTCAGAGGAAGACCGGGGTCTGGAGCATCCTCAGGCACTGGAAGGCCAGTGGTCTGACCTGCCTCTCCAACAGCCACAGGACCCTGCACAGTGGCCTTTCTGGACCCCCTGGGCGTACCACCAAACCCAAGGGGCTCCATCCAGGATCTCGGGGGTGTTGGAGTCCAGGGTGCCCGAGGCCACCATCAGCCGCCCCCCGACTAGTGGGGCAGATCTATCGGCCGCCGGCAGCATGGCCCCACCTTCCGTCCCACTTCCCCGGGCCCATCCTCCGCCTGAGGCGCTCCAGGCCGGTGGGCAGGTGGTTTCCTCGTCGTCGTCCCCTGATGAGGCAGTGGCTGGCACATCCGCCTCCAGCCCTCCGCCCATAGACCTGTCAGAGCATCAGGCCCTCCTAATGAGAGTGGCCAGGGGTTTGAACCTCCCAGCTGAGGAGGTCATAGAGATTGAGGACCCTGTGGTAGACATCCTGTCCACAGATGGCCCGAGCAGGGTGGCTCTGCCGGTCATCAAGACCATCCAAAAGTCGATGGCCACAATCTGGCAGACCCCAGCCTCTGTCCCGCCGACCGCGAAGGGGGTGGAAAGACGTTACTTTGTCTCGGCTAAAGACTACGAGTATTTGTTCACCCACCCCCAGCCTTGCTCCCTGGTCGTCGATTCTGTCAACCAGAAGAAGCGCAACGGGCAACAAGCCTCGGCCCCCCAAGTCCAAAGAGGCTAAACGTTTGGATCTGTTCAGCAGAAAGGTCTATTTGGCAGGGGGTCTCCAGCTCAGGGTCGCCAACCAACAGGCCCTCCTGAGCAGACATACATATAATGCATGGAACTCCATGCAGAAGATCCAAAGCATCGTGCCCCCCGAATCCAGACAGGAGTTCGAGGCCTTTGTTTCCGAGGGCAAAAAGGTGGCCAAGACTGCGCTGCAGGCAGCCCTTGATTCGGCAGCCAGGATGGTGGCCTCTGGTATTGCCATGAGGCGCATTGCCTGGTTGCAGGTTTCTAATCTTCCCCCTGAGGTGCAGTACACGATGCAGGACCTACCTTTTGAAGGCTCCGGCCTTTTTTCCGAGACTACGGACTCATGCTTACAGTCTCTCAAAGACTCCCGGGTCATCTTGCGTACTCTGGGTATGCACACCCCAGTGACCCAGAGGAGACCGTTCAGGCCCCAGCCCAGGCGTTTTTATCCGCCACCGCGCCCATCGCAGGATGCTTTTAGAAGGCGGGGGCGGGGTGGCTGTAGACACTCCTCCACCCATCGCTCGGGCCAGTCGCCTTCAACCCAAAAGCCCCCGCAGGGCCCTAAGTCCAACTTTTGAAGGTGCGCCCGGCGACAGAGTACCAGCCCCCCTGCCGGATCCTCCCTTCAAGGACCGGTTATCCCACTTCCTCCGTGCCTGGTCCGCCATCACCTCAGACCGGTGGGTCCTGTGCGCAGTGGCATACTCGCTGCAGTTTTCCTCCCGCCACCCCCCTCCCACCCTCCCCGTCCCTCTTCAGGGACCCCTCTCATGAGCAACTCCTAGTTCAGGAGATTCAATTGCTCCTGTCTCTGGGGGCCGTCGAGCCTGTCCCAGAGCGGTTCAGGGGAAGGGGGTTCTATTCCCACTATTTCCTCATACCCAAGGCGAAAGGGGGTCTCCGGCCCATCATGGACTCAACAAATACCTGGTCAAGTCCAAGTTCCACATGGTCTCCTTGGGTACCATCATTCCCTCATTGGATCCAGGGGACTGGTACGCTGCCCTCGATATGAAGGACGCTTACTTTCATATAGCCATAAGGCCATCGCACAGGTGCTTCCTCCGCTTCGTGGTAGCCGGCGAGCATTACCAGTTCGCGGTCCTACTCTTTGGCCTCTCCACGGCTCCCAGGGTATTCAGCAAATGCATGGCCGTGGTCGCGGCATTCCTCCGGCGCCGCCAAGTCCATGTCTACCCTTACCTCGACGACTGGTTAGCGAAGGGCAGCTTGCGGGAGCAAGTACTCTCCCACGTCCAGCTAACTCTCCACACATTTACCCGCCTCGGAATTCTCCTCAACAAAGAGAAGTCAACCCTGCAGCCTACCCAGAGGCTGGAATTCATAGGAGCCCTGTGTCAAATCTTAGGTAAAGGGGGTCATATAAGGTGTCTACGACCAGGTTATGGTCTACTGATTATGATTATGCTATCCCTATGTGTGTATCTTGTTTGTAGCTAGAGTTATGAAGATTGGCTGTATAGTGTCTATATTTCAAACGTATGCTTTGCTTTTGGGTGAAATCCCAGAACAAAGTTGCTGTTAGCTCTGCCTGGCCTTCCTGATGGCTCATCAAGTTCCAATCAAGCTAACAATGAACTTTGTAGATGCCTGTCCACACCCCAGCTTCCCCAGGAATGTGGCCTGGCTGCTCAGGTGCTGAATCTTGAAGAGTCATGTAACTGGACCACATGGTTCTAAAACTCCATTTTACAACTGGACTCTGATTAGCAAGAAGGAGGCGGTCTCCACCCACAAGAGGAAGTCTATATAAACCTGGGAGAAACATCTCCATTTTGTTTTTTAATCTCCAGTCTCCAGCCTGGCTCCTACTTCTGGATGGGACTTTGCTACAAAGGGGCGGTCTGGCCAAAGGATTGATGACCCATTCCTTCTGGGAATGTATTCCAGAGACTCTGATTTGAACCTGCAGTTATTCTACAACTGATGCAAGCCATTACTGCATGTATTTATTTCCTTTAACCATTCCTAACCCTCACCTATATCTTTTTCCTTGTATAATAAACCTTTAGATTTTAGATTCTAAAGGATTGGCTACAGTGTGATTTATGGGTGAGATCTGATTTGTATATTGACCTGGGTCTGGGGCCTGATTCTTTGGAATCGGGGAGAACCGTTTTCTTTATTTGGGGTATTGGTTTTCATAACCATTTGTCCCTGGGACAGGTGGCTGCTGGTGGTGATACTGGGAAGCTGGAGTGTCTAAGGGAATTGCTTGTGTGACTTGTGGCTAGCCAGTGGGGCGAAACCAAAGTCTTTTCTGTCTGGCTGGTAACCCTTTGGGGTGGGGAAACCCCAGCTTCGGGCTGTAATTGCCCCTTGTGAAGCAATTTGTCCTGATCTGACACTCTCAGTGGGTCACACCAGGAACAGCACCGTCACACCCTGATAGACTCCACAGTGGCAAGGGCGTCCCTTCCGCTATCTCGCTTCCAGTCTATTCAGTCAGCGGTTTACAGCCTAAGCGCCTTCCCGACTTCCACGGCCCGATTGTTCCTCAGCTTGCTGGGGCACATGGCGGCGTGCACGTACGTCACCAAGCATGCATGGTTACGTTTGCGCCTGCTCCAGTCATTGTTAGCGTCGGTTTACAGACCAAACGTGGACAGCCTAACCACCCTCCTCACCATCCCAAGCTCAACCCTCGACACCCTCACCTGGTGGACAAATCAGGCACTTGTTTGCGAGGGCGTCCCCTTTCTCCCCCCCCGGTCAACAATGTCCCTGGTTGCGGACGTGTCAGATGTGGGGAGCCCATCTCGGGCATCTGAGGACCCAAGGTCGGTGGTCAGCAGCTGACCTTGGGCTGCACATCAATGTCCGGGAACTGCGGACAGTCCGCCTTGCATGTCAGGCCTTCAAAAATATGTTATTGGGCCAATGTGTCACAGTGCTAACGGACAGCCCTACCGCCCTCTTTTACAACAACAAGCAAGGGGGAGCCCGCTCGACCCCCCTCTGCGAGGAAGCGATTCTACTGTGGGAATTCTGTATAGCCCACTGAGTTCACCCCGTGGCCTCGTTCCTCCCGGGCATTCACAACACGCTGGCAGATCACCTCAGCAGGTCGTTCCTCTCCCACGAGTGGTCCGTTCGCCCGGATGTCATTCGGTCGATCCTCCTAAGGTGGGGGTTTCCCCAGATCGACCTCTTCGCCACTCGCCAGAACAGGAAGTGCCTCCAGTTCTGCTCCTTCTGGGGCAGCTCCGGGGGCTCCCTGATGGACGCCCTTCACCTCCCATGGACAGGACAACTCCTTTATGCTTTTTCCCCATTCCCGCTGCTGCACAAGGTGCTCGTCAAAGCGAAGCGAGACAAGTCGCATATCATCCTCATAGCCCAAGCAGTGCTGGTACGCGTCCCATCTCCAGCTATCGGTGGTACCACCCGTCCCCCTGCCACTGTGGCCGGACCTCATATCACAGGACCACAGCCGCCTACTCCACCCGGACCTGCCGTCCCTGCATCTGTCAGCGTGGCTCCTGCATGGCTAAGGAGTTCGGAGCTCCAGTGCTCAGCGGAGGTGCAAAATGTGCTCTTGGGTAGCAGAAAGCCGTCTACCTGAGCCACCTACTGTGCAAAGTAGGCTCGTTTCTCCCAGTGGTGCGAGCAGAGCAACACTGCCCCGGAAGAGGCCAGTATACCTGCTATCTTGGACTATCTTCTCTCCCTTAAGCAGCAGGGCCTCTCTATTTCCTCCATCCGGGTCCATTTAGCAGCCATCTCGGCTTTCCACCCAGGAACCACCGACCATTCGGTCTTTTCTAACCCCATGATCTATAGGTTCCTCAAAGGGCTGGACCAATTTAACCTGTGGGTACAGCACCCAGTCCCCTCGTGGGACCTCAACCTGGTCCTCTCCCGTCTCATGTTGCCCCCGTTCGAGCCCCTCACCACTTGCTCCTTGTTGTACCTCTCTTGGAAAGTGGCCTTCCTCGTAGCTATCACCTTGGCCCGTGGAGTCTCGGAAATCTGAGCTCTCACATCGGAACCCCCCTATACGGCTTTCCACAAGGATAAGGTGCAGCTGCGCCCCCATCCCGCCTTCCTCCCTAAGGTGGTGTCCCCTTTCCACATGAACCAGGACATTTTTCTTCTGGTCTTTTACCCTAAACCCCACACCTCCCGTAAAGAACAGCAATTGCATACGCTCGATCTTCGCAGAGCTCTTGTATTTTATTTAGAGTGGACAAAGCCCTTTGGGAAGTCAACACAACTCTTCGTGGCCATAGCGGATCGGATGAAGGGGCAGCCAATCTCAACATAGCGCCTCTCCTCCTGGATAACTGCTTGTATATGTACCTGCTATGAGCTAGCAGGGAAATCCACGGAGCAGATAACTGCACATTCCACGAGGGCACAAGCCTCCTTGGCGGCCTTCCAGGAGCGGGTTACGATCCAGGACATCTGCAGGGCAGCCACCTGGTCCTCCATCCATACCTTCACTGCTCACTACGCCATTGTCCAGCAGTCCAGGGACGATTCAGCGTTCAGCGGTCCTCCAGTCAGCGGTTGGTCGATCCGACCCCTCCTCCTAGGTATGGCTAGCAGTCACCTAAATGGAATGCATATGAGCAAGCACTCGAAGAAGAAAAACGGGTTACTTACCTGTAACTGTTGTTCTTCGAGATTTGTTGCTCATATCCATTCCAAACCCATCCTCCTTCCCCACTGTCGGATCAGCCGGCAAAAAGGAACCGAGTGGGGGCCGGGTCAGCAGGGGTATATATGCAGCACCATAACGGCGCCACTCCAGGGGGCTCCCTAGCCAACCCAGCTTGTTGCTAAGGGAAACATCTTCCGGCAGCTGTGCAAGTGGCGCGTGCACCTGACTGGAATGGATATGAGCAACAAATCTCGAAGAGCAACAGTTACAGGTATGTAACCCGTTTTTCCCAGGCTTGCTTTTTCAAAGTGTTGTGCAAATTTCCCTGGAATCTCTTCATGAAAACAGCCTTCCCAATACCCCGGGAAAACCTGCTTCAATACAGGAAAAAGAAATCCACTCGCATGTTCCTGGAATTCTGTAAATTCCAGTACTTCTAGGCCAAGTCATTGAGGAGATGGGTGGGAAGAATTTACGGACCCCAAGGATGCAGGTGTTGAAAGCGATAGGGGGATCCAGGCCGAGCGGAACTTTGCCTCAAGTTCCCAGCAGTTTTCGGTGACAAAAAACAGATAACTTAACAGACATCGTACAAATGGCAAATATTTTGATATCAAGTCAAAATCATGAGGAGTGTTAGTGAAGAGTCATTGACTATGGTCTTTGCTGAAAGGTGGGTCAGGATCTACTTTAGCAATCTCTTAGTATAGTGCAGCTATTAACTTTTTCTGTACTAAAGCTGGAACTCCTGCTATGAAATCAGAGAACTTCAAATCAAGCTTTCCTCACACTTATGAGCACTTTATCAATAATAGATCAGGTGGTGGTGTATTTGAAACCTTTTTAGTTCTGAACATCTAGATTTCTTTAGTAAATTTGCTCAGTTATATTTAGTTTGCATTAAAAGTGTAATGCTAATTGTTATAACGTGGAAAAAAATCTTTTATTATTTGATAGCGCACTTAAAAGAAAGACTAGACGAGTACATTAAGCAGTGGAATGGCCTTGTAAAGATATTTCGGAATGAGAGGAGAGAAGGTTTAATTCAAGCTAGAAGCATTGGAGCTCAGAAGGCTAAACTTGGACAGGTAGAAAATGTTTAATAAATAAAATCATTTGTATTTTTTTTACATTAAAATAGATATTTTTAACAAATCTTAAAATGGTTATTTTATTATGTATATTGTTGAAATAAAAGTGGTTTAAATTCTTAAAATCTCACTATAGTGAGTTATTACACCATAGTGTAATAAAAAAACTTGTGTAAATTTGTGTCAAAATTTAAGATATATGATAATTTAATCAATGTGTGATTTGTATACAGAAATCTCAAATGATATTATATCTCCCTGCCTTCTTTTGTTTTTGCTTTGTTTTTAAAGGTTTTGATTTACCTTGATGCCCATTGTGAGGTGGCAGTTAACTGGTATGCACCACTTGTAGCTCCTATATCTAAGGACAGGTAACGCTATCCTGTTTTTCTATAACTCAGAAAGCCTCCTAAGAAGAAAAATAGTCACAGTAACAATCTTCATGTTTTAAACCGTATTCAGTGTGTGAGTCACATTACAACTATTTTATCATCTCCCAGGGTGGAAGATACTGTCACGTAACAAGTGACAGTCATGCAAATAAATCTCTAATTAGTTTATTTTAATAGAGGTACTGAAACGTGGATCACATTTAAGGAGAATCTAGTCTGTTACAATGACTTTATTTTACAAACCCTGTGTTGTGGAAATGTCTTACTATAGATGAATGAGCAGTCTGCTTAAACAAGATTATTATTAAAATTAATCAAAACTGTTATATTTAAAATGGAGGTAGGAATTGGGGAGAGAGAAGAAGCTCAACTTTGATTTGATGGGAATTTTCAGACTACTAAAGCCCATGTGATCTTAAGGTTGCAATAATTATGGTAGTTACTACAAAAATATATTTGTTTCTCTTAAATCTAAAGTTAGAGAATAGTTTCAAACAAATCCTTGCTTGTGGGATGTGCTTGCCTTGTCTGCATGCCAAGACACTGTACTAGAGATAAATGTTGGCACCACAAGTCCTATGTGCACAAAACTCCATTTGAGCCTACAAAGAGGGAATGGACCCCACCTTCCTCCGATCCTTTGAACCGCATGATTGCTGTTACTCTGTGCTGTTGTTTTAGCTTTAGTTGGCTTATTCAGTAGTTGAAGGAGAGGGATAGGAGTGTAGCATATCTTTATTTTAAGGCTGTTGAATCCCTCCGCGTATTGTATCACTAGAGTCTTAACTACAAGTATGTCAGAGGCTTAAGAAACGCCAAGAAAGAAGTCCTGTAAGGCCACTGCGTTGGTGATAGGGGAGGTCTCCAGTTGCTTCAGTTGTTTGGGATGGGGCACTTTTCGTGCTCCTGTTCAGCCTAATGTCCCTTTATCTGGAGGAGGCAGGTTGTGGAGAATGTTGAAGAAACAATCTCAAAGACAAAACCTAGGGAGAGAGATTGGTGCTGAAGGCTACAGTACTGAGGGACGCTGATAGTTGCTACTCCATTGTACAATGCCCTGAAATGGAAATTTGCAAAGAGTTAGATGAAAGAACTACTTTACTGGTCTCCTGGTTGGAGGTAAAGCATTATACTTTCATTTCCTGTTGTTCTTTTTTCTCGTTGTATGTAGCATTTTCTCGTAGCATTTGCCTCTAAGATGGAAGTGTTTAGGAAAAACTTAAGCTTTCAATTCATTCAATGCATCAGCAGAACCTATTATGAAAACACTGGGAGAAAAACAAGAGAATGTTTATCTTCATTGCATATTGGATCACAGCGAACAGTGTATTTGTAAATGTTCGGCCATTGTGTTTAAAACCACTGCTGAGACATGCCTGATCCAACAGCAGCGAAGTTTGGTTTGGTTTTTCCACAAAAGAATGGTTTTATAGGGCAACAGTATACTCTACAGACTTGAATAGTGAAAGGCTCCATTTGCAACAAGAAGAGCTAAAACTTTTTTGGTGTTTTGACAGCTGAGATCCCACATAAATAGCAGCAATTATGGAAAGATTATAAAATTGTGAAATCTGTACTTTCCCTTTCCTTTAACCCTCTCAGGTCTCCCATTTTCTCCCCTCATTGCCCCAGGCAATACTTTATCATAAAGTCAATATTAGGATTGGTATGTCAACATTTCTGCCATAACTTGTCCGCTTTCGGTATGCATTTCATAGATTCCAAGGCCAGGAGAGACAATTGTGATCATCTAGTCTGACCTCCTGTATAGCACAGGCCAGAGAACTTCCCCAAAATAATTCCCAGACCATACATTGTAAAAAAACACCCATCAGTTTATTTCTTAATCTCCAGTGATGGAGAATCCCCCATGACCCTTGGTAAATTGTTCCAGTGGTACATTTTTAACATGGAGAGTGATTAATGCCTTATTTCCGGTCTGAATTTGGCTAGCTTTAACTTCTGACCATTGGATTGTATAATCTGATGCTCTGCCATGTTTGATTTGTGGACTGTTAAAGTATATTCTTTTTTTTCTTCTATAAGAATGGAGTTTTACATTTTTGAGATGATACATATTTACGTTTGACCTTTCATTTAAGTTACATTTCAATAAAAAATAAAAGTTAATGGTAGATGTATTAGATTAGACAGCATATCTTTCTTAAATTATATTTTGCTCTCTTCTTCTCCTTCCAAAATGTTTCAGAACTACATGTACTGTGCCTCTAATAGATTACATAGATGGGAATGATTATTCCATTGAGCCGCAGCAAGGTGGGGATGAAGATGGTTTTGCCAGAGGGGCCTGGGACTGGAGTTTGCTATGGAAACGAATTCCATTAAGCCACAAGGAAAAGGCCAAAAGAAAGCATAAAACTGAGCCTTATCGGTAAAGAGTGCTGTTTTTATTCTGTGAATTGTTTTGAATGCATATCTAAATCATCTCATTTTTCCCCCTCTTTTCCCATGAACTACGATTCGTGTAAATGTGACATGTGGGTCCTTGTACCTAACCTCATCCTCACTGCTGCCATCCACAACCCTGCAGAACCATATGCACTGTGCCGCTCATAGATGTCATAGATGGCAACACTTACAATATTATACCCCAAGGGGGTGGTGACGAAGATGGGTTTGCTAGAGGAGCGTGGGATTGGAGTATGCTATGGAAGAGGGTGCCTTTGACCAAGCGAGAGAAGGAAATGAGAAAGACACAAACTGAGCCGTATCGGTAATCACTAAATCACTTACCCATTTCTCTTCTTAAGGAGATACTGATCTACTAAATACTTGCACATATTTTTAATACTCTAAGAACTGAAAATCTTTGTCCAAAAAACCCCCAAAACCTTACTATTACTAATGATTTTGGTCAAATGCTGCTAATATAGCTTCACTAACTTCTTGTGCCTCTCTGTTTCTGTTGTTACGTACTTAAAACTTCAAGCAAAATATAAGATGTATTTCAGAATAATAATTTTTATTTGGAAAAGCAGATGTTCTTATAATTTGGTTTCCAAGCAAAATTCATGCAACTATTAATGGGGGCTCTTTTCAGGTATGGTTTTGGGAACAATAAAAATTGCTTTATGAACTGTTCCATAATAAGCATGCAACAAAAGTTCAAAAAAATTCATAATACATAAAATGTTTAGGCTGTTTTCTCTCCTGGATGCATGTGTACAGCTCCTTGTTAATAGGATTGCAGTGCAAGGGCATCAGGAGCAATATAGCCCACTTTTTGTGTCAGATCATTCCCATTTGCTTTATGGAAGGTCCCATCTGACAAATACAAGGGGACTACTTTGAAATCTTAGGAAGATAACCCACTAGCTCTAAGTTTGGTCCCTGTAATGCACTTAACTCAAAAGAATTCCAGTCTGTCTTGGGGGAAGGCTTTAATTAATTTCATGTATTCCATTGTTTTTCCCCATGAATGGAACATTTTCTTTTCTAAGAAAATAAGTGCACATTTTTGCTTAAACATCAGTGTTACTAGACTTTTTTTCTGAGACTTGGGAGGCTGTGGTTCTGCTCTATATTTTCTCTTATACTACTGTAATCCTGTAACCAATTACTTTTATTTGAAAGCACTTTCACATATTTAGAAAATAGTGTTTCATATAACTTTTATTTTTGATTTAAACAAATTGCAGGAACTGATGTTATGCTTCACTCAGCCCTCATGCCGTGATTCTTCTTTGCAAAAATGGCAAAACATGTTCAAGGAAATTATAAAGCTTTGGTCTATTCAGTACTTTATGTAATATAGACAATATCCTTTCATAGAGACGAAGGCTGTCCACATTGGAACTTTATCAGCACTAAACTAGTTAATGTAAAGCTGTTTCAAAAGTTGCTATCACATTCTTTGTCCACAACTTTATAAACTGTTTTCAGAACAGTTCTGACCATCAAAATTTTTAAGAAATGGTTGAGGTAACAGCTATAGTAGTTGAATTATTGACTGTTTAGCTTTCTTTCTGAAAAATAACCATACCTTGTTATGCCTAGGTTATACACACATTTTACTGCAGTAATATGAAAACAAGTAAAATTTAGCTAATCATTTTGCTGAAAATAGTAGTGTAAGCAGAAAAAACTGGTTCTTAAACATAAAAAATAAAATAAACATTTTGTAATGTGGAAAGATCTTCAGAAATCTTAGTGCTCACCGCCTTATACCTTGTAAAATAAACTGCTGAGCTTTTGTGGATTTTACAGTGTTCTTGTCAGAGGCCAAGACTGAAAAGTCAGCATTTCAGGCTTGTGCTCCTCTTTAGTTTTGGAGTGCTTGTTTTTTCTGCATATCTGCTTTTTTCCATTTGATGTTCCACATCCCTGCATTATGCAGCTCTTTGGTCTCTGAAAAAGATCCATGTGACGCTACCATGCGGAATAAAGGAATACAACTACAGTAAGTAGCGTAGTCAAGGGGAGCATGCAGAAAGAGCCCACCATACATCTGATCAGAAATTTTCACAGTGATAGATTCACAGTCTTTGTTGCTTTTGTTGGCCTTCCTCTCTGCATACCTGCCACTCTTCTGGATTGCTCAGAGAATATGTGCTAACTCTACAACTTAGTTTAAATGGTTCCCTTCCATGCATTTCTATGCAGGACAGGAATATATAGTCATTAGTATTTAAGGGGATACCATCAAATTCAAAATTCAGTATAGGTAAAGGATTCCATAATGTTACTAATGACACCACCATGAAACATAGCAGATTTTTTTAAATCTGTTCACATTTTATATTACTAGTTTACTTGTTCGGATTTTACTTAGCTCGGCAATGATGGGCTGGAGACTTTGGTCCTATTCCTGTCTCTGCCACAGATCATCTTGGTGAGCAGGCAACTCTATAGCCCTGTTTCCTTATCTGGTGGGGTTAGGTTTTTGTTTTGTTTTAGATAATTGCCTACCTCACAGGGGTTGGTGAGGCTTAATTCATTAATTTTTCTATAGTGCTTTTTGATCCCGAGGTGGACGATACAGTACAAGTCCAATGAAAATAGACTAGCTAGTTTCACTTTCTCATGTGCCTAGCACCTTGCTAAAGAATTTTGTTTGCAACTATTGCAGTAAAATGCTTAAATCCAAATTAGAACATTTTTTAATTTAATAGTTTTTAATGTTATCAAAATCTTCGCATATGTAGAAGGTTTTTTTAAAACCTAGATTTGAAGCCCATACACTGCCCCTTTTAAAAATTTCATTGAGAATAATTCTAACTTATTTATCCTCCATGCCTGGCCCTCCCAATGGTTTCAATTACTATTGTTTTCTAAAGTATGGATTAAAACTGTATAACTAGAATGTTGTACAATAAGATTTTAATGTGGCAGCTTCTCAGAACACAATTTGCGTACTGTAGAGTCTAGTCCACTGCACATGCTGTCATATGCATCAAGAGATGAATAGACCTTTTCTGTTTGTCACCACAATGGTTCTTGTCATGGCAATAAGTGGCCTGTAACTTCAGATGCAGATTGGCTGAAAAGTGTGGGCCAATGCTCTATGTAATTCAGAACTGTAATAAGTGACTTAAAAACTAACACAAGTATCAAATTCAGAGACTCATTGAAGGCTTATAATGAACCAATAATAAAGCCATGTAATTTCGAAATGTATTGCCATCAGTCTGATCTTTTACATGCATTAACAGAAAATTGCTTCTTATATTAAGAGGCACTAATTTTTTTTCCCAGAGGACTGTTTATGTTCTGTTGCTAAAAGGAATTTTGTTTGTTCTTTCTCTTAGGTCCCCTGCAATGGCTGGTGGATTATTTGCAATTGAACGTGATTTCTTCTTTGAACTGGGTCTCTATGATCCAGGTCTTCAAATCTGGGGCGGTGAAAACTTTGAAATTTCTTACAAGGTAATAGCAAAATTGGTCCGCCTTTTAAAATGAAAAATTAACTTAGTATTAGAAATACCAACATAGATGGACATGACTTTAAATGATGCTGGCAAGAAAACTAACCTGCCGATGTTTTTTCCCCTTTCCCATCAGCTTTCTAGGTGAAAAATGACCCTATGGATTTTTAGAATTATGGACAATTCTTTTAAAAAATAAAATAAAATAAGCTTCCCAAAACAAGGGCAATAAAAATGGAAAAACCCCAGTGAGATGACTTATCACCAACAAAACCAGGGCACAGGATTTTATTTTGATTGCTAGACACATGCACGCTCTTCCATCTAGCAAGACACTTAAGATCATAGGAGTTAGTTTCTTATGCCCTTTAGACTCTAAAGAACAAGCAGAATAGAGAGCTGTGTCCCCAAAAACAGGAACAAATGTTGTAGAGTGAATTTCTGATCTGATATCCTTGACAATGACCCTTTAAGTTTGGGCTGAATTTTATTAAAGTAACTGAGCACGCTTGTAATCAGATTGGTGTTGCAGTCAGACCTCTCCTAATGAACCTCATTCTCAGCCTCAGCAAGGACTCGTTTGGGGCTAGAAAGTGACCAATGTTCTGTGTAGCCAGGGTGCAGGGGCTTGCCCCCTCTCCAGCACTCCAGCCCCCAACTCTCAATTCCCTTGATGAGCACCATCTTCTGGCATATAGAGCCACACTGCACAGGTGCGACTTCACTGCACTGTTTCTGGGATCGTTTGAAATGACGATGGAGCTCATTACATAGTCCTATGATGAACATTTAAACTAGTTTAACTTTTGGACAAAAACAGAATTTTAACAGAACTCTTCAGAAGAACGGAAAGCCACTTTGTGTTCGAGCTTACAAATATAATAGTATTATGTAATAGGAAAATTTGTAAAGAAAACCTCTTTTTAGTAAACATTTAAACAAAACTGCTGAAAGAAAATCAATAGGATGATAAGATCCACATAGTGAAGCAAATTAAATATTATGAATAATACTATCTGTTAGGAATAGATGGTTCCAAGTCATGCAGTCCTAATCTGGAATTAGATATGATTTGGAACATCCCCAGTGTTTTAATGGGTTCAGATCGTGTGTGATAGTTCAGGACCATATATAATCATAACCATTTAAAAGCAGCATTATTTAGACTACATTTAAATTGTTTTCTTTTTTCTTAACTTTAATGGATGACCCTAAAGTAGTGTGTGTTTATTGTGTCAGCATTACTTTTTCACTTTTGCGTTCTTCATCTCTTTTTTTGGTTTTAGTGTTATAACTGTCATGTTGATGGGTAAATAGGTTTCCATGAACTGGAGGCTTGATCTCTTCAACAAAGCCCATTAAAGGACACCTGTCAGGAATGGTCTAGATCAGGGTGGGCAAACTACATTTTAATCTGGCCCTCAAGCTCCCACTGGAGAGCAAGATTGGGGGCTTGCACTGCTCCAGCACTCATAGCCAGGGAACGGGGGCTTGCCCCACTCCAGCCCCCAACTCTCAATTCCCTTGCTGAGCACCATCTTCTGGCATGTAGAGCCACATTGCGCAGGTGTGACTTCACTGCACTGTTTCTGGGATCGGAACCCCACCCCTCCCAGTCTCCTACGGCCCTACCCTGGAGAGCTTCCAAATCACCCAGGGGCTGCACCCGTCCCAGCTAGGATGCCTGCACACATGATGATGCCTGATACGATCCCCTTGGAGTCAATGCTGGCAGGGCCCTTAGGAGTCCCTGGTACTGCCCCTCTCGTGTCCCCCCCCCGTGCCATACCTCATGCATCCGCCCTCCCCTCACCTCTCTAACATCCTTTATAGAGCCCAGGTACTAAACCCCATAGAGTCCCCTTCCCTCAGTGGGCGTTCATGCCCACCATACAATTTCCATACCCAGATGTGGTCCTCAGGCCAAAGAATTTGCCCACTGCTGGTCTAGATAATTCTTAGTCCTACCATGAGTGCGGAGAACTGGACTAGATGACCTCTTGAGGTCCCTTCCAATCCTATGATTCTACGAATATGTGATTAGGATTATCTCCTAGTTTTGGTGCAATTTTCTTAAGATTTTCCCTCAGTCACTGCTATTGTTCTTTGGGATGGACAATTCTACCCAGAATAGAGTAGGCCAGTGATTTATCCAAGGATTCTGTCTCCCCATAACTTTCATTAAGAAAAATATTTGAGGTGAATATAAATGCAGGAACACTGCCTATGATGATGAAATATGAGCTGATGTTTAATAAAATAAATCCTGACCAACTGCAGTTTCTGTATACCCATTTACTCCTGTCTTTGCAAATAGTCATGGAATAGGATCTCAAAAACATTATTTATAAAATGATGTTTGTAAACATGGCCATTGTAGAACTGAAGAATATATTGGATACAGCCCAGGACTTTTATTTCAAGCCTTCATTGCTAATTTTACTTCAGACTTAAGCATAAATGTTAATACCAATTAACGTATTTTTTTTTTTTTTACTTTATTGTCAATTAGCTTGTATTTATTTGTTGGTTTTAAAGTTTAATTTACATGTGTATTATCAACTTTTCCACCACTCTTTTCTTGAACTTGCAGATCTGGCAGTGTGGAGGGAAGTTGTTGTTTGTTCCTTGTTCTCGTGTTGGACACATCTATCGTCTCCAGGGTTGGCAAGGAAATCCACCCCCAGTGTACGTTGGGTCCTCTCCTACCCTGAAGGTGAGGCTTTACTTAAAACTGCAGAGTGGTTTGAACTTAAATAACAATGTTTGTACCCATACTACATTTCTTCTTTATTACAAGTCTTCAAGTACCTGTCTCACTGTAGGATGTGCATGCACCCGTACACTTGTAACCAGAGAGTGCAAAATGGTGTTCACAGGCCCTTGCCTGCATAGAGCAGAATCTTGTGCCTTCAAACAAGAGCATATAAGGAGGCATGGACCTGCTGTCACTTGGTTCCTTTCAGCTGCCTGCGGCTTGAGACAGAGCAGTGGGTGCCCATTGATTCTCAGCTTCATGCCTTTCTTTGTATGCTATTTTTGTTCTTATTTTTCCCCTTTATTTTCTTAATTATTTGATTTCTTTAGTTTTATACAGTCGTTTAGAAAGGGGCTTACCTCCCCCCACACCTCACAGTGTTATACCGAAGACTCCAGGGTTTAAGCCCTGCTACATGCCACAGGTCTTTTCCTAGTAGTGAAGAGCATTTGAGCTGTGTCCACTGCCTCGGAGACATCCACGTCCCATTTAGGTGCAAGGTTTGTACAGGATTTAAAGGTAGGTCTTGGAAAGATGGGTGGTTAGACTGAAGATCCTGCTAATGGAGTGTTTACTGACTCAGTGGGGTCCGCTCTGGAGAGCCCAAGGGGACTATCTTGCCGCTTAGGCAAACTGGACTTAGTGATAAATGGTCACTTACCTAAATGTTTTGTGATTTTTAGTGTTACTCCTGGTCCCAGGAGCCCAGATCAATTTGTACCTTAGATCTCATCCCAAAGACATAAGAGCATAGGAATGGCCACGCTGGATCAGAGCAAAGATCCATCTAGCCCAGTATCCTGTCTTCCAACAGTGGCCAATGCCAGGCGCCCCAGAGAGAATGAACAGAACAGGTAATCCTCAAGTGATCCATCCTCTGTTGCCCATTCCCAGGTTCTGGCAAACAGACACGAGGACACCATCCCAGTCCACCCTCGCTAATAGCCATTGATGGACCTATCCTCCATGAGCTTATCTAGTTCTTTTTTGACAACATTGGTAGCCAATCCTATAGTAAGCTAATTAAGGATTTGTTAATTAGGAAAAAGAAATGAGTTATTTACAGGTTTAAGCAGGCAACATATATGTACAAATGAGTTTGTCTGTGACTCAAAAGGTGACAGATGTAGTAATCTGTCATCACCACATGTCTTTTCAGGGCTAACCCAACTTGATCCTGGCGATTTATGCTTTTTATTTCTTAGCTCTAGCCCTTGTAAGAGTCCAAACAGCAGAGAGATAAGAAATCTTCGTCAGCTATTTTTATATCCCTCTATCTGCATTCTAACTGATAGGACAAAGCCTTCTGCACATACTTCTCCATGGATGGATGGATGGGGCAACCAGTAAAGCTTTTGTCCTACAATGGCCCACTTAATTTCGATAGCCCTCCTGGACTGAGTGGGGAGAGCCACTGTTCCCATCTGAGCTCACAAGTTCAGAGCAGGCATTTTTATAATTATAAATTGCAAATACAATTGTATTTTACCTTGGAGCATGGAATACAGACATTACAAGTAAGATTAATGCATGTAGCGACTAATAAGCATTTTATAGAATTTAAACACAGTGTTTCAAATCTTAACATCTTGAACAATATACACCTGCCTGTGTTCTACCCAAAAACCTCATACCTCCAGAGGAGCGGACCAGCCTATGTAGACTAGATGTCAAAAGGACTCTCGCCTTCTACCTTGATAGGATTAAGACCGTTCTAAGCTATGTGTATCATTTGCAGAGGGGATGAAGGGTCAACCTGTTTCCACTCAAAGACTGTCAAAGTGGGTTTTGGATTGCATCTTAACCTGCTGTGAATCAGCTAGGATGCAGCTAGTTCCTTCATAGAGTGACAGTTCCAGTGGAGCACAGTCCACATCTGTACTCTGCTGAAGGATGTTCCCATAACAGAAATCCGTAGTACAGCAACTTGGCCTTCCATTCATACCTTAGCCAAGAATTACACCATTTTACCTGCTTCCAGGGATTATACTACTTTTGGTGACGGAAACATTTTGGACTTGCTTCTTCAGCACTAACTTCCTGGCTGAGTTACTGCTTGGGGAGTCTCCTACAGTGAAACATTTATACTTAGAGGATACGTTACTTACTTTACAGTAACTGGAGTCCTTAGAGATGTTTTGTTCCTATGGATGCTCCAGCTCCTGGCCTCCTTCCTCTCAGCTCTGGAGGCTCTGCTTCGCAGACAAGAAGGAGCTGAGTAACAGTAGGTCCATACCTCCTTATATGCCCCCGTTTGGAAGCCATGGGCGCTATTATGAGCAGGTGTGAGCCCACAGACACCACTTTGCATTCTCTGGTCAAGAGGGCACAAGCACATAGTGGAGCACTCACCCCCTTGAAGAAATCAAGATACTGTAAGTTACCGTACTCTCCTTATTTAAAGAACCATCATTTTTCTTTAAGAATAGTCAGTAAGTCCTTTATTCCAACTGCCTTGGTCTGATAAATCTGATTGAAGCACTTGTTTATATGAAGATTCCTCATCAGGAATCATTTTCTCCCTATGAGTAAAATATACATCACTACTACCGTTGTAAATACTATGTGATGCACTCGTGTGCTATCATAATATTCTGTTCTAGTTTAAAGTGCAGTTCTGTTCTGAAAGTGACAATGTAAAACTGGTACCTTCTTACTAAACAGGTCTACTTGTGTATTCAGTCATATCTTCTTTCTTCAATGACCAGAGTGTTTTAATTGCATATTGTTAACATTGTCTGTACCATGTGGAAAAAAAGAGAGAACCATCTGTGACAGATGCATTCAAATACTACCGTGATGAAGTCCATATAAAAATCTGGATAAAAACGTGTGCTAGACTCCTCACATAACAGGTAGCTAGACAGCTTACTACAAGAAAGAAAATGAAGAGGAGGAAGGTGGGAATAAGACTGTGTGATAAGATTGTGTGAAGTTAAAGATAATTTTACCCTATTTTCATTATATATATATATATATATATACAGTGACAAAGTTCTGAGTCTGTATTTGTGGGTCCTGCGCTTCCTGGCAGATTTAGGGGCCTCAGAAACTTATCCAGGCCCCAGAGTGACCTCCCTTCCTCAGTAAGTAATTAGGAGAGACAGAAAGGGGGGAGTCCAGGCCCGCCCTCTACTCCGGACTCCAGCCCAGGGACCCTAATAGTATCAGCTAAGATGGCTGACCTTTTAGGCACAAAACACAATACAATTCCCTGGGCTACTTCCCCACAGCAGTCTCCGCTTCTTCAAACTTCATTTCATCCTTACCTCAGGACCTCCTTCCTTCTGTACGATATGTTGTCCAACACTCAGTCTCACCAACAGCATAACTTTCTTCCACAGCTCCTGACACCCACAGCCCACCTGACTAACTGAGAGGCTTTTATCTGGTTTCAGCCAGTCCCTGATTGGCTTCAGGTGTCTCAATCAGGCTAGCTGTTTCTACTCCTTTCTAGAAGGTTCTTAATTGGCCCCAGGTGTCTTGATTGGCCTGGAATGGCCTTTATTTGGCTATTCAGGGAACAGGGACCTACACATCCTGAGGCTGATAAACCTGCCTTCCAGCACTCTCCTATACCCTTCTGGTCTGACTCCCTCACAATATAGTTTATAATCATAATTCCTGTTAGTATTGGTGAGCCAGTGCAGGCATGGGAACAGAGAGGAACTCTCTCTTGTATCAGTTGAACTGTTTAAGGCCTGATCCACACTTAAAACTCAGGTTGAAAAATGTATGCCCCTGAGAGATATCATTAAGCCGACCTATGTTCCAGTGTAGACACCACTAATTCTGTGGAAGAATTCTTCTGTCACCTTACCTTCTACTAAGAGGTTAGGTGGAGGGATTAACTACAGTGACAGAAAAAACTCTTGCATTGCTGTAGGAAGTGTCTGCATTACAGCACTGCAGTGACACAGCTGTGCTGCAATAGCATCTGTAGACAAAGCTCTAAGATCCAGATCACTTGTGGAATCCCGTTAGCAGTTAATAGGTGTTACTCTGTTTTAATGCTAGGAAATGTAGAAGGTGAAAATAAACTCCAGATGACTCATCACATTTTCTAGAGTATTGCAGTCAAATGAACAGCACTGTTTACATTCTACTCATAACTAAGACATCTTTTTCTTCAAAAAGAGAGTTCCCTAGACTTAGTTATAATTACAACCTTCACTAAGCTCACTTAATTATGCTAGTCTTATCCAAAAATATAAAAAGGCTACTTTTGTGCTATATCTTCTGTTAAAGGTGGAAAATTGGGTGCTGTTTAATACATGTATTAACATGTTTATAAGAATTCTTAAATCTATGGGATTAAATTCCTTATACATACAAGATATTGGTTCTGTTTTGCAGTAATGATGGTTTTTTTCCCTCTCACCCATACAGAACTATGTCAGAGTGGTGGAAGTTTGGTGGGATGAGTACAAAGATTACTTCTATGCCAGTCGTCCAGAGACTAAAGCGCTACCATATGGGGATATAACTGAGCTGAAAAAGTTCCGTGAAGATCACAACTGCAAAAGTTTTAAATGGTTTATGGAAGAAATAGCCTATGATATAACCTCACACTATCCCTTACCATCTAAAAATGTGGACTGGGGAGAGGTATGTACAGTGAATGCATCTAAAATCAGCACATGCGATAGGTTTCTAAAGTTGAGAGTCCAAAATAAAGCCACAGTAACGTCTTGTACATGCTATATATTTTAACAGAAAACAAAGAATAATTTTGGTTACTATTGTTTTTAAATGTGGAAAATGATGGAGATATGTATATTATTTTTTTACAAATATAGCATGCACCTCAGTTTATGTTTAATATTATCCTGCCCGAGTGTCAGGAGTTAAATCCAAGGAGGCTGTTAAGTGGCATGCAAACAAAACAAAACAATGACAAAGATAAGGCTCCTTAAAGGAACAATGAGTGAAGCTATTAATTGGGGGAATGCCTCTGCCTGGCTCCAGTCTGGTTGGCATGTTTTACTCTTCCCAAGGATAAAAGGCTAAGATCATAGAGGATCCTAAACCTTCAAGATGCTGTAGAGAAGAAGCAAGGGGAGGGGGGGATGAGTGGGCTGTCAGCAGCAATGGCTAGATATGAATCTCTGGCAGACAGACATGCAGAACTGCAGCAGGCAAGCTGGTTCTCCAGAGATGGTAATAAACTGGACCTACCCAAGCTATGGATAGAGAGAGTAATCCTAGGCAGACTATTCTGTGTATGCAATATTTAGTTGTTTAACCCATTTTCTTGGATGCTGTGTTCCTGGTCACAGGTCTCCAGAGATAATGGGCTTACAGGTGCTAAACCCACTTGAGCCTGTCAGGTTGACCCCATTTGGTAAATAGGGAAGCTGCAGCCTGAGTATCTAGCCTAAAAAGTGGCAGAACTATCTGGTTCCACCAAGAGGGGAGGAAGGTAGGAAAACTTGTCTCCCAGGGGTGAATGTGAGAGGGAGTTAGTGTTCTAAGGCACAACTGACCCAGTAACCATGACACTAAATAGCAACTCTGGATAATGCTTGACAGACAGGAATGAAAATACTGTGTATATAGAGTAAGAACAGGAGATCAAATGCAACAGTAAGTAACTAAGTCATGATGTTTTAACATGTGTTTTTTATTAGTTCCACATTTTTGTAGAGAATTCTTTTGTCTGTATGTACTCTTCTTCATTGATGTTAATAATCCCGAGTCTTGCTTTCAGAGTAAGAATGTATTTTGAGAAGAAACTTAGAATCGCGATACGGTGTTCAGTGCTCTTAACTGTTTTTGAAGTGGAGGCCACATTGGCAAAAAAACCTTCAATGTGAGAGCCACATGGGGTGGGGCTGAGGGGCTCAAAGTGTGGGAGATGGCCCAAGGTAGGGCAGAGAGTGGAGTGTAGGGATGAAGGCTCTAGGGTGGAGCTGGGGATGAAGGGTTTGGAGTGCAGGAAGGGGCTCAGGGCTGGAGCAGCGGGTTGGGATACGGGACTGAGGGCTGCGGAGTAGAGCCGGGGATGAGGAATTCAGGGTGCAGGAGGGGGCTCAGGGCTGGGGCAGAGGAGTGGGATGCAGAACATGGGTGAGGGCTACAACTGGGGGCACGAGCTCTGGGGTGGGGTCGGGGATGTGGAGTTTGGGATGCAGGCATACTGCCCACAGGCTGGGGCCAGAGGACTCCCCCTAGCTGTGTCTCTGCCGGCAGCAGCTAGCTCTGGGGAAGGGGCCTTTCTCTCCCCTGCCGGCAGACAACATGGGAGCTCCAGGGGAAGGGGCCCTCTCTCCCCTCTGCCAGCAGGCAGCACGGGAGCAACAGGGGAAGGGGCACTCTCTCTCCCCGGTCAGCAGCAGGGAGCTCCGGGATCAGGGGAGAGGCCCAAAGCAGCCCTGCAAGCCTCAACTTGCTCCCCTCCCCAGTTCCCACACATCCCCTACCTCTCTCCTCTCCAGGTCCCTGCTGCATGGCCCTTTAGAGCTGCTGTGTGGCTGCGCAGCTTAGGGGGAACTTAGGGAGCCACACTTAGGGTCCATGGGAGCTGCCACTGGCTCATGGGCCTTGCAATGAAGAAAGAACAGTGGTGTATGTAGAGAAGGCAGATCTGGAGACAATTATTCAGAATAATCAAAATATTTGCATTTGAATATGACTTCGAACACTGTTAAAATTACTGGGACATCACAGATTCAGCATTCTCATTTAATTGCAGGAAAAACTACTTGGCAGGGTTTAAATTCAGCATGTGGTTTACAAGAATTGAATGCTCTTTCATAGACAATCCTAGTGCGTTTTTTACATGTTCCGTTGTAGGGATTCCCTGCTCAGCCAGGGAAATGCCTTATCTTATGAAGATTATTAGTCTCCCAGAAGCCCTGCCCAGTCTCCCACACTGAACCCACTTCTGCAGAACCTGGAGGCAGAGATAGTGAATGTTCTAACTGGCAGAATAAGAAGCCCTGTGTTCCATTCTGCTTCTTAGTCAATTGACTAATCCATTAGCTGTGCAAGGGAGTAGTTCAAAGAATTTAAATACAACAGACATTACTCTCCTCAAAACTCTCCTCCGCATCCCAATCGAGAAAGGTGTGAAGCAAGGAGATACGATTTCACTGGAACTATTCACTGCTTGCCTCGCAATGGAGATGAACAAGATCAATTGGAGGAGTGGTGTCAACATAAACAGAGAACGATTCTCATCTCAAATTCACGGATGACATCATGCTAATTGCCAAAAGCACCAACCAACTGCAGATCATGCTACGAAGACTCAACAAGAAAAGCAATCAGGTTGGCCTGAAATGAAGCCCTGCAAAACAAAATATATGCGATCAGACATCTTATGAAAAGCCCGAATAATGGTAGCAGGAGAAGAAATTGAAGAAGTGGAACAGTACATATATTTTGGCCAAGAGGTCAATATGCATCAAGACCTGAACAGAGAACTTTTGTGAAGGATTCGAGCAGGATGGTGTGCATTCGGTTCCATCAAGGATGTCCTCAAAGGAAAAATCGACAAGACCACATGCATAAATATCTTCAATTCAGCAGTGTTGCTGGCCATGTTGTATGGCAGTGAAATGGGGGCACTGACAAAGAGAGAAGAGCCATGGTTGTCAGTAGCTGAAAGGCTAATGTAGTGCCCATCTTTAAAAAAGGAGAGGAGGAGGATCTGGGGAACTACAGGCCAGTCAGCCTCACCTCAGTCCCTGGAAAAAATCATGGAGCAGGTCCTAAAGGAGTCAGTTTTGAAGCACGTAGAAGAGAGGAAAGTGATCAGGAACAGTCAGCATGGATTCACTAAGGGTAATCTTGCCTGACTAACCAAATTACCTTCTATGATGAGATAACTGGCTCTGTGGATGTGGTGTTCCTTGACTTTTGCAAAGTTTTTGATACGGTCTCCCACGGTATTCTTACCAGCAAGTTAAAGAAGTGTGGGCTGGATGAATGGACCATAAGGTGGATAGAAAGCTGTCTGGATCGTCGGGCTCAATGGGTAGTGATCAATGGCTCCATGTCTAGTTGGTAGCCAGTATCAAGCGGAGTGCCCCAAGGGTCGGTCCTGGGGCCAGTTTTGTTCAGTATCTTTATCAGTGATCTGGAGGATGGCGTGGACTGCACCCTTAGCAAGTTTGCAGATGATACTAAACTGGGAGGAGTGGTAGATACCCTGGAGGGTAGGGATAGCATACAGAGGGACCTATACTAATTAGAGGATTGGGCAAAAAGAAATCTGATGAGGTTCAACAAGTACAAGTTCAGAGTCCTGCACTTAGGACAGAAGAATCCTATACACTGCTACAGACTAGAGACCGAATGGCTAGGCAGCAGTTCTGTAGAAAAAGACCTAGGGGTTACAGTGGATGAGAAGCTGGACATGAGTCAACAGTGTGCCCTTATTGCCAAGAAGGCTAACAGCATTTTGGGCTGTATAAGTAGGGGCAGTGCCAGCAGATCTAGGGACATGATCGTTCCCTTCTATTCAACATTGGTGAGGCCTCATCTGGAGTACTGTGTCCAGTTTTGGGGCCCCACTACAAGAAAGATGTGGAAAAATTGGAAAGAGTCCAGAGGAGGGCAACAAAAATGATTTGGGGGCTGGAGCAGGTGACTTACGAGGAGAGGCTGAGGGAACTGGAATTGTTTAGTCTGCAGAAGAAGAATGAGGGGGGATTTGATAGCTGCTTTCAGCTACCTCAAAGGGGGTTCCAAAAAGGATGGATCTAAGCTGTTCTCAGTGGTAGCAGATGACAGAACAAGGACTAATGGTCTCAAATTGCAGTGGGGGAGGTTTAGGTTGGATATTAGAAAAAACTTTTTCACTTGGAGAGTGGTGAAGTACTGGAATGGGTTACCTAGGGAGGTGGTGGAATCTCCTTCCTTAGAGGTTTTTAAGGTCAGGCTTGACAAAGCCCTGGATGGGATGATTTAGTTACAGTTGGTCCTGCTTTGAGCAGGGAGTTGGACTAGATGACCTTCTGAGATCCCTTCCAACCCTGATATTCTGTGGTTCTATGATTCTATGAAAGGGCAATGGAACAAGCTATGCTCGGAATCTCCCTTCTGGATTGCATCTCAAATGAAATGATCAGAGAATGCAGCGGTGTGAAAGATATTGTTGTGTGAAAGATAACAAGATGCGATGGGCAGGCCGCACGGCGTGGTTCACGGACAACAGGTGGACCGCAGTTGTTGCTGAGTGGTACCCACAAGAACAGAAAAGACTACTCAGCCAGCCTCCAAGAAGATGGGAAGACGACATTGTTAAATGTTTCAGACGAATGTGGAGAAGAAAGGCAAGAGCGCGAGAAGAATGGACGTGTTGTGATCGGGGCAGTCTTAACGACAGCTGAAGAGCAATTGATCCAGGTGATCCAGGTGATAGGTATTGAAGGGTCTACTTATGTGACTTCAAGAGAGCAGTGGAGGAGTACAGAGTTGTCCAGTGCACAACAGGCATGTTGGGAATCTGTCAGGGTCCATTAAGAGACTTTTGGGACTGGTTGTACAAAATGCCTGTGAAGATGGACAAACAGTCCTGAATCTGGGAGCCTGGGGAAACAATAGCATCTCCATTAAGGCAAATCTCTTGCCCAAGAGTTAATATAAATCAGTACATTAGTGGATCAGCTTTAGAACTGTTCCAAAGTCTGCCTATGGTGGGGAAAATATGTCAACACCTAGCTCCTGTCTGAGTTGTGAGAGTTACTATGATAGTGTTTAGAAAAAAGAAGGCAATGAGGGACACCTGACAGAGAGCATCCCTGAAAAAAGGAATTGAAGCCAGCAGCCCCTGGGACTAGGGTGAAGTGACAGGGAAGCTTGAAGTAGTGTGGCATCAACCTGAGTGCTATGTCCTCAGGCTTCTCTGAAATGTGTTTGATCTCTCATAATTAATGGCCAGCAGTCATTACACAATGTTTACCAGATTTTAATGCTCCTTTGTTGCACTTTTAATAACATTGCCTCAATTGTATTTCTGAATGGCCAAAAATGTTTTTGACTCTGCTGCTTGGATACAAGGTTCTTTCCAGTCCTACTTTTCTCATATTTAAAGGATTCCTTCACTAAAAGGATGGCTGCTTTTTACTGTAGCCTCTTGGGCTAGTGTTCATGTCAACCTCCACTAATTTGCAGCTCTTTAAAACACCCTAACTTGCAGGTATGTTCTCTCTCCTTGTTTGTAGAATCTCTAGAATAGAATGCTGGTGAACAACCATGTCACTGATGTAGCTGGTCACTGGCTGCATGTGTGTTCTCTCTGCATTGGCTCTGGTCAGATAGCCACTGCCCAATAAGACCACAAGACTTGGTTTAGTAGCAAAGGCACCCAGCCAGGTCATAGCTCCCCAAACCAATTTCTACAGTTACACTAGCACATGTATGCCTGTAACAATGGACCAGCTCAGTGAGTGGCGGGATTCTCCATTCCCCCTAGACCAGTCAGACACTCCCTCTGAGACTCTTCTTTATACACCAATACAAACAAGTTGCATATTGCCCCGTGACATGGTTAGTTACCACCCTATTACTTTGTACATGTTGGGCTGATCAATCAAAACATCTCTATTCATCACCTTGTCATTCTGACGTTATCTTTAAGATGGGGTCAGTGTGCCCTTGTATCATCTCTGGGGAGTGTGTTTGCATCATACTTGGTATCGGGGTGCTCTGGGACCACCCTTCTGGAAGGTGTTTACATGAGTCTCCTGTGCCTAGTAATTCTTAGGAATGTGTATATTTTTGCAATACCAGCCCTATTCTTGACAGGGTCTGTGAACCTGCAAGCAGGCATGTTTTATAACAAGACATGACTTCTGCTTGCAGCTTGACTTTTGCTAACTTTGCTTTATATTAGAAAGGCTTGACCACTGCTTTAGTTCAGGCCTTTTATACAAGGGCTCGTGACTCAGGCTCTCTCTTTCTACTACAACTGGGTTAATATTTGACTGGAAATTTCATTAATCACTGCTGTTCATTACTCCCAAAGATTGGTGATAAAATGTATATGTTTGGGGAAACAGCTGCAATAAATATTCATAGATTGATAGAATTTAAGGCCAGAAGAGACCTTTAGAACACTGTAGGCTACTGGCCAGTCCCCTCATCCCAGGAAGGACTAATACCATGTCCAGAATCTGGTTCAGACCCTCTTCTCAAGGCTCCAGTTTTATTTCTTCCACATAAAATTAGTGCAGCACATTGATCATCCCTTCCCCCTTAACCTGGGGTGTTCTGTAGGGGCTTATCTACAGGCCACTTGCCTGACAAGCCATATCCTGCTTCCTCCTACAGGAGTCAAATTACTTACTGGTAGCTCCTACAGGAGTCAAATTACTTACTGGTAGCTCTAGCTCTAGCTCTCCTTCTTGTTACTGCCATATCCTGCTTCCTCCTACAGGAGTCAAATTACTTACTGGTAGCTCTAGCTCTCCTTCTTGTTACTGCCTTCAGGCTCCTGGCAGCTCTGTTCCAGCTGAGTCACTTTCTGGCTTTTTATAATCACCTGATCCTTTGCTGATATGTCTCAGCTCCATTATCTCCTCTAAAAAAGAATTTTTGGCTGTTCATCCAGTGACGATTAACTAGTCGAACAATATGTATTGTGATGGGGCAAGGCCAGATGGCTATAGGAAAGTGCTGAAGAATAGATATGTGAGTCTCAGGATAAACAAGTCCCTGGTACCACTGGAACCTTCTAGAAAGGAGTAGAAACAGCTAGCCTGATTGGGACACCTGAAGCCAATCAGGGACTGGCTGAAACCAGTTAAAAGCCTCCCAGTTAGTCAGGTGGGGGTGGATGTCAGGAGCTGTGGAAGGAGGTTATGCTGTTGGTGAGACTGAGTGGTGGACAACATATCACACAGAAGGAAGGAGGCCCTGAGGTAAGGGTGAAGTGGAGTTTGAAGAAGCAGGGACTGCTGTGGGGAAGTTGCCCAGGGAATTGTATTATGTTTTGTGGCTAAAAGGTCAGCCATCTTAGCTGATACTATTAGGGTCCCTGTGCTAGAGCCCGGAGTAGAGGGCGGGCCCAGGCTCCCCACTTTCTACCTCCCCTAATTAATCACTGAGATTGGGAGACAACCGAGACTGTGCCAGGAAGGATAGCTTCTCCTCACTGGCTTATGATGAAAATGGCTCAGTAGGCTGTGACCTTGTCTCTAGAGAGAGAAAGGCCACGTGGAGGGTCACAGTGAGCCTCTGAGGCTAGTGAAATCCGCCAGGAAAAGCAGAATCCACAAAGATAAGGACAGAGCTTTGTCACAGTATATGACAGACTCTCTTAGGCCTTGGTTACATTGGCACTGTATAGCGCTATAAAGCTGTCAGGAGCGCTATAACTCACTACCCGTCCACACTGGCGAGGCACGTAGAGCGCTATAACCTCAGAGTTATAGCGCTCCTGGTAATCCACCTCCGCACAGGGAATAAGGGCTGTAGCGCTCCCACTGTAGCACTACGGTGAGAATGTGGACACCCACTACGCTACAAGTGATGCCTGGAGCCATTTAAGGCAATTGACGTCTCTTCCCTTTCTTTTGAACTCGGCTGGAGGAATGCGGAAGTACCTTTTTAGAGTTTCTCTCTTAACTCGGCAGCTAAGCAATGCAAATGTTTAAGGAGGGAGCCCGTGTGAAAACAAAGCCTGCTAATCTTCTCTGTGAACGGACACGTGCTGACAGGCTCTCAGAAGGTTGGAAAAACCACTCGCTCTCTCCCTCTCAATACACACAACACGTCCCCCCTCACTCCCCTCGTTTGAAAAGCATGTTGCACCCAGCTGAATGCTGGGATACCTGCCCTAATGAGCTGCTCCCAATGCATCCTGAAGTGCTACAAATGTGGCCACACTATACCGCTGGCGGGTGTCAGTGTGGCCACGCTATAGTGCTATCCCTATAGCTGTATATGAGGACAGCTATTAACCAATACCGCTATAATCCTGTAGGTGTAACCGTGACCTTACAGTTCACACAATTACTCCTGCATTTAGCTCAAAAATGTGTTTGACTAAAGTTTTCCATACAGGCATCCCAGTCTTGATTTGAAGATATCAAAAGAGACTTTTTTTTCCAATGGCTAATCATCTTCAGGTTGTTGTTTTTATTTTTTGCCTTATTTCCCATTTGTATGTCTGACTTTAGCTGCCAATCATTAATAATTTAATACCCAGCATTTTCCCCCCATGATGGTACTTATATACTATATCAAATAAGCCCTCAGTTTTCTTTTTGATTGAGCTCTTTAAGTCTCTCAATGTGTAAGGCATTTTCTCTGTACCTCAAATCATTTTTGTGGTTCTTTTCTGCGCCCTCTCTAGTTTTGCACAATTTTTTTTTAAAATCTGGACTCCAGAACTCTACAGTGTTGAAGCTTTATCATAGTAATTTTCTGACATTCAGTTCAAGCTCCATTTTATTTCAAGTCTGAACAAAACAACCACCTATCTCATCACTAAGATCCTCTCTTAGGTGGGAAGCCCGATCAATCCTAATTACAAGCCTCCGCTGCACACCATTCAGGAACATCTAAAGAACTAAACATTCTTTCATGGGGGATTAACTGAATAAGAAACCAGGCCTCCACCTGAAAGAAGGTGTATAAATATGGGAACTTTGAAATCAAACTTCCATATGGTATGTTCACTAATATACTTATGTCTGTTATCTCACAATAGCTCTCAAATTAGTACGACCACTTGGATTCATAAAACTTTCTCCTGATAATTTAACATCATTATCTCATTTGATTCAGATTTCTTGCAGTCTTGCTTTAAATATCTGTGTATATTATTCATTTGGAGGACGACGAGTAGGATATTAACTTATCTAAACTTCTTTGCACTAGAGATCATATTTTCCCAAAGTCTAAACTAAAGTGCAAAATCCCTTTTCTCCTTCTGCCTGCAGATCAGAGGCTTTGAAACTGCTTACTGCATAGATAGCATGGGGCATACCAATGGCGGCTTTGTTGAACTTGGACCATGCCACAGAATGGGAGGAAATCAAGTAAGTAACCTTGAGGCGAGAAGTTTGAAAGAGACAGTTGATGCAATGAAAAATCATAAAGCTGTTTATCTGATAAAGTCCCTAAAACTACTGTGGTTGTTAAAAAGTAGATTAAATGCCAGGGGAAAGTTGTGAACTGTGCCAGGTTTTAGGGTGAGTATTTAGGATTTGTTTCCATTCAGGAAATATTCCCCTTACCCACTGTGGTGCCTTAGATATTACTTTTTAGAACTGTGATATAGTTATAGGTCTGCAATGCACTGATGCACTAAATGGCTTTCCACTACCAGAAACAAGGAATCAAATGCAAATTAATTCATAAGTGAAGCTGAGTTAAATTGGAAAAAGCTTAGTTCCTAATAGATAATTGTAATAAGACTGTAGCACAGTTTGGCTCAAGTCTGCACAATTTTGCCATCTCACCAACACAGGGACAAATGCACAACCTACTTCAGGCAGTCAGGTAGCTTTATCTTCTTGCATTTGATACTTTAAATTTTGAAAAAGTCTATAAACTGAAAAATGGCTCAAAGCAAAATGGTAAGAAGAGGTTAACAAAATGTTATATTCCATATATATATAATGATTTGATCCAATGTAGTAACAATCCAATGCAGTTAATGCAGTAACATACAGGATGAAGTCCCTGTTAAAAAGTCATGTTCAGTTGGCTCTTAATGTAAAAATATCACTGTTGTCACTGTAGTTTAAAATATAGTGCAGTACACTGTGAAAATACATTTCAGTGTACAGTATTCTAGGAAGCCTTTGAAAAAATCATTCGTTTTCAGTCCTAAAAATCTGGCATTTTATTATGGTAAATCTAAGAAGTAGCAGAAATTATCTGATTGTATTTAAGTTTGGTAGATTTCCCTCTGGCCCAGTGCTCTGTAGTTCTTAACTTTATTATTCTCTTCATTGAAAATACTGGTGAGGACAAAAGTTAACTGGCTACCAGCTCTTTGAAAGATAGTGATTATATAGCCATCAAACCACAGATTGATTTATCCAGCTCTTTTCAGGAGCCTTTTGCATTTATCCCCATTGTTCTTAACTTCATGTAGTAGTTATACATATTTAATTTTCTGAGCTCAGAAAGAAGGTACTTCATATGCTAAGTTTCTGATAGTGGAAAAACTAATATATTGCATCACTTAAAATAAATCAGCCCTATTTCAAGCAAAGGTAGGTGTGATGATAATGTCAAAAGAATATTCCAGATGATGTAAATGAATTATAATATTGCATCTAACATTTCAGTTACCTTATAAAGTTCACCCTTTGTGTTTACAGTAACAAAAAAGTGCCTCAATATTTTTCTTTTAGCTTTTTCGAATAAATGAAGCTAATCAACTCATGCAGTATGACCAGTGTTTGACTAAAGGACCTGATGGATCAAAAGTTATGATTACGCACTGTAATCTGAATGAATACAAGGAATGGCAATACTTCAAGGTAAGTGACAGAATATGGTGCAAGGGTAGGCAATTTAAGACTTTTTTTTTTACACTCCATTTTGTTAGACTTTTTTATTGTGCATAGATTGGGAAATAAAGCTGTAGGACCAGATTCACTGACCTTGGTGTGGCAAAATGTAAATTTCACTTTCCTGTAGCAGGCTCTCACCTTGCTTTATGGGAGGAATTCACTCTGAGGGAAGATGGGTTTTGTTGGCATTCTCCCAGGATTTCCACTGCAGAAAAGCAGCTTATGTTCCACCGGGACAGCTGCTGCCAAGGAAGAGGGAGAAAAATTGTTCTCTTTAACCTCGGAGGATAGGACAAAAAGCCATGGGTTTAAACTGCAGCAAGGGTGGTTTCAGTTAGACATTAGTAAAAACTTCCTGTCGGTGGGGTTAAACACTGGAATAAATTGTCTAGGGAGGTTGTGGAATCTCCATCATTGGAGATTTTAAGAGCAGGTTAGATAAACACCTCTCAGGGATGGTCTAGATAATACTTAGTCCTGCCATGAATACAGGGGGCTGGATTAAATGACCTCTCAAGGTCCACTGCCCCCTTTTTGGTGCTGTGGTGGCCCACACACCCCTGATGAAGGTTGCAACAGCTTTTACTCACAGCAGCTTTCCTACTAATGTCCTTTCCATCAAGAGAGTCCTCCACGGTGTCTGTACTGCCAGAAGCTGACATAGATGCTAGGGTGAATTTAGCAGCTCAAATAATGTAATTTGATTACCTTGCATATCTATACTGAAATAGTGTTCCTTTTAAATTACATTTTTCAGCAGTCCTGAGAGAGGAGAGGGGAAGTACAGCAATGCTAATTCTATTTCTGCTAAATTTAATTATTTATATTTGTTGTCCTGTGTCCTGTTCAGCATTTGGCTTTGTTCTTTTTAGTTAGCTACCTATTCTCTGAGTAAATATTGGCTCGTGTTTTCTAAATGATGCATGTGGCTGCTGTGTAATGCTGTTGTGAAAGATCTGAATTTTTAAATGAAGTGTTGATTTCATAGCTTGTAATAGCTATTAAGTATTTTGGTATAGGTACTAACTTCGAAAATATTTTTATCATACTCCTTTTTTATGAGTCAGTTTATACTTTTGTTCCAGTAAAAAGAGATAAAATACACTAATAAGGAAATTTGGCCTTTAAATACGTGCACACTCACACCTCGATTATGTATATAAGGGCATAATGTGGTCTAACAGGGTTGAATGCCAGTTTGCTATTACCCAGTTGTTTTCTAAATCATTACCATCTAGCTTGTTGGGCATTTATTAATTCACTCATTAGTCTGTTGGTATCTGGATTCTATTTTTCTGAAAGCAGCTAGATTCTTTGTTAAGCATCATGTGGTGAAAGTCCATTTGCCTTCCACTGACATGCAAGTTTTTTGTAATATTTGCATACAGCTGTGAAGTCCTGAATAACAAAAAGCTGTTTGTATGGAGCTAAAAAGCTGGTAAGAGACAGGCAAGATCTTTAAATCCCAGGAATTTAGATAAAAATCAGTACACACTGTTTTGGTGTCTACTTTGTTCTGTAGTGTATACGTACAGCTTGTTTGCTCCCCACCAATTCTACTTGCCACTTCATTAGGCTTTATTTTTACACAAGCTGAATCCCTTTCCACAGTAGCTGTGCCAACTGTGCAATTGTTTGCTTCAATGTTTGTTACTAGAAGTCAGGAGAGAGTGGCCCAGTGGGCACTGCACAGAATGTGGACCAAAACATTTGGTTATTTCCAAAGAAATATGATAAAAGATTATCAGAGGTGGGTAAGCAAACAAACACTGGAAACTGGGTGCACTCGTGAGCCAGATTTTCAGTGTTTAATTGCTGTGCAACCCATTTTTAAAATATATTCTCACTGAGGGGGGTGGACTGGAGCAGGAAGATAACAGTTATAACTGGTACAAGAAATGGGATGCAGACGTGAACTACAACATTTGAGGTGGGGTGGGGGAGACTGTTCTGTGTTGGTCAAACAGTCACAATATTTGTGCTACTACAGTGAATCAGTTATGTGACTATAGGGATTCAGTAGCAGGTCCTATAAGCCACTCAGGTATCCCAGAGAGAGTATAGCCAGATCTGATCAGAATAATCCCTTTGTCTTTTGCTGACTTCTGTTGATTTGGGGGATGACGACTATTTCATAACCCCACTTCTCCCTGCTACCATTGGAAAAAGAAAATGTGAGAAGAGCTGAGGCAAATCATCACTTTCACCCCAAATATTTCCTTTGTTCTGATGTTGGCATTATGGTTATAACTTTTGGTGAAGCATAATCAGCCGGATCAAATGGCAATCCTAAACAGGAAAGGTCTTGTTTTCAAGCATTTGTCTTTAACAAAAAAAAATTGTCTATCCTAGAATTTTTTAAATCAAACATTGAAAACATAGTTTGGAATCAGTTATACAGAGGTAGCCATTTCCTATGAGGAATAAGTGTGGGTTTTTAAAATGAATCAAGTGCATCTATTTATCTTTTCATAATGTAACATTTTAAGATGTGAAAATATAAGCCTAATAAGTGATAAAATTATTAATGTAGAAATGAGACTTTCACAGGGACCCTGGGTAATTTGTTTTTAAACAGCTACACATATTAGATGGGGAAAATTTTAAATCTATTTCTGATTGTTTTGTTTTCCAGAAACTTCACAGATTTACTCATATTCCTTCAGGGAAGTGCTTAGATCGCTCAGAGGTCTTACACCAAGTCTTTATCACTGAATGTGACTCCAGTAAAGCAACACAAAAATGGGAAATGAACAACATTCTTAGTGTATAGACAAAACAAACAAAAACCTGGCCTACTGAAACATTAATTTGTACAGGACTGAAAATAACCTGAAAACTGCTGCAACTATTAACTTTGTACAGTTTCAAGCCTCAAATCTCCTAACTTGGATGAAGGACATAGATGAACTTTGATATTACAATAACATTATCATCTGCAGTTAATGTTTACAAAACTGCTTTTACCTTAAACTTTGTAGATGTTTACATCTTTTTGTTTTAAGACGTTGGGGGTTTAATGTGCTCTTAGCTATGTTTTATAGGAACAAAGTTAAAAGCACTGTGGTCTTCTTCGGGATTTCACTCAGGGGTCTGAAGGCAGTTTTTTTACACACACTTGAAAAGGTTGGAGTAACCAGACTTTCATACAATGTGGTGATTATCAACCTATTGTATCTTTTTATTTAATTTTACATCCTACTAAGCACTGCCACGGGTTATTAGCCAGAGTGGCCTTCTTTCACAGTCATGCTGCTTTTTTGGAAAGGTAGATTTCAACATATTTAGTGCCTCTTCCGTTTCTCTATATATTTTACAAGAAAAATATTTGATGGAATGTATAGTATGGATATGTTGATGCGTCATATTGATAAAGATTAATTGTATCACCCATGTAATTACCTAAGACAAGTTTGTGTTGCCAATATGTCTTTACTACATATTGGTAAGGCAAATAAAGGTACAGACTACACCAGAAAAGCTGTAGGGGTCCCAAAAACATTGCAAAATGTCCCTTTTGCAGCGAGGTGCTGTAATTTCACTGGAACTTTAAGTAAGCTGACCCAAGTACGCTGAGTAGCACCTGGATGCAGCTGGTATATTATGCTTTGTCTGCACTATCACTTTTGTTGGTCTGGTGAGTGGAAAAAAACTTCACTCCGACTGACATAAGTTTCACCAGCAAAAGCACCAGTGTAGACAGCGCTGTCAGTGGGAGAGCATCTCCCACCAACATACTTACAACTGCTTGCTGAGGGGGTGAGTTAAGTATTCCAGTGGGAGAGCGGCTACACAGGAGAACTTACAGCGGCACAGCTATAGTGGTACAGCTGTGCTGCTGTAAGATACGTTGTGTAGACAGAGTCTTAGATAGCACTAAAGCAATTAAACATTTTCTTTTCAATATTAAAAAAAAAAAACAAAAGAAACTGAGCCTGAAAGCATTATGTTATACATCTGAGGAAGAGAACGCTCTGAATTGCAGCTAAGAACATACAAACACTAACTGCTTTGTTGTATCGTGCTGTACAAACCTGATAAATATTTAAAACTAGAGCTGCACAATGTATAAAATGAAGAATGGTCTTGTATTTTGTGACATTTTTAATATAAATTAAATTCACCTTGAAGTCAACTAGAACTTTACGTAAAAAAAAAACAAAAAAAACACCTAATTAACATAGAGGTAGACCTCAAAGGGGCAGCCAACTAGTTTTAGACCAGATTCTGAGACTATTAAGAGTTGATGACATCATAAATGTCTTGATTTAATAGGAGTTGAGCCCTTTGCATCTCACAGGATCAGACCCTGAAAATACGTGTTTTAGAACCAAATTCTGCCTTCAGAAGCAAATTAGCATTGCATTAACTTCCACTGAAGTTAGTAGAGGTTATGTGTCGTATCTACAGGAAGAATTTGACCTATATAAAGCTATCTATGCATATTTTGGCAATGATTTGGGATCTCCTCTGGCTTCTTTAAACTTCTCAGCTGTCCTTTAAAAGATGTGCAAATTAAAATTAGAAAATAGAAGGAGAAACTGGAAAAAGGAGCGTAAGAGTATAGGTGACTATTATTTGTGTGTATGAAAACTGACTCCATTTTTCGTGTTGGGTAGATTAATCATGTTACTATGCATCAGTGAAAGAAAGGTGGCATATAAATTGTACAGGTGTGTTACTTTAAATGGGTATTTTGTGCAATTTAATTAAAAGATACTGTATGTGCATATGAATCCGTATCTGAAATGGCAAACTATAAAACATCAGAAGCTGATGCTGTAATGATTTTTCCTATTGTAGCCTGCTCAAGGAAAAAATATTTCCCATATGTTGCTTTGTAAATTGATATCACTATGCATTTCTACACATTTTATAAATTTGATTTATGCAGATTTTGATACACTGTATGTTTCTGTAGAAATTGTATAAATCTTCAAAAGTTTTATTAAGGATAAATTTGGGAAGCTGATGTGCATCTTAATGCTGGGTTGCTTGTTTTCTAGGTGAGGAAAATAAAACGTATTTTAACTTGTGGGTTTGCTATACTTCTGTAGATAAATTATTTAATATCATTGTAAGAACTTTTCCCCCTGAATCTAAACTGATTTAGACATTTGAGTGTTATATAAAGTATTCAAAAGTAGTTATTTACTTTTATTCAGGTGCCCATTTTCACTGAAGTCAATGCCAAGTCTTCTAGCTGCCACTGTCTGGCATAGCTATCGAGTGTATTCTCCCATCCTGCACTGATTGGACAAGAAATGAGGGATACCAGTGGAATCTTGATGGAACTGAGTCCATTAATACTGAATCCCATTTATTGCAATAATGTTTTCAGGGTCATTTTTCTCAATTTCAGCATTGAACACTAGTGGGCAATCCCATGCACTCATCCACCCCCATCAGCCAGGCTACCTCTCAGTGGCATTGGAACCCCAAGTACCTCGTCACACTGCCACTCACTGAAATTTAATGTCTGCCCCACTAATATAAAGGGATGCCCGGACCATTTTCAGTGTGGCATTAATACCTAAAGATGGGGTTCTCAAACTGTCTTCCATCCCCTCCTGGGATTGTGTATTATTTTTTGTTAGGAGGTCAAGAACTGCTGACCTAGTGCATACGGTCACCCACAAGCCCTGTTCAATACAAAACATGAGAAATAATATTCCTGCTTTCAGGGTCCTAAGGCATGTGCTTTACAAAGGTTTGAGCCTATGCAGAGAGATAACAGAATCAAGGACCTGATTATTTAAAGCAGAGTCCCATTTGTTTGAATCAATGTAATAGCTTCCAGTACCATCAAAATTACTTTGTAAAGTCTCCTTTCGTTAGAGATTAGATCACCAGTTAAGCACTAGTATAGTCAAACTATGTAAGTGAAAGCATAGTGGTAGAATTAAATGGGTTTAACGTGTACAGAAAATAATTTGTAAGGTAAAGCTGTTAATCATTGTATTGTATCTATTGGCAGTTACAGAACTTCTTTAGACAAAGCTTTAGGACCCCACCTCAATCCTTCTTTTAAAAGGTGCAGTGTAGCTGGGGTCTACAACACCAACATACTGTCTCTCCGATGCTAGCAGAAGTCACTGTTAATGTAATGGCATTGGCTATTTCACTCAAAGTGATTAAAGAAAACTGTTACTCTTCATTAACAAGGAAGCATATTAACAATTTTAAGGCTAAGTCCATTATAAAAAAGTTATTTTGTCTTATTCTTTTGGCTGCAAAGGCAGCCTTTGGAAACAAAATATTTACCAATGTCCATTCATGGATTTTCCTTTGCCAAAGTTCTTAACTTCTAAATAGAAACAGAACAGGGAAACCGGTTTCAAGCAAGTAATGATCTAAGATATAATCAACTCTCATGAGAAAAATCTGACTTCCAGTCCTGCCACTTATTAGCATCTCAGAAGTATCCAGAAACTTTTTAGAATCAGGGCCCCATTATTATGATGTATTTAGATTAGGCAGTCCTACCCCAAAAAGAGCTAACAGGTAAAGAAAGTTTAAAGTGTTAAATTCTAAATACCTAAGTGTGTCTATTTATTGCTTTATGATTTTAAAGAATATTTCAGAAGATGCTCCAAGGCAGTAACAGCAAAACACAGTAATGTACACCATTTTATTACAAAATTGTTAAAAAAGTAATACAATGCAATATTCTACAAAATATAGGATCAGCTATTTTTCTACTTCCTATGTTTTACTCTGCTAAAAACAGACTATCAGTCACTGAATTTTAAAGAAACCATTAAATATGCAGAAACATTCCACAACATCTGTTTTTTGTTTTTAAGAACCTAACTGTAGTGGCCCTCAGCTACTACTTACATTAAAAAATATAGGTCTCCCTACAAAGAATCACATTACCTATACACAATTCTGTACAGTTTTTTTTTTTATACTGAAGCTAACAATGAGCTGCACTTGAGTTCACATTCTTAGCAAAATATTGGACTTTGAGCACAAATCTTTACAGCAGGACATCCATTTACTCTTCATCTTCATCCTCCTCCTCTTCATCTTCTTCCTCCTCTTCATCCTCCTCATCTTCATCCTCTTCAGGTTCTGCCTTCTTCTTAGATCCTGTGGGCCTACCAGGACCTTTCTTTCCTGCATCACTCTTGCCCTTGGCACGGTATGCTGCAACATCCTGAAACAGCGATGCCATTAAATTTCAAGTAATTAATTACATCCCTGTAAATTGCGAGATTAACATTTGCATTATACTGAACTGTACAAAATATGAATTAGATACTTTAAGAGAAAGGAGTGGATCATAAGTGCCAGGTTAAGATCCTAAGGAATCCCCAAATCAGATTTCAGGGGCTTATAGCCTTCCTGCTTTTTCTGTCCTCTCTTTTAAGGTATAATTTTGTTACAGAGCAAACTGACAAGCCACTCCAATATCCGGTCTGAATATTTTTGTATTTGTGCATTTCCCTACACAGTAAGGCCTTATCAAAACCATCTCTATAGAAACTGAACATTCTTCTGTTTTCTGTCACATTGTATAGTCTATTCAGGACTGTGAGGTGGCAATTTTTTTTTTCCTTCTGCAAAACATTACATACCACCACTATTTATAACTGCTCAAAGTTTGAACCACATACACATTCTTGGGATGTTTTCATTGTACCTTTTCATATTTCTCCTTTAGTTTTGCTGCCTTCTGTTCAAATGGCTGTTTATCTTTGGCTGACTGCTCAGACCACATTTCACCTAGTTTTTTTGCAGTATCCCCAATAGACAAGCCTGGATGGTCACTTTTGATCTTTGGACGATGTTCAGAACAAAAGAGAAAGAAGGCAGATCTGATCAGGGAGAAAAAGAAAAATAAAGGTGTTACACTGACCCAAACTGAAAATACACTTTTCATTCCACGATGAAGACACTTACGGTGGCCTTTTAGGAGCATTGGGATCCTTTTTCTTTCCCTTCTTCTCGCCTTTAGGAGGAATATAATTTTTCATCTCTCTGTCATAACGAGCTTTATCTCCTTTCGCCAGATCCTCAAACTTTGATTTTTCTTTTGCAGACATTGTCTGCAGACACATTGCAAAAAGAGGCGTTAGATCAGCTAAAAGGCCGAGTGACTCATTAACCGCTAACAGCAGCTGCACCCGAGGATCCTTTGCTTTCCCATAAACCCATGAAACAGGCTGACGAGGCGGTGGGGGAAGGGAGTCACGATTCCCAGACACGAGACCCCGCACCGTTCTCCACTGAGCCAGCAGGGAAGCCCCGCCCGCCCCGAGGTGCGGCCTGGCCGGTGGGCGGGCCCGGGCCTGGGCCCTCTCTCACCTTCCATCTCTCCGAGCACTTCCGGGAAAACTCGGCGAAGTTCACCGAAGAGTCCGGGTGTTTCTTCTTGTGCTCCTCGCGGCAGGTCTGCACGAAGTACGCGTAGGAGGACATTTTGCCCCGAGGCTTGTTGGGGTCGCCTTTGCCCATGGCGGCAGCGGTCACGGGGCCCTTGCGGAGAAGACGCGGAGTGAGGCAAGGGACGGCGGCGCTTGCCGGGCGGCGCTGCGGCTGAGACCACTCCCGCCTTTCCCCTAGCGGCGGCTTCCCGCCTAACCATCCCCGAGGCCCGGCCCCTCCCTCTCCCGAGGAGCCGAGCGGCCTCCGACTGCGAGTAAACTTCAACGGGGCGGGGCCGCCTCCCCGGGACCAACAGGCGCCTCCACCCCACCCGCACTAGCGGCCCCGCCGAAGCTACCAACCACCCCCCCCGCCCGAAAAGCCACCGAGCCCCCCCGCCCGCCTCGCGCCCCAACCCACGGTCCCGCCCGGCCGACCTGGAGAGCCGAACCCCCTCCCAAAAAAAACCCCCCAGCCCCGCGCGGGGCCGAGCACCCAGTGCGCTCGGGAGCCGCCGCACCCCACGGCTAGTCCCGTCCCGACTCCCACTGGCACCGTCACCGGCGCGGACGCTCCTCAGGGCAGCTGCAGTTGTTGAGGCCTTGCCTGGTGCGGTGAGAGGCGGTGTCGGGCTCTGGCGCTGGGATCTGCTCCGTCTGCCACAGCCAAATGGTTTCTCTTCGACGCACTTACAGCCTCTTGTTTTCCACAGTCCTACCCGGCACAGCAGCTTGGCCCACAGCACCTTCGGGCCCGCCTACCGCGTCATCCGATTGGCTATCAGAGCCTTTCGAACCGCACATGGCTACGCCCCTAGGTTTGTGAGTACAATGGATTGGTTCCTAGCTCTGTGTACGTCATCCCAAGAGTAGCGCACAAGTTAGGTGGAGCTTCAGGGGTTCGTTGGCTCCTGTACTCGCTGGAACCGGTTAGGGAGAGGACGGGGGCGGGACTAAGATCTACGGCGCCGATTGGAGGAGATCAGCAGTTTAAAAAACCGCGGGGATTTCCGTGATTGGCTGAAATACAATACCCGAGCTGCGATTGGACAAAGCGGGACGGAGTAGCGTGGTTTAAAAATACAAAGGGAGGGGGGAGGGATATGAAGTGAGAAAAACAAGAGACGCCTGAAAAAGGTGCGGGTGGTAGACAGACTTGGTAGTCGGAAAAGAGAGATGGCTGCGGCTTGGGGAAAGGGACTCGGGCGGGCGGGTTTTTTAGGAAACGTTTTATTTACCGTCTGCAGGCCATTAAAAACAACGAGGTTTGTGAACACACACCACTCTCGTAAGGGTAACACAGTCTGACAGTAGAGGGCTACAGTCTGTTGGGGGTGTGTGGATCCCCGAGTGGCTCCAGGGGACTACTACTCCCAGCATGCCTTGTTCCGTCTCTAAGGCGGCAGCTCGGTGTAAGGTGGAGTAGAGCATGCTGGGAGTTGTAGGCCAGCAGTTTTACTCAGCAGTTAGCACCTGTGTTGAAGCGTCCGTGTTCCCTAGCAGGGTCGGGTATTTCTTTCCCACCCGGGCCATGTTGTGGCTGAGAGGTGCGGGGAACAGGATTGACTTTTGTAAACTGGAAAATCCAAGATCTCTGTTCCCTTCCCCCCGTGATATTTGTGTCTGGTTCGCCTCCCTCCCAGGGCTGAAGGAAAAGGGCTTTGCCCAGTGACTGGCGGCTGCTGCTGCTTTCCCAGCTCCCTTCTCCCCGGGCGTTTCGCACTGCTCATGGGATCAGTGGGGATGGATTTCAGTGGCGGGTGTGTTTGGCCCTCCCTTGAGGGAGGGGAGACGTGCAGAGTGGCCGAGGGTTGATGTGAGGCGGGGAGGGTTAGGGCGCAGGAAGAGCAGGCCCCGGGGCTCGGTCGGGAGTGAGGCGCTGTAAGGCTGTTTGTCAAGCTTGAGCAGTTTGACTCCGGGTAAACTTCAGAGAACCGGGGCAAGGGCTCATTGAAATGCAGGCAGCAGATATCGCCACCCCTAGAGCGAGCGTGACTGAGAACACTGCCTTAAACAGCCCTCCGAGAGCCCGGCCGCCCGCCCGGCTCCCCAGAGCACGGGGGGAGCTGGCAACGGCAGGGCCAGAGGTGGGTTATATTTTGCTGATCCAACTAACAGCGTGTGGCAAATAGCAAAGCCATGTTTTAACTTTCACTTCTTCGCCTCCTCCTCAGACCGTCACAGCAAGTCCCCATTCACTATCTTCATTGTTAAAGGAAGCTGGAAGCGGGACGCGCTTAGCTTTGTTCTGTGGCACGGGTTAGAGGAGTTTACAGATCAGGAGGAGAGAGCAGGTCGTGCTTTGGGGCAGGAGGAAGGGTTAACGGCTATTGTTGAGTGGAGATGTCTGATAACCGCCCCTTCTTCCCGCCTCTCCCTCCCTCCAGGGTAATTGATTGGGGTTATAATGTCCAAGAGCTCTGGATCACTAATTGTGCGTTCTCTGACTTTCCGAATTGTGTAGGTCTGGCTCCATACAGTGTATCCCCCTCATCAGCTAGTCCTTAAAGATAGCATGGGTGATGTTTGTGCATGCTGCTTTCAAGCTTTGCTCTATGAAGTGTTTCCTTCTGCTTTGCTTTCCCAGCGCTTCTCCTGTGACAGCTGAATTTCTTCCCCGTGGAATCAGAGCCTAGAGCTTTTGTAGCTAGGAAGTTTTGACCTGCCTAGCTCCTCTCATTTGGAGTGAGCCTCCTTCCTTGGTAAGTGAGACAGTTTTTACAAACCCTTCCTTTGGGAATGTAGGGCGCTTTGTACAATGCATATTTCAATGATGAATTTGCAGTCTCACACTTTTATGGGATGATGATAAAAAAAAAAATCCTATCACAGTTTAAGACAGCAGTCTTCAGTCTATGATTGAAGAGGCTGATAGGTTCCCCCTTTCATCTCTTGCACAAGGATGAAAGGAGCCAGTTTCAACAAAAAGAGTGGTCATATCTTCCCTGTAGAGAGAGTTATAGTTAAAAGCCCAGAGACCATATTCAGTAACCGTAAATCTGCCCTTTCTACAAACTGTTAACTTTTACAGTTAGCACTTATCAGAGTAGCATGTTACACCCAGGGGTAAATTTGGCCCTCAGATTTTAGGTACTAAAACTTGTATGTGCTTTTATTTCTTTCTGTTCTCCTCTTCCTACTCTAGATATATTTTTCTTTGGCTATTAGCTCAGTCTGTTTTGTTGTCACTAAGGCCTGGTCTATACTACAAAGTACAATCAACGTAAGCTGCCTTGCATCAACCTAGTTGTGTGTGTGTCTGCACTTAGACCTGGTATACCCTAAAGAGTTATGTTGACATAAGGCAGCTTACATTGATGTTATTATGTCAATGTCTACACCACAATACAATTTTTCTCCTGCTGATGTAGCTAGGTCAACATAGTGGCATTGCGGACACTGCATTGCTTATGTTAATTTATCTGGCCTCCACGAGCTGTCCCACAGTGTCTCACATTATGACCCTTCTGGTCATCATTTTCAACTCTGCTGCCCAAAGCAGTTATTCTGGTGCGGAGCTGCAGATATGCTACTTTTACAAGGAGCTGCATGTTACCCTCTGCAAATGTACCTCATGCTGTGATCTCAGCATGATATCCTCTCCCTTTTCCCCTGTGCTTTGCATTTTGCAAATCCTTCCAAAGACACCCACAGTGGGATAGCTACCCACGATGCATTGCTCTCTGTGTTGATATAAGCTGCTAATATAGACACGCTCCGCTGATGCAAGTTGACTTAATTTTGTGGTATAGACATGCTCTTAGACTTGCCCCAGTGGTGCTGAGCCATGGTTGATGTACTGAGGTCATCCTTGACATTACTTTTAGGGGGGAGCTCCGTGGTTTGAGCATTGACCTACTAAACCCAGGGTTGTGAGTTCAATCCTTGAGGGGGCCATTCAGGGATATGGGCAAAAAAGGGATTGGTCCTGTTTTGAGCAGGGGGTTGGACTAGATGATCTCCTGAGGTCCCTTCCAACTCTGAGATTCTGTGATCTTGTCGTGTTCTATGAACACAGTGCATGTGCAGACATGCCAATAAGCATGTCTTTTTTTAAAAAACTTACAGTGAGCAAGGGAAGGGAATTCTGACCCTTACTTTTCACTACTTCTTCTGACCATACTGATAATGGTATCTCTCTGTTTTTTGTGTGTAGCTTGCTGCATTGTGGGTGTAAAGGTATTCCCCTCCATACGCATGCAACACCTGAGCCAGAAAAAGAAGAGGACTTGAGATGATGTGTTCAGCAAGATCCTGCAAACCAGTTCTGCATTGTACCTTGAGCAGATGGCCAAGCATGTGAATGTTTCACTCCTAAGAAAAAGGAAAGAGCAGACAGGAAGGAGTCCCAGCATGAAAAGGAGAGGTACATGCATGAGGACATAACGGGGCTTCTCTGGCAGCTATCACAGATGCTGCAGACTGTTAAACCAAATCATGCCATCACCTCTCTGTAGTTCCTGGAGAAGTTAGTTTTAGCACTTCCCTACACCCTCTCCCCATAACAGCGGGGGCTGCATCCCTTCTCCTACCACTCCATGCCAGAAGACAGTAAGGACAATCACAGCTTCACATATCCTGACCTTGAGAGCCACGGTTGCTGTATGTTTAGCCAAAATGTTCTTTTCCCCCTTGTTAAGTTCTGTTCCATTAATTTATTAAGTTTTGAATGTCTTTGCTCTTAAATTTAACTGATTTCTTTATACTAGTCTTGTTAAATAAAACTATAATTTTTGGGGGAAAATTCATTTTTAATTCCCACTATGTGCTGCAGAACGCCTAGCAGTACTGAAAGCATCCACTTACAGCAGTGTGACACAACTCCTAGGATCAGTGACAAACGCCGTGTAATAATTATGTAAAACAAACACCACACAATCAGTAAGTGCATTGATAGTAGTATATTCATAGATGTACACCAGGCCCCACCACAATTCCAAACAGGTCTCAAAACTGCAAGGCCAGGTGGAGAACAATCCACCAGAGCACATTACTGTAGCTCACTGATAAAGTGTTTTCTCAAGGCATCCCTCATCAGCATAACTCTGCACTGAACTCTTCCAGTGGCTCTTGTGTCTGGCTACTCACACTCAGCAACCAGCCACTCTACTTCTGCCACCATGATAACTTTTGTCTCACAGATATGCAGGACATGGGAGACAGTTATAACCATTGGCATATTTTTCTCTGAGTCCAATCATGTCAGTAAACAACTTTAAATCTACCAAAAGCACATTCAGCTGTCATTCTGCACCTGCCAAGCCAGAAGCTGACTCTTTCCTTGATGCTGTCAAGGTGACCAGGGTATGGCTTCATGAGCCAGGGTAGCAAAGGGCAGGCTGGCTTCCCTTAGATCTCTATTGGCATTATTGGCAACAGTAACTGGGTTGGGAAAGTTTCTGCTTTAAGCTTTCTGAACAGTCCTGTGTTCTTAAAGATATATACATCATGTATCTTTCTTGACCAGTCACTGTTGATGTTGGTGAAGCATTCCCCGTGATCCACCAACGCTTTCATAACTAGAGTAGCCCTTCCTGTTGAAGTACTCTGGGGCAAGGTGGGCTGGTGCAAAAATACAGATATGCATTACCATCTATCACTCCACCAGTTTGGGACCTCTATTTCTGGAAGTCCATCTACTATGTTCTGCACATTGCTGAGTGTCACAGCCTTGCATAGCAAGAGACAATTACTAGCCCTACCTGCTTGAATGACAATGGCTCCTACTGTGGATTTTCCAATTCCAAAATGAATTACCACTGTCTGGTAGCAATCCAGCTTTGCAAGTTTCCACAGTGCAATGGCCACTTGTTTCTCTACTTTTAGTGCAGCATTCTGGTGTCCCTGTGCTGGCATGGTAGAACTTGATCCACAGACCAAGGAATGTGGCCTTTCATGTCCAAAAGATCTGTAGCCACTGCTCGTAATCCCAAATCTGCATCACAATACAATCCCACTAGTCAGTGTTCATTTCTTGGGCCCAGAAGTGGCATTCCACCAGCTGTAGTTGCTCTGCAAATGCCTCCAACAACCTTGAATTGGTTTTTGTTATGTCCCTCCATAACCTGTCTTACATGAAACTCATGTTCCCTACTGATTTGGTTCTTTTTGCAGCTCTGCAAATACTGGATGATCATGTATCCTGTGCTTGCAGCGCTCATGGCACTAGTGCAGAGCTGGGCAGGTCTCATGCTTCTGTCGGAGATGGTGGACAATAAAGAGGGTCACGTAGGTTTATGGGATTTTTTTTAATGGTGCACAAATTATGGGATATGGCTGATGATATAGGATGGAGAAAGTTACACACTGGACACTTGACTCCTTCCTCCCTGTCACCTGTGCGTGACTTGTTTCTCCCCACTATGAATTGCTAAAATTTCCCAAAAGACAGTGCACTGGACGATGACAAGTTGCATACTGAGATACCTACCCAGAATACATTCCCCTATGCATTGACACAAGCACTCCTGGTGACCATGTGCAGCACCAACACAAGGAGCCAAGTGTGCATACGCATAAGCAATATACTAACTGCAGAGGCTTTATGCTGGCATAACTTGCTGTGGCCAATATTTGTTACATAGACATGGTCTTAAAGCATTTTATAGACTAGGAAAAAGGATTTTTTTCAACTGAGTTTGCACAATCAAGCTATCTTAGCTAAATTGAAAACCTCACTTACCATCAGTGTAGACAGTTTAACACCTTTAGCTCAGTTTTAGCAGGCTAAGTTATAACAGGCAAGATTGTAGGTGATAATATGGACAAGATCTTAAACTGTGTCTACAGTGCAGTTTTCAATTGAGTTAAGCTACCTTGACATTTTTTCATAGTCTAGAGAAGGTCTGCAGTCAGTGGCAAATGGTACATGTATAATATAAGCTGGTGTTGTACAAGTTTTCACACACACACACACACCATTCAATGTACCTCATTCCTGATTTCCCACAACCCTCCTATTCATTCCTGCCCAGACATTTCCAAGCACACAAAAGACATATCCATCAAGGAGTATGCTACCTAGTCCCTCAATTTAACATTGACCATAGAATCGAGGGCTTGTCTACATAGGGAAATTTACTGGCAGATCTATATGGTGAATTCCCTATGTGGACACTTTTCCAGGATTCAGAGTGCTTTTTTTAAGTTTAGGTTGAGCTATTTTCAAACAGATGTAAGTTGAACTGAAAAAAGGAATTCTTGATCCCAAAAGTGTCCACAAAGATAGTTATACTGGCTTATTATTATTTGGATTACCATAGCACACAGGAGCATTACACATGGCTCTGGTGGTCCTCATTATGCGAAGTGCTGTACAAACCCAAGACAAAAAGACTGTTCCTGCCCTAGTTACCATCTCAGTGGTTCTTCCAATAAGCTTCCCCACACAGAAAAGTCCTAAAAGAGACCCCCAGTAGTCAAAATCTTCTGTGTTACCTAACCTCCATGGCTGTGACTATTCATAATGTTTGCACACTTACTCAGTTTACTGTTTTTAAGTCTAAATTGTGGATATTTTACAGTCCCCTAAGGCAGGCTTATTATTATAAACCATTTCCTTCTGCCTAGTAAATCGGTGTTTTGATTTCAATAGTGATGTGAGGAGCTAGTCATTTATTTTGTTAGGTGTGTTTTTTTAATCCTTATGCATTTTTTTAAGTTTATTTTACCTTGCTTTGCTTTATTATTTATACATATTTATTATTTGTAAACCACAATTATCTTGTTTTGGGAAGCTGATTAGGTGATGAAATTAGACATTTTCTTTCTGGTGAGACATTCCTATGTGACAGTTTCCCTAAGGATGTTTTCTTCTTTGCATAGTGTCCCTATGGGCGCTCCGCTGTAGGTGTATCTGCATCCCTTGGCTGCTGATCAGAGAACTTTGTAGCAATGTCCACTGGGCCTTACACATGAGCTGTCTCTCCTCGTGCTGTCTCAGATGTTAGCCAGCACACGCAAGCTAATCATCCTCAGTTCCTTCTTAACCGCCCGTTGCTAGAGATGGAGCCTTTAGCTGTCTGGTCGTGGCTCATCAAAAATAATATAACCAGTGGTACATTTCCTATGACTACCACCTGGGTCACTAGAGGTATCACAAGCATTGCAGGTCTCACATCGAGGCCACTCAAATTATGACTTTGGAGGGGCACATTCTGCTCAGTTTACACCAATGTAAATGTGGAGTAACACCACTGAAATCAAGTTTTACTTTGCTGTAACTGAAAGAAGTTGGCTTATAAGAGTTGGCTCCCTATATCAGTGTTTCTCAACTGGTGGATTGTTGATCCCCAAGGGAGGTTACAAAAGGCAGTCAAGATGGTCATGAGGCGTTGAAAAATGTATTACAATCTAAAGCAAAGGAAAAGTTCCTTTCCCACTCCCTGCCCACCCTTACCCTTAAAGGTCAAATATTTTTTGTTGATGTCTCAAAACACACAAACAAATACTTTATGTAGACTTATCATTGTTAGCATTGATACTTTTGTTTTACTTTTAATTTTATAGCAAATGTAAGGCAAGGCATGAAAACTTTGAATAAGGGATTGTGAACCTGTAAAGGTTAAGAGAGACACTGCTTGCTCTCTGTCATAGTTAAAATTTCATCCAGAGTCCATTGCACGCTTTTTTTTTCACCCAGGCTCTAGTAAAGAGCAGAACAGAAACTTTAATCTTTGTATTATTATTGCTGTTGGGATGGAGTAGAATTTTGTTTTGCGTAAGCGTCGAGTAATTTCATTAGGTAGTTTAGAAATTACAGTTGGTTAGAAATTTGCCTCTTTGAAATTCTGAACAATATTTTTCCAGCCCCTTCTAACTTCAAAATAGAAAAAGTTTACACACTTAAATTTGTTTGTGGATGGCTATATTATATACTTGTGCATCAGACAGCATACAAAACCAAACATTTATAGTCACTAACATCCACTATATCCTCCAGAATAACATGGAAATCAGTACTGAACATTTTCTATGCTTGAATAGTAATGATGAAAACTTTCCATGGCAGTGTTCATGCTAAACATCTGCAATATGAGCATTCTTGTGTGGAAAATGTTCTGCCTCAAAACTCTGGTGTATAAATCTTTCCCTGCTAGCATGCTAGGGCAAAGGAAACATTTTCTGAGTGTGTTTGACTCCTACAAAATTGGACTTCACCAAACATTCCACTAACTGTCACTGTCATCCCTTTCCTCTATGCAGCCACTCCTCTCTCCAGAGGAAACCACAAAAAAGAAGTTTTGTGTTCTGATCCATATTCCCTCCCAGGGATCTAGTCCTTGCTTTTCCTAAAGCTAAATTATAGAACTTAGAAGCTCCATAGCACTCCTCTCCTATGCAGTACTTCTAGCATCAGTGTCTATCAGTCCATGCTCTGCTTGCAAGCAACACATGGACTACATCAGTTGAGGGTATACTGTACAGCATAGAAGGATTAGGCACAATTTAGAACATAAAGTTATTGTTTAAATTGTATGGTTCCCTAGTTTCATGCCACTCCCCCAGTCCCTAATCCACACCACAATGAAATGTTTTCTTTTTTTGCAAATTTTGATTAATCTTCAGTAAAATATAAATTAAGAAAAAAACAGTGGTGTACAGGGAATATTGAGGAGAGGGGAGGGCATAGAACAAGGGAGCTGGCCTGAGCTGTGGAGCTGGAGAACTGGTCTAAAGAAAGGTGCAGAATGGGCCAGAAAAAAATGGTTCTCGATTAATGTTATATATAATCTGTTTTCCAAGTCTACTTTTCAAGCCCTACTGTCCATACCAGCTCATCTAATCAATTTCCCAATCCCTCTCCCTCATTCCACGTCTAAACACTGCTCTTGATTAGTACTGATAACGTTTTAAAAGTGGGGAAAAACAGGGAAATTCACACAAAAAATCCTGGTAATTTAGATTTAAGATTGCTCTAGTGAATTTTCTTCCTTATAAGCATAATCACTAAAAAATGGCAAAATTACCAGTTAAGACCGCAATAAAATCCAGACCAACCTCAGCTCACATCAGTACCCATACAAACATCCTAAATGCTGATGCCTGACTTTAACTCTGACCTCAAAATTATTCATGTACAATATCACAGTATAGGGTGAAATGCTGGCCCTCTTAAAGTCAAGGGGAGTTTCAGCATTTACTTCAGTGGGGCCAGCATATTACCATTTGCCATTATGCGTTTACCTCTATAGGGAATATATCTTAACATAGCTGTAGTTGGAGTTAAGGTTATGCATTTGAGCGTGATTGTGATTAATTCAATGTGTATTGTGGTTCAGCAGTTGGTTATATGTTACAGTTGAAAAATGTTGCCTTGATTTTTGTTGATTGCATTGAAAGGAAATGCACTTGAGCAAACATAACTCTAACAACAATTTTTGTGTAGTCAAAGATAAAAACTCAAGATATGGAAGACATTGAATCATGTCTCTGTATTTCAGAGACCACCTGCGGCAGGTGCTGCTGCAAACACACCTAATCAGCCACTACCATGCCAGCCCTAATCAAGGGAGATAGATTGGGCCTGGCTGAAAAGCTCTTATGTCTGCCTGGTGATTGGCAACACTTGCCAGCCTGATAAGCAGGAGCTACAAAGGCTGGGAAAGAGCCAGAAGGGAGTGAGTCAGTCAGGTGGGATGTAGAAGCCCGTTAGCTGGTTACCAACCCAGCCTGTGATAGGTGAGAAACTTTAATGATTGTTTATAGTTGGATATTAGTGGTGGGAAAATGTTTAAAGAATAATGGACACAGCTGTTGCACAGAGATGAAGTCTTCTTGGACTTATGTGGAAGGCAACTGGGCCCTGAAGAAGGGGGGCCCAGCTGTGCACCCTGTGACACCCCCATATTAGGCTATGACTTAAAAAATCTGCCACAGAAAGAAAGCAACTATATATAATTTTGACCTATTCCATACCAGTATCTGTGATATTAATTATGTTTGGGATGTCACCATTTTTAAAAACCAGAGCTAACAGTTGACCCACTGAATAATTTACTATACCTCTGAGATTGTAAGTATGTACTTTCTCTGTATTTGAGTTGGATAAAATTAGGTAATATAGTACAGCTGCTCAAATTTTAAAAACTCCTAATTCTGCATTTTTTGTCAAACTTTTGAAGGAAAGAGGTTAAAAAAATTGTGAAAACTATTCCATTTTTTACTCATTCTATAAAACAGGAATATCTCTCGATTTTTAATGTATTATTCTGAACAAACAATGTTCTCCCTCACAAAATCACATGTTATGCAAAACCTGCATAACCAGTTAAGCAGCTCTTATTGTTGCTCTATCTTAAAACAGAGGTATAGTTGTCACATTAGGAGTTCTGAAGTTCAGTGAGTTGTTTTGACTTGGCTGTGTACTAAATATCTGAAATAAAGACAACCTACAGTAGATGCTGTTAAGGACAGCTGCAGAGCAGAGTGAAACTGAAGTGGTCATATGATAGGAAATGAATACAACAAATCTATATTTATTCTAACACGGATAATATTAGGAACACCAGCTGTTCTTGGTCACAATGATTGTTCTACCTATATTTAACTGAACTCTTTTCAAATTCCATTCAACAAGAAAACAGCAGTTTTGCTAATTACACTATGTTTACAGTTTTTCTTCTGATTTTTCTTTGTTGGGTCTGATTCTCATTTATTCTAATAGGACTCTTTATTATTATTCTAATACTAAAAGGGAGGCAAGGAGACTCTAGTCACAGTCCCAGGTCTTGTGTAGCTTGAGCACCTGGAGAGACTAATACCACTGCGCAGTATTGCCAAACCCAATTGTCCAAAAAAGTCATATGTCACCACCACCCCAAATAATGATTGGCATACAAATGGTGAAATGTTAAAAAGGGGTGGGGGGGAAGGGCTACCTTCTGATTTAAAGCCTTAAAGGGTCCTGTTTTCAAGGTTTTTTTTTAACAACTGGAGGACTAGAAACTGCCTTTTTTAAAAAATGAAAACTGAGATTCTTGAGTAGTCACATGACTCCAAGAGCTGAGACTTTAAGAAAAGGAATATTGTGAGAACTGGCAATATTAACTGCTTGTAATCACAAAAAGGGAAAGGACCATCTCTTTTCACTCCAGCCAAAAGAGCTGAGCTGGTTTGGTGAGCTGCCCATGCTGTTCCCTCTTAAAGCATGTAAAACTCTTGGAGATGTTGGGCTCAATACTGAACTATTCCCCAATGGTGTAAAAGTCCTTAAACCATTTAGATCTGGCAAGGGTTGTCATCAGTTGCAAAGAATTGCTGAAATGGGCCTTTGTTGCCCATAGAATGGTTTGATTAGATGACCTTTGCGGTCCCGTCTAACAGTGTGGTTCTATGATTCTGTACCCTCATAATGTTTGGTATAGGAGTCATGCAAGGACATTTCTGGAGCACAGAGATATGGCTCAGGGTGGCTCTGTGGAAACAATTTTGTTCTCTGACTGTAACCCTTTTATCTGTGCATTTAAAATATATATAAAATACATGTGTGTATTAACACAATGCATTATATTGGATATATACTAAAACAAAATATCAGAAATATTTAGTATCTAAATAGATGATATAGCTACTGCCACTTGTTCAGGGTAGTTTAATTATGGTTTAATTATGCCGGAGGAATAGTTCTCCTGCCGGCATAAAGCTCTTATACAAGTAGTTGTACAGCTGTGACGCTGCAAGGTCTGTAGTGTAGACATTGCCTACATTAATTTTGGAGGAGGAGGCCATGGGTTTTTTTTACCCTTCTTTTGTTTCTTAAAATCTAGCTACATTTCTAAGCAAACAATAATTTTGAAAAGAACCATTTTGTTTAGAAAATGTCAAAATGAAACACTTAGACTTTATCCCCCCCCCCCCCGCCCCGATAAAACCATTTACCTTGTTGGATCTAAACTTGCAAATGGTTTTGGTTGACCTGAAACTGCATTTCTTTGGGGAATAAACTATTGTCTGAAAATTTTTGTCTAGCTCTAATTGCATATGGTAGATGTATTTATGGATATCCATGCAGGTAGATCATCTGGTGTTTCCTTACTAATGATCATCAAGGCAAGAGAATAAGAGGCAAAGAAGCTGATAAATTGCAGATGATTCAAAGAAGAGCCATAACAATGGTTAAAGGATTAGAAAACATGCCATTGTGGTAAGTGATAAGCTCAAAGAACTCAGTTTATTTAGTTTAACAAAGAGAAAGTGAAGGAGTGATTACAGTCTATAAGCATCTACAGGGAGAACAAATATTAAATAATGAGTTCTTCAGTCTATCCGAGAAAGGTATAACATGATCCAATGGCTGGAAGTTGAAGCTAGACAAATTCAGATGGGAAATAAGGCATATTTTTTAATGGGGAGAGCAATTAATCATTGGAACAGTGTACCAAGGATCATGATGGATTCTACATCGCTGAACTTTTAAATGAAGAGTGGATGTTTTTCTAAAAGACATTCAATAGGAATTATTTTGGGAGAGTTCTATAGTCTGGTCTAGTTATTATTTAATCCTGCCTTGAGTACAGGGGATTGCACTAGATAACCTACTGAGGTCCCTTACAGTCCTATACTTCTGTGATTCTATGGCTTCTGTTATACAGGAGGTCAAACTAGTCGATCACAGTGGTCCCTTTGGTGCCTTGGAATCTATGAAAGTGAGCTACTGGCTAAGTCAGTCTATGGATTTGTGATAGGTTGATTTACAGCCACCACAGTAATTGCTGTGGTGGTTGATGTCCCCATTACCCTCCTTCGATCGGTGGTGTGCATGTCCTCACTAAGAGAGTTTCCATTGACTGATGAGGGCCAGTGTGGGCGACTGAGAGCCAGGGCTCTCAGCTCCATGCAAGGAGTGGGGGGAAGCCACCCAGGCTTCTGGTCTTCCCACCAGTAGTAGGGGGCAGCTGCCCAGGTTTCTCGACTCTCCACTCTTAACCGAGAGTGGGGAGCAAGTGCCGGTCCCTGCTGGGAGTTGAGGGGAAGCCACCTGGGCTTCTCAGTTCCCTGATTAAGAAGCCAGGATGGGGTACACCCTGGCTTTCTTCTAAATTTCGTGGCTCCAGCATGGAGTTTTGAAATTGACAGGAATGACAGCCAACAGCCATGTAAGTAATGCAGTATCTGTCCAGACAGTAGGTCACCCTAACTACACCAACACAGCCCTACATCTCTCCTGGAGGAGGAGTTTCAGTGTAGTAGAGCACTTATATCAGCTGGAGCAAAGCTGTAGTGTGTACACTGATAATTAGGTCGACGTAAGCAGCTTTACATCGACCTAACTCTAATGTAGACCAGTCCTAAAATAACATGTGTATGAATGTTATTGTAAATGTTATCTGTGTATTAGATACTGATGAAAGGTAAAACAGCATATGCTTGATTTAATAATTTTAACTGGATTAACTGACCTTTAATAAGTAAGCAATAACATAAGAAAGTGTAGTTACAGCAGAATACACTCACGAGTATAGCAAGCCAAGAGTCTGTTACCACTCACCCTATATAGCGTTCCCTATATTTCTTGTCTTAATTGCAGGATTATCCTGGATGATCAGCACACAGGTTAGCCTAGCCTGGGTGTGAGCTGTCACACTGCAATGCCATACCTGAGTTACTCTGTCCTCACTGGTACTGTACTTCCACATCTGTCTCTAGTACTTCTGGGTGGAATATCCCATGGTTCTAGGTACTGTAATAAAATGAGTTGCTCTATGATTTTCCCCCCATTTAATTGTAGAACTTTTTTGTTCTTCTAGGCACAAGGGAGGAATTATGGAAAGGCACTGGAAGACTAATACCATTTGAGAGATATAGCCTATGTCCTTAATGCAAAATGGGTGGGTTATCAGCCCAAGTGACTGTGGAACCTAGACTCTAACCCCTTTGCTCAGCTGAGCCAGCTAGCATGGCTTGAAAGTACCACTAAACATAGGTGACAGAATTCTGTGTGTGGATGTGAGGTGAGAGTGGCGGTAAAGGGTATCATCATGTAAAGAGCTCACGCTTACTCTGCAGTAAAGACATACCTAGTCTATCCATTCTATCTGAAACTTGTCTTCACTAGCCCTTTTTTTCCTAACCTTTATGTTCTTAAAAGTTGATATGCTACTCCCCAATTTTATTCCAGACTACAGTTGTTTGTTCTTTACTCTAGGTTGATCTCTAGCTATGGTTAAGATTGCCTAAATGTTCAGAGCTGAGACCTTATATTGTACCTTATAGTGAATATTTAAAGCCAAATTATATTGTGTTACTATAACGAAACTTAAAAATAGTATTTTCACCATATGCTCCAGATAGTGTTTTCCTGTAACTGAAAGAAATGGAGATAATAGTCTTCTCTGGTATTCTTCTGGGTCTCTGCATGGCCTTAGGATGAACATAACAACATGTAACAAAATGTTAAGGAAAACAACAGATAGGCAAATGACCATTGAAATAGTAACCTCAAAATCATGTACTGTAATATCAATGGCTGTGCATCAACTAATGTTTCACTTTGGAGGCTCTGAAGGAGAGAATAAATCAGATTTAACTTGGACACCATATGCAAATTTGGAGGTTTTCCCACATATTGTATGTAGTTATATTTGAAAATACACCCCTTAGCTTCTATATCTGCTTCATAAAGCAAAGTAATTTATCGTCCTTTATTGTTTAATACAAAATTTAATTGTGACACTTTTTTGCATTCAATTAGTTTCCAAACAAGAATAGAGAACAGTCTTATTTTGCTTGCATGTGACATTTCCTTTTTTTTTTTTCCACCAATTATTTTACTCTTCTCTGCATATAAAAATGAAGCCATTTACTAGAAATACCTGGGATCCTGTTTTGATAAAATATAATAGCACATTCAAAGACTGAATTGTTACAAATAGCAATGGGTATGTACACAAATCTTCTAAGGTTCTACAGTGCTCAGACTTATCAGTTTTAATCCTGTAACACCTAGATTATTCTTAAAATGCAATGTGTATTTTTGGACCTTGTTTACAGCTTTAAATCTTTTAATAAAACCATTTCTTATATAAACACTGTTAACCTACGAAGTTTAAGGCAGAGGATTAACAAATAGGAACATGTCAGATCAACTGGATCACTCACAAAAGTCTAGTTTACACACTTTTATTTTAACAATTTAACTATTTTAGGTAAGGATGTGAGTTATTTCAACAATAAAACTTAATTATACAGAAGTAAGATATACAGGTATCCACCAGTATATGCTAAGTTTTTTTTACACTGGAAGGTTGTACAGCTTTAACTATGCTGGTTTCAAATCTATATAGTGAAAGTGGCACAAAAACTGTGTGTAGACAAGTGCTAAGGGTTATTTCACCTTGGGGACTGAGCCCTATGCTTAAACAGGGATTCAACTGGGAGAAATATCAAGGGTTCAAAAGTTGGAGAAAGGAGAGCCCATTGAGGAGGGATGGGATAGAAAGAAGGAAGGGAATGTGATGGCACAGAAGGGATGGCATTTAATATTTTAAAACTGCTTCAGCAAAAGTTAAGTGTTAGGTACTGAATGCCCTACATCGAAAGGGAATTTAGTCTATAAACTTACTTTTTTGTTTCAGATCCCATTCTGACTAGACTACAGCTGATACTCCACTCTATGGTGTTATGTCAGTTACCGCAGGTCACCATTGGACCCTGCATTTCTTTTAAAAAGTATTTGGAGGGGGTTTAAAAAAAAGTTTTATAATCAATATTAGAAAATAAAACATGCAATAATATATGCAAAAATAAACTTCCCTGATTTCCCTTCCTACCCTAACCACTCTCCAATAGACTGGTTTCACCCTCCAATAACATTCCATGGCACCTTTAGGTGCAACATAATGTATGAGTGGGCTTCCAAAGAATAAACATTCCAGGACCTAAAAAGGGAAGACATTAATCTCCAGTTGTTTAAAAGGGTATCCTGTTAGGTTAAAAATAATATATTTTTACAAAAACAAATGTCCTTGCCTGTGATAACAATATCTTAAGATCCAGCCTGCAACTCACCTTGCCCCGACTGCCCTGCAGAACAACAGAGCTCAGAAGGGAGTGGTGCAGGTGCCACAGTGTGCCTGTGAGCAGTGAACTGTCCAATCAGGATCATCCAGTTCAGTTTAGTTTCTATTCAACTTTTATGCATTAGCAGATTGCTGCAGTGTTTGAGATGTAAATTTTGCTAAGGATGTTTATTTTAAAAAAAAATCTACTCGAGTTTTTTAAATTACATGGACATATTACTATTGGTCTCAAGTACTGCAAAAGATTGTAATTTTTTAAGATCTTAATCTTGGACCAACTTTTATCTAATGGAATCCTTCCAGACACTGTCTACACTAAACTTTGAAATGTTTAAAAACCAAAGCCCTGATCCTGCAGTGAGCTCCACCGACTTATTTATTTAGCATTTGCACATTCACAGAGCCAAGCAATAGTATTCTTGGTGGCCAAGTGGAGCTCTGAGAACCCACTGATGAATTTGGTTAGCAGGCATTCCTCGACAATGTGTATTGTTTGACCTGCATCACAAGTGCACTGTGGATTATCTCGAAGCCCCCAACAGTGCTGGTTGGCCGCACAGATTCCTTGCTCAGTTTGGAATCAGTTAAGAAGGAGCCATTGACGATGCGGCAGGTTGAAGCTGGAAGGTGAGCAGTAGGGTCTATGAAGAGGAATCAGTTGGTGTTAAGCACAAGTCTTCCCGACGCAGGGATTCTGCCGTCACATCCTTTTGTGGCACCCTCAACCACTATGGTGTTGCAAAGAAAGACGTGTAGCTGGTGGGTTAGAAAGGTCATTGAACATACCTTCTCAAGCAGCTCACCAGCTGCAATCTCCCTCCTGATGTAAGGAGGCTTAGAACTGGAAGTCATGGAAGATGAGTTGGTCGGAGAGTTCCTGTGATGATGAGCATTGTTGAACTGAGTTGCACGTCAACAAGTTTGGTATGTGTTGACTGACTCCATACTGGCATACAGTACTCTACTACTAAATATGAAATGGCAAGAGCTGAGATCCTTAGTATTAGAGCACTCGCTCCCAATATAGAACCAGACAGTTTGCAGAGAAGGTTGTTGCATGTCTTGACCTTTGCAGATATCCTGCTCGGGTGGCTTCTGTATGATAGTATTCGGTTGAGGATCACACCTAGGTGAGCTTCGTGCAGGCTCATGAGTCCAGCCATACAGAGCTTACTGCAGAATTGGGACTTCAAGTTGAAGTAATTTTAAACACCGTTACAGCTACATTAGTTTCAAAAATGGTTTGGCAATTAACATAGGCAAAATCATGCAGCGTAATAATGACTATGTCTATATTTCATTTTTCTATCATGTCTGAGATCAGGTATTAGAGAGCATTACTTCCACCACTGTTGAACTTGATTGAACCGCTCCATGCTCATGAAGCAAATGAGTTCAACACCCTGGCATATTGGCCACTTATTGTTGAACACAGTTGAAAATGAAGAAAATTGCAATTAGTATTCCAAAATTTGCTAAAGGAGGATTCCTGGAACCCACCCTTATCCTTATTAATATATGCCTGCTACTCTAGACATTCCTACTAAATTAAATGGTTTCTATGCTCAAATTTGTTTAAAATATAACCTTTATTATTCCCATTTTAAAGATGGGCTAACTCATGCACAGAAAAGTTAAGAGGCTTGCCCAAGTCTATACAGGGGCAGAGTATAGAATAAAGTCCAGGTCTCTTGACTCCCAGCCTTAGATCAGTCCATTAGACTGACTGGACTCTAGCGACGTGGGCAAACTATGGTCCCTGAGCTGGATCCATCCCCGTGTCACACCAGGCCCTGCGCTGCTCCCGGAAGCAGCCAGCACCATGCCCCTGCCGCCCCCTGAACCCCTCCTACACCTCAACCCCCTGCTCTGAGCCTCCTGCTGCACCTCCCTGCACCCCAACCCCTGTCCTGAGCCCCTTTGTACACCTCACACCCCTCCTGCACCCCAACCCCTTGCTGCACATGCACACTTTCCTGCATGCCAACTCCCTGCCCCAGTCCTACATTCATGGCCTCTGTAACTAATACAACTGAATGAATGTTTCAATGACTAAATTCACACTTCTTTGACTATGGTCAATATAAATCCCCACTTATCTGAGGGAAAGACTCATTACCATGGGCTGTGCAAACACATGAAGAAAAACAGCAGGTCAAAGTCTGACTCTTCACTCTATACTTCAGCCAGGGAAAACTGAACTATTATATGTTTATATGTGAATTAACCTTTTATGTACTTTTATACAGTTTTGACACTAGATTTGTTTTGAACAAGTGATTTCACCCTTACTGCTCATTACCTCCATTTTAATTGTTCCTCCCTTTGAAGTCAGTTTTGAATTTTGACCTCTCCAGCATGCTTGACAATACACTAAGCAGAAAATTTTAATTTAATGGTAAGTTTTGGAAAGAGAAACCAGGTACTGTTAGAAAAAACACCTGTTATTATGATAGAAATGTTCCTACTAGCAACAAGGGAGATCTAGGAAAATGACTGGCCAAGAAATGGACTAAATTTGTTGTGAACGTTTTCTTTAATAAAAGTCCCTTTTATTTATAAAACCCCATTAACTCTTATTCCTCATACTAAATAGTGTTATCTAATTGCTTTCCAACTGAACTACAATTACATCTAGTTAAAGCGATCAGTAACAAAGAGCAAGGACCAATGACTCTCAGTCAACACAGGCACAATCACAGGCTAAGTTTCGTGCTGTCAACATGCTCTCATTTGAAGAGGTGACACTGCAACTTCAAACTAGCCGTCTGCATGTAAGGGGGGAACACAGGACTAGACCCCACCCCCCGCTTCAGCCCCTGAGAATGGGGGTGGGGAAACGCGGGTTTGCAGAGACAAGTTCTAAACACCTGCCTGGCGCGAACCCGGCCCGTGTCTTTGGGGAGACGAAACCTCTCCTGCCTTCTCCGTGGGGAACTACGGGCAGGGGCGCTGCAGGCCGGAGTCCGGGCGAGGCGAGCGAGCCCCGTTCCACACCTGAGCGGAGACGGGCAAACACGGCCGTGGCGCGCCAGGGAAACGCCTGCGGCGCGGGGAGGCGAAGAGACGCGCTCGAAGGACAAAGCTGCCCGTTGCTTGACCCAGCTGCGGGGGTGGGGGAGTCATTTCCCCGCCTCTCGCGCAAGGCCTCACTCCACCCCCACCGCAAACCACGGGGCAGAGATGGGGCCTGCCCGGCTGGGCCGAACCGCCCCGGCAGAGGAAGGGGGCTAGGCGCGGCCAGCGTCGCTCAGAATTAGCGTTACAGGAGGAGCGCGGGAGGGCGCTTCAGCTTCTTCCACACAGACGTATTTCAAATCTTAACGGCTGCTGCACGGCCAGTCTTTGAATGAGGAAGTGGAGCAAGGCCTAGCGCTGCAAGGAGCCGCCCCTGGGGCCTCCCGCCCCGTCCTGACCGCGGGGGGAGGGGAACTGAGGAGAAGTTGCCCATCTTGCCCCACCCCCATCAGATCCAGAGAAGGCTCATAATTGTCTACAGCGTCACTCCAGGCCCGCCGCAAGTTTTGCTCGCGCGGTGCATGTCGGGAGCTGTAGTTTTTCTCCTCTCCGCCCTTGCCGATGCTGCAATGATAGACACTACAGCTCCCATGAGCCCCCTGAGGCGGGAGGCCACATGCGCATTGCGGAGCGGAGCCGCAGGCTGGATGCTGCTGTTGTTACATAGGAAACAGCTGAAAAGTCCCCACATGACAGTGGGGGAAGGAGGAAGCGGGGTGAGCCGGGGGATGGACGTGGCTTTTACAGAGTGAGGCGCTTGGCCGCCGCAGGGAGTCCCCCAGCAGCCTCGGGCCCCGGCTCGAGTGGAGCGGGGCCGAGCGGGGATCTCGCTGTGCCCCTTGCAGGAGCCCTTGTTTGCCCTTGGGGGAGGGGTTGTGCCCCCTGTTGCGAAGGCTCTGCCGGCCGGGGTCGGGGGACGGAGGTGACCCTCAAGGGGAGGATCGTGCCCTTTGCAGGGGACGCTGCCTCTCTCAGGGGCGGCTGCTGATGGGGCAGGTTTAAATCCCTCCCTTGCAGCCAAGCGTACAGACAGCGGGGAAGTTTGATTCAGTCCGGGCGGCAGGGACGGATCCTGCTCCTGTACCGGACAAAGGGGCGGCGCAGGCGGGTGAGGAGCCCGAGCGGGTCGGTGGCTTCCTCTGCCGGGATCGGGACACTGCGGGGGCAATGAACGGCTTCGCCCCCGAGGAGGTGACCCAGAGAGGGGGGGACGCTGCTGCCGCCGCCGCCACCGTCGTTGCTGCTGTTGTGGCCAATGCACCCGCCACCGTAGAGGTGCCGGCGCCGGGGTTAGGTCCCAGCGCTGCCCCAGGTGCCGCCGCCAGTTCCGCGGGGCCCACCGGAGCTGCCGGCCCTGGGGCTGGGCAGCTGTGCTGCCTGCGAGAGGAAGGTGAGAGGTGCAGCCGGGCCGCCGGCAACGCCAGCTTCAGCAAGAGGATCCAGAAGAGCATCTCGCAGAAGAAGGTGAAGATCGAGCTGGACAAGAGCGTAAGTGACGGGAAACGCGCTCCCCGAGCCCGCGGCGCGCCTCTGGGGCGGAAGGAGGGTGCCCGGGGCGGGCGTGAGGGGCCGGCGAGTCTTTTCTCTCCCTGCAGCGCGCTCTCACCGTGGCGGGCGGTCACGGCTACTGCCGCGGGGTCACCGGCCCCGAGCGCCCCCGAGGCGAGGAGATCGGCGGCCGGTGGGACCCGCTCCCTCGGTGTGTGTCTGGGGGGGATCGGGGAAGCGCCTTGAGGCGTCTGTTGTCGCTATTCACGGGACAGTGTGTCTGAGGCGCCGCTCTGCAGCTCTGCGCGCAGGGCGCACCGCACGATCGCTCACCCCGTCCCCGCAGCCTCCCTCCGGCCTCAAGAGTCACCCCCGCCCCCGCCTTAAACTACTTCTGCGCCCCGGCGACTGTGAGACTCGAGGCAACAGCTCCCGTGTTAAACGGTGCGGGGCTTTGCCCTTGGTACGCTCGGCTGGCGCCGGAAGAGTGAGTGAAGCTTAAACTGCTTCTGCTCAGTGTGATTGGGGGTGGGGGGGGGGGTTGCTGCTCTTTCTTCCTCTTCCCCTCTCCTCCCTCCGGAAAAGTCAGGGGGGGGGATTCCAGAGAGGGGCTGTTTGGGCGCCTTTCCCCCCAGGGAAAACCTGGGGGCTGCACGTCCCCTCCGCCGCCCTTCCCGAGCAGGGACTCTGCGGGTTTGTGTGGCTGACTCGAGCGAGGCCAGCACACTTGGCCGCCCCGCCGCGTGTTGTAACGCTGCGCGTCTCTCTCCGCCACCGTGTCTTCCGCTTGGCAGCCATCAGGCTCCTCGTAGGGCTCCTCTGTCTGGGCAAGAAATCGCCACAAGCTTGTGTCCCTGTGCGCAGGCAGGACGGGCCCCTGGCTCCTTCCCCAGTCTGCTGAGAGAGAAACACCCTTTGGGAGCAGATCCGTTTCTAAGACTCGGAGCAGTGCTACTCTGCAGAGCAAATGTCTGCCGGGTTTCCTTCCCTAACGAATACTTCTTTCTTCACAAGAGACATGCACGAGTATTTGGAAAGGGGATTTATTTTTACTGGACCCAGCAGAAGCGTTAAGGGATGCTGGCCCAAAGAGAGGCTTCTGATATGCTTGTTGCAGTTCTCACCTTCAAGTGATTGTGTAAACTCATGGTGTTTGGGGAAAGTGATTGCTAATTTATATTTGTGCTTCTCTTGGCGGTTGTGAGCTTTCTCTTTGAATCATGGTGGATGAGAGAGCTCTTGTGAAGTAAACTTAAGCAAACTCTAAATGAGCAAAGAAAGCTCTTTTGCATTAACAAAAGGAAAAGCTTACGACGTCAATGTTTCGGTTTATATGTTTAAAGACATTTCATGTAGGCCTCCAATTTTTTATCATTCCAAATTTAACTTTCTAAAGTGCTTGATTTCCACTCCCACCCTGTGCACACACAGCTCCTGTTGAGGCCCTGGGAGCTACTGGTGCACAGTAGCCCTATGTGTATGAATACATTTCCTCTATAAAATAACTTCTTGCCAGATTTTTTTTCATGTATTTAGGCACCTAACTACTAGCCCTGCATCTCAGAATGAGCCGATTCCTAGATAAAGGAATTTTTTTTAAATGCATGTATATGTACTTTATCTACAATGGCTTTTCATGGATGGTGAAAGTAAAACCAAGGAAGAGAGCTGTGAAGTGAGACAGCTGAAATCTTCCTTTTTTTTGTCCATTTAACAGAACTGCAATGTAATCTTCATACCTCATTCCCTGCATTCTGATGAGCAACCTAAGAGGCTGTACTTGGCTCTCTCTACAGCCTGTTTATACTAATTTTGAATTGGCTCACTGCAGCAGTACGGTGATACAAGGGGTTTTCTAGGCCAAATGGGATGCAGTAAGTTATAGCATACTTGTATCTTGTGGGTTCTGGTAGAAACAGAATCCTTAAACTCGTAGTTAATGCCACGAAAACCTCTTGATGGATATACTTTATGGTAAATTACTGCAACGTGTAATTTGCATTATCATGTATTTCCTGGATGTTAGACTAGTGCGGATTTGTGTTTAAAACATGCATTGCTACTTTTTTAGGCAAGACATCTTTATATTTGTGACTTCCACAAAAACCTAATTCAGAGTGTGCGAAACAGAAGAAAGAGAAAAGGCAGTGATGATGATGGTGACTCACCAGTGCAAGACATTGACACTCCAGAGGTAGCTGAATAGTTGTCCACACTATTGTCATTTAAAGCTTGTTCTTAATTGCTATCAAGTCTGTGTTTATGCAGTTTTTTCCAATGTTAATTCGTTCAAAGGGTGGGGGAGAGCTCCTGTTTCACTCACTTCATTAATATTTATATAATATTTTAATGTTTCTGTATTAATTGTAATATAGTTATATATTCAAAGATATTAACATATATAATTTAATTGATAGATATGTTTTCATTTTGTTTTACACACAGCATTTTTCCCAGAAAGGAAAACTGGAATTATATATACCAATTTTAACTTTAATAAAGGTTCCTCCTTCATGACATTTTCTCCACAAATTCCCAGTATAGGGGCCATATGCTTAGCCATGCAGGAGCAGAATCATTTTTGAGTAGGAATTGGCTGTTAGAGGGCATATTTAATTCACATGATTCCTAACATTTCACAGACTGAGAGTATAATGCCTTTGCACCTCAACTGAATCCCAGTTCCTCTCTCTGTTCTGCCAGGAGGGTCACAGTGCAATCCTTTCAATTCCTCCATCATATTAGCATTACATAATTAGTAGTTCTAGAAGGGTATAGTGAACTTGAAAGACATAGTTCAATATTTGTAGTTCTTTAGTTTTTGTATCAGTTTTTGTAGGGGCTGCATTGCAGGTGATGGCAGATTATTGTAGAAAAGTGGAGTTTAAAAGGCGTTCATCTTGACCTGCTATGTTCTTCATTTTAGATGGGCATTACCTAGGCAAATGCATTCAGCTGGAGGCTGTGATGCCTGAGAGACTTTCTCCAAAAGGCCCCCAAAAGCATTTTAGATTCTCCTTCAGAACTTGTTACTTGAAGTGTTGTTGGCAATCCATATGTCCTTGGCGTATGTCTACACTAGAGTTAAGCCCCCTGTGGCTGGCCCTGACTTAAACAGGGCTATTTAATTGCAGTGTAGACATTCAGGCTCAGGGGAGAGTCCCAGAGGCCAGGCTCCAGTCCAGACCCCAGCATCTGTACCACAATTAAACAGCCCTTAGCCCAGGGGTGGGCAGACTTTTTGGCCCGAGGGCCAAATAGCGATTCAAAATTGTGCAGAGGGCCGGGTAGGGAAGGCCCCGCCCCCTATCTGACACCCACCCACTTCCTGCCCCCTGACTACCCCCCTCAGAACCCCAACCTATCCAACCCCCTTTCCTTGTCCCCTGATCGCCCCCCCAGAGACCCACCCCACTCTTAACTGCCCCCCAGAACCCCACCCCCATCTAGCCTCCCTGCTTTCTGTTCCCTGACTGCCCCCACCCTAGACACCCCACACCCTAACCACCACCCCCAACCCCCACCACCTAAGACTCCCCACCCCCAAACTGGCTTACCTGCTCAGACGGGTGTGGGGCCCCATGGCTCGCAGCGCTCCGCCCGGCCGCGCATCTTGCCATGCTCCGCCTGGCACCCCGGGCTGGTGCCGGGAGTGCGGGGCCCTGTGGCTTGCTGCGGTCGGCCAGGCACCCCGGCTCAGGGCGCGGGGCCCCGTGGTAAGACGCACTTGGTCCAGCCCCTGGCCGGGAGTGCAGGGCCGTGGGGCTTTCTGTGCTGGGCCCAGCCCCCTGGCTGGGAGCGCGGGGCCCCGGGGCTTTTCGCACTGGGCCCGGCCCCATGGCCCGGAGCGCGGGGCCGCCGGGCTTTCCGCACTGGGCCTGGCCCCCCAGCCGGGACCGCAGGGCTTGGGGTGCTGTGCCTGACCCGCTGCCGGGAGCGCAGGGCCACGTGGCTTGCTGCGCTCGGCCTGGCCCCCCGGCTGAGAGTGTGGAGTCGCGTGGCTTGCCACGCTTGGCCTGGGGCTGAGAGGGCGGGGCCACTGGCCCTGGCCCAAGCTCGCGGGCCAAATGAAAATGGCCGGCAGTCCACATGTGGCCTGTGGGCTGTAGTTTGCCCACGTCTGCCCTAGCCCAAGCCCCACAAGCCCAAGTGCAGTTGCAGGTATTTATTAGCAATGTAGACATACCTAAAGTGTCTCCAAGCATTAGTAGTATGGCCACTAAGTTTCCCTTAGTGCAAAAATCTTAGGGGTCGACCTAAGATACTTCGACTTCAGCTATGCTATTTGCATAGCTGAAGTTGCGTATCTTAGGTCGACTTACCTGACCGTCCTCACGGCAGCAAGTCGCCCGCTTCTGCTCCCCCGTCGACTCCACTTCCTCCTCTTGCTGAGATAGAGTTCCAGGGTCGATGGGGAGTGTGTCTGGGGATCAATTTATTGTGTCTAGACGATATGCAATAAATCGATCCCCGATACATTAAACACTATCCGCTGATCCGGCAGGTAGTATAGACGTACCTTTAGATAGGAAGAGGGCAACTCCTTTTTGAAGGCTCGGAGGGAGGGGACGTCAGAGGTCTCAGATTAGTCATTTTTGCTGAGTTCTGTTTCTCTTCCTTGTAAGATCCATTCACCAGTTAACAGAAAATTTTATCTAAAATTATCTTTTTGTCCACACTCCTGCACCACATAGATGAAACCACTGTGGTCTTAGTTTTGGAGTATATCAATTTCTGGTTTGAGTCTGCAGTTCTTGGTGCAGCTGGTCTTGTGCTATGTATTTCTCTGGATCATAAAAAGCAAGTCCCTTGCTAGACTGCTGCAGCTGCACTTCCAAAAGAAGCCTAGCTCAGGAACACATTTGAAGAGCTCAGTTGTCAACTCTTGACATCACCAGAGTTTCTTACCCAGGTTTTCCTCCATATGGGTATCATGCATCTTAACTGTGTGTGGCTGTCTGTTCTTCCACTTGTGATATCACTGGCCTCTTGAATACAAGATCAAGGTCTCTGAAGAAGAGGAAGGGTCCTCCAAGGATGCTTTGGCCTCCATCTGAGTTCCCAGGATCAGTAGTTCTTTGAGGTGGCTTCTGCACATTCTCACTGATGGAAAAGATATCCCCAGCATTGCTAGCCTCCGGAACCTTGTGGAAAGCTTAATCTGCCTTTCTACTCTGATGGAGTAAAGGCTTCTCAAATCAAATACTGGTTTGGGGAATGGGACTCCCCTAGACAAATCAGATATAACTAAGGCCCTTCCAAATTCATGGTTCATTTTGGTCAATTTCACGGTCATAGGATATTAAAAATTGTAAATCTCATTATTTCAGATATTTAAATCTGAAATTTCATGGTGGTGTAACTGTAGAGGTCCTGATCCAGAAGGGAGTTGTGGGGGAGTCGCAAGGTTATTGTAGTGGGGATTGTGGTACTGCTGCCCTTCTGCACTGTCGCTGCCGGCAACTGCCTTCAGAGCTGGGTAGCTGGAGAGCGACAGCTGCTGGCTGGGAGTCCAGCTTGGAAGGCAGAGCCACCGCCAGCAGTAGTGCAGAAGTAGAGATGGCATGATACGGTATTGCCACCCTTACTTCTGTGCTGCTGCCTGCAGGGCTGGGTGTTCGGTCAACAGCCGCCGCTCTCCAGCTGCCCAGCTTGGAAGGCAGTGCAAAAGTAAAGGTGGTAATACTGCAACCTTCTCTCCCCATCCCCCTAAAATAACCTTGAGGCCTTCCTGCAAACTCCCTTTTGGGTCAGGATTCCCAGTCTGAGAAACGCTCGTCTCCCCTGTGAAGTCTGCAATAGTATAGGGCAAAAGCATGCAAGACCAGATTTCACCGGGGGAGACCAGATTTCGTGGTCCGTGATATGTTTTTCATGGCCGTGAATTTTGTAGGGCCCTAGATATAACACATAGGCATCTGATTCTGGGACAACAGGACAAACGACACACCTCTTCACTATTCTTTAGTTATGGAGGAGGTATGGGGCTGGCACCATTCCAAGCTTGGCCGGGTTTCCAAATGTGCAATAGCTCACCTACTTAGCCTAAAAACTATCATTAAGATTGCTTCATAGTATTAAGTTAATCCTGTCACAATTCTCACAACATCAAGATGTTGGTGTGGGAGGGCAATGTTGCAATCACAGTTCACCTAGCAGGTCTTCTCAACCATCCATCTTCTCAGGGAGGTTACTGCTACTTAATCTCCTACTGTGGGGCTCTGTGGTGATCAAGTCAGGAAAGAGGGAAAAGGGGTTTCTTAATAGTAATGTTTGTTCTCCAGACAGGTGCCCTTAAATAGACCTTCTGGGAATGGAGAAACTGAGGGAGCATTGGGCTGAGATGTGGGTATTTAGATTTTTGGCCTATGAAATGTAGGACTTAAGGAGATGCTAACCCCTGACGGACAGTAGCTTTGTGAGACTCTGGCTATGCACGTAACTCTTACACTGTGGCTGTGTAGAGGCAATATATTCACAGATCATGAGCAGCTGTTCTCTTCTGCCACTCCAGACCAAAGACACTTGTAGCATGCTAGGATTTTTCACTCTCTTACTGCACAGATGTTATGGTACAGTTGTACTATTTATTGTATATGACCTCTTCAAATTTTAGATAATGAAATACTACTAAAGGGCATCCTGTGAGCACAGTCCTTGACCATGCATTAATGATTGACTAGTATTATACCTTTGCTTCATCATATTAAAGTTAAACTATGAAGGAAAAAATGGAACTGAGCTGAGTCCAGAAATTAGTGCCAAACGTGACTCTCCCCACCTAATAGGGAGAAAGGATATGGTGGACATTCAGCACAGAAATAAGCCTTAACTCTACTTTTAAGTCTCTTTGGGGGACAGGAGGGGAGATTAATTCAAACATTATTCTATGCTGAATGTTTACTAAAGACTGGCTGGGCCAGCAGGATGGTATTTAGCATATGCTTCTGCCCTCAACTTAGTTCCATACTTGTTTAGTACTTCACCTTTTAAATCATAAGTACATTACGATTCATAACAAATTAATCCTCTATTTAGCCCAGCTAAAGATACATGCTAAGTTTAATGATAGTCTTCTTCCTTTCTAGGTTGACTTATATCAGTTACAAGTAAATACACTTCGAAGGTACAAAAGGCACTTCAAGTTACAGACCAGACCTGGACTTAACAAAGCACAGCTTGTTGAAGTATGTATGAATGTCTTTTCAGTAGCGAACAATGTAATTTACTATTACTTGTGGCTCTGGAAAATGTGATCTTTACCAACATGCTAGCATAAGTAGCATATTCTTGTCTTTAGTCAACTATAGAAGTTATCTGTAATTGTCATGGTCAATATACCACTGTAGATTGTATCCTGCTTCACAAACTCTTCTCTTTGCATAAATAGAACATGTGGATTGGATTTTCTGAAAATAAAATGAAGTTTACTTATCTAGTTTCTGCTCAATGATCTGGTGTTTCTGTCCCCCACTCCTGAGCCAAGAGCACTGTCATTAAGAAAGAAAATCAAAAGGAAAAGCTCAGGTTAGAGGAAAGAAGTCAGGTTTAAAAATATGTACTCTGAAAGAGTCCTGAAATAGTTCATAGAATCGCAACACTGCTATTCAGAAACTTGTAGCTTAAGACAGACAACAGGCCTAAATCTACACTCAGTTACCTCACTGCAAAACTATAGGCTTCAATGACTTTGCAGCTGAAGGCAGAATTAGGGCTATTATTTTTGCAGTAAAGTTCTAGTATAGTTAAAAGTACAATTAATAGAAATATGGGTACAGGTAATAGTAACCTAATGTGAAATCTGGGCATCCAATTTCATGTCTCTTCCTATAAGTGTGGAAACTTGCAAAACTAAGAGCCACAAAAATATAGAAATATCTGTAAGTACCACAGAATGTTAGCATATTTGCAAATTTTGGTCTTCTGAAGATATAATTTACTTGGTAAAAGATCAGTATTCTAGTCAAAACAAATTGTTTAAAATGTGGCACAGCTCTTACATTATTTAAAAAATGGACTCCATTTTGCATTGCAAACACACAGATCTGGAATGTTCATTTAAATACTACCCCTGAAAAGTGATGGTCCTCTGTTAAAACTCTATCTGAATCTTCATTGGATTGTGTCTAGTTTTATTGGTGATTTGGTGTTATGGTGATTTGGTGTTATGGTGATTTGCATTTGTGTGTAAGCATTTTGTAGATCTCTCCACTAATCAGTGTAGATTAAAGCCAAAATTCTTAAATGTGTGCAAGAAGCTGGTCTGTAAAAGAACAGTATGTTGCCAACATTTTTGCAACTATGAGTTTAAAATCAGTACTGTATCTTCTCTTTGTATGCAACTTCAGACAAAATATGAGCACTTATTAAGTTGGAGAAATGTGACTTGAAAAGTCACAAGTGGCTTTTTCAAAATAAAAATTGAAACTTAAGAGTGTATGCTGAGTTTGTGACATATTATAAAATACTTTATATGGGAAGAATAAAACTTTAGACTACTATAAAACTCTGGCTAGTCTACAACTAACTTGTACTGTTCCTTATTGCCAGACTTCTAGGTACAACATTGGGGGCTAAAACTAGCTTTTGTTGCTTCTCCAGTGGCCATGAAGTGCCAGATTCAGTGTTTTAGAGCCACCTTCTTCCCAGAGGTGTCATCTGTGACTTCCCCAGATGATCACCATTTATACAAACTTGATTCTTGGGAATGATGCCAGGAAATTCTGAGCATGTTCACTGGGTCCCTAGATGTCCTAATGCAATATGGCGTTTTAGTCGGTCAGCTAGAATTGAACTTTAAAGATACACTGTCACTTAAAAAACATCACCTCTCTAAATGGTTAATTTACTGGGTTCACAAGTAACTGTTAAGATTACTGTAACTAAAAGAGATTAGGAGGGATTTTTTTCATTAACTTTGTGCCTTTGACTAAACTTTGTGTAGTCATTTTCTCCTCCTCCTCCCCAGAATGTATGGGCCATTTGCATAGCAACAAGGAAGAGAGTGATATTGCAGGGCCCTTCCAATGGATCAGATGCAAGGTCCTTCGAATATAATAATGATCTGAGACTTCCCATTTCTACTGTTATATTCTACACTCAAGCACTATATACACTCCCTAGTACCTTTTGTGGACTCTTACCTCTCTTCAGAAAGGTCAGCTTTGTGTAGCTGAGAAAGCCATGGATTTCGCAGGATGGGGTCCATCTGCTACAATTCATACTTTAGTGTATTGAAATGGTTCACTGCTTAATCCTTGTGATCCAGACTGTTGAATGGAGGCAAATGTCTTCACCCTTGCTAGTATCTTTTAAAAAGGAATAGATGTCAACTCTGTGGTGTTTCTGAATTTTAGTTCCATTTTCTAGGAAATGTGAACTTGTTGATTGTATGTAACCAAATGGCTATTTAATTTCCTTAAATTTTCTCTTTATAGATAATTGGTTGCCATTTTAGGACTATTCCAGTGAATGAAAAGGATACCTTAACATATTTCATCTACTCAGTGAAAAATGACAAGAACAAATCAGATCTAAAGATGGACAGTGGTGTTCACTAGGATGGAAAAAAATGGGACTAACACTCATGTTGCAGATCTAAAGACTGTTTTTGACATGCAGAAGCTTTCTTTGTAACTTTTTTCAGAGAACTTGTCTCTGATTTTATTTTTCATGGTCTTGCTGACTCACTGAAAAACACCTCCTCTAAAATGAGATTTCCTCAGCAAAAGTATTTTAAATAAATATTATTGAAACTGTTGCTCAAGTGTTCATGTGTGTTTGTAACTTTAGTGTGCTATTTGTACCTAATAATAGTTTGGGTTTTGCCTACATATATATATAAAGTTATTAAAAATTGTATTTTTTTCAATTTATAGAAGTATGCTACGGATTGGTGTGTGAAATGTGTTTTGAAATCATCACACTACAACATGGTTTTATATAGTATAAAAATTTGCTGTGATAACTTCTAAACATAGTTGCTCCAAACTGAAAGGCCATAATAGAATTGTTCTTGGCTTCCGGGATAGCAGCGACACTTGTAGTTGTTATAAGTCGTAAGTATAAATGGCTGCACTTGTATTTTCTTTAAGAATTCTGGTATGCAACAATCTTAATATAGTGTGTTTTTGAGATCTCTAGTTTCCTCACTTCTGGGATATGCTAAGTCTCAGGACCATCATGCTACTATATCAAAATGATGGCGTCTATTTAGTGCTCAAATATCCACATGAAGATGGAAAGACTATCGCCATTTATAATATAAAACTTCTGTTTTTTTTGAACAATGATTCTCTGCTGATCTACAAGTGCTGCCTAGAAATTTTATTGGAGAAAGGTCAGCTGCGGAACTCATGCTGTGTTTCAATATTGTTTAATAAACACGCTGCGTCTTGCTCAAGTGAGGTCTGCGTTAACTCACAGCTGCATAAAGATCATTAATTTAAAGAATTGTTATCTTTACATATAGCACTTGCATCGAAATGTATATATTTTAGTAAAGTTTACAACATTAAGTGACAGCTATGATGCAACACAAAACCTCTTGTATTTCCAGAACAATGAAGTTCTGGATGATGTGCAATTTTGTGCTTTGTCTTCTGAGCTGAGTGGAGAAACAAGTGAGATGGCATCTTAAAACTGAGAAGAATGCAACATCTCTCTATGCTCACTGAGGCATGATTGATATAAAACTCTGATAATTATTTCTTGATCAATGATGAGCTACCTTCACTTTAAGAAAAAAATGTGTGAAAGTAATATCATTGTTTACCCTGTCTCACATGCTGCTGGATGTAGTGGTTTAGCAGGTTCTTGCTGTCCTCAAAAACTCACTTATTTCTGTGTGGTTCTTTATTTTTCCTTACCTGTAGCCCTTCATTCTTGGAAATAATCCCCACACTCAAATTGGCTGTTTCCCCAGTAATTATCAGTGACAGAATTTTTTTTGCATTTGCAATGTCCCATGAATTTTCACTCTCTTGATCAAATTTCAGCCAGCACTGTACAACCAGACATAGCTATTTACCTGAATTCAGTACTCATACTCCTAGACCTTCTCTTCTAATGTTCATTGCATTGTAAGATTTGTAAAGTGCTTTAAAAATTAAGTATAACCTTCAGTGGCATCATCCTACTGATGGAAATAAAGTAAGTAAGGCCAGGTCTACACTACCTGTCAGATCGATCTTTTGGGATCAATTTATCATGTCTCATCTAGACACAATAAATCGATCCCCGAATGCTCTCCCGTCGACTCTGGAACTCCACCGTAGCGAGAGGCACAGGCGGAGTCGGCGGGGGAGCAGCAGCAGGCGACTCAGAGCCGTGAAGATACCGAGGTAAGTCGACCTGAATATGTCAACTTCAGCTACACTAGTCACTTAGCTGAAGTTGCATATGTTAGGTCAATTTCCCCTCCCATCCCTCAGTGTAGACCAGGGCTAAGTTATATTCAGCAAGATAATAAGTAGGGTGCCCCAAATGTGGATGTATTTAAGCTTCCATGGTATCTTAAAGCATGTTACACATAACAGGGCTTGAAATATCCTCTGGGTACATGACAGGGGTGAGTGAAAACTTTTCTTGGTGCAAGAGGGAGCCAAAAGACTAAGTTTTGACAGAAACTAAACTTTCAGTCTTAAACTTCTGTTCTTTAAAAAAACAGAACAGTGTTTCTGGCTCTTATTACTGTGGCAATTATAATCTGCATGAAAGAGGACGTGGTGCTGTCTTTTTGAATCTGCAGCTTGCAGAGCCTTCCCCAATCAGCAGGAGAAGGAAATTGGTGAATTTCACAGAACTGGTCAATTTTACTGCCACATTCAGAATGCTGTATGAAGATGTGGAGGTGACAATTGTCAGTTTTGCTGCTACTGCTTTGGAAAGTTGTGAGCAGCAGAGGCAAGCGTAATGTAGTTCAGGTAGAACCTGAAAGAGGAAGGAGAGAGCTTGTTCTCCACACCTTGCTGATAGATGGTAGGACAGGGCCTTCAAGCTTTTCCAGACACCCCTAGGTTTCAGCAGGTCTTATTTGCACTTGCTGAGATTCATAACAGTTTGTTGTCTCTGAACTTTGCTCAGGGCTCCTCTTTTTTTGCATAGTTTGAGGCAGTAGGAAAAACAGTGAATGAGGAACAGGTAAACTGAGACTTTCTAAAAAATTGCAGCTGGTCATTGTGAAACTATTTTTGGTGCAAGTCACTTAATATGCATAATCAAGTAATTGAATACATATTTATTATCATTTGCATATAGTCCAGCAAACACTTCTACCAACTAGGAACAAGATTACCAACATTCAAGAATACAATCATCCAACCATTATAGATGCCAAAGTTTCTGAACAGATTTTGTATTTCATACAAGGTTTTCATGGAAGTGAAATATGCTTGTCTATTAAATAATAGCGATTTTTTTAATACTGTCATTGAAAAAATAGCACAAGATAGCTATATTAAAGATTTATATTTTGCACTAGATATTTTCACACTTTTCCATCTGATTAACTTGGTAGCTCTAGGAATTACCATATGTTAATTAAAAGAAACATTTAATATTTATCACAAACAGCTTTCATTAAACTAGCATAGGTGTACATACTCCAAAGGCTAGTCTGTGTCTAATTACATACAGTACCTATCTTTTCCTAAAGAGATATATTAAAGATAAGGAACTAGCATTTTAAGTTATTACTGAGATGTGTTATAGTTCAATCGGAGCCTGATTCAGGGCCCATTACCTTCCAAAGATTTTGGATCAGGCTTATCACCAGTAGCTGTTTTACTGAACATATATGTTATAGCAGCTGTGTACCAAACACAAAAAGTGCAAAGATGAGTTTAAATAGGGGCCCATTAAGGATAACTATATTTTGCAAATTTAGAGTCCAATTGTGTTTCCATGAGAGCTAATGGGAGTCTTGCTATTGACCTCAAGAGGATTAATAAGCTTTTTAGGCCAAGATTTTCAAAAATTGATGATAAAAAGTTAGGGTCCTCACACCTTATTTAGGCACCTAAATAAGTGATTTGATTTTCAAAAGTGCTGAACGCACAACAGCTCCCACTGATTTCAATGTTACTTTTTATTAAAGTAATGAATTATTGATATGAAACTGCAGTACAGTAAACTGCCACTAAGGGCCTCAATGGGTGTAAAATAGTGTAGTGAAGCGCTATACTGCTTTATAGCAGCTGAGACTCTGACCCTAAATCTTTGTTGAGAGGTGAAATGACAACACCAGATTTTTTACCAGATTGTCTAGATTAGCAGATCAGCACAGTGCATGAAAGAGGTTCTACTGCACCCCTCTTCTTAAATCCTTCTAATGAAAATGAATGTAGCTATCAAGTTGGAAAGGAGAGCTTTACCATTAAATCTTCAAACCATAGTTCCTTCTATAGATTGAAAGGGAAACATATTACTTGGTAAAGAAAAACTCTGCACTCTAGTGCCGTAGAAAGGAATAGATTTTCCTCTGACAACATTGTTTATCTCCTGTTGTGAAGTCCTGCGTGTCTCTTCTCACTGGTACACATGATGCTTGCTCATCATTCATTTGTTGCAAGGGATCACAAAAGAGATCTTTGGTCCAAAGAAAATATCTCTGAAAGAAAGTGTCAGGTATTTCAATTGTAAGGTTATATTTTAGCAGAAACTCTAAAATAAAACCCATTTACAACCGCTTTGCTGTGCGCGTGTGTGTTTAAATAAAACCGGAAGAAGTGCACAAGCTTCCATGTCAGTAGAAACTAAACTTCTGATGGGTGGAAATCCGAGCTCCACTGAAATCAATGGCAAAACTCCCAGGCAGCACCGTGGGGCTAGGATTTCACCCCGGCGGCATAATTTCAATATTATTGAGATAAATTCTAAAAAAGGTGCATAAGAAATGTGCACATCTGCAATTGAGTGAGGCTTCTGTACTGAGCTCCAAGGTGGGGGTCTTTTTGTATTGTAGTCTAGTAAAAGCTTTCTTTATCTAAGATTTTGAAGACTTTCTGTGAGTTAGCAAGCAAATACTGTGCCTTATCTAGGTTCCCGCAGTGTTTTTGGAGGGAATGAGAAATATGAAAGGTTGCTCTTATATATTTATGAAAGTTGCTGTTAAACCATGTTCCCTAGTTTAAAAGGAAGTGGGTTGCTAGCAGAGTGACTTTGGAATTCATTCCCACATAGCCTGATTTATTAACCCTTCAGGCATGCTGAAAAGCTCTTCTTTAGGACATTTCAGGAGAGGGTGAGTTGAGAAATACAGGTGATCAGTTCAGGAATCATCCAGATTACTGTGGCATAATAAGGACAGGCTAATGATTTTATTATTTGCAGGTTTTAGTTATTCTAGAGCACGTGGAGCAAAGGGTATGGCATTTAGCATTGAAAGAAATAATTAAATATTCATTAGGAAGTACTCTTACAAAGCAATGAATTTGATACGAGGAGTGTAGGGGAAAATATACCATTATAAAACTAATGAATAGAGCTGAGTGGAGGATGGAAATTTTGTGTAATACAGGTCTTTGAAATTTGTCTTCATTCAGAACTGGCGGGGGGTGGGGTGAGATCTGAAAACTGTGACTTCTCCCAAAAGAAAAGTCAGGGGGGAAATTGTTTCCATTTTGGCTTTTTAAATTTTCACTATATAGTATACAAAATAAAGATTTTGAAACAAAGTAATTTTAAAAAAAGGATTTCATTCCAAAAATGATGAAAGAGCATGTTTGAACATTGTCAGAATTTTTCCCTGAAATGAAATTTTGGTGAAATTGACAAGATTTCACAAATTAATTAGATTTTGACTGAATTGTTCCACTAAGGTTTTTCAACAAGCTCTGCTAACAAACATTGAGTGTATTTGTCACTACCCTTCATTGTTAATGTACAACACTATCTATGACACTACAAGTAAAGGGTGGGGGAGTGCTGGGGTTTTTTGGTGACTTCTGAAGCCTTTTCAATTCAGCTTTTTTCCCCATTCACTTTTCTGCAGACTTTTTATTGTAAATTTCTCTTTTGCAGTAGTTCAACTTATTTAGATAAAATATCTTCAGCCACTAATATACAGAGGAAATGACATATTTTGCCATGCAGCAAGAATCTTGGGGCTTTCTCATCTCTTTTGAAAAACTGGTCTTCGCTAATGGGTGCTGAAATTATTGGCTGAAAATCAAGGGATTAGTCCACAGAGCTAAATTTGTATATGTCCTGCGTCAAGCAAGTAAAGAACAAGGGGCAAAATTCAGCCTAGTATAAACTTACTGAAGTAAATAATGTTACATCAGGTCTGTAGTGGGATGTGTGATTTAATACTTTAAGCAAACACAACGACAATCTTGCCCTTTACTTTAAAAAAGCAAATAAAGTGATATAAGAAAATGGCCGAGACTTGGTCTAACTTCTAAGCTTGATTAAATGTTCCATTTAATTTCTTTGGAATGGAATCTGGTCCCTTAAGTAGTAGCCCATACTATAGAGAAATATAATGAACACTTGTTAAATCCATATAAACATGTAAAATTCTATGTAACAGAAAATTGCCTTACTTTGGGCAGCAGAGTAATTCACTAAAATTGCAGTAACAGATCATCTCACAGCTTTGCCCTTCCCAGAAGTGATCTTGAAGATTTCCATCAATGCGTTGAAGACTGGCCACACCCTCTGGGATGCTGTGACAGTTGTGATCTTTTAGCACTTTCTTGTAACAAGAAAGTCGACTGAAAGGCATCGTGTTAGTACCAAGCAACATGCTCAGCAAAACAAGAGCTGATAGAATCTTCATTTTCGTCATTCCAAAGCTTTTGACCGGAGTGCTAATGAGAAAAGACACACATTAGGCATGTATTGATGCTGAATAGATCAGTCTTTGTGCATGTTGCTTAATTCATTTGTCTAGCTTGCATCCAATCTATCCTGAGGCTTTTGGGGAGTTGGACTTGTGTGTTGGAGAGGATTATTTCCCAGGTGATAGAAAGAATTGCTAGTTCACTGTTGTGGAGTTAACTTTCACTGCCCTCTCTGCACCCTATTCTTATTTCTCATGAATTGAGCCTTTTACTGCTGGCAGTTTTGTTGTTTCTTTTGCCTACCTCCTTCAGGAAATTGTTTTGAGAGGACTTGATCAGGATTTCACTGGTATGAATGTCTACTTTCATTCAGTTGCATATGTTTGGAGCATAATAACATTAACAAAGCAGTGTGGAAATGTTCAGATACATTTCTCCAGTTTCTGGATGCTTTTTAGCTCTTTTAAATCATTATAAAATTCTGATGACTCCACTGAAGTAGTTTCATTTTTATTCTACCTATTTCTCTGAAATGTGGTAGAAACTACATGGTAGCATGACCTACTAAATCTATTAGAATATGAGGGTTGGAAGAGACCTCAGGAGATCATCTAGTCCAACTCCCTGCTTGAAGCAGGACCAACCCCAACTAAATCATCCCAGCCAGGGCTTTGTCAAGCCGGGCCTTAAAAACCTCTAAGGATGGAGAATCCACCACCTCCCTAGGTAACTTGTCCCAGTACTTCACCATCCTCCTAATGAAATAGTTTTTCCTAATATCCAAACTAAACCTCCCCCACTGCAACTTGACACCAGTGCCAGGGCCAATCAGAGGGGGTGGAGCAAGGTAGGAAGGCCATTTGGTCTGTGCCTCAGGCTCAAAGGGCTCTCAGATTTAGACACTTGTTAATTTTTTGGCATTTGATAAGTTTCATAACTTTTTTATGCGTCTCTATCGGACCAAAACGTGACACGCACACTCAGCTTAGAGCTGCACATTTAAGGAAATAAGGGGATGTGATTTGGTAAGAAACATAAATTTTTTTGTTAACTGATATAGATTTTGTCATATTAAGGAGTTAAAAATGTTCCTAAGTATGTGTAAAAAATATATCCGTTCTGATGGCACAAGATTAGACCATGATGAACATGTCCTCTCAGATCAGCTGATTATATAAACAAATCACTACTAGGGTTTGGTGCTGGTACAAGTGTGTGTTGAAAGGTAGAGAATTATTACATTTTAGTGTCTTTATAGTTTTACGTATAGTTGACTAAGGAATTACTTATATGTGACAATTCCCCATTATTATCTTCAGATGGTAGCTAAAAGAGATGACTGGTTAGTTGGTTGAGCCCTAGCTTGGCAGCCTGGCCATCATCATCAGGCTTTCGTAGTCTATTGGTCCAGATTCAAGGTGAAAATTTGTGATGATAATCTTGTTACAGTGAGTTTTGTGAGGACATATGTTTGAAATTTTTGGACATTATCCCTCTGTCTGTATATTTGTCTGTGTTTACTATATATATGTCATCCCTTTGTCTTCAGCTCAGCTGTTACATTATGCCTTGCGTGCTTGAGTTTTGAATCAGTGATAAGGATAATAACCTGTAGGACTGTTTCATTTTGTGTTCTTAATTAGTATTCCTTTGTTTTGTCTTTTTTCAGCATTTGCGTACCATTTAGCATTTATGTAAATCTCACTGCACAGGCTTGAACTGAACTTCAGTCTATTCAGAAGCACATGTCCAAATATGAGTGCATTCTGATGTCATCTTTGTGGATGAAGCTACTTACAGCGATCCACCAAACTAATCTGGTAATTGAAGCATGCAATGCCACACTTGATGTTGAGAGGGATAACGTTGAAAGTCTTATCAATGACATTCAACAGATTCGTGAACAATAGGATGCGATCCTGTCTGAGTCTGAATTAGTAGCACACAATATTGGCATTTCATCTGAGTTTTCCACCAATCGCAACTTTCCTACTGAATCCAATGCTGAGCAACATTACAGAGTCATTGTCTTCCTTGTCATCATTGACTCTATTCAAACAGGTCTTACACATCGATTTGAGTCACTGCGACTAATTTGTATCCTTTTGGGATTTCTTTGGCAGTTCAACAGACTGTAGGGTGACTAGAGAGCAAATGTGAAAAATTGGGACAGGGGTTGAGCATAATAGGAGTCTATATAAGAAAAAGTCCTAAAAATTGGGACTGTCCCTATAAAATCGGGACATCTGGTCACCCTAACAGACTGAGTATTAAAGATCTACTTTCTGCAGCTGAACAATTTCAGCAACAGTACAATAAAGAAATCTCAAAAGATCTCAGTGACAAGTGACAGAGTCCTGTGGCACCTTAAAGACTAACTAAAAGTATTGAAGCGTAAGCTTTTGTGGGCTAATACCCACTTCGTCGGTATTAGCCCATGAAAGCTTATACTTCAGTACTTTAGTTAGTCTTTAAGGTGCCACAGGACTCAGTCTGGAATTGCAGAAGGAACAAACATGGTTACCGCTCTGATTCTCAGTGACAAGGTCATCTTCCTCAAATTAATATATTCCATGAACTTTAAATTGGATAGCAAGCCAAAGGAATTGCTTCAAGAAATATTCAAACTTGGACTCTCTCTGGTGTTTCCTATTATCACAATTGCGTTGTGTATTTTTATCAATTTGCCTGCATCAGTGGCTCCAGGTGAATGCACTTTCAAAGCGTTGAAGCAGGTAAAACTATCACCATTCAACTATAGGACAAGAGCATTTGAATGGGTTCACATGCTTAATATTAACTGTGACTTTGCATGAAAGCTAGATTTTTCCTCAATAATTAGTGCATTTGCACAGAAAAAGGCTAGAAAAACATTTGTTAAAAATATTCAAATTATGTCTCACTCTTTTCTTGGTGCCTTATTTTGTTTTCATATGTCATCATTTTTTATTTTTACTATGGCTAGGGACCTCAAAAGCTGGAAATGGCTCAGGCCTCTCTGGAGCTCTGAGAGGGCCTGACCATTGCTCTTTGTTCTGTCATTTGCCACCACTGAGAACAACCTAGCTTCATCCCTTTGGAACCCTCCCTTCAGGTAATTGAAGGCTGCTATCAAATCCCCTCTGACTCTTCTCTTCTGCAGACTAAATTAACCAGTCCCTCAGCCTCTCCTCCTAAGTCATGTGCCCCAGCACCCTAATCATTTTTGTTGCCCTCTGCTGGACTCTCTCTCCAATTTGTTCACATTCTGTAGTGGGGGGGGGGGGCGTGTCCCAAACCTGGATGCAATACTCCAGATGTGGCCTCACCAGTGCTGAATAAAAGGGATTAATCACTTCCCTCGATCTGCTGGCAATGCTCCTACTAATGCAGCCCAATATGCCATTAGCCTTCTTGGCAACAAGGGCACACAGCTTCTCATCCACTGTAATCCCCAGGTCCTTTTCTGCTGAACTGCCACTTACCCAGTCGGTCCTCAGCCTGTAGCAGTACATGGGATTCTTCCATCCGAAGTGCAGAAGGGGAAGGGGAAATTTTGTTTACTTAGTCCAGCTGCAGACGTCTGGACATGACTGGGTTTACTTTTCAAAAAAGTGAAGGGCCAAGCATAGCAGAGGGAGTTCAGACTCTTCACAGCACTAACAGTGCACCTCTTTCCTGACTTCCAACACGGTCTGCTCTTCTAATCCAGCACTTCCATGGAACAGATCACTGAACATGTCACACAGAGGGAGTTGGAGAAGAGTATCCAATTTGCATTCATTTTTAAATTAGGCCAAGATCTAAGCTGTGGCTCAGCCTGGTATTTAGCAACAGAATATTGAAGGGTGAAGGAGACACCATGTTTGTTTACCTTTCTTTTAGCTTGATACAAAGATTCCAATGTGCCAAATAATAATAAATTCCTCTTTCCTTCAAATAAGATAAACATTGACCCAACTTTGCCTAATGTTGGATTTTGGACTCAAGTATGGTGTATGTTTGTAGTATAGTTTTTATTTTAAATCAGTTTCCCCGCCACTAAACAATACATAAGTGAATCCTGCTTAAATGAGTTTATAGTCTGAGAACAGGTGACACAGTCTAGCCAGGTTAACAAGAAGGGCAGTCTCAAAGTAGTACACTTTTTTTTTTCATTTAATATATAATTTAAGCATTTCATAGAAGAAAAAAGGTGTTAAAGATGATGATATTGCACTTAAAAATATATGGGACCTGATTTTGAGAGTTGGCCTCTGTTTTTCCAGTCCCAATGTACACAGTTGTGCCATATTTTGTATCTGTTGTAAATTGCAGGCACAAATAATAGATCTATAAATCTTTAACTATTGAACTGTTTGTGTCCGTAAGTCAGGTAGATAAGCCTGCTATATGTTATTCTTGTGCAAAATTGCCCCTGCAGAAAGAATAGTTAAATCAAATTCTGAGGAAAAATTAGGCCCTTATGGCAGCATGCAACTCAAAAATAATTCATTTTGTAGATCAGTATAACTAACTTTTTGAAGAAATCTTTATGCTGTGTCCTAAACTTTGTCTCTGGAACCTGCTGTCTTTAGCAGTCTAAAGTCCTTGGGCTTCAATGGAAAATACCCTCTTGCCGATCCCGGAACGTTGGCTTGCACTTCCAGGTATGGGTAGCAAGAACACCTTACTGGCTCTCAGCTGCCACAGGACACATGGCAAGCAGTCTCGGGTAAATCAGTCCCAGATCTTGTAAAATTTCAAAGATAACTACATCTTGAATTGCATCCAGAACTGAACTATGCAGAAGGGCCTGCACAGCTATGTCCTGCATCTGCTAATGGCCTAAAAAGTCATCCCTTAATAGTGTATTACAATAATGCACTGGAGAGGAGTCTGACATGGATAACTGTGACAAGTTCCAGATCAGTCAGGAAAAGTCTTAATCTCCTGATCAGTGTAGACAGAATACTGGACTAGAGGGCACTGCATGACAATTCATTTTATTTATGTTATAATGTGTCTGGTGTGTCTAGTATTCAAATGTTTACACATTGTTTCTCTTTCACTGAGGCATGTCCTCTTGGAATGCTTGTTTACATAAAACTTTTAATCAGAGAGCTTCCTTCAAAAGGTTTGTCCTGAAGGAGATGCTACCTATTTTCAGATGGACGACTGCCACAGAGAACGTCCAAGATCATGCAGGCTATAGCTTTCTCAATACAGCACTCTAGCGTGTGAAGATAAGGGAAGAGATGGTAGGGGCTTGATGGAACTTTTATACAGTACAATATATGGAATAGCCTCTGACTCACCAACTACTCCTATGAACTCTTCCCTTATTCTGCTAAACTAGTACTGTAAAGATTCCTATGAAGGTGGAAAGTTGCATAGCTAATGAAGAGTTGCTGGATGTAAGGGTGTGGGGGAGGTGCAGTTTACAAAATATAGCTACTCAAGTTTTCTCTGCAGATAAAATTACATTGACATCTATCCAGCCAGTGAAAGCTGCTGAACAAATGTCACACAGATGAGTAGAAGAACAGTTACCAGTGATACGTCTGTTTCCTGCCTCATTAAAAGACACCACTGTCAATCATATCAAGTTTCAATAGGTGCAATCTATCAAGACTATTCAGTTTCAAGTTCCAACAGGGATAAAATCTCCTGAAAGTATTTGAAGCAAACTGCCCACATTTGCATAGGTCCTTTTAGATAAAATACTCCATTGGTGGCATTTGACATGACATTGGTGAAAGAAGTTAAGACGGGGAAACAATTTCAGTGTCACGTAAATAGCTTTAGTTTTCCGTATGACTGGAAAATAGACAGTTTGGGGAGAAGATCCTCTGATGAGCAAGGAATCTTTGCTAAAGTTAACAGTGAAGTTCCTAAATTTTTATTTTGCCAGGCAAATTGGCACTGCATATTCTTCGGAATGGTTAGATCCACAGGGAGATTTTTTTTTTTTAATTCTCTGCCTCAATGGCCAAGACAAACAGAGCTATGTTTCTTGAGAATATTAATGCTTCTGTAAGTTCCATGCAAGCAGCTGCTGTCAGTAATGAGCACTTGTGGTATGGGAAGGCAACAGAAATAAGGAAAAGTGTGAGTGAATGAAACTAAAAATGTAGAGAGATATCTTTTCCTTTAGATCAGTTCCTCAGACGTTCATATTTGGAAATAAATATGTAAGCTATATATGTACTGAACTTCAAATGTACACATATTTATAGTTAGTTCTCAAGAATTCTATAGCATCTCTAGCTGCTTTAGCTTGAAAATGAAAGATACTTCATTGTAACTGGTTCTCTGTCATCTTATGGCCCTTTACAGTCATACAGGAGGTATATCCTACATTAACAATTTAATCAATTAAGTTCAAAGTGCAATAATATTTTTATTACTATTCAGATAATGTATTTAGATATCTTCACAATGAGTATACAGTTCAAGAATTAAAAGTAACTCAGTTAGCAACACCATTCAAAATACAAAATTCCCTTCACATAATTTAGCAGTCCAAAATATCTCCTAAAGGCTGTGCTGATGACATTTACTGTTCAGACTAGCCACTTGTTAGATGCAGCCATAGGAAATCATTAAAGATCTGCAGAATTGGGGTATTACTCAATATGACATACATGTGAGTTTTAGAATTAAACAAGTTTGAAGAAGCATTGTTCAAAATTAAAAAACAAAAAAAACCCAGACTTTTTTTTGCCCACACAGTCAGTACATTGTAAACCATGGTAAGGACAGCAGCTACTTCACTGAGGATGAATTCAATGAATTACCTCTTTGTAAAACCCATCAATACCATGCTTCTTTCCAGAAACTGGGTTTCCATGAAGACCCATTTAGTTTCCCAAAAGACAGCAGCTCATTGTGAAAACACTTCTCTTCACATCCACCAGTTTTTGCAATAATGCTGAATGCATGAAAATAGTGGAAAATTTACTATTAAATGTGGTAACATCCAACTTTATAAAGAAGAGTAATGTTAAAAAGTATTGTTTTTTTCTTTAGCTGAATAAATTAAACTGAATTTATCTCCTCACATCTGTCCTGCAACACATCATTTGCTCACAGTGAATGTCAATCTTTCCAAAGTGGCTCCTGCACATGACATTCATCAAATGTAATTTATCTAGCTTTGCATCCTGTAACTAGCACTGAGGGGAGCAAATAAGTGAGGATAATTGCAGGAGCAAGACTTACCTTTCTCTTTTGCTTCTCTCTCTCGCCCACTTTCTTGGCAGCTGTATCTTTTTAAATGTACAAGTTGAGAGTTGGAGCTAAAGGAGATGAGAAGAGGGAGGGCTGAAGGAAGGTGATGTACAAATACTCCTTTGTCTGCTCTGGCTCCTGTCTGTGAGTGACAGTCTCTCTTATCCAGCCAGGGACTAAGGGGTGGGCTTCAAGAACTACCTCCCTCAGCTAACTCCAATCCAGACAAGAAAGAAATGACCAGCTCCTTTCCAGCAGGAAACAACTAGTCCATACAGGATTCAAAGAGAGGAATAGGGGTGTGTGTGTCAAGAGGAGGGGCAAGTGAAGCTGCCAGGATCATCTGGATTGGTGGGAGAGCATAGTTTGGTAAATGAATGCATTGTCCTAGCATATTTTCTTGTTGCCCCTTTCTCTTTTTTTCTCTCATTGTGTCATAAAAATTCCTTCTGGGAGAAGTTTCATGAACAACACTGATGATGAGGCAGGAATACCCAGCAATGGAAACCTAAGCAATGTTCACATGAAATAGCTTGTGTCATCCTTTGACTTCAAGGTTCTGTTTGTTCTTCTGAAATTGGACTGACTGAGAAATGTGGTAATTGGTTTAACTGGATTTCTGGTACTAGATACACTGCCACAGCTTCATTGTATTGAGTTTGTTACTGGCAAAACATTTAATCATATTGTAATGGTGAAACAACCACTTCATCAGCCAATATTTCAGAAAAGCATGTTGTGGAATAGTGCAATGGTGCCCTTAAAACCCTTTATTTGAGGTACTCAGACGAGTAGTTAATTTAAATGGAAAGAAGTTTACATACAATTTACGTTATCCTCTAATAATAACTAATTTAGGGGATAGATTGTTTAGCTTTCAGTCAAGACTCCTGTATTCTAGTCCCAAATCAGGCAGTATGGACATCTTGGCTCTTTTTTGTGGTTCCATCAAATCCAGTCACTGTAATTTCTGTCTCCCAGCTGTTTGATACTGAGCGGATGTTGACTTAGGGTAGATAGGCTGGAATTGATGCTTATAGGCAGGGATGAGTGTGTCTTGTTCTGATAAAGGTTTCTAAACTACCTTAGCCATTTTAGCTCTATTGCTGTTTTTTAGCTTCAGATGTCAGTGGGTTTTCCTCATCTACTACTAGAACAGAAGTTGCTACATTTTATTTTATTTCTGATGCGGAGCTCACCACAGTGATCCATGCCTCAAAACTAGACTATTGTAATGCACTCTATTTGAGGCTACCCTTGCAGACTATTGCATCAGCAAATGTATCATGAGCCAACCTGTCTCTTTTTAATGCAGTGAGATGTTATGGACCTGACTGTCCCTTACATTGATATAAATCAGCAGGAACGGCACTGAAGTCATTGGAGTTATATGGAAGTAATACTGTGATTAGAAGAGAATAAGATCTTGTATGTGCACATAATTGCCTATTCACTGCTATGTGCAACTGGAGCAATTTTGTTATGAATGGTTTTGTTTGGAGAGAGAGCATTCATTTTCTGAGGCGCTGTCACAAGAAATAAAAAATGGAGTGGGATCTTTTTTTCTCTCTGTTTCTGGGGTTCAGTTCTCTGGAGCTGGTAGCAGTATGTTTTCAAAGGAGGGTCCAAGCTTCCGGAACATACTTCCACCAACAATCTACCAGAGCCTAGGTTTAATGAATCATGAGAAACCAGTTTGACAAGTCTTTGGTAGACTGCTAGTTTATTTTATAAGTAAGGTATGGGTAGGTGTGATGGGTCTTAGGCCATCCAGGACTCTGTCACCTTGTTATCCCCTCCATCCAGTAAAAGGCTGTTTTTTCTTGTTGTAGCTGGGTGTTAGCTCCCTAATACCATCAACCTTTCAAGCCCTCTCCTCTGGGTTATGCCAGCCCTAACTTTGCCTTGCAGGTTCACACTAGGTGCACCCCAGACTTTAAGCCCCCTTGAATTGTTTCTTTTGATATCCACCCCTGAAATTCACTATTCACAGAAATTCCAAATCCTCTGCACCCACCGGGGCGGGGTAGCTCTGTTAATCAGTTTTACCTTAAATCACTGCTCCTGTAAACCACTCAACACTTCTGATAAATCAAAGTAAGTCTGTTTAAGAAAGAATCAAAAAAGATTTAACTAGAAACAAGAGAGACTGGTGGAAACAAATGGCTAAAATATACAACAAAATCCTAAAATGGAAACCTGTGTTTATGCTTATCAACAGTTACCTTTTCTAGACAATGAAGTAAACCCCTGATCCAAAATTCAGTCTGTTGCAGAGCTGGCTGGTTTCTTATGAACCAGGAGTCAAACTCTACAAGGGGTTTTCCTTCAATGAATGAATACAGAGTGCTTTTCCCTCCCCTGAGATATACTGAAACAAGACTTTTGTTTCTATCCTCTGACAGGGCAACCCCCCAATCTGTTACTGGCATATTTGTATTTAATTATATTAAACCAATGATATTACCTAACTACACTGCCTTTACTTTAAAACCTTAACCAAGGAGTAATCAAGGTTGTGACCTCGGAATTTTCAGGATTATACCAGCACGTTTTTCTGTGACCCACAGAGGATTTCCCAGAGCAAGCTAGTCTTGCTGATCCTTGAAAGGACACGGATACAGCTTTCCGATCATGAACAGTAATTCTTCGAAATCAGAAATACTATTTATTTAGAAGTGAGAGGTTAAAATAAAACATAGATTTAAGGATAAGTAGTACAGCAACAAAAAGGTAGACTCTATAAACATGTACTTAACACTCTATAACAATATACAATAAGCACCCAGTAAGTGCTGGCTGGTTGGTTTATGAGATGGGTAGGAGAAGATCTCGCTCAGACCACAGCCACCCAGCTTTATTTACAGACAAAACCCATTTGCTTTCGGGTAGTAAATAAGGGAAGATTAGACTTACAAGGGCTTTCTCAAAATCCTCTGAGACCGTCTTTGGTCCATCTGATCTGTCAAAATTAGAAAGCGTGGTCTGCTGCTGCTGATGGTGAGTCACTGGTTGCTGTTGTGACAGCTGCTGGCTACTCGGAGGTAAATGCTGCCTACTGGTGGCAGATATGGAAGTCTGCTTGGCTGCTGGGGTAGCTGCTGCATCAGCCCCCTGCTGGCTGGGTTGCTGAAGCAGCCACTGTTCATGGCAACCTTGGAATTCTGCGGTTGCCGGTGCTGCTGCTGCTCAGGAAGCTCTTCTTCCTGCAGCTTATTCTTTACAGGGTTCTATTGCTGCTGCTGCTGCTCTTGTTGCTTCTTGCAGATGGTTTCTTCCTTGCAGGTGCTCTCCCGCTGACAAAGCTAATGCCGCTCACCAGGCTGGAAGTATTTTACCAACAGAGAGCGTTTACACACACTGACTTTTAGCAATAACGCTGCGTCGACACAGACTGGTCGCTAAAAGCTGCATAGTATAGACGAGCCCAAAGAGAATTATAATTTTTCCAATTTTAAACCCTTTCTGGAGGTTTTTCTGCAAACCTTCCTTTAAGGTAATTCGAACAACTGGGGCAAAATATCTCACTTAGGGTGACGGGAGAGCACATGTGAAAAATCAGGACAAAGGATGGGGAGTAATAGAAGCCTCTATAAGCAAAAGATCCAAAAATTGGGACTGTCCCTATAAAATTGGGACATCTGGTCACCCTACTCTCACTATACATCTTGTTATAATGTTTCTTTTTTACCTTCAAGAAGTTTGATTGTTTGCAGTTGCTCTTTTGGCTTTCTATTGACAGACTTGGTATTGAGCATGGCTAAACAATTGAGCCTTGCATTGCATCGCTGGCTAAAGAGGGCAGGATGACAACTGTCCCCCTCTCACCCAAATGGGCCATCATCCCCCTGCCTAAATGGATATTATTCCCTGGTGACCAATTTCTATTTCAAATCCATAAAGATTACTTTCAGAATAAATACATTATTCCTTACATTTTAGTTGTATGTTCAACTCATAAAGATTATGCATCTTGGCAAGTTACGAGCTTTCTGCAGATACCTTACATGTTACTCTTTATGGATAAATATCCTGTAAGACCTGTTTGGTGCAGAGAATTTGTCTGGTCTGAGGTGAAAGTGGTTGGGAGGATTGTTGGGAGAAGAGTGAGGCATGGAACAGGCATCCCATGCCTTTCCCTACTTCCCGTTTCACAATTTATCCACAGATCTCCAGCTCACCCCTCCTTGAGCCTCTATTTCTGCATTGTCCTTGTCTCATACCCCCATCCTCCCACTGGTGGCCCCTTTTGTTCCTCTGTTTGCCCACCCCACAGCCTATCCTCTCCTTTTTCAGCCCCTATCCTCCTCCAGTTCCACAGGTGAACCACAATGGGAACCAGCTCTTTCTTTCTTCTTCAGGCTGCCAGTGCTAGGTTGGCTGGGTGCCAACAGAGGGTGTATTCAGAGCAGAGGAGAGACAGTCCCTTCTATCCGCTGTGCTGTCTGTCACCTTGTATCAGAAAGGACTGATTATAGGGAAAACTCTACTTTGTTCCTGCAACCCTGCTGGATGTGCAAAGAGCCAGCTGGGCTGCATGAATGCATGACAGGCCTGCCAAATGCATGCTTGCTAGTTGGCTGCCCAGTTCTAGTATTGTGGATTATAGTAAACTACGTAATGTGCTCAGATTCCACAGTGAATGACCTAATTTTATAACCATTTTGTGACTACTCAATGTTCTGTATATGTTCTGCATTTTGTAATTGCATCTAAGATACTAAAGTAAATTTAATTACCTGAAAATTTAGGGTGGGGATTCATTTATGTAAAACTCAAGGTATCTGAATTTTGTACAGGTCCAGTGAAATATTTGTATGAACAGTTACATATTCTTATATGCTAATTTTTAACTATTTACATATACAGCAACATCTCTTTCTTTTATATAAAACCCTTGTAACATCTCTCTTCCTATAAGGTAAACTAAGCAATTTCAGTTAACAATATCATATTTGAAATTGCTAGGCCTCACTGATCTTTCACTTAGTGTGTTTTTTGTTTTGAGTCCCTTACTCTGCTGATGTTTGTCCTCAGGACATTTTTGTGCTTGATGTTTTCTAACATCATCTTTGCCAAGTCCTGAGGGTCTGTATTAAGTCAACTCATTTTACAATCATTGCCAATTTCTACTATAGCCCCTATATCAGCATCCACAGGAGAGAATCTTTTGAGTTTTCTCTTGAAAACAACTGATCTTGGTGGCTGTTAGGAAATGAGTAGACAGCTGGTAGAGTTGTCCTTAAACTTCTACCGTGTATGATTTTGGTGCTTCTCTTTGCATTCTTGTCCCTGTCCTCCATCTTTTGTCTCTGACATTAGATGCTGACTGTAATCTCACTGGCTATTCTGTCTGGAGTTCAGAGAATGCTTTGGTGCCTCTTTCAAAATGTTAGGTTTGTTATCATTGCTGTTCAATTTGTTCTGTCACCTTTTCCACCACTGCTGATTCAAAAGTGTACTTGCTGTAGGTAGTAGAGTGCATGTTTGGTGGGACAGGAAGCACAATTCTAGACTGCTGTCCAGGCCTTCTGCTGGTGTATTTCTCCAGTCCAGTAATATCGTCCATGTTGTCTTTATTGTCCCAGTGTGCCATCTGGCGATCTAAACAGTTGTTTCTGCTTTGCCATTAAACTGGCTGCGATGTGGAGTTTTGTAAAGGGACTGCTCGGTGCACAAGAAACACACTTACTTAAAACACTACAGTCTGGCAAAGTGCTCTTTTATTCAGCTACAATACGCTCCTGATTATCCGAATAGTGTGCGGGACAGGATTTTATTTGGATAATTAGGAGTTTGGATAATCGAGAAGGCAGGAGCTATTCAGCAGCGGGGTGGTTTCCTCTGCTGCTGTGGGCTCCTCCTCGCAGTCCTAGCCAGGAGATCTGTTCTCCCCACTCATTCCCACAATAGAGGGGGTAGAAAGGGCTCCCTATGCTACAGCAGGGCCAGCAACACCCAATCCCTGCACGCACAAGGTGGAAGTGCGTGCTACACTCGGGACAGAATAGAATTTTGTCTAGTCCATTTCCTTAGCTGGGAAGCCAGTACCGATGTCTGGTCGAAGTTTTCTATGAATAACACAAATTTTCCTAGAAGCTCTGTGGAACCAGATTGTTCTAGTAATAGCAATCACCTGATGGTGTCTGTGCTGGCATGCTAATGCCCTGCCTTATAGATTATCCTATACAGGAGAAGCTCAGTGATACAAACACCAGAGTTACGGACTGACCGGTCAACCGTACACCATGTAAAACCAGAAATAGCCAATCAGGCAGCAGCAGAAACCAAAAAAACCCAGCAACGGCAAATACTCTACTGTTCCCCAGTCCATCACTGGAGCAGGAGATGTCAGGATAGGATGGGATGCAGTAGGCTTGTGATGATCTCTTCCAAGCAGCTTCTCACTGCTGCTGGAAGGAACCAGACCCCGAAAAGGTTTGAACAGTTTTGGAGAAGCCTACGGGGCGTGTTAGAACCCGGGATCCAGCAGTGAAGCATGACCTCTCACGGAGTCGGCCCAATTGCTCCAGGCAGCCTTCCCCTCTTTCTGACCATCATTCCCTTGCTGCACCTCATCTCCTCATTCTATGGAGCAGCAGAACCTGCTGCTATCCCTGCAGCTCCTGGCTGTGCAACTGGATGCTGGGGTGGCAGTGCCCCGCTGGACCCTCAAGGCTTCCAGGGAGCTCAACCACACACTGGGCCGTTTTTGCACTTACACAGGTTCAGATTTGGGTGGGCCTGGTTGCTAAATGAGTGGACCAGGGCCATCCATGCCTCTGTTCTGAACAAAAAGAGTTCTTAACCATGGCTGTAGCTGCTTCCGTCACTTCACACTGACTCAACCGACATTTTAGCCTTCAGAGTGAGACAGAGTGACAATCCTGGAATGTTGTTGTTATTCAGATTATCATTGACATTCTTTGCAGATGTTTTGGAGCTGGTAGCGAAGGCCTTCTGAAGATGGATACACAGACCACAAACTTTTGCAAATCTGTATCTCCCGAGTCCCAGATGCTAGTGGTCAAACTTGGTGCATGCTAAAACAATGGCTAGTCATTCCCTTTCTATTTGAGTGTATTTTAGCTTTGTTGGCAATAGTGTCCTACAGGCTGACCATTTTGTTATAACACGGCTCCCAATTTGCATTCACTAGTGTCACACTGAATAGTTACCAGTGCCTTAACATCATAGTATTTTAGGACTGAATGGTTAGTCGTTAATGTCTAGATTTGTTGGAAAGCATTATGCTGTTGGGTTTTCTGACACCATCTAGCCTCTTTACTGGTCAACCTCCTAAGGGGTTCACTGACCCCTAAGAGGTGTAGCAGGTATTTGGTGAGAAAATTAACAAATCCCCCAAAGTGATATACGTCTTGCAAACTTTGTGGACAGGACATGTCCAAAACGAGTCTGGTTTTAAGCCCTCTGTTGTTAGATGTCTGATTCACAGCACAGATGATAGGCACTGTCTTGTTTTTTTGTTATTCAGTTTGAGTGGGTGGGTGAGGTTCTGTGGCCTGTGAAATGCAGGAGGTCAGACTAGGTGATTATGGTGGTCCCTTCTGGCCTTGAAGTTTGAGTCTCTGAGATTCACTTGTTCTACTGCAAAATCTAAAATTTCATCTGCAATCTGCAAATCCCTTTAGCACTTCCTGTTCCAGTCTGTGATGATCCTCTAAGAGTGGAAAAATCCCAGATAGTATTTGCAGTCATCTATATCTGCCAAAAAGAGTCCAGAGGGTCATCAAATAGCAGCTTCCTTTAGCAAGGTTTACCTGCCAGAAACCATCCTAGATATCTAAAACTGAAAAGACCTTTTGTCTTCTGTGAGACTTGGCAGAATCTCTTCAACTGTATGTAAAGGATGATGAGAGAATTTTATAGTTTTGTTGAGGTGCAAGAGGGTCAATAGATATGCAGAGTTTGCTCTGATTTTTTTAAAATAGCTAACATTGCTATTCAGGCTTTCAATTGTATACATTTCTTTGACTTCTATCTCCACAATGCTGTCAATTTGTTTTTAAATTCTTTCTTCTAAGGAATTGTCACTCTGCTTGATGACTGTTGTATCAGTTTCATTTCAGGATTAATTTCCAAGTGATATATGTGAGGTCTTCCTGGAGAATATTTCTATCTTGTTCTAATATAAAACTTTTTTTGTAATAACAAATTTGTAATAATTTGCACAAGGGCTCCCAGGATTGCTAGCACTGGTGAAACTGAACTAGCTTTAGCCATGGTGGAAAACTTCTGAAAATTTTCCTTGCTGTGAATGGAGATTCTGGACCTTTCCTGGTTGTGTTGATGCACTGGGAACACTGCAATCTTTGCAGGATATGGGATTTTTGAAGGCCTGCTGTACACTCTGGTGTGTCACAGCTAGGAAAGCCACAGAGTACAAAATTCAAAAGAGGCACAAGCCAGTACTAATGCCATCTGTGGACATATTGGAAAGGTGATGTTAATTGTTCTCTGTGCCCCTGGCTTTGGATGAAACATGCTAAAAAGTAATCAAGTAACTGAAAGTGCATAGCTGAATTTCAAATTGCATTGAACTGCTGAGAGTTTGGTAACTTGCCAAATTGAATTATACACTTCATAATTAAATTATCCTGCATTAAATAGTTTCTGTTTGACAAGTCTATACCCTCCAGATAACTTAAATGAAAATTTTTTTAAATAATCAAATACATTCAGGCAGCTTTAATTTAAATACAAAACTTCTGCTTTTGGTAATAGCATTCGAAAATCATCTCAAACTTATTTTGTTTTTGAATATGAACTATGTAGCAAATAATTCAGCTACAGGAAGTAACTAACGTAGCTAATCAGATTTTTAAATATAAAAGATTAATTTGTTTTAGATATTTGTAATACCCTTAATTTAACTAAAATCTGCCCCTAAAACCGTATAATGATGGCACAAAAGTGCTGGCAATTTAAGTACATAGTGTATATCATTGGTTACACCTATCCCATACATGAATGTTTCCTTCATCCCCCATTACATATCCCTTTTAGAAAAATAAAAGTTTACTTCTACACAGAAAAAGAAAAACCAAAGAATACAGTAAAATTTTGTAGATTATAACAAAATTATTTAAGTGATTTATTTAACCCTAGTAGAACAAACATGCATGTAAACTTGGAGATATCAGAGTTCACATGGCTTACAAGAACATGCTCTTACAGGCTCTTACTTACATTAATAATCTTTGTGTAAATAGCCCTCTTTTTTTTTTTCAGTGGGACTACTTGAGAGAGTTACATTTACAGGATTATGCCTAAGGCTATGAGTCAGTCAAGGAGGTCACAGATTTCATGATTTTACATGACCTCTGCGACTTCAGCTCCAGGCGGCATGGCTTGGGCTGTCAGCCCTGGGCAGTAGGGCTCAGGCTTCTGTGATTTAGTGTTTGTTGCCTGTGTCCTGTTTGTGACTTTTGCTAAAAATATCCATGCCAAAATCTTAGCCTGAATCATGAATCTTAGCCTTTATCAATATGTTGTGGGCCAAGGGTCTGATCCTGTAATCTGTAGTCACCTAAGTAATGTTTGCACATTTGAGTTCAGTACCATGGGATACTGCTAGGAGTAAGGGGAGTGGAATTTGGCTCTAAACAAGAGAGGATCTCTTATAGCAGGCGAGATGGAGATTGATTAATGAATAGTTCTGCATAAACAGTCTTTTTCAAGAAATTTCACTTCCAATTTTTGTCTCACTCCAAAATTGGAGGAAAAAAACCTACTACATTAGCTGAATACTCAAGTTTTGTTGTATAGGTGGGACAAAGTGGTTCACGATTACAGTCTCATCCTTTGTTATGACAGAAAGTTCTAGGAAAGGGCAGGGTTGATTAGTGTTCTCTGTAAGATTGTTGCATATAGGGAATCTTACCAAACTGAAGGCATCAATTGGCAATGTGAAACATGGTATAATGTACCACCAAAGCTTTGCAAACTATAAGGGCAGATAGAACTGAAGCATCGCCAAACTTGCTCCACTGAATTCTAATTACGTTACTGTATCAAAAAGCATTGTCGTTTAAATAGTCAGACTTCACTGGCTGATGCTTTCAGTTGCAGAATACTGTGATCGGTATCAAAGCACAAACGTCATTTTCCTTAGTAAACATTTTTAAAATAAAATGTATTCCCCCTACGTACGGTTTTACATTACTCTTCTCAATGGTTCTTTCCATTAGCCAAGGCCTCATTTACATGCAGCTTTTGTAACTGGTATAACTATTTCAGTTTGGGGTGTGATTATTTTAATATTGATGCAGTTTTACAAATATAAAGATACTTATAGCTGTATAGCTATGGAGTAAGCTAACTGTGCCCGTACAAGGGAGACTGTATCATTTTAAGTATACCAGTATAGTTTGTGTGAGACTTCTGAGTGTAGGCGAGCCCTTCGATGCTGGTGCTGATTCTCCAGTACCTTGTCAGTTGTGTACTCCTTTACATCAGTGCAAAGTAGATGCAAAACACTACCAAATTAGAATGGCAGTGCTTTGTACCAGCTCTGCCCTTAGCATTGGTTTCATTGTATTGAATACAAACAGAGCTTGTAGAACCATGGAAAGGAAATTTGTTTGAACTCTGTTTTTCAACTATAAAATTTTTAACTCCTTTTATGCTGCCGTTTTAAAGAGACACTTCAGTGAAAGCAGTGAAATATGAAGTTCTACATGCATTTGAAAGCTGTGAAATGTATAAACCAGGAAAATAGATACATTTTTTTTTTCTCCTAACATCAACCGGTTTCTATGTTATTTGGATATATGAGCTCCCTCTGGTGGCCAGTTTACATTAATAGTCTTCACTTTTCTGCAGTAAAGAATTTGATAAGCTTAGTGGTTATTTGCAGTAGTATAGAAGTTTGTGTTTTTGTTTAACTTGACCATGTAAATGGTTAAATTGGGTCTTGTTTAAAAAAAATCCCTAAACCCTTATTCTTAATGACAGCAGTGTACACCCAGAATAACTTTAATGTACAATGTGGCCCCATCTTTTCATATCTGACCTTTTTCTTTTTCTAATCTGGTTATTTTTGTAGTTGCTAAATCAGGTAGAAATATTACATTGTGGAAAAACTCAATCCTAGTGTGAAGCCAGGAAGGCTCCAGACCTCTATCTATAATCCTCATCGATAGCAACAAGATCAGAATGTGACCCAGTTTTAGCTCATATGTTATATTAGGCACACACAATTCTGAGCACACACGAATGTATATGAAGAAGATGTTAATGCCTCCTTTCCCATGATGAACTATGTTATAAGCCTTGTATAAATATGAGAATGATGAAGCCAATATAGATCATGCCATTTAGTTCTTTCTCTTTGTCCAAATGTCCTGGCTGTGTGTGCAAATATCTGCGCTGTGTATAAATCAAGGTGTATTTTTCAAAAGTGCTTAGTGTTGGCCTAGCTTTTCTCCCACTGAAATCAATGGGAATTTTACCTTTAATTTTGATAGGAGCAGAGTTAAGCCAACCCTCAGTGCTTCAGAAAATCTCACCCTAAAACTCTGTAGTCTTGTACCAATTCATTGGAATGATGGATAACAATTCATTACTTAATCAAGCAGTGTACTTAAACTTTGTTTATACCAATGGTTAGTAAAAAAGGTTACCTTGGGGCATCAGCTGTGGATTGTGACCCAGGTAGGTGCAGCTGTGCTTTTGTCTGTATGGTGTATCTTTGTATAAATACAGACTTCCACATTTGGCTAAAACTGCAGACTCTCATTTGACATTTTATATTGTAATGATCAATTTCTGTCAAACGCCCCTTAACACTTTCACCAGGCAATAACTGCAATAGTTTGATTTAAACTTATCTGGTGACACCTGGTGTAAGAACTGACCTGCCAGAGAAGTGGAGGTCTGGACAGAGGGACAGTTCTAATATCTTCAAAAACAACTAAAAATACATCACAATATGATGCAGAAAATTACTTTAATCTACAGTGATGCTGCACTTTGCAGATGGAAAATGGCACAAAAGAGAAAAATAAATCCAATTGTCTAACACAATCACAGAGACCAACACTCCTTGTAGAAAAGAGACTTGTATTCACTGAAATTCACTGGATAACCAGTAGAGGTCATTAATTAATTTCTTAAATACATCTTGTCTACTAGCAAAACTTAATTTAAATAATGTCATCAAGGATGCCAATTTCTCTCTTAAATTGTAACTTTTATTGTCATGATTGCTATGTTTTTCTTTAAATTTTATATCACTACATGTATATTGACTCTTCATATTTTGAGTTGGACAAATGCCTGTGATTGTCTAAATATATTAATATTGTATACATAAAAATAAAGCATAATCTTGCTAGCAATGAGTTCTGGTCTCTACCAACTCATGTGATATGAAACACTGAGCAGAAAGTACTAAAATGTTAGACATATTTATGTTACAAGCACAGGTTTCATGAACATGCAGGACAAAGCTGATCAATAGAGCATGTCAATTACTCCCTCCACACCATGCTGTTATAGCAAAGATAGCTCAGAGATTCTTACCTTTTGATGAGAGCACTGCTTATTTTACCTATCCCCATAGAATACCCCTTTAAAACTAAGAATGCCAAAAACCAAAACACCCCTCCTCAAAAAAATCCCCCAGCTATCCCATAGGCATGTTCTGCTCTTATATTTAATTTCTGATCAACTTCTGGTGTGAAGTCTGGGATATAAGATGCCAAGAAATAAAAATGTCTACAGTTGGATAGATGAGTGCATATCTTACACCTTCCCTTTACTATTAGGGTCATGTCGTAAAATCTACTTTTTGCCAACTGTGGTGAAGGGCTGATGTACACACCAGATGGATCTGCTATAAATGTTCTACTTTATAGCATGTTAGCATTTGCTAGTATTTAGTTGAAGGTTATAGCTTTCAAGTTTTTCTGTGGCAGAAATATACCTTCCAGGCCCCCCACCCCCTAAAAAAAGGGGGCAAGAGGGGTGGAGAGTGCCACAATACTAGAAAACTCTCTCTAAACGTATATAACTATATTTTCTCTGATTTGGTTAGTACTGTATCTAATTTGCCTTGTCTTGCTTTGAGTTATAAAGCGTATGAGTTTTAGAGTGTTGATGAAAATGTTTGGATTTAATAATAAACGTTTATAATGTCCAATGATTCCTGGGATGTTGTACATAGAATTATGATTAGACTAGTAATATGTGTAGATCCCAGGCTTGGCTTTTGTATTTTTAAATTAACGCTAATAGGAAAAAAAAAACTTTCCAGGGTATATATTATTATGCATGTAATAACTTAGCATTTCTCTATAGTTACTAAATACTTTTCACTGTGCTTATCACAAGTACAATGTTTACTAAATGTAACTTTAAGACATAACAGTATCTGTTTTAGCATGCCATTAATATTTGACTTAAGTGCAACTTTGTTCCATTAGATGCATGAGGTGTGTATTAGTAACCTAGTAAAACATGCTTTGCAGTATCTTTTAATATGATTACATTGTGCCTCCTTGGTTTCTTTTTTTAGCCCTATAACACATGTAATTGTCTGAAAAAAGACAAATGACAGTTCTAAAAACACAGAGGAAAAACATTACTAACTTTATGATGCACATGTTCCAAAAGCTTGTAGTATTCTTTGTCTGGACAAACCATTAAAAATAGTGAGAAACAGGGTTTTTAAAAGAACCTTCTCTTCTGCCTGCCTGCCCTCGCCCCAACTTCATGTTCGTAACAGGTACATCAACTGTTAATCAGTACACTATTCTTTATGGTGGAGGTTTACAAACTGTGGGGGCATACCCCCCTTAGGGGGCTGTGGAGGAGCAGTGATGTTTGGGGGAAGCAATGATGCTAGGCTGTTTGTGCCAGCCCTACATGGCAGGGAGGGAACACCACCTCCATCCCCCGACTCACCTCAGAGGGCCACCTAGCCTGTGGGTCAGTGTCAATGTCCACCATGGCCACCCTCAGAGACGGTTGCATGCGTCTTCCCCCCCGCCTTCCCCCGAAGACCTAAGCTGTGCAGTCTGGCTGCAAGGTAGAAGCAGCCTGCTGCTGAGGAAGCCTTGGGTGAGCAATTGGTAAGTATCTGGATTTGAAACTTACAGACGTAGATATTTTTTAATTAGACTTGTGTTAAGGTCTCTGTTAGGTTTATGAGTAGACTGTCAAGCATACTTTTGTATGTGTCTATTTTTGTCTGGGTTGAGGGGAGGCCACAACCAAAAACTGCAACTCGGGAAGGGGATGGGGGGAGAGAAGAGCTGAGCTGAGCCCAAAAAGTTTGCAAACTGCTGCTTTATGGTGAATAATAAGGCAGATGATGCTACTGCAGTGATTTGAAATAGGGTTTCAGAATAAGTATGATATTGTAATATTGAGCAATATATGTGCCTAGGCATATTCAATGACAAAAAAAACTGTTAACGCAGGTTATCTAGTGCTGTCTCATGCCCTTCCTGAACATAGAGCTTAGCAAAACTCAAACCTCTGAAAACTAGAGTTAAGGTATACACTAAAGCAATGGTTCTCAAACTTTTGTCCTGGTGACCCCTTTCACGTAGCAAGCCTCTGTGGGGGAAATCATATCCTACTAATCTATTAGAGTTGTTTGAAGGAGTCAACAGCATGTAGAAAAGGGTATCCAGTGGACATAGTGTACTTAGATTTCCAGAAAGCATTTGACAAGATCCCTCACCAAAGGCTCTTACGTAAATTAAGTTGCCATGGGATAAGAGGGAAGATCCTTTCATAGACTGAGAACAGGTTAAAAGACAGGGAACAAAGGGTAGGAGTAAATGGTAAATTTTTATAATGGAGAGGGGTAACTAGTGGTGTTTCCCAAGGGTCAGTCCTAGGACCAGTCTTATTGAACTTATTCATAAATGATCTGGAGAAAGGGGTAAACAGTGAGGTGGCAAAGTTTGCAGATGATACCAAACTGCTCAAGATAGTTAAGACCAAAGCAGACTGTGAAGAACTTCAGAAAGATCTCACAAAACTAAGTTATTGGGCAACAAAATGGCAAATGAAATTTAATGTAGATAAATGTAAAGTAATGCACATTTGGAAAAAAATAACCCTAACTATACATACAATATGATGGGGACTAATTTAGCTACAACTAATCAGGAAAGAGATTTTGGAGTCATCATAGATAGTTCTCTGAAGATGTCCGTGCAGTGGCAGTCAAAAAAGCAAACACGATGTTAGGAATCATTAAAAAAGGCATAGAGAATAAAACGGAGAATATCTTATGTAAATCCATGGCACGCTCACAGCTTGAATACTGCATACAGATGTGGTCTCCTCATCTCAAAAAAGATATACAGGTATTAAAAAAGGTTCAGAGAAAGGCAACTAAAATGATTAGGGATTTGGAACAGGTCACATGGGGAGAGATTAAAGAGGCTACGGCTTTCCATCTTGGAAAAGAGGAGACTAAGGGGGGATATGATAGAAGTACATAAAATTATGAGTGGTGTGGAGAAAGTGAATAAGGAAAAGTTATTTACTTGTTCCCATAATAGAAGAACTAGGGCCCACCAAATGAAATTAATGGTCAGCTAGCTTTAAACAAATAAAAGGAAGTTCTTATTCACACAGCACACAGTCAAACTGTGGAACTCCTTGCCTGAGGAGGCTATGAAGGCTAGAACTATAACAGGGTTTAAAGGAGAACTGGATAAATTCATGGAGGGTAAGTCCATTAATGGCTATTAGCCAGGATGGGTAAAGAATGGTGTCCCTAGCCTCTGTTTGTCAGAGGGTGGAGATTGATGGCAGGAGAGAGATCACTTGATCTTTACCTGTTAAGTTCACTCCCTCTGGGGCACCTGGCATTGGCCACTGTTGATAGACAGGATACTGGGTTGGATGGACCTTTGATCTGATGGCTGTTCTTATGTGTGTGACCCCCCCCCTTTTAAATTAAAAACATTTCTTTACATATTTTACACCATTATAAATCCTGGAGGCAAAGTGGTATTTGGGATAGAGGCTGGCAGCTTGTGACCCTCCATGTAATAATCTTGTGTTCCCCTGAGGGGTCCCAACTCTCAGTTTGAGAACTCCTGCATTAAAGAAACCTTAACTCTACCCCTTGGAGCTGAGAATAGCCACTGGGAATTATCTGCATCCACTCTAGCTGCATTCACTGTAGTAAGAGTAGCTGTATTAAATGGTGAAGGGATTAATTGGAGCAGTTTGGCTGGGTGGGGTCTGAGCCCCTCTCCAAGGGTCCCAGGCTCTCATGTGTGGTCAAAGGAATAGGTGCATATATACCTTGAGAGACATTCAATTTGACTCATTTCAACTGAGAGTTCTGCAGAATAGACCAGTAGCAATGCATAGGGGGGTTTCTTGCCATGAGTATTGTCAGCCATGAGTTGGAATCTGAAAGCTATTTGTGGATTTAATGATGGGTAAGTGAAAGTATAGCATTTAAATGGCATCCTATGTGTAAGGATGAAGAGGTGGTAAAAGGAGGTGAAGGGTTTATAAAATCTAGCAGGTGTGGTGATCTTTCTGTGGAGCCGACTAAGCATTTGAGTGAAGGGCAGGTGTAAGCAGTTTCTGTTCAGTTCAGCTGACCTAAATCTAGGCTAACTTTTGCCTCAGAAAGAGAAGGTCTCAGACTGTCCTAAAGTGGTTATGTATCCTATTTCCTGAGAATCCTGCAAAGGCAGAGTGTTAGTATGCATGTTATGGGTGTTGTGAGGCATCGCTCAAAGAGGGCAAAGTTAAGATACTTTTTGTACCTTCTCTTTATGTTCTGAGTTTTAAAAGTTTGTTTGAAATATCTTACTTCTTTATTGCTTGATTTTTAGAGGGGTTTGGGTTTTGCTCAACTGAAGGTTTTGGAAGGACATCAGAGACCACTAGGCAACGTTAACTCTGCAGTAAAGGAAATTTTTGGAAGTTAATTTCCTGATGATTTTTTTTTTATTTTTTTTATTTTTAAAGAGAAATGTTTTTTGTACGAGTTAATGGTCATTTAGGCATTGTAGTTGTACTGATTAGCAACTGAGGCACTATTGTGATAAGGTAGAGGATGCTGTGTGATTCCTAAGTGGTTCTCTTGTACACTTTGTTACAGTGGAATGGTGACAACGGTCATGCTTTGAAATGTATGGAGGGTGGAGTTGCTGATAGGTCAGGGAGAGAAATCACAGTTTTATTTCATGTTGCTTACAAAAATTTTAGTGTGTGACAGAAACCTGTGTGTGTCTTTCCTTGTCCACTTCTTCCTCTATCATCCCCCACAATATAGCCCTCCTGCCAACATTTTCAACTAACTCCCCTCCTCTCACCTGCTCCATTAAACTATTTGCAATTTAGAACCGGTTAGCATATAAAAGCTGCTCCTTGCTGTCTGGTGCCCTCTACTGCTGCTTACACATCACAGGCAGCAGTTTATATAGGAAGTGTGCAAGTCTCCAATATGTTATGTCGCCTGAGTTGTATCCTGTGCTCCCATTACAACCCTGACCTGCCCACTATTTTAGTCAGGCTTCCCCAGCCATACCCCTACCCCGCCCCTCTCCAAGGTGGCCTCTGCCCCCCTTACTCCAGCCAGCACTCCTATCCCAGACAGGGGATGTGTGTAACTTAACTTTGTATTTCTTGGTTTTCAGAGGTCTTAATTTGCATCACCTTAAGATCCTGGCACAAACATGGGAGGGGAGAATGTGGGTCTGTCATGGCCTCTATCCCTAATCTTTCTGCACTCCCCCTGGCACTCATCCCCATGTCCTTTCTCCCAGTGTCTCTTCCCTGCCACACCCTTAGTCCCTGCACCTGCCCCAGGGCTGGCTCTAGGTTTTGTGCTGTCCCAAGCAAAAAATTTTTTTGCTTTCTCCCCTCTTTTTTTGGCTTTTACGTGTTTGCACTTGGGTGTTTTGTTTTTTTTTTGACTGTTTAAAATTTTTAAAAAAATGAAAACAGAGAATTTGTATTTTTCACATCACGCTCCTATCGCACCAATGGAGATTTTTTTGATCTTTATGTATTATTATTTTTTTGTACATTGGTGGATTTTCTGGGGGGAAAAAATGATGGTTGGTGCTGGAATGCCGCTCCTGGAAATATGCCGTCTCAAGCATGTGCTTGCTTTGCTGGTGCCTAGAGCCAGTCCTGACCTGCCCTGACCCATTACTCCTCTCTCACCCATCCCACTTCCCACAGTCCCAAACCCCTCTACCTCTCTTCCCACCTTACTTTTCCACCCCCAAGTCCCACTTAATTTCCTTATACTGACCTAACCTCCTTAACTCAAGGCCTGTGCAGCAAGCATTTGTATGTGTAATTGATTTACTTTCTAGAAATAGTTTTTGCTCTTTCTGAAATTTCTGCTGTACCTGGATTACATTTCACAGAATTAACCCCCTCCTCTCAAAGAGGTAGATTGTAGCAACATCCCTACAGGTCTTTCTCCGGTTTTTTGCCAAGGGGAGGGTTCAAGTTTACAATGGCTGGGTGTAGCTCAGGTTTAATGGCCATAGCATGAAAGTCATGGGAAAGCAGATAGGCCAGAAACTCTCTTGCCTAGTCCTTCTGTATATGCGCATTGCAATCTAGTCAGTGCTCAAGTGTTAAGTGCAAAGTCTAACTCTCTTCCTTTCATAACAATCTAAATATTGCTTTTCCAAAGGGGTTAACAGTGCCATGCCCTTGCTGAACTAAATGTTGAACTACTGAGCTCAGTTAGGGTTCGATCAGAGCTGTGGTTTGAATCCCATGTGTGTGTAAAAAATCTGATAGAATCTGTACACAGTGTTGTTGTACGCATGTTGGTCCCAGACTATTAGAGAGAGACGGTGGGTGAGAGAATATTTTTTTATTGGATCATCCTCTGTTGGTGAGAAAGACAAACTTGTTAGGTTACGAAGAGCTGAAGAAGACCTCTGTGTAAGCTCAAAAACTCATCTCACTAGTAGAAACTGTCAGCTTTATGAAATCCTGTTTTTTGTTTTTCTGAGGGCTGTATCTTGGGAACTCTGTCAAATGATCACAAGTTTGGATCACTAATCCTACCCTTCACACCCACAAGCTAGTCCAAGGAGGCATGAGGATTTTAGAGCCCTTAAGAGTTATCCTAGAGGAAGGGGTTCTCAAGCTTAACTCCAGCAGAACTGATGCTGTGCTGTAATAGGGTGGGAATTTCAAATGTACTCAGTGCTGGCCTAACTTCGCTGAAGTTAATGGTTGTAAAAGTCCCATTCACAGACCCAGTCCAACAAAGACTTATACGCATGCCTAACTTTATACACTGTGAATAGTCCCATTGAAATCTATAGAACTATTCACATGTTTAAAGTTAAGCATGCACTTAAAGTGTTTTGCTTAATTGGGGTGGCAGGGCCTAATTCTGCCCTCTCTTAAACCCAGGCAACCTCAGTGAAGTCAATGTGCTTGTATGGGAGTAACCGAGGGCAGTATTTGTCCCATGGACTTTTTGTTTATCTTTTGCAGAGGCAGTCCAAACTATTTGAAGGGAGAGAGAATCCATGATCACTTTTTTTTCTCAAGTTGTGTATGTATAAATGTCTACAAGAAAACGTACATGAAGAATTATGATAGTGACTCATCAACAAAGTGTCCCAACAACATCTACTGGCATATTTTTTGCAAGACTTTATTATTATTATTGGTTAACAAATACTGTGGAAATTGTAGGCACATGTTATGATTTAACTTTAAATAAGAATTTGCACAGTACTAATGGTTGACTGTATCCCATCCCTTTTAAAATGTAGTTAAAGTGTATGAGTGTTTAATAGTTGTACTTCCTAATATGAAAAGCACACTTACAGAAAAATGAGTTCTTAACAATGTCTACAACTGCCGGTTTGATAATTAAACTTTACCTTGGGTCCTTCTTTCTCTCTGCCAAAAGATTATTAAATACAGATTAAGAGGTTTTTGCTAGCATTAGCTTTGGATTCATAAGGCATTGCTGTTCAAATATACTGTATGTTTTATTTGAGCTAGAGTCAACAGCAGGGCATTTTTAAAAAATTTTAATTGGCAACTGACTTTCAAAGAGATTTAAACTATAATAGGATTATTCAATTCCTGTTGAATTTAAAGGATAAAGGCTTCTGCTTGTCTTGCAGTTGCATTGGATCTCTTCCTATTTCCTTTAATAGTGAGGTATTGTTGAACTTCTGTATTCCAAGGGTTGTATCTTTTTTTGCTGCCAGATCTCAAGTTCTCTCATACTCTGACTTTTTCTTATTATTGGAATGCCTAGTGGAACATTTTAATAGTTGGAAGTATTCACTTCTGAACTCACCAGGCATTTTCTTCCTGCGTCATTGTCCAAGATTGATATCTACAGGGAAGAGAGCTTTGAAAGGCCCTTGACTTTGGCTGTTGTCTGCTAAAAGCTCATTTAACACATAGCACTGAAAAGTGCACTTATTGCTGTGCCATGTGTAGTTTCCTAGCCTATTTTTAGGATAGAAGTTTTTACTGATCATTGAATTTATGGCTGAGCTAGCCTGATTACCAGAAACACTAATGTATTTAATCGTTGTTTTGACTTTATATGTTTTGAGCTTGATAAGGTAGCAAGAGAATGTTGCCCATCTGGGATGTTAAGTTGGAAAAAGTAGAAAAATAGAAATTTAAACATAAAGAATGACTGCATGAAATCATGTGAAATGTCCATTGGGTGAAAACGAATCCTAACTTTACATCTCTTGAGGGATATATACATAATGTAATGCTTGCAGCTGCATTTAGTTTCTTATACCCTGATTAGATTTAAATTAAAGGAAGGATGTCCTGTTGAATTATGAAGGATTATTTATTTTACTTATTTATTTCAATTTATTGCATGCCTTCCATTACAGACTCTGTAGGCATTCTTGCAACAAAATTAAACTCACAACTATTACTGAAACTAAACTGATAATGACTATTAAAATTAAGACATATTAAATAAACCCTTCCCAAGCCACTAGCCCAGGCTTTCAAGATAAGCCTTGTAATACGCCGGGAAGTTGGACTAATTTAGGTGGTGTTAGAGATAACTCCAGCGTTAAGGATCCGCTATTGAGCATATCTTGCCTCTAGAGTTCTGTGAAGTTCCCCAGGTCTAGGGCTGGGATCTATTACGAGTGGGGCAGTTACCATGTCCACAGTGCTACCCAACAGCTTTGGTGAAATGGGGAACAGCAGGCTATGAGCCCTATGCATTCAAGCACCACTGACTGTCCTGTGCGCGCGCATGTGCGCACACACACACACGCGCACACACACACACACACACACACACACACACACACACAGTCAAGGTGTGTGTGTATCATGTGTATCATGTTCCCTGATTGGTCAAGCTATTTAAGGCCTAGTGGAAACAGCTGCAGGGTGTCTGTGCAAGTAGGTGGATGGTAGGTGGTAAGTAGTAGGCTGCTGCAAGCAGAACTTGCTATTCTCTCCTAGTACCGAGCCTCACTCCTGATTCCCCTCCCCAGCTTTGCTCCTGATACTCTGGCCTTACTCCTGGTCCCCTGCTCTGCTCTGCTCCTGACACCTTACCCTGCCTCTGTTCCGCTAACTCTGCTTTGGTTGGCTCACTTGGCTCCAACCCAGCCTGGTTCATTGACATGGACTCTGACCAGATCCTCTGGGGTGACACAGGTAAGGACTCCTTAACCTTCACCCTCTAGATTCAATGTGGACTATGTTCTTGCATCTCCTCCAACCCAGGCCCTAACCTCACCTTGAGCCAGGGTCCTGATAACGTCTAAGCACTGACAGCTGGAGAGTCCCTGCTGATCTCAACTGTAAAGCAAAGCTCCAGGGACCAGGTGTTCTCTCCAAGGTGGTGATACCTAGGACTAAAGCTTGTTGTATAACTGTGGGGGAGGGAAGGAATACGGAGGGGAATGCCATGAACAGTCATTCTAATTTTTAAATGCATATTCTTCAATTATGGTTGCCTTCAGCAAATATTCAGGCAGTCCCAGATACTGGCACAAATATTTGCAGAAGGCAAATATCAGTATTTCTTTGGGAAGTGCTTGTATGCTCACGGAACAAACAATATTATGTGACTATCCGAATAATTGCAGCCAAGTAACAGCACAAATTAAGTATATTTTTGAGCAGTCTATAGCAGTGGTTTTCCATCTGTGGACCTCAAGAGGTCTGCAGACTTTGTCTAATATTTTCACAGGAGTCTGCACCTCTGTTTGACATTTTTTTAAGGGTCTGCAAATGAAAAAAGGTGGAAAACGCCTTGTCTATAAAGTAAAAGATTTGAAAAAACAAACTAACTTAATAATATGTTCAAGGATATTGCAATCTACTCTCTCAAATTCCATGAGAGACTTAATTTGCTGGATAAATGGTTCACTGTGAATTCTCAGGTCTACCCAAAACATAAAAGCTGTTGTTCATAGATCAGTGTTAACACACTGAGAAGTGAAATGGAAACATGTTACTTAGCAGTCAGCTGTGTTTTACACAGACTATTTTCTGAATGGCCTTCAGGTATTGTCCCACTAACATACATTGCAGAAATATAATCTGGAGATGAAAAAGGAAGGACTGATATTTTAGATGGAAATAATGCTCTCCCCTTGAGTGTACAAGAAAGGTGAAAGTTTATGTGCCAGTCTGAATCTTTGAGGTCCAGTGATCAACTCTTTCTGCCCTCCCCTACTTAACAGTCTACTGTGAAATGGGGGCCTATGTTGTCGTCTTTGGGTGGAGGCCCAGCAGTCTACTGGCTGTAAGTCAACCTACATAGTTGTAAGTTTCATGGAGAATAGAACAGGGATAGTTTAAAAAGTAAAAATAGTTGTCATACAGAAAAGGAACAAAAATGATCCCACTGAACCAACTTAATCTTTAAACTAGGGGCTAGTTTAAAGTTCTTTTTAACTAGTTCTTTTAATTAGGGACTGACTTAAATCGTCTTTTGCTGCATGTTCTTGGCAGAGATGATGAGGCAAGAAGTGGTTTATTCCGTCTTCAGGCTCCTTGCCATCAAAAAAGAAAATGGAAACAAGTTTTCTAGTTTATCCAAGCAACCAGTTACCCCTTAACATTTGGGTCAGGTGTTCTGTGAAATTAGCTGTTTCGATGCACTTAAACTAGTGAGTAACAATCAGGAACACCTCTTATTTCTGAGGCTTTTTTTCTGAACAGCTGAATCTATTGACAAGTGGATAGTCAGCACTTTCAGTTTCTCAAATACAGTCTCATACAATGTTAGCTCTACTTTAGTTCTCAACTTTGTTATTGCCACTTTCCAGTAAAATCTGTCATCTCTGAGTGAGTTATTTGCTTTTCTGGCTGAAATTAATGCCACCCACTCTGTTAAAGTCCGATCCCAGCTTCTTGACTTACCTATTGTTCTGGCCCTTTCTTACCCTGCTCTGTCAGTGCAGCACTGTATCTCCAGCTGGCTGGGGGGCAGGGAAACGACTCCCCCGGGAGCAGTTTATCAGAGCAGTAAAAGTTATGTGTTTTACTAAGATGCCATCAGCATTCACCATTGTGCTGAAGCAAAACCAATTGTTTCTTTTATTCATAAAATATATAAGTACAGTGTATGTAAGTGTGTGTCCAGCAGAGGCTAATATCTTGAAGGCACAAGGAGTTACTTCAAAGCCCAACCTGCACCTCTGTGGGGCATTTACTTTAATTGCTTTGCTCATATAGGCATCCTCAAATCAGTGCCACCCTTGCAGCTTATGCTTGCCTGTGTTCTCTTTCTGGATCCTCTCTTCTTTCGCTCCCGTTTATTGTTCTGATGGCACACAACTCCACTGATTTCAAGGCTCCATGGTCTCTTTATTTCATTGAGACCTGCTGAAGCTCAGTAGGATCAGGCCTGTCAATTAAATTCATAGCTCTGTAATGAGGTTAGAATGGATTCCTATTCACGGACCATAGCAAGACAGAAAAGGCAGGTGTTCGTGTTAACACTCACTCACCCTTTTATATTTTTTTATACTATTTTTTAACCTACCGGGAAAGCATACCATTAGTAGAAAGTGAGTGTACTTTTAATAAACATTTCTTGATCAGAGCTGCATATTGTAATGTTGAAATATGTTGTTAATCTGCCTTAGATATATTCACTGAGTGTGAAAGGAAACTTCATAACAAACATAAACTTGTCATTGTCTTTAAACCTCAGTGTCTCAATGACATAATAGACCAGTTTTTGGAGGAAGGCGGGGAGGCTAGAAAAGAAAAATCAGAAGCCTTGTACCACACATAGGCATATGCTTAATTTGCATATGCAATTACCACAACAGTCTGCACAAATCTGGTATTTGAACATGATAGGAAAGTTTTTGTATATATGTGTGCGCACAAGGCCTAGACGTCTGACTTTCTGAAAATATGCCTCCTAAGATAGCCTGTTATTTTGTCTGTTTGTACTTGGTAGGCAGGGCAGATATCTTGATCAGTGAGATATGCCTAATGTGTTTGTTTAAATATTGATCCTTCTCTCATGTCTGATAGATAAATTCTAAAACAAAATAAATGAAATCATATTGGATGTGTTTCACAACTTCTGTCAAATGTTCCTCTTTAGATTTTTATAGGCTGCAATTGCAAGAAATACAAGAGAAAGGTATAAGAAGTCTGTCTTTTTTTTTTTTTTTTCTTTGGCATGTGGTCGAAATAGAAACTGTTTCCATTATATTAATGCAACATATATGTGAAAAAAGTTCTTAAGAACTAAAGAACCTGAAGATTAAGAGTTTCATCATTCAGCATAGGACCTTTTCCTCCCAGAACGCTTATAAGCCATTCTAGTTGTCCCATTCCCTGAAAACAGGTGTAGTTATGACTCCTTTGCTAGAGTTGTCACCATGGCAAGTGCTCCTGGTCAGATGCCTACAACCCGTTTTTTGTAAACAGGGCAATTGGCTGCCCCCACTGGCTCTGAAAATGGTCTGGTTGGCCAGCCAGCTGAGAAGCAGTACTCTTGAATAAGGGGAACTTCATGGATTGTTCTGCCTTCCACCTGCCAAGGAGACTCTTTGCTTCCACAGGCTGTAGCTTCCTCTCCAGCTATGTTCTACCCCAGCTACTCCTAAGCTCCATGGCACTGTACTGTAGCTAATAAGCCTCCTGTAGTTAGTCTGTCAGCTCAGCTCTGGCCACTACTGCCTTTCACTTTAGGTATCAGAGTGGTAGCCATGCTAGTCTGTATCCACAAAAACAACGAGAAGTCTGGTGGCACCTTCAAGACTGACAGATTTATTTGGGTATAAGCTTTTGTGGGGAAACGTCCCCGCACTTCTTTAGATGCATGGAGTGAAAATTACAGATGCAGGTATAAATATATTGACACATGAAGAGAAGGGAGTTACCTTACAAGTGTAGAACCAGTGCTGGCAAGGTCTATTCAGTCAGGGTGGATGTGGTTCACTCCCAATAACTGATGAGGCGGGGTCAATACCAAGAGAGGGAAAATTGTTTTTATAGTGAGCCAGCCACCCCCAGTCTCTATTCAAGCCCAAATTAATTATGTTAAATTTGCATATGAATTGTAGCTCTGAAGTTTCTCTTTTGAAGTCTGTTTTTGAAGGTTTGTTTTTTTTTTTTGCTGAAGGATCACTACTTTTAAATCTCTTATTGACTGTCCAGGGATATTCAATTTCATCCTAGGCTGGCTACTCCAGCAACCAATCTTGCTGTCTCCAAAGCTTCTTTTTGTCAGGTCTACTATGTGGCCTCAGTTATAAATACTAGGTAATATAAGGGCACCCATGTTGCTCCAACTGCTCCTGACCCCACCAACTCCAGAGCTCCACAAAGAGGAAGTCCAGCGATAGCATGCTCAGCTAGTACCACTCCTCCTGAAACACAGCTGAGACTCATCCAGGGGCATCTGAGGGGAATTTGCTTAGAAGGTGGATTGCCTGACTGTGAGCAATCAGTTTCCCTCCTCCTCCTCATCTAAATTATGGCCAGTGCAGACCCGAGTAATTAGTAACCCATGCCTGCCCTGCAGGATCCTGGGCTCAGGGGACTGCCATGTGAGTCTGTTTGGGGTGATTTTGTTCTTATTTTAGGCATGAAGGTCAGTTTCAGACATAGAGGATAGAGGGTAAGATCCTTGTACTTGCAGATGCAATTTTGATGTGCTAGGGGAAGGTTTCACTGTTTGATTTGGATCATTGAGCATTGCTAATCACTGGGCTGAGATGAGGCAGAAGGGATGATGTTTGATATGGCTATGGTGCTGGTAGCTAGCTCATGCCTAGGCCTCACTGAACACTGACAAATGCACAACTAAAAACCAGTCTGGTTCACCTGGTGTTAGTAGTATTAAAATAGATGTGTTAGACTTTAATACATGTAGCACAAGTATTTCATAATCTCACTTAATTTCTGTACCCCCCATGTTATTGTTATAGTAAGTGTTTGCATTGTAGAGTTCTATAATGTGTTTTTCCTGTTTCATGAGTTAATGTAAAATGCTGGCTTCCTAAAAAAGGTGTTAGATCCTGCACACAAGAAAGCCCATTGAAATCAAATGAATCATCGTGAAATGACGAAAACCTTGTTTATTGTACTCCCCAGACCTATGAAGAGAAGATGTGCACAGGGACTCATCTCACCAGCTTGAATGCAGGGGAGGGGGAAGGGAATTAAAAAATCCCTGACAAGAAGGAACTGTATCTCTATCCTGACTGGACTTGGAGATGGCAAGATTTCTAAGGATAAGCAAGAGATCCCAAGTTGCTTTGCTTGGGTTAGCCCATGAGGACACAGAACTTGCATATCACAGCAGCTTCTGTTACTTTTTAAAACCTAAGACTATAGCTCATTTATGTGTGCATATTTACCTGCTTTAAACTTGTAAATACAGAAGAACCTCATTTTTCTGGCCCTCCATTATCTGGCGCTCCATGTTGCCCAGATAACCAGTGCGCACTAGTACAGAAAGAGGATCTCTCTCTCTTGTGGCCACTAGATGGTGCTTCAGTATTGCACTTTCCCCTTCTCTCATTTATCCAATCTGACCCCAGTCCCAGTTAGATGGGATAAAAAGGGTTTGCTTGTAACTCTTGTATTTCTTTAATTAATAAATCTTTAGCTAATTTATTATAGGCTTGTCTACAAGAGTTTTCTTTGCTGCAGGCTCTGAGGTAAGTGACTACTCCTTTGGGACTGGGAGTAACCTAAATATTGTTGTGATTTTTGGTGTAAGGGGCCATCTATCACAAAGGCGAGCTTAACTGGTTGTCAAGACAGACCGAAATACGCAACGGGCCTGTCTGTGACACCATATTAAGATTGGTGTAGTGGTTGAGGACGTCACATTTGACTGGTAAAATCCAAGTATAGAACTCGCAACCAGGTTGGGGTTTGTGCCCTGCTTAAGTCTTCCATGAGGCTGATACTCGTGCTCCTGAGCCACTCCAGACACCTTGGCAATGACCAATGGCTGGAACCAGACCTCGGTGACGTACACATTGGATTGGAATGGAGAGGATCATTAAGAGATCTGGCAGGGCTTTTGTACTTGATATATACAGCATCTTCCTTCCTTCCTCCTGACATGATTAATATTCATTTACGTGGCAATGATATATTAGTTGAGTTGAGTGTAGACCTTTTGATTAAGGCAAAGAGGAACTAGATTGAGCTCAAACTTAATTTTCCCTTGTACCAGGCACATGGGTGGATACATTACTAAGTGGTTCTGGAGGGAAGCTAGCATTCTTATCACTATTGACAGTCCCAAAAGGAATGTCAACCATGAGATTTGGAAGTTCACTCGAAACAGCTTCAGTGAAATCCTTGGGCATGGCATTATTTCTTCAAACTGCTTATCTATCTTGATAGAGTGCAGCTTTCATACACTGGGTATGGCGTTCGGTTTTGATATCCCGTCCCAGTTTGAAGGGTGGCTTCCTGAAGTAAAACTGGTAAATTACCAGGCAAGCATTCAATACCCAGTGGTGGATAGGGTTATATTCAACACTTGCATGGATGATGAATCTTTTGATTTTATGACCACTGAGAGAACTATGAGACTGTCTCAGGGGCCTCTTAGCTCAACTCATAGCTGGCTGACTCTTGGTCTAGTGCAGGGGTAGGCAACCTATGGCATGTATGCCAAAGGCGGCACACAAGCTGATTTTCAGTGGCACTCACACTGCCCAAGTCCTGGCCACCAGTCTGGGGGGCACTGCATTTTAATTTAATTTTAAATTAAGCTTCTTAAACATTTTAAAAACCTTGTTTACTTCACATACAACAATAGTCTAGTTATATATTATAGACTTGTAGAAAGAGATCTTCTAAAAAACTTTAAAATATATTACCGGCACGTGAAACATTAAATGAGAATGAATAAATGAAGACTCGGCACACCACTTTTGAAAGGTTGTCGATCCCTAGTCTAGTGTTTGAGTAAGAATTAGAGATTTAGTAATTCTATCCATGTCACGCTCCAGCTGGTGTTCCTTGATCTGACTTATTGGGGTCCCCTTTCTTGTTCGGACAGTGGATCTGTTTTGATGACCCACTCTCCGAAACTAATGGAACCCAAATGTTTCTATGAGCTTCTGAGGCAGAATTAAGGTCTCTTGATTCATCAATTTATCAATGGGTTTGGTGGAATTTTATAACGTATTTAATTATCCTCCACCATTAATATGGTGGCTTCCCCTCACTCTCAGAATTCTTCCCTCACTTTTTTCCTCACAGGTCACCTTGGTTTATGGGGTGCCAGCAAGGCCGCAGCTGGGTTCGGTTATATTGATAGTTATAAATGATAATATTTTAAAATGTTAAGGGTCCATAACATAAAAGAAATTGCATTAGCCAGGTTTAGGCTGAAACTGGAAAGAGGTGGTCTCTGTTTCCCAACTTGGTCAGTTATAAAATAGATTATTGTAACTCACAGGCTTTTAGCAAAACAGCAATAGAGGTTTCTGGGGTTAACTCTAACTTGTTCTGAGCTATGAGTTTATTTGACTCCTGGTTTGGATCAGATCATCAGATGTAAGAAGCCAGTGACCAAGCAGTCTTGGGAATATGTAGTGGCTCCAATAGTTTACCTGGCTTCTGTTTAATTTGACTTAGTGTTTCTTCTGGGCAAGGGAATGACTGTGGCTTCCTTGTGCTGAAAGCAGGGTTGGATTAACTCTCCTGCGGGCCCAGGGCTATTAGATTTTGTGGGGGCCATGTATATGTGTCTTTTTCCTAATTTAAATCAAAATGATCACTATTATGGCATTGAGGCTATTAAGGCTATTAAAACTTGCCTTTTAATTACTATAAAGCCATTCTGTGGTTACATTGCAGTCTTAAAACATATAGAATATAGTTCTGTTAATTCAAAATAGCCTACTTTTTACCTTAGAACAGCTGTTATATTAGTTCTTTCTGGGAGGAAGTTTGAGTGCAGGAGGGGGCTCCAGGCTGGGGCAGAGTGTTGGCGTGCAGGAGAGGGTGGTGGGGGGTCTGGGAGGAAGTTTGGATGTAGGAGAATGTTCTGACCTGGGGCAGGAAATTGGGGTGCAAGGTGCAGCCTCTGGCCAGGAGGCGCTTACCAAAGATGGCTCCTGGCCAGGACCGGTGCTAGCCAATAGGCGACCTCGGCAGTCACCTAGGGTGGCAGGAATTGGGGGGCAGTGTATTGGCGGCCTTGGTGGAAATTCGGCAGCAGCTCGGTGCCTCTTCTGCCATCAGCAACATTTTGGCGGTGACTGCTCCTCACCGATTTTGCTGCTGGTGGCAATTCGATGGCAGTTTCTTGGTGGTAAGGATTTTTTTTTTTTTGCCACCTAGGGCAGCAAAAAAGCTGGTGCCAGTCCTGCTCCCGGCCAGTGGTGCTGTAGGGCTCAGGCAGGCTGCCTGCCGTTGCCCCACACTGGTCCCGGAAGCGATCGGCTGCTGGCACATCTCTGCTTGCCCCTAGGGGGAAGGGAACAGCATGTCTCCATGCACTTCCCATTCCTGGAAGCGCAGCCCCCACAATTCCAGGACAATTTTGGGGGGAGGGGCAACGTGTGAAGCCGCCTCCCCCTTCCTGGGCTGCAGAGACATGCCTGCAGTTGGTCGCTTCCTGGAGCAGTGTGGGGCCATGGCATTCAGGCACCCTGCCTGAGCCCTGCTGTGCTGCTGGACTTTTAGCCCGGAGATCGCTACTGACTTGTGGAGGCTCCAGAATCAAGTGATCAATCACGATCGATAGGTGGGTTGGTGGCCACTGAATTGTATATAATTAGGGATTTATTTTTGCAAGGGCCGTCCTTAGCCCAAGGCCCTGGACTGCATCCCCGAAAGCCCCTTCGTTAATCTGGCTGACCCTGGCTGAAAAGACTTTTAACATCCATTTGCTGCATAACCTCATCTGGTCACTAACGTAGAGGCGTTTCGCCATCACTTCTTAGAATTGTCCTCCTCTCGTGTCAAACTCAGCCCATTATTTTTATCCCTCAGATTTAAACAGGAGACTCCAACAAAATGAAGAGTTAAGTCTGCCCTCCACTTGCCTGGATGTGCTATCTGCACCTTGAATGTCTGTGCTGTAGAATATGACCATGCTTGGTTAAAATAATGGAATTCAAACAAAATGTAATGACGGAATCATATCTTGAGAAAACATGGAAAATTAGTGTCTTGTTTTTACAAATACATTTGGGATTTGATGCAATAGTCCTTGCAAGAGTTGATATAGAGGAAATTATTGCAGCCCAATACAATTCTCCATTTTTATTGGCTCTTATACAGAGACTGGCAGCCAGCTGATAACATTCTGTGGAATTTTCCTTCCATCCATCCACAAAATATGTAACAAACAAATGCATAAAGCTTTTTTATTCTTAAGAGGAAAAATGATTTTTTAAAAAAAAAAATCTTACATTTTTATCTGTTAGATGTGAGCGTATGTGGAATGCATTGCACTAATTTGTACATTCATCTATACTGTCATGTGATGGTTATCTGTGTGATAATAAACCAGAATTTCATTCAGTTTACAACTTTCTCTCTCTTGCCCAGATTCTTCAAGGACTTGTTTAACTTTATGTACTTAGTGGGCTTACTCACAGATCATATAGTTAAGCATGTGCAAAAGTCTTTGTGGAATTAGGACCTTATTCAACATTTGCAGAATTCTGCCTTTTGGCTTTTCAGGTCACTGAAGAGATAGGTCAGCCTTATTAGCTGTCATTAAAGTAAGTACAGAAATCCTCAGCAATTTAAACACCATCATATTACTGTACTTTGATTCACTAATTGCCATTCTGTTTAAATCTTAATTACTTCCATAATTTAAGTACGAAAAAGCATATTATGTTACATAACTTCCTCATTATTTAATGGATGGAAAAAAGTAAGTAATTCATATTAAATTAAATATTCTTCATTTTGCCGTCTTAACTGTATATATTTCAAAAAAAAATATTTACTTATGGAATACTTGGAACTTCCACGTGTGCCAAACTAACTACCAAGACTGCTGTTCTGTATAACTATTGTGAATGAAGGCACAGTGTATGCCTGTTTCATTAAATATAGACATATCCTGCGGACAATTTGCACTTCTTTCCTTTAGAGGAACACTTGTTTGACAGTTTGAGCCAGAAAGTGACTGTGTGGGTAGTAGTGAAAGAGTCTGAATTTTGCAGAATGTCAGACCTTAAATAAGTTATGCCAGAACAAATAAGGAGTAATGTACAAAACAAAGACTAAGGAACCATTACAATGAAGTTCTGAGTGCTCTGTGAAGTGCTAGATGTCACAGTTCCAGAGTAACTGCACCTGTATCCATCCTCTGTGGTCCACTGTAGGAGCACCCAGTCAGGTTTCTAGCTATCACCTGTCTGTGTGCAGGGACCCATGTCCCACAGTCTTCTGACTGGGGTATTTTAAGACGGCACAGATCCCTGCCATCCACTGTGATATTCCCAGCAAGCCAGTCTACCTAAAGGCGAGCCCCTGTGCATTTCTTTCTCTCTCAACCACATGAACAGTGTGTTGCCCACAGGGTCAAGTTACTACACAGTTCTTTCTAAGCAAGCACATTTATTCTTAAGGTAAAAATAGTTCGAGTAAACCTGTATCTTAAAATTGTTTCTGTATGCATGCTAGAAGCTTCCCCACAGTTACTCATCAGTTTCAAGGGGACATACTCGGCCAAAGTCTTGCCATCCATTCTGCAAGCTGCGGGGATTCTCTTAGACAGAAGGCCCTATCCATTTGCTAGGGCAGAATGATGGCCCTCAGTCAGTTTAAACCAAGCCTTTAAAGCCGTTTCTTTGATGGTTAGCTCTAGAAAACCCTGTCTGAATCGCTACATGCCAGCCTCCACAGGGATAGGTACATTTCTGGAGGTATTTACAATATAACTGATTCACCTTAATCACCCCATTGTTTTTGGATCCCAGAGGAGCTATAGTAACCCTCTCCACTGGAGTTGCATACAATTCCAAGCCCACCATGAATAAGATTAATACAATATAGTTCTCAAAGATATTGCATCTGGTTGCAATATCAGTCATACTAAGCACCTTTCAGCTTCCACTCCTGTCAATACAAGTTAGAGTGACCAGATGTCCCGATTTTATAAGGACAGTCCTGATTTTGGGGGCTTTTTTGGGGGGTAGGGGGGTGGCATCTATTACCCCCCACCCCATCACAACTTTTTTTACACTTGCTGTCTGATCACCCTAACAGAAGTTGAGGCTGCTTAGCACCTAGAAGAAGATATTCAACACCTCATGGAACTGGGTCTCATGAGTAAAATTCACTCAGGACAACTGTAAAGCCTCTATATCTTGCAACCCCCCTGTGTTGGGGTTGTGTGGGTGTTATGGGTAGAATGGTCTCTTAAGATGCCTCCATACTCCCTGAAATGGGTCTCCAAGCCAGTTTTCCATATTAAAAGGCCAAAGTGGATCTTTAGGATACTCTAGATTGAGTTCATGCATAACACAGGCATCACAGATTTGCAGGGGGATGCTAGGCCTTCAACCTTTGTACAGTCTCTCCGGGCGTGTGCTACTTTAGCTCTAGGTCTTCTTCACCTTCACTTTCTGAAAGGGGAGCCCCATGGCTCCACTGCTCTGAGACTGGGTCTCTGGTTTCAGCACCTCTGTGGTTTCTTCAAAAGAGTCCAAAAGAGCTTGAACCCCCTGAAGGAGACATAACCCTCCTGGGAGCTGTACGACAGCAGATGTTTTGCAGTGACACAGACCAGGCTTTTCAAAACAAGCCAGCATTTATTAGTTAATTGTAGTATGGTATTTTAGGGTCTTTAAGTTACAATCTTAAAGCAAAACCTACGTATGTAGCTTGCTAGCTTCTGCTTTTTTTAGACAAGGAGGCTCTTCTTTGCCCTGGCCGGAAGGTAGATTTTGTTGTAGGCAAAGCAGGGAGGTTTGGGTACAATCAGTCCTGGGTACAATCTCTCTCCCACGGCACTGGTCAGCTGAGTTCTTATTAACCCATCTTGACACTTTGGTTCTTTGCTTCATGTTGCAAAATGTCTGGTTCCACATGTTCTTCTTCCCTTGGTTGCCTGGGGTTAAAAACTTAACATCCAGTTGTTGGTCTTTTGTTGTATTTCTACAGAAATTTCATTCGTATACTGACAGTTCATGTTAGTTAATTCATACTAACCCACTGTGAGCAAACCCCTGTCTTGAACTGCACTGCCCCTTCCCCACTGATCTCAAAGGCAAAATGAACTACTTCACACTCAGTGGATAACAAAGTGAGGGGGAAAATGAGTCACACATTTTTCATAAAAATAATACAGAAATTTCTCACAGTTTCCACCAGAGGCCATAGAATATCATCCAGGAATTCCTGCATCAAGCCCATAGTTAGAGCATCTTTAAATTAAGATCAGATATATCTTTCTAAAATGTTTCAGGTGATGGGTAGTACACCACATCCCTAGGTGGTTGTTCCAGTAGTTAATTACTCTCATGTGTATGCCTTATTTCTAGTCTGAATGGCCTTCTTCTCACCAGGAAAAAAAGGTGTGTTCTTAACTAACACTAACTAACTCAGAGTAAAATCCTAGTGAAGACACGGCAGCTAGTAGTTTTCACATGAATCATCAAGTCGCGTTAAAGACTAGGCACTCCATAACATCAAGTGAAGACAAGCCCCTTTGTCTTCTACATTAAAGTGGTGGGGGGAAAGGTCATGGGATTTATATTTATGAGCTGAGTAGCCCCAACACCTAGCACAAAGGGCCCAGAGAAGTGGGAAGTATTATTTCAGCCAATAATTGCCCTGCTACATTGCCCTGCACAAATGGTGTGGTTTCACCTCCCCAGCTCTCTGTATAAAGTTTGCTCACCTAAAGCCTGATTACTGGCATTTTATACAGATAAACTGAATCTCACCCTAACAGAACTGGAAGTAAGTCTTTACTGTAAAGCAGCAAAAGGAATCATGTAACGTGCAGTCAAACGTTACCCACTCTCTGTGATTTTTAAAGAAATACTGTGCTATAAAGCAGAAAGGTTTTTCTAGTTCAGTTTCTTGAATTAATAGGAGACAACTTGAGCTTTTCTGAATTGTCAGAAGTTGTCACTAAGTTTGAAGGATATAGAGGGTTGGGGAGATAGGGGAAAAAAATCCATAGAAGAACCCAGTAATTTGGCATTTTTAAAGAAATATGTTGAAATTCTGTATTATAATCAACCTCTTGCTATTTCTAATTAAATTATTACACCATGCTGCAACTTTCATATAATAAAATCTTATAGCTGTACCGTGTCCTTAACTCATTATGTCAAGGTATTGCAACATTCTCTCATACTTTTCGCAGAGTCATACCAAATCTCCTATCTATCCCACATTTGTTCTTATGAAACAACTGGAAATCTTTCGTGGACATCTAAACTTTTCCACAGCAGTGGCCGGTTTGCTTTAAGTTCAAAACAACAGGACACGCCTAGGCATTGGGGGCTATCTTTCCTATATGGTATTTGGCCAAGCTAATAAGAAGTAAACAGATTCACCAACAGTACTGACACTTTAGCAGTATCCTCAGATGGGTTCTAAGGGTATTCTTTTAAAGTACAATCAAGGAGGAGGGAGAAGTCCTTCCTTGAGATCTGATGAAGACCATTTCAGGAGTCTAGAGGGAAACACAAGAGACAAGAAAACTCAGTTCAGCTGCAAAACAAAGCCCCAAAGAAGAAAAATCAGCAATAGTGCAACAAAATAAAAATAACAATTACTGTACAAATGAATGACAATAATTAACTCAAGCTCCTTATCTCCTAAGCCCTGGCCTTCGTAGCATAAGCATGAATCCTTATAAGGATGGACTCTTTCATCACTGTCATTGATGGTGCAATGGAACATGAGCAAATATATATTATATACCATAGACCTCATCCATCTGCTCCAGGGAGCTTTCAATGGGAATCGTCAGACAAATGAAATATTCCACAGTTGCAGGGAGTATGGACACATTAGAGTGGTACACCCAAAGCAGGGTTGTTGGGAAATTTAATTATGAATGTAAAGCATATTGAATATGCAAAGAACTGTATTTTATTGCAGACTTAAGGAACTCATGGAAAATATAAACAAAAAAAGAATGTTAAAGGGCAGAAAATATTGTTAGGAAAATAGAAAATATCTTACTTAGCATTGTGTCAAAAAGCTGAAAATTGCAAGGAGCAGGCAAGCTAATGCCAAGTTAGATATGTGGAATGAAATGAATGGATGACTGAAAAAAGAAAAAAGAAGCCTCACTGGGTAGCTTATGTTGTATATGGAGTGAACAGGAAGAGGCATCAGAAACAGCAAAAATTGGCAGGTGCCCACTAGAGACTTCAATGGAATTACTCACATGCATGAAGTTTGCTGATCTGGGCCATTTCTTAATTTGCCAGTGTGTACATCAGGATCTCTGCTATGCACATGTAACACACAGTGTTTCTATTATAGTTTGCATCTCAAAAAGACGTCATGAACTTGAGGTGGGAAAAATGACAACTATACAACAGATTTTGGTGTAGATTTGAGAAGGTGGCGGAAAGTAGCTTAGAAGCTGTTAATATGTAATGTGGTTCTTTAAAGCAATATCTGATGTCATGGTTACTTTCAAGATAACTTCAAAAAGACTGTGACCCTTATTGAAAGGACACTTCCATCACAATGGCAGGAGAGAGGGACTAGGTAGAAATTATTTGGGCAGCAATATTTCAAGCAACTGAAAGAGTGTTTGTTTATATTTTTGGTTGAAGGGTCTATTCAATAAGTTTAGAATAACCTTACTGGCAGGCTTAAAAATTTGCCAATAACAGAACTTTTGGAATGTTGGCAAAAATGAACATATTTTAAGAGCCATAACTGTAATATTACAGAGAGAGTAAGAGTTACTTATTTTTTTATTTTATTCACATTTATAAATGTATAGAGATGTCATTCACGTTCTAGACGCATTAATTTCTTGGTTTTTTCCCTTTAACTCTGTTAATTGGAAGAAAGTATGTTACTGCTGATTTATGGATTCTTCCGTAGTGCCAGGAATCATTTTAAATGTACACAGCTGCTCTGCAGTAGTTTAACTTGGCAGATAGTATTAAACCATTGAATTGTGTCATTTATTTGTGTATGCACACAATAAGTTCCTTGTGCAGGTTCTTCAGAAATACTTGCAACATGGATCTGGAAATGTGGTCTAAAAATAACTTAACCATGATTTATTGTTTTGGTGCTTGTCTCCAAAGAACATATCTAATATGAGGAATGTGATATCATGGGATATCATAGATAAGGCACTAGAATGGAAGCCATCCATAAGGGGAACTGTAGAGTAAGTTCCCAGGGTGAGAGCAAGACACATGAAGGGAATAGAGCTCTCTTGCTGGTGTTTGAGAATGCTGGAGCACTCCATTATTTCATTGCTAGACAAGGGAGTATATGACATTGCATAATAAGAAAGGGCAACAGCCGTAGCTAGATCATCAAAGGTTTGAGTATATGTCAGGGTAATTTATTGTGTCACTCCATTCAGTGAATCATAAAAATAATGCCTATTGTCTGGAAAATCTGAGCAGGGAGAGTAATATAATGAATTTTACATGCTTCCATTGTAAATACAGGGTCCTGTTGATTCTGAAGGTAAACCGCTTAGAAACAAATTGTCTCTCCATTTTTATAGATGACATCTGAAAGTATTTTCTAAAAACAACATTATGAGACTTGATTAGTGTCCTGAATGATGCCTTGCAAAAATAGTATAGTTTGTTATAGCTCAGAGAAATACCCTTTAGGGCCACAGTACTAATCCTTTTGATCCATGCCACTTAATGGATTGGAAAGTTCGAGAACTTCCCTTATTTCTACTTTGGCTACAAAATAGAATAAGAACAGACTAGTGGGAATTGCAGTTTCAATTACATCCTCAGTAAGAGTTCGTAACAGGGAGTATTTAAAGACTGATTGATAGACATCATCTCCTGATGATCATAGCAGAACTCCTTAGACTGCTGATTGCAAGCACAGACATTCTGCAAAGTTAAATTTATGCTCTATTATCTTGCTGCAGTACTCTGTCTTACCTATTATTTCCCTCTCCACCCCCAAATCAAATCTCCTCTCTATGACAAGAACAGTATACTCAAGTTTTCTTGGCTAAAGTAAAATCGGATGTCTGGGTTTCAAATAAATTTTAGGGTATAAAATAATAAATAAAGGGTATAAAAAGAACATTTACATAATTCTAAGGATTTGAATTCTCTTGGAAAGAGACTTATTAGATTTATAGAAAGGTTAGATGCTGAAGTCCTGTGTTTATTCATGATAATCCATATCTTGCTTACCTTATTCACACAGAACTTCCTTCAGGGACAGAATAAGTAAAATATATGGATAATGAGTGGTAGGTATTGCAAACTTTGACAAATTGCTGCACCGTTTGTTCACAACCTATGATGCAGTTCAGTCTCCTTGCCCAGTTAATCCTGACTACTTTACTGAACTGCCAACAAGGGGACCATTTAATTCCAAACCTTCTGGTGCAGAGAATTCCCACTACTACATAACTAGTTGCAAATATATGCTGTGGTAGTGCATAGCCTATTCTTAACCTATTCTACTCAATTGCACTAATAATTTTTTTTTGAGATTCACATTGTGTATTTGAGATTAGAACCTTCTTTTGCTTCAGTTGATAGCAACAAACCAAAATCACTGCTAATTCAAATAATAGAGGCCATTAGACATGCCTTGGTGATAGACTTGCTCTTCTGTTTAATGTTGGGTTTTTTTCCTGGAGCCAGACTTGATGATCATTGAATTTAAGATCTTATTCAATATTTCTAAAAAGAATTACTTTGTTTACATTGTCCTCAATGATTGAATGTAGATCTTAAAGTTCAGGAGTGTAGTGGAAATTTTGGAAGTGGGTATAATTCTATACTATATTATGTCACCGCCACATAGATTATGTACAATGGGCAAAATTATAACCAGTTTATTGGAGCTGCAACTGTATCTCTTATTTCTTTCAGTAGCTGATGAAATCTTTATTACTAATCTGGAACATAATATTTTTAAACAAACTTATTACTTAGCTAGTTGTGCAGATGCTACATATATGACATCTATCTTTTCATGAATAAAAATGATTGATGTACCACAGATTCTGGAGCTATTCAACAAATAGTTCCCAGAGATCACCTTTACAGCAAAACAGGGTTAAGGTCAGTTTATGGGATGCCAGGTTTACAGAGTGGTAATGAATGGTTCACTTAAACCTAGTTGATTACTGAATAATGCACTTATTCAGAATTATAGTTTATATATTCCTGTAAGAAAAAAAAGTAGTAGAATAAACTGGTTTTCCTAATCTTATAATAATACACAATTTTATAATACCTAGGATATAAATGGTTCCAGATGGGTACTTCAAAACCATAGGAAATTGCCATATAGATGCCATTCGGATATCTATGGATACACATGTGACAGATATGGCAATTTCCTACAATATCTTCTAACAATCTTATTGTGTTAAACTTGTGTGTTAAGGTGGGCTGGGATTGTATGTAACTTCCCTATAGGGGAGATGAGGCAGATGTAAAACCTGGAAAGCATAGTACAATAGGTCAGGGAAACCAATGGACAGCTCAGGCAAGGTCTGCTGCTCAGACATATTAGCTTGCCAGCTAGAGGTTTAATGGCTGGAACTGCATCTACCAAACTGAAGGACTGTCTTACCCTTTAGAGACTGGTCTACAAAGTGGATATAAGGAAAGTTGTGCAAAACTTTCATAATGAAACAAGGCAAAATTCATCTGACTTTATTTGATCAGCTTCACTCAGGATTGCTGGGGATGAATGCATGGTTCAAGTTAGAAACGTACTTCTCCACCTTCTGAAATTCAAATGTGTTATTAAAAAAAATTATTCATGAAGAAACTTAAAATCCTGTGGGATTTGTTCCTCTGTGGCAAATAACTTTCTGTAACCTCAGTTTCATAATTGTTTATTTCCTGTTCAAATACTTTTCAACAATGTGAGAGGACACCAAATTTGCATAGAATGTAAGTAACATTGGGACTAAAATGAATGATTTCCCCCAGACTGAAGTACATTTAAAAGTTATGGTTAGAAACTCATCCATTTTACATGGCCTTTATTAGCCCTAAATACAAGATCTATGTTAATCTGGTTAATGAAAAATTTCCTTTACTTCAAGTGATAGGGAACTGTGGTTTTGGAGCAGAAAGTTGTGAGTACTGATCCCCCAGACTATGCTTTTTTCAGATATGCTGGTGTAAATCTTCAGTAACTTCACTGATTAAGTGTATTTAAACCACTATAATGAAGACCAGAAACTGTCCACCATAAGCAGCACTTTAGAAATGAATTTTTACTGACTATTAGTAGTATTGTTATCATTTAAATAATTATGTTGGGGTAATGCTTTGGAGCCTCAACCACTTTGGATCCTCATTGCGCTGGGCACTCTACAAACATATAAGTGACAGCCCATGTCCCATATACACACTAAAAGGAGGATATAGAATAGCCATAATGGTATTAAAAGCCAGGAGTGAATAGTTATGTGTACACTCTGAATTCTGTCTGAGCTACCTTAAGGGAGTCACATGGAGATGGAAGGATGTTATTTTTAAATGTTCCTTTTTAAAATTCACTAGTTTCAGTGACAGGCTACAATTAGTACAAATAATATTTTGCCTACATATAGCACCTTCCATCCATGGATCTCAAAGCACTTTACAAATGTTAATTAAACCTTCTCCTGAGAAGCAAGTATTATGACACCTATTACACAGATGGGTAAACTGAGATACAGGGAGACTGCCTAAGGTTACTCTACATGTAAATGGCACAACTCATCAGTTGACTCCCAAGCTCCAGCTCTAGACTTCAGATAGTACTACATCCCCAAAGCAAGAATTTTGATTGAGCACCATAGTGTCAATCACATGACCCCCCCCCCCCAATCATGACCATTGTGATCATCTAGTCTGATTTCTGGTATAATGCAGACCATATAACTTCCCCAAAATAATTCCTAGAGCTTATATTTTCAAAAAGCATCCAACGGTCATTTTAAAATTGACAGTGTTGGAGAATCCACCATGACCTTTGGTAAGTAATTCCAGTGGGTAATTATGCCAGTGTCTAGCTTCAAATTCCAGCCATTGAATTGTCTTATACCTTTCTCTGCTAGATTGAAGAGCCCACTGTCAAATATTAGTTCTCTGTGTAGGTATTTATCGACTGATACCAGTTAAATTTTGCAGTATAGTGTTTTTGTACAAGTATACCATGCGTGTAATGAGCTAGAATATAGCTAGGGACTGTATTACCTTTCTGATTTAATACTCTTTAGTGGCTTAGATTTACTCTACTGGTCATCAGTTGCGGAGGTAGAGTTCTCCTTGAATAGTCTCTTGCAAAAAGTAAGCCTACTGGTGACTTCTTTTTGGCCCCAATTCTTCAATAAGCTCTAAATGAGCAGGCTCCTGTACCTGCAGGGACAAACCCTGCAGGCAACAGAATTCCGCACAGGTATTCATCCACGTGGAACTCAGTACAACTTTGTAGCTTTCAAGATTTCTCATCAGGAATGTCCTTACCTATTCATTTCTATAGAAGCATAAGGTTTTCCCCATGACTTTTAACTGTTTTGCCAATCAATAACTGCAGGCTTTTCTCCTCTCTCAGGAATCCTGTTGTATCTGAGCTGGTGGAGAAAGCCAGCCACCATCAACTTCTCCACAAAAGCTCTGCTATAGCAGCAACTGGGGGCAGTTGTCATGTCATATGCAAGTGGTTAAGGTGAGATTACACATACAGTAAGTGATCTCAAACTTGGAAGTTGCTCTGCTATAACTTTGTACTGGGTGTCAGAAATATCTTGATCCTAAATCAAGCCGCTCAAAATAAAGTTTGTAACTTATTAGCTCATGTGTTTGGCACAACTGTTGAATATGTCATTTAATAGTAACAAGTACTTAGATAATCAATTGTAGGACTATAACTGACCTTATCATCTAAAAGGTGCCCACGTTAGTACAAAACCCCCACAAAAGAAACATCTTTTCAGAAGTGCATTTAGCACAACATACGTTTTGAACTTATTTTGACATGTTATGCCCTTGTTAGAATCCAGGAATCCTACTATTCCATTCTCTCTTTCAAACATGTATTTCTATAAACTCCTTATAATAAGTATAGTCAACAACTCAGCAATCCGCTTTATTTTCTACTTAGGCAGATCAATTCTTTAATCTTTCAATCCAAATAGAAAAGAGCTAAGATAAAGGTTTGCAAACAGTGGCAGCACTGTCACCATTATTCCAGTGTTACCAACTCTCATGATTTGATCATGAGTCTTGTAATAGTTGGTATTTTTCTTAAAACTTGCCCCTGGATTTCATGAGACCACCCCCTCACAGTTTCATTTGACAAAAGTACATTTCGAGACTTCATGATTGCAGATAAAAGTTTGAAAAAGTGCACTCGAAAAGGTCAGAATCCAGAGAACAAATCAAAAGAACCTATTTTTTAATCCCATTATTTTTAAACCAGTCATGATTTGGGGGTCTTATCTCATGATTTTTGAATACATGGTGTTGGCGGTGTTGGCATACCCATCACTATTGTTTTAACAGGAAAACAATACATTCAAGATCTAGAGTTAGATGTTAAAAGGGACCTGTTTATTCAAGTATAGCTGTCGGAGAGAAGGAGCATTGTTGCATAACTCCAAGCTGTCCAGAACAAACTCGCTATACTCTCACAGCACCAGGAGTGGTAGAGAGGAAGGTTACACAGAGGTCAGGTTCTAAAGGAGGCAGACTTTCACTATAACTACCTTTCCTGTGCCCCTAAGTCCTGTTTTCTTTCCCTTGATGTAGATACAAGTGTACTGCATGGCATATCAGGTTGTTTCTGTTCTTTAGCATGCTCCCTGGTGCGCATACTGTTATGCACCTGTCTTCCAAGAACCTGTCTGACAATGTGACTGTGTGGTTGGTTCTGTCTTCTGAGTGACTGTTTTCTTTCACCCACAGTCAAGTAATCATTTTTCTCATAGGCCTCTCTATATTTTTCTGTATGTGCTGCAGAAAATCTTGTTCTTCCTGTGGTGGCCCTTCTAAATGTCACACCTCTAATGCTTTCATTTGCCAGCCTGTATAGCTCAGTGCAGCACAGTGGTGGTTAAGCCCAAATCTTGGTTTAATTCTTCCTTCAGATATGTCTGTTTTCATTATCTACTAAAATATTTTTGCCTCATGGACTGGGACCATCACAGAATTAAAAAATGAATGGAATTTCAGAATAATCCATCTACTATTGGTACCCTAACTAATGACAACCTAACCTATTAGATTTTTATTATAATTTATTTTAAGGTATTTATTTTGGAAACGTGAATGCTAGCTGGTTCCAAATGAAATGTCTGTCGTTATTTTAGCGCAGAAAAAAATACTATAGAAACTCAGTTTTTAAATATTGTGGTTCAAATCACAGGACGAAAAATGTTTCCGATTAACTCAATGGCAAAACTCCTATAGGGCCTGATCCTCCTCCTGCCTTGTATCTTGTGCTGTCATTTACACCTGTGCAAAGTGAATACCAAATAGTGTAAGATGATTTGGTACCACTTTACACTGGTATAAATGCTACACAATGGGCAGGGCAGTGGAGCATCTGGCCTACTGAGTTCCAGAGAAGCAGGATTGGGCCCTAAAGCTCGAGGATAAATTTTGCCTATACTTATACTCCTGTAAATAGCCTATTGTACTGCCCATTGAAGTTGCACTAAAACCAATGGAATTATGTGGAAGTAACTGAGGGCAGAATTTGGGCCTTAGCAACTTGTCTTAGCAGAGTCAAACTTGCTTAACCTGAGTTAACATTAAGGGAATAGGAAAATATCTTAACACAAAAGTTGCATTTTGTGATAAAATAAATGCTATTTTAGGACCAAAACAAACCCAGCCACAGCACAAGAACACAAGGGGTGGAGGAGAAAGGTGGGTTGGGAGAAGATGCAATGCTCTCTCTTCTTCCTGTCTCATCAGAGCAGCTAAATACAACTGTAGTCCTTATACTGCCCTGAGAGCAAGGAATGAATGGCCAGCATGTAGTACTGCTAACCTTCCAGCTGGGGACAGAAAGGGGAATGGAGCATGTCTTTGGCCCTGCTCCCTATTCCAAATTGCAAAGCAAAGCTGGCTTACTTGGATTGGTGGTAAGAAGCATCTAAAAGAGGTGACTAGAGTAGCCATATTTCCTTTGTGCTTCCTGGTGCTGAAAGAAGCATTGTTCTTCTCTCCCTGGGGGTAACCCGAAAAGGTTTTTGTCCAAAAGCATGAATGATGGGAGCCCCAGATGCTCTGAAATGGAGCATCTGCCAGCCATACTAGCTGGGCCCCCTTCATAGCAAGTGTTGGCTACCTAATGGCCCCTAACATATAAGGAGGTAGCAGCTGTTTTGCACTGCTCCAATATCCTCTTGGTGGATTATCTATCACTGTGGCATGGCATCTGGGGTAAGATTGCCAGAAACTAACAAAAATCAAGCTGAATTTTGCCTTTGATGTTTTGCAGCTTGTCCTCCCCATTGCAATAATGTGTTTTATGTCTTGTATAAGCATGTTTTCAATACATTCCAATGACATTGTGCATTTTACTTTTTACTGTAGATACAAACAGCTGTTTCAAAAGACACTGACAAATAGATGAAACTTTGTGCATTTTCCAAGTATTCGCTTAACTGGAGTGATTGCACATGATAAAAACAGCATTTGGACCCAAATTTTATTTGCAAATAGCCAGATTATGCAAACAGTTGATTTCCAAGGAAGCAGCATAATGGATCTGGATTGTTACTATCTAATTTTTAAATGTGTTGGTGAAGTTGTGTTAGGGAAGTATGCTGTTTTAAAGTCAATTGCTTCTTCATAGGTAAATCTGAATCTGCTTTCCACTAGCAGTATGATTTTGGACTTACCCCTCTAATGTATTGTATACAATGTGAGTGAAATCCTCGCTCTATAGAAGTCTGTGGACAAAATCCCATTGATTTCAGTGGGGATATAATTTCACCAGATATACAACAAAAGCAAGATCTCAGACTACTCTTGGCTTGAAAATACAGGTAGATGAGATTTTCCAACATTTTTTAACACTTGTTTAAATTAAGAGCTCAGAGTTATTTTCCATTTGTAGCCAAAAAGCTTTTCTTCCTTGCTCTGAGCAACGGCTTGTCCAAAGTAAATGAATAAAGATTCCAGAATAGACAGCAATAGCTTGAGTTGCTTGTCAAGTTAACCATGATGCATTGTCTTTAAGTAAGAACAACTGGAAAGCTTCATATTCAGTGCTAAAAAAATAATCCTACTGAATAGTTACTAAGCAACTGCTCAGATGTCACGGGAGGAAATCCTGTTAATGCTACGCCAAGTCATGTAGTTCTTACCTTTTTATGGAGTCCTTAATGAGGCAAAACTTCTTTTCCCCTCAAACTGCAAAATCCCTAGCTCAGATGTCCTTAAAAAGCTGAGACTGAGCCAATGCTTTCTGAAAGTAAAAATCTATTCAAAGCTTTAGTTCCTTGTCATACTCCTATTTGGAGAGTGACCAAAATGATCAAGGAGAGATTTTTGCAGGGTGGGAAGTTACCACAAAAAGCGAGCCATGAGGCCAAACCGAAAAGGCACTGCCTCTGACTGCTAGGTAACAGACTGCAGGAGCTATACAAACTGGGTGGTCATGCATGAAGTGGTAACTTTTCCCAATGTATAGATAATACATTTCTGAAAGATATGGGAGTGTAAAAATATGTTTCTGCATTTAACAATATTCAGTCTTACACTGAAACTAAATAGGTCAAAAGGATTCAAGAACGGTTGCCTAATAATAAAACTTCTAAAGACATAAGTCAACTCACCTTTTTTCTTAGCTTTTCCTTCTTAAATGTCTGTAAGTCAATCATACTCCAATATTGCTGGTCGTGATGTATAGGAAAAACTCACTGACCAATCCAAAACCTTATCTGCTTTCATATCTTTCCTTAAGATGCACTTCTTGCTGCCCACAAAACCCAGCCTTTTGGTTATGGCTAGATAGGGGGCAAGCTGTGACTTTTTTCTTCTTCCCCTTCTTTCCTTTTCTTACTCCCTTCCCTAACCCCAGTTATTTAAAAGAAAACCCAATCCTACAATACACATAACTACAGAGTTGTACTAATTCTTCACGCAGTGCTTGTATGTTGTATCCACATGCACTATCCTTTGTCTATTTGTGTCTCTAGATTTCAATGCCCCGTGCCCAGCGTGGGGGCCTAATGGAGTCTTTGGGCACTACCATAACATAAATATTTACTAAGAAGAATCTGAAGGAGATAAATATTCTGACTGAAAGATTTTGGAGCTATGAAAGGAAGCCTGGAAAATACGTATGTGATCCTTGAGAGGATATTTAGATGTTCAGTTTACCAAACAGGGAGACGAGTCAAACTTCCAATCTATCCAGCTCTGTACAAATAAAATGTAAGAGTGAGTAGAGCTAGGCAAAATCTGATATTTTTATTTTACTTCATTGAATAAAGTATTATCCCTGTAAAATTTTGCTAAAGAAAAAATATCAGTGGTGTGTCCTCAACTCTTGCTCTTTTAATCTGAGAGGGAAAATGAAACAAGACCCATTTCAGAGGGGTATCATGCCCTCCATGACTGTATAGCTTTACACAAAATAATTTTATTCTACTTGTTGTGGAGCCAGTGTTGCCTAATGGATGGGGTGCTGGACTGGGATGCAGGAGACTTGGATTCTATTTCTGGATCTCCCATGGCTGGGTGACTGTGATGGGGTGCACTTGCCCTACTGGTACTGCGAGGGATAAATCAACTCTCTGAGCTGAGGAGACCATGCCCCTGCAGCCCTGCCAGGCATGCTCCAGCTAGGGACGAGGCATAAAAGGGAGTAGAGCTCCTCAGCTCTTTCAAGGCTGGCTGCTGGAGGGGAAGGACCTTGGATGGAGGCTCCAGCTGAAGGACCATCCCAGCCCTTGCCTGGGGAAGTCAGAGATCCTGAGAGTGCCAGGGAATCATCCATGCTGAGGAGCCCGGAGACCCCGATTCCTGAAGCATAGTCCATGGGGTAATGTGGTAGGAAGTGACCCAAAGAGGGTGAGCGAGTAGTCTCTCCCATCCGAGTGAGGGCAGTGTGTTTTGGTGGGATTCCCTGCTAACCCAGTAGCAGACCACTCCACCACTGTTATGTGGATCAGGGCCTGGTGGAGTTGGGTGGGTCAAGGCCCTCCTGCCCATGCTGCTGCCCTCACCAGGCCCCCCTACCCAGGCTGTGCTGCACTGTGTCTAGATGCTGTTCTATTGACTTTGGCTGCCAGGCTGCACTGTCCTGAATGCAAGGGCCACTGTAATTGACTCTGACTGCCAGGCTATACAGCCCCCCCAAACTTGGAAGTCATAATGGCTCTGGCCACAGAGGGGACTGCTATTCTGACTCCAGCCATTGGGCCCCACTACAGTGTGGGAAAGTGCCGTCACCCTGACTTTGGCCATTGGGCCACACAACTTTGAGAGAAAGAGTGAGAGCATGAGTGAGCGGCCATATTGACTTTTATTATTAGTCTTCACCACCCCCAGTTAGAGGGTGGTCATAAGGCTGTGCCTGTGGGGAAGTATTTACTTTGCCCCCACCCCAAGAGGGGATGGAGTGCATTTGCCCTGCAACAATGACAATGGTCAAATGATTTCATTTCTATGGGCTTCAGTTTTCCCATCTGTAAAATGGGGATATTGATGTTTCTTTCCTTAGTAAAGTGTTTAAGATCTGATTAACAGTGCTATATAAAAGCTAGATATTATTATTTATTATTATTTTATATTAATAAAAAACTTTCAGATTATAATTGAAAATAGTGGAGAATATTTTATCCAGACATAAGGCATAGGTTTTCCAGTCAACATTTATAATCTGTCTAAGAGCTATAGGCCTACATGATGAATATGGTGCTTGATCTTTACCTTTTCATGTATGAGACGTATCAGCTTTGCTCAATAATTCAGGAAGCAAATCAAGCACAAAAGTGTAACTGCACAAATTTCATAGAGGGTGTGAGATTAAAGTCGTTAAAAGTATTTCCTAAAAAAATTAGACAATCTCAGGACCAGGAGTTCTTTCCAAGAATAAGGCAAGTCTTAGAAATGTAGAGGTTAAATCCTGACTTTTTTGAGTGTGTGTGTCTCTGTGTGTGTAATTTGCTCCCACAAAATTTGTACCTAGTAACTAGAAACTCCACAAGTATATTTTGAGTTCCTACATCTTTTATGATTTCCATCTACAGTCAGGTAGAAAGATTCAAGTGAACAGATTTGCTCCTGCAGCTCAGTTTTGGGCACAAAATGTAGGTGCAATGTGCATCCACAGAAGGGAGGCTTTCCTCCCTCCTGAAAATGTACCCATAATAATTAACAAATGATATGTAGCAATTATTTAGCTCTTCATCTTCACATAGGGTGACCAGATGTCCCGGTTTTATAGGGACAGTCTCGATATTTGGGGCTTTTTCTTATATAGGCTCCTATTACCCCCCACCCTCTGTCCTGATTTTTCACACTTGTTGTCTGGTCACCCTATCTTCACAGTATTTTGCAAACCTTAATTATTAGTTTAGTTAAGATTGTGGAATTTTTATAGACAGAACCAGTATACTCCAGCTACTTTGTGCCACTAAAGTGATGCAAATAGGCCTTAAATCTGGTTTAACCGGTCATTTAAACTAAGTTAATGGATGCTTTGTGTGCCAGAACAGCACAATGCAGCCAGAATCTGTTGGTGAATCTGGCCCTTACAGAACTAGTTCTGGAACATTGGAGATATTTAGTTATTTGAAAAGGATCCTTCATTAGGGTCACTTGATTTTACATTTAAATCCCCATGCAAATTTGAAGAATAAGTGTGTTACTTTTGTAAATTGACATGAACTATTTATTCACCAGGGCATGGTACTTTGTTACTCCTACTGGCTAGCAACTACTGCCAGAGCAGAAAGTACTTGTTCAGTATATTGCTTCTGTTCAGTATATTTGTTCAGTATATTGCTTCTGTTCTGCTCTCCACCTGCCCTGGGCACTAAGAGGCTGCATATGTTCTCATTGCTGGATCCAGACAACTGAAGCAAGCCAATATGAACCGGGGGTAGGTGGGGTGGAGTACTTGGAAACTGCATAAAGGGAAAATGGTTTTTAATAGGAAAAGTGTGATTTTCCTCCCTTCTCCCCAAGTAATTTGACCCAAGTGGAAACAAAGGTTTTCAGAGATTATATTACGTGGAAATGTTTGTAGAATGATGTCAGTGTGTTAGCACTATCAGGAGACTGTTGGGGCTTTATTCACACACAAGAAGGCACATTTCAGTTGCCTAGTAAAGTCATAAATGAATGTGTGTGTAGATGAGCTCTGTTACAAAAAGTGTACATCTGTTTTTATGGAAAATGTGTTTTATCTAAAGATTACACAAATTTGTGTCAAGATCTTGGCAGTCCTCAGAACATGGGCTACCAAAAGACCCCTCAAGGTTGCTAAATGACCTGGGGTATGTCTACACTACAATAAAACACCTGCGAATTGCCTGGCTCAGCTGACTTGGACTCATAGTGCCTGAGCTGCAGGGCCATAAAATTGCAGTATAGATGCTCGGGCCGGAGCCCAGGCTCTGAAAATGGCTACCCACAACGTTGGCTTATCTCTACTCCCAACAAAGCACACAAGAGCCAGCTCTGACCGCTTCTGAAAATCCAACCCTGTATATTCAGAGTAATATAGATATAGAATACCCACCCTGTTATATACATTTATGCATGGGAAAATACAAACATCTTAGTCCTTATATATTTAAAAGCTATGACATTTTATTCTGGATAATAAAACGAAGAAAAAAACTTGACTTAATTTACAAGACACTGCTGGGATGTTGTAAATTTACTGAAGGTAGAGAATTTTACCTATCCCAATGAAAAAAATTGACATTAGTACAAAAGTTAGTCATAATGGGAGCAAAATACAGACTGGTTATGTTCGCCCCGACCCCACCAACACAGAGCTTAATTTTCTACAGAGCTATTGACACAAGATTTATGCTGCAGCTGTATGTAACTTTATCCAACTGATAGTTTTTTCATGTATTGCCTCTCAGCTCCTGAGGAAAAGGTAGGATAATAAAAAAGGATCTTAGCAAACTGTGACATTAAAAATCAACATATTAAACTGCCACCCATTCCATTTAATTAGAAACACACAATTTTCCCTAAGTCAAAAGTTATCCTACCTTACTGTTTCAAGCTAATCCATTAGCGATAATTTACTAAGACCCGCCACTTGGCTTAATTGGCATAACACTTGTAAAGTAATATATGTTTGGTTAAAAAGGAGGTTAATGAGGAAAGTTTATTACTTACTGGAAAACCATCTGAATTCATAGCCATATGTAGTCAAATAAAGTATGTGACATCTGAAATAATTTCAAGGAATTGTTTAATGGATTTCCGGCGTTGTTTATATTTATTTGGTCTATTTATTCCATAGACAACACTCACCAGAAATCAAATCCCCCAAAAGTGTTGATTTTCCCTTGAAAATTAATAATAGTAGTATCCATTTTCAGTGTGTGACAGTGGATATTGCAAAAGACACCTTATCTATGGAACAATAAATAGAATAAAGCAAAATATGTGAATGATACTAGGATTAATTTTATTAAATAAAATAAATCATATTATTTTCCTAATCTTGTAAGTTTTATTATTGACTTCAAAAGATACAGAAGTGGAACCTTTATATTGCATGCATTAGATTATACAGTATAATATTTATTATGAGCAAATTTCATTACCAGCTTATATTACAGTTACTGGGACATCTACAATACAAAACATAGTGGAATTTGTGATTTTTTTAAAAAATACAAAAATGTGAATTTAAAAACACACAAAATGGCATTAATTTGAAAAGAGCTACCATGTAACCAAGGAACATAGGACTTTGAATTTTCCCTTTAAAGATTTACAAGGGGAATGTGTCATATTTTTTATTTAAATGTTAAAGCAATTTGCATTTTTCAATATTGATATAAAATTGTTCATGTTTATTAATAAACCTTAAAACATCACTTCTTGGTTTTGTCACTTTTCAAAAGAAGTTATTCAGCTATTAACGGTCTTCCCTTAACTTGGTATTCTAATATCCTAATTCTACAGTCCTTACTTTTGCAAAATTCTCACTGATGCTAGTGGGAGTTTTACTGAGTAAGAACACCAGTATATTAGGCCTTCCATCTCCACTCATATGTACAGCATTCTGTGATTCTTTTCAATCTCCTTGCGTGCATAATATTGTAGTATGAACACCCCAGAAGTGTCTGGACATTATGCAGTACATAAAAGTTACAGCACCAGAACATATGGAGCCTATAGCAGGCAGCATCACCATAAGGGAAACATGATGATCCTTTGATGCAACTCAGTTTTTAGATGTGTTGTTTCTTTAGTCATCTCAGCTATTGGATCTAATAGCTCTGTCCACATGACAGAGCTGCTTCTAGTCTAACTCCTGGGGTTCCCTGTTTTCCTGGTGTCCTGTCAGTAAAAATCTTTCCAGGGAGCATGGGCACTCTGACTCCAGTTCCTCTGATTATGATACATATTTGCTATTTTACAAATATTTTAACACTGAAAAGAGATGATTGATGCCTCAACCCCCACCTCGTGATCCTTTGAGATTGCTAGCACACAGCTGAGTTGGAGTCTTGTCTTTACTACTGACTCAGCTGGTTGCATAGGCTTTGAGATAGTTTGATCTGTTCAACAGAAGACCACAATGGGAGTGACCTATCTCTGTCTTCCTGTCTCTGAGTCCAGCATACTCTCTGGGAGTTGGCATCCAGATGGTGGTTTCTGCTCTGTGATGATCTCTGTAGGCTTACTTTCAATGGTGTGTTGGCTGGCTTGTAAAAGCCTCCTCTTTGTTCGGATCATTTGCCACTCCACCCCTCATAACTTTGCTAATTCTGTGCTGAACTATTTTGACAACCTTGTGATGGGGTATTCCTGTGAGCCAAAAATGCAAAGAAAGGGTCTAAACCAGAAGAAACAGTCACGTAACAGTCTCTTACATTTTTCACAGCTGATTCTACCTTACCCTAACTCTGCAGGTATGTTGGGGAGGTGTACGGTTGTCAAACTCCCATGTGAGTGAAAATTTCCTAAATTCTTCTGAGGCAAGTTGGGGTCTGTTGTCATTGAATACAATGTCAGGAATGCCATAGCTCACAAAGTGGGCCTTTAGTTTGCCACTCACTGACTTGCTCCTTGTCAGGCAGGGCATCAGACCATAAGAATTTTAATACTACTCCACTGTAATCAAGTACTGCTTTTCCTTGAAGGTAAAGAAAGCTGCTCTCACATTTTCCAATAGCCCCATTGTTAGATTGCATCTGAGCTCTTATGGGCATGTTTGAAACCAATTCACCCTTTGGAATCACATAAGAGCAGCCATATTGAGTTAGACCACTGGTCCATCTAGGGTTGTATCCTGTCTCTGACAGTGGCTAGATGCTTCAGAGGCAATGAACAGAACAGGGCCATTTCAAGTGATCCATCTTTTGTCATCCAGTCCCAGCTTCTGGAAAGTCAGAGGCTTAGCGATACCCAGAGCATAGGTTTCCATCCCTGACCACCTTGGCTAATAGCCATTGATAGATGTATACTCCATGAATAGCTCTAATTTTTTTTTAACCCAGTTATACTTTTAGCCCAGAACAATCTCAAACCAAGATCTATTGACATAGTGCAGCCAAGCAGATCTGAGCACCATCATTGCCAAAAGGCATTGGAGAGGTTGTGCACTTTGGATGCAAACTGATTCCATCACCAGAGTAGCAATAAGATAGACATCTGAAGGCAAGTGAAAAAGAGGCCACCCGAAAACAACATGCTGAAGAGCTGTGGGTTAAAATGAAGGAGTAAATAACACTTCCCTATTCACTATGTAAGAGGCCCTGCTATCACACTGAAATTGCACAAAGCATTTCCCTATTAACATTGTTGCAGACACAGAGTTTTGCATTGTCCCTGGTTGTATTCCATTTCTGACAGCCTGAACCTGATATGTTCTTGGACTCAAGAAGAGAGTCAGAACATCATCACCACTGTCTGATATGTCATCCCCCTCTCGTAAAGGTCTGGCAATCTTTTTGGGACCTTCCTCTGCTCTTGCATACATTGCTAAATGGTTCAGATTGCTATGTTCCTTGTAATGCTGTGCTAGTGAGGGTACTTCTTTACCTGCTCATATTCCCCCACAGTAAATGCATCTCATTATGCGTATAGAACCCTGGCCACCTGTTCTCCTTTTCCTCTTACCTCCAGAGTGCCTCCTCCTGTTGGGATGTGGTAGTCCAGGGTTTTTTTCACTCTAGCGCCCCTTTTGTTCATCCTAATTCCATAACAATCTGCTGCTTCTGTGGCCTACCTCTCTGATCAGGTCGCATCTCAGTCCAGGGGAACCCAAAAAGTCCAAACAACAAGCCAAAAGTCTAATGGCCAGTAAGTTGTCCCTCATTCTCTTTCTTGAACTCAGAATTGGCCTCCTTTAACTCTTGATGCCTGTGCTTTCCCTCTTGGTCTGCAGGAGAGATAAAGGAACCCAGGCCTGCCCTCTCTACAGGGTTCCAGCCCAGAGAGCCTTTATAGGAGGTTAAGGACTGTTCCTTCCACCACTTCCCTGAGCTGCTCCTACCTTCACCCTTCTTGCTGGCATCTTCATCAGATCTGTTGGCTTTGCTATCCTAAAGATTAACGTAAACCAGTCACTATCCAGTATTAAACAACTTTAAACAAAGTGTGGGGCTTGGCATACAGAGAACTCAGCCTGCTTAGTACCATGGCAAATCCACTCTTAAAAATCCTTTTAACCTTTTATTAAAGATACAGAAAAGTAGAACCCGTTGGAATGTAAAGCAAGGCTTTTCTTTTAACAGCATCTCTTGTTTCCTTTCCCATTAGTTGGATAGAGTATTTAGAAAGAACCTCCTTTCTCCCACCCCCTTGTCTGACAGCCATTTAGATGGTAATAATATCCTTTTTGGAGAAAAGAGAGAACATTAGTTGAAACAAGCTGGAACTGCTGTTGTTGAAATCCAATCTCATTTCCTAGAAGACAACAAGACAAACACACAGAAAGGGAAAGGGAAAAAACCCAGCAAAGAGAGAAACTTCAGTTTCTATTTCTGGGGTTGATTTCCACTTGCAACATCACTGCTAGAAAAACATAGGCACCTCACAGGGTCTTCTCAGCCATTCTGAGACCTGGCAAACATACCAGTATTGGACATTGTTTTTAGTTGCTTACAGCAGTGCTGCAAAAATATACAGCCTTAACCAGCTAAGATAGACTCTTATTGGACAGAAGGAAAAAGGAGAGGGATAAGAAAGAGAAGAAATAATTTGGGGAATGAAAAGGACACATTGGGAAGGAAATGGGGGAGGAGGGAAAGAAGCAATGTCTCACATTCCACATGCTATTTGGGGACTAGCTGGAGCCAGTGTCTACGGAGGTGTCATCTGGGCCTCCCTCTGGCCCAATCTGGTCAAGGCACCTCTCAATATTAGGTTGAAGAAGATATAAGGCCCCATGGGATGGTGGAGGCAGCATCCATGATGATGAAGCTTGCTCCAATAGCCAGTTTTTCTTCCCCAAAGTCTTTCTATTAGGACCCCACAAGGGAGTGATGGGTGTAATAGCCCATCCTCTCATTATTTTGTCCTTGAACTAGGCCTAGTTTCAGACACAATTCTGGTTTACTGATTTCTAGTTCCACATTGTTCGTGTTTATCCAGCATGATCTTAACACAGTCCTTGAATTATATCAGTAGGCCCTTTTGTTTGGACTAATTTAGCGTGTCTTGCTTTTGCACCTTTTCCCATCAACATCTCAGGGCAGACTGTCAGAAAACCAGTGTTGACCCCCCCCCCAACCCAGAAATGGTGGTGTATTTTATTATTTAGATTTCACCAAGCCAGTAACACCTGTGAACTCCTGGATCACTGTAACAGTCTTACTGTAGAGTCAGACAGTCCCATTAGCCTATCCTGCCACCCAGACAAAGTGTGGTGCTGAATGCAGGTTAAGTTGACGAAGTGAACTTCATTAAGCCCAGAGCATTTCTTTTCCCATGTGGCTGAACTGCTTCCAGCCTAAAACCCCACATTCCTTGTTTTCCTGGTGGCCCATCAAGAACAGCCCCTCCACGGGCCATCTGACTCCAAGTCCACTGATAATGATACAAAGTGTTTCTGGACTTTGAGTTTACCTTGCAAGCCAAGGAAACCATAACCATTTATGAGCCCAGTTTTCAAACCACTTCTGCACGTGTTGGACTTTAAGCATAAGTAATCCCAGTGAAGTGATTGGGACTCTTCACATGCTTGAAGCGAAGCACATGCTTAAGCTAGGGATCTGGGTCTCAGACCCCAATCCTGCAAAGGATCTGTGAGCATGGAAACTTACTCCCATGTGCAGTCCCATTGACTTCAGTCATTACTGTGTGAAACAAAGGAATATTAATCCTGATGTTAATCCTGCTTTAAGGGCAAATCTCAATGCAACTGTAATTATGGAGTCATTAGAGCTACTGCAGTGACTTTAAACTTGAAATTCACTCATTGGATCCTATTGTCCCTCATCAGTGACTGAAATAGCTATCTCCATTTATAAAGTCAACAGGATCTAGAGCCCTACTTCAACACCCAATTCTGCTGTGGGAGATTTCACACTTATTTAATTAGGACTGACAGACAGACACTATGCATATGTGTATGGATGGACGTGAGTGTGTAGATATAACTTTTATATCTATAACTATCTAATTATAGCCACGCGCATGGTATAAATTAACTAAACATGTTAATAGAACACATCAGGAAAACCTCATCCAAAGAAAAAAATCCAGTACACAAAGGATATTAAAAGATCTCATCATCTAAGACTTTATTCTACTCATGGATTAATCTGATCACAGAATATGATACTTATATTGTGTTCTTTTCCTGCTAACATTCTGTACTTTTTGGGGGGAGTGGGGTGGGGGGGGGGAGAAACAGTTTTTAAATGTGAAACAACTAAGCTGATACTTGAAATTGTACAACCCAGGAAAACATGAGTGTGGTCTTTGTCATTAAACTGGTATTTGGGAGCTTGTGATAGATTGTATTTTAAGTTTAGGGTGTAAGAGGTGATTAGGGCCATTAGACTGTCTTATTAGTAGGGCCCTACCAAATCCATGGCAGTGAAAAACGCCTCCCGGATTGTGAAATCTGATCTCCCCTGTGAAATCTGGCCTTTTGTGTATTTTTACCCTATACTATATGGATTTCATGGGGGAAATCAGCGTTTCTCAAACTGTGGGGTCCTTACCCTAAAGAGGATTGTGGAGGAGTTGCAAGCTTATTGTAAGAGAGTCATGGTATTGCCAGCCTTACTTCTGCACTGCCTTCAGAGCTGGGCGCCTGGCCAGCACTTACCGCTTTCCGTCCACCCAACTCTGTAGGCAGTGCAGAAGTAAGGTTGGCAATATGGGTGAAGGACACAAGATAAACTGCATTAAATAGATCAGACACCCTAAAATTGAAGGAAATGCTAGGAGTGTGCTAATGACATCACTAGAAAAGGCAGAGTAACAAAGCATAAGAACAGTGTTCTGCTGTGTCAGCATTAACTCTTTACAATATCTAAACAAATAGGGATAATATTAGAGATTATAATACCTAGCATTTGTACAGCTCCTTTGATTCTCCTGCTTGCTTGTGGTGCCGCCTTACTCAGGTCTCTCTCGGGCCTTTTTATACGGCCTAGGTGTCCATTAAGCTAGTACCTGAGAACTTCAGGTGGCTCCCTGTTTATCATGCAAAAACATAAGCTTGCTGGTAAATCTGACTTCTAGTTTTTGGATAGTGCAGAGATTAGAATGAAGATTTTAAACAAATATTTAAAATCACTATGAATATATTGCCCCAAAGGCAAAATGCCAAGTTGGTTGGCACATACTCTAAAACTGTTTTGGTTAAAATTGAGTATCACAGATCTGGAACACTTACTGCAATTTCAGTAAGTGCAATATAGTGCTAGCTTCAATGGTACTATGTGAGGAAGCGGTCCGGTTTTTGCTGGTCATTTCATCCAAAAATGGGACTCCCTTCTGTTCTCTTTGAAGTCGATGGCAAAATTCCCATTGTCTCCAATGGAGGAAGTAGGATGAAGCCCTTGTGGAAGATTTTAGTGAAGCAGAAGAAAATATTTTTCCACGTAAATGATTTTTCTATTAACGTAGAAACATAAAGAAAACTCTTCAAAGCTATAACTTTAAACATTTTAATGTCCTGCCAAACCTCATCAATCCACTATAAAATCCTGGTCTGAAAATCTCTTAATGTTGAATAAAAAAAATGACATAGACTATCAAAGAGTTGCTGAATATGATTTTTTTCTGCATATTAAGGTCAGTAATATTTTTACAAGGATTTTTTTTAATGAGAAAAGTCTTTTTGAAAGTCAAGACAATTCTGTTCATTGTGAATGATTACAAATTGAGTGGTTAATTTTACAGAGGGCAGGTTAATATTCTGGACACTAAATGTATTGACTCTGATTCTAAATGTCTTACCTTCCTTTCATTTGTCTTCTAAGACCTACTATACTGAGTGGCTGTAGATATTCTAGGAAACTGATAGAGTAAAGAGGTGAGGTCTACATTTTCAGCATCAATCCCAGACTTTTAGAATATTTACTTGAATATATTTGACAAGCTATGTATCCTATACAGAGGGAAGATTTTATTCAAATTGCTTTTAATGAAGGCTTCTGGACTCCATTTGCCATTTGTTAGTCAAGCCGAACTTATTTGCTTCAGTGGCCTCTAATGGAGTGCAGGTTCTGCATTTATTTTAGGTTATATCAAGGAATATTCCTATAGTCTCAAAGGTCCCCTATGGTGCAAACACTTACACGGGTGCTTATCTTTAAGCAGGTGAACAATCTCAATGACTTCAGAGGGACATTCATTGCTGGAAGTGAAAGCATATGTGGAGGGGGTGTTTGAGTATTGGGGCCTCAGATCAAAGACATTGGTGAGGTTTCTAGTGATTTATTCCAACTACCATATCTCAGACTAATAGCAAAACGAATAAACCAGGTTTCCTTTTCAATACACTTAATATGAACTATAGGGTTAATATAGAGGCTCACTGAAATACTGGTGCTTTTACTGTATCACTATGGATCCCCAGTTTCATACTAAAATGCAACTTTCATCTTTATGTTTCTATAAGAGGAATTTTGAACTTATATTATTTGTGACCATTCAAACTGGGGGTTCTTTTTCCACTTGTTGCAGTTGAAACCCTCAAATCCCCCTGCAGTTTCTTACCACAACCCATCCTAATCCCGCAATGGGTTGTGGATCATGATAAGTAATTGTGGGTCATATCTTGGTGCTGAGTGGAGGTGCTGGCGGGACTGTTGCTGTAGAAGGGATGGTTGGTAGGGCCTAGGTTTAGGTCTCTTGGGGTTGCTAGTCCTGGGTATAGGGCTATCAGGTTCTGCCAGGAGCTGGTAGGCCATGGAGTGTTGGCTGCTGGTCCAGTGCTGGTGTTGGGTGTCAGGCTGGTTGAGGGTGCTGGATTTAGGGGCCGATACGAGCTTGAGGACTGGCTGGTGTTGCTGACTGCGGGATGAGGGCTAGTGTCGGTCAAGGTGGAGACTGGTTAAATCCAAAGGAATCCAACAAGGTAATAAATCACCGTATTTGAGGATTATTATTGACTGATAATCTGTCCTCTCCATTCACTGGGTCTTCATTGGTAGTATGTATGTCCCGGAGAGGGAGAAAGGAAACTGGCAACTTCCTTCCCATCTTCCCGGCTGCTCAGTTAATGCAAATGTTTTTGCTGAAGGGTTTTCTCTCTCTCTCCTGTTTATGAAAAGCCCTACTACAGTATCACTGTTTCTAGAGCCCTCTTCCCTCCCCTTGTAAAGGGCATGGGCGGGCGGGAGAGAATAGAAAAACACTGAGAAACATGTTTTGGTAGAAAAGGCTTTTGAGCTTCCCATGTGTGTTCCACATTGCCTATCACAAACTCTTTGATGTTTTTCTGTATGTAGAGTCATTGGGCCAGATACAGTTCCCAATGAAATCCATTGCAAAACTTCCGTGGACTGCAATAGGAGCAGGATCGAGCCGAGTTTACCCCCCGCCCCAGACGAGGCAAGCCGAGAGCAGTTGTCCCTCTGCCCTGCACACGGGCAGCGTCAGCTGGGCCTGAGATTCCTTCCTCATTACAAGCCCCCTCCTCAGTTTCCTTCGCGATCCAGGAGAGGATTGTGAGAGAAAGAAATACTTTCCCATGCGCCTTGCTTCAAACACAGCTGTTTCCTCTTTAATTGAAAGGTGGTGAGGTAGGGGCTGAAATATTATTACCTGGACTCACTGCTTCCCAGACTGCTCGGGGGATTTTACTTTATTGACTCTAGTAGGGACGTAGCTGAGCAGACCTGGTTCAGGAGTTGGTGCTGCCAAGGGGATCCAAGTGTTTTCCCAAGGGTTAAGTAGCTGGAATATTTGCCAAGCGTTCTTGAGGTAAATCTTAACTTGTTTACTAGATAGAAAATACAGCCCGCATCTCTACACTGAAAGGCCTCTTTAAAAACCATCGACTCACTATTGGGAACGCGCCCAGCCGCCTGTAACCACAAATTCACTGGGATTTCCACCCTTGGCTCTGAATGGCCCTGTCTGCTTTGCTTTGTGGCTGTAGTTGGCTTTTCATGTAAGAAACCTACAGGAGGAAAAGTTTCTTTTTATTATGTGTCCAATATGGGATTGGAACAGATGATCTAGTACATTTACACTATGATCTTTTGGGAGATTGTTAAAATAGACATGACTTTTTTCACTCCCCCGCTTGGATTTGTGAGCACCCTGTAGACGGAAGAATCTAGTGAATGAAGACATTGGTGTAAATGGGCTATTTTCTTTTATTTAAAAGGGTGTTGAAAACAAGTACATTGTAGCACATTCTTGTGAATTTTGAAAACTATAATTTTAAATGACATCTAGTGACTAGTGGCAATGGAATGCTTTCCAAAAAAAAAATAAAAAATCCAGAGTCAAAAGTTTTACTCATCACCATGTTCATGTATAATGTACTGCATTACATGTTATTACACAATCCATTTACCTGGATTTACCTTAAAATTCCCGAAGAAAAACACACCTTAAAAAGGTGCATAACCTCAGCTAGGCACTACGCCCGGGGAAAATGTGCGTTTATGAATATACTTCCTTACTAATGGTGGAAGTATTGTTGTAGTCACGTTGTCCCACTTCCTAATATAATGGAGGCATTTAAAATCCACCTAAGGATGCGCCAGTGCGTCTGTACGGCCCGATCCTCCCATTGAAAGCCATGGGGTTTCTGCTTTCAATGGATGCGGGGAAAGGCCTGCACAGTAGCCCGTGTCCAGAAGCTGAAGTATAATTTTCTTTTCTCTCTCCTAAGCACCCCGCCATTAAATAGCAGAAACATCTGGATTGCAACATAGTGATATGATCTGTTTCCAAGAGCTGTGTTGAGTTTTGACGGCGGTCACTGCTCGGCGGTGATCTTCATTTTTAATTCTCTTACCGTATTGGTTTGGAGGACTATTCAGCCCCGAGATTTGCTTTGTTGCTCCCATAACAACCATCCTTGTTGCATCCTTTCCTAATTACAAATAATGTGCCCGGCTGCTTGGATCCAGGCAGCACGATTAAGACTGAGCCCACCAGTTCACAACCGAGGAACAAGGCTAGAAAAACCTATTGCTTTTAAGTGCTTAATTTGTTTATTTTCTAGAACAAAAAAGGACCCTCTCTGATCACAAGAATGCACACACTTTATACCCCACAAATCTCTTAAAAAGTCACACTCAGTGTAAGAAATTAGACTAATTAAATGGTTAATTCCAATTTATTGATTACAAAAGAATTCAAAGGAAAGGAGTCTAATGTAGTAATAATCCAGGAAGGAGCTAAGCATGGTGAAGGTCATGTGCCTCTGATTCCTGTTTAATGGTAAAGAAGACAATAGCGGAAATTCACTTCTCCATAAAAGAGTGAAGTTTCTGGAAGTCCAAAGTTACAATGTGTATCCATGGAAGCCAGAAAATAAACATACACATTGACAGGTGGGCGCACTGATCGCAGTCACATTTGGAATACATATTGGAGCAATTTGGATACTTACTGGACATCTGCAGGTTTGCAGATTAGACATAACATTTATTCCTATGATTGCATGTTATTTATCTCAGAAAATTGTATTACTGCTCTCTAGTGCTCAAATTCCGAGGGGGTTTCTGTTTTACTATTCTAACAGTTATCAAAGTATTTGATACTTTAAATAATAATCCGTGAAATTCACTGTAAAAATAATATGTTTGACATCTCAGATACTGTTTTATTAAAATTCATCTTTGCTGTGTTCCTTTTTAATCCATAATTTTTCATTTTTTTAAAAATTGTTCAGCATCAGATGGGAGGAATTCATCTTTTGTGAAGGTCGTTTGTGTCTGGTGCAAACATGCGTAGAACTCTACACATAAATTAAACTGCTCTGAACTGGAGTTCATATTTAAATATACCATGACACTCAGTAAGGACTTGATAAGCTTTTGACAGCGTACACTTTATATCTGCCCTTCCACGGTCTTTGCTTTAGGCCTGAAGCCAAGTGAGACGTGCATTTGAAAAGTGATCCTCCATAATTAAGACTTGACCTTTGAAGAAATGAAAGATGGAAGATTTCACTTAATGGAGAAATAGAATGGTACCTAGCTCATTGATAGAGATCTCTCTATGGATGGACACGGGTAGTTACAGTAGCACATTGAAAATTAAGTAGTAGGGTCTATGTCACTGAACTGTGCAATGCTGTCTTTGGGAACAGGAATCCTTCTTATATTGCCCATCACCTCAGCCTGTACTCAGTGAGGCAAGTCTCCTTCCGGGCCAAATCCTGCTGGGTTTACTCTGGCGATCAGTCCCAATTGCTGGAGTAAAACAAGCATAATTTCCTGGAGGTTTCAGGGGAAGGTTTGCTTGACTAAAGGCCGCAGGGTCTAGGCTGAGATTCCCCTCTTATTTATGCATTAACAATTATTTTGTTCTACGTCTTTAAGGAGAACCTGAGACTGCAATTAGACCCTGATCCAAAGCCCACTGAAGTCAACGGAAAGACTCCCATTGGCTTTGGATCAGACCCAAGACAAAGGTTTTCCCCAACTCTAGCCCGTCCTTAGTAATGATGAGTTCATGTTACGTATGAATAATTTTTTCCAGCTGTTACTGAGAGGCTGTTACAATCTTCTTGTGTGACCCTGGGACAGTCACTTAGCCGCTTTGTACCTCAGTTCCCTATCTGTAAAATGAGGATAGTAGCATTTTCCTACCTCACAGGAGTATTGTGAGGACATCATCATCTAAGACTGCGAAGCTCTCACATACTAAGGTGATGGGACCCTATAATGACCTACGATAGATAGAAATTATATGGGTCTATTCACGAAAACCTCCAGTCAGCTAATGGAAGGTTTGGAGAGGGACCTGCCCCACAATCTGATTGTGGGGATCCTGTTTTTCTATGTGGTTTGTGTATTGTTTTGTTGTAGTAACCATGACACTTTATAAAGGGGGAATTCTAAAGGAGTGGGCCTTTTCTTCTTTCATCCTCTAGACATAGCTCGGACTTTTTCAGCACTATAACAACAATACAAATGCACTCGCTAGTTTGTAGGAGCAGGTGTTTTGTAGCAGGGCTGCAGCTCAGCTGAGAGTTAGCTCAGCTTGGTTAGTGGGCATTTGGGATACCAGATGATAACCGTCCATCACACTTGCATATTACAGGTAACAGAACCACCACCATTACCATGGTCCATGTATATGTATATCTCTTCGGGGTGTGTGTAAATCTTCACTGTGAAATTAGGCAATTGTCGCATGCCCCTGAAGATGTTAGCATCCTAAAAAATGAGCCGTAACCTGTTCTTCAGGGGCTCGCCAGATCCTGCATTTTCTGTGCACCCAAAAGTTGTCCTCTTTGGGGGAAATGCAAGATCAGGACTTAGGTGTACTCCTGACTGACATAGGTAAAACTGAAACCAAATGTGGACAATCTTAGCAATAGAGCACTATGCGAGGCACTTTTCGATGAGTGTTCAGGTTTCCTTTCCTGTCACAAGTCTTTTGAACAGACAATACATGTATAGCTTACAGATATTTCAAACTCCTTTACAATTGTACAGTATCAATACTGACAAAATGATGCTTTGAAATGACGGTGAAAAGTCCGGAAGTGCACTATTCCCTGAATCATGTTATTGTATTAAAACCTTAAAACAATACCCCAAAATTCTCTCTCTCTCTCACCTACGCACTTGCCCTCTTATAAATATATCCATATAATGCTGATCTATTCATTAACTGTGTATATGTGTGTAGAGGGTGGAGAATGATGAAGGGAGGGAAGGCAGAAATCAATGGAGCTAATACCAGTTACACCAGTTGAGGATGTGCCTCAGGATAGGCTCGAATGGGCCATTGTCTGGGCTTTGTGCATAATGCTAGTGCCAGATGGAAAATAATGCTTTTAAAAACCGTGACTTGTGTGGCACTTGCTTAGAACCATGGGATGGAATTCCAGTGTTTAATTTCAGGTTGGTACCAACAGCCCGAGATTCAAGTCCGTCTATTTAGCTAAAGCTTCTGAGTCTGGAACTACGGTGGACAATTGTCATCTGTATCCTGAACTTCCAATTGTGAGGACTGCAAAACCGCCACCTCCATCCGTCTCACCTCTCCCTAAACCAGCCCTGCACAACTCCGAAAGCAGTGAGGGCCATATTACTGCAAAAAACCCCAGCTGCTGGCCTGCCCTCGCCTCACCCACATCCACTTCCCCCCTCCCCACTGCTTGGCTTACCCCCTCCCCCAACTCACCCCCTCTCATCCCCCCACTGCACAGTGAGCCCCTGCAGGCCGCACCTGGCCCTGAGCAGCATGGTGTGCAGGCCTGCCCTAAGCAAACAGGTGAGAAAAAATCCTTTCTTCTCACAGGTTATATTTTAACCATCTGCCTTCGGTCAAACACTTCGTTAACCACTGGGAAGAGGGCAGGGCAGGAGCCGTATGATTGCACTTGGTGTAACTGAGTGCCTAGGGTTCTTTAGTTCTTTGGTCTAAAACTGTCCTATGAGAGAGTGGGAGATTTTGCTACAGACTGAAATGTCTTGTTTCCATTGACTACATGATCTGAATGAGCGGGGTGAGCCGTGTGCAGGTGGAGCAGAGCATCGACTGTCCTCTGCTGGGCATGAATTCACATTAATGATGAAGGTGATGCAGGTTTATATTGAGAACTTTATGTTCTTCGGCACTAACCTTTCAGTAAAGGTGCCATTACCAGTTAGCGTAATCCAAACCCCTTTGTCAATAAGAAACTCGGTCATATTTATCTCGCCTTCCAGGAGTCTTCTGACTTGTTTTCTAGCCAGATGCAAGGGTCAGTGTTGAAAATGGCTGCTTTTCCCTTTCAAGGGAATAGTGCTCAGTAAACAAGGCTGAAAAGACACGCCAAGCTGTGACCTCTGCAAAACCTCACAGGTACATGGAAAATATAGGGCTCTGTTCTGTTTCATTTACACTAGTGGCAAAGCTGCTCTTGATTTCATTGCAACAGCATCAGGCCACACCCCAGTCCCTTTCCAGTGCTTCACGCTCGAGGATGAAGGAAAACCCGAGACCAAACCTATAAAATACAGGGTGTGTTAGTTTCAGTGCAGCTCCGCAACTCCGTGGATTGTTTGTCGCCTCCAAATCTCCTTTGATCGGTCTCTGTCCGCCTCCCTTCCCCTCTTCCCTGCAGCTGCTGTTGGCACAGAGGTCCGGACTGCACGCGGGGTGTCGCATAGCTGACCCAGATCTGCTTTTTAATGCCAAATGCCTGGCATCTGGTGCAGCTCTGAGAGCGGCCCCGAACTTGTCCCGAAAAGGATGTACAGTCCCCACGGGCAGTGCCAGAAGTAGGCCTGATGTGGGCACTGAAGCAGGAAGAATCGGAGGGATTTCCAGCGGTAGAAGGATTCCTCGTTCAGTCCTGAACAGGGTTCCCTGTGCTAACATCCAAACCTCCGCCGAACGGCTCTTATTCATCCGGAGTGAAAGAGGCGCGGGGCGGGCTGACTCCCGGGAGGGAGGTACCTGGGGGCTGGAAGCAGTGAGCGGTTTCCAAGGCGTGAATTCCTAACAGCGTGTGAAGAGTAATACGCATTTGACATAGTATGGGAGAGTGGAGGTTTTCCAAGACGGGCAGGTTGAACCATCCCTTCCCATCTGCAGACAGACATCTTGCTCCTTCCCCCCCCCCGCCTACGAACTCCAGAGGGAAAAGGTGCAGTCGAAGGCCCTGGTAGGTGCAAGGACGCCAATATTAAGGGGTAATAACGGCCAGGAAAGGGCTAATGTCTACGCTAAGATTTTGTATTAGGAGTGAGACGAGGGGAAACGCAATCTGAGCGGGTTTGTGCGCTTATGAATGACTCCCACAAATGAGCAGGATTTTCCCATCATGCTGACCGGGATCTAGCTAAAGCTGCAGGTGTGATCGTTTTCGGGCTCGGGAATTCTAGTATTAATATCCCGGAAGCATGTACAGCTAGAGGAGACAGGACACGTGTCCGGAGAAAGGGGGTGGGGGAAGCAAAGGACTCCTATTTGTTCAGGGCTCAGTATTAATACGGGTCCTGATTTTTTACACTCATGCGACACACCAAACGGTATTAACTTTAGCGGCGGACAAACCGGGCTTTTAACTTCCTCCTTCACTTGAAGATGTCGGAAGCCTGAACTCCAGCGTGCAGAAAGTTAATTAAAACCACCATCCAAAAGAGAATGATTCAGAGCTATCTGGAGCTCGGAACTAATGACCCCAAACCGCTCCTGGGAATAGCCAAGCAGAAGCAGATATCGAGAGCCAGTTCCTTCCCTACCCGGAGGAATCCGGATAGGATGGTGGAAAATATGGTCATTGTGTTTTACTCCACGTTAGAGGTGGTAAAAAACCCTCTTCTATTTCTTGCCAGCGATCCTGGAACAAAGAATGTGTCCGTTAGTGGAACTGGATCGCTTGTTAGACCGAGTTCTTAAAAGAAAACACCGCCAAAGCCCTATTCCAAATTCGGATTCAACTTGAACTGCTTTTAGTGTCAGACAGAAATTGATGATCCGATAATGACGGTGCTGAGTGAATTGGAGACGAAACCTCATGACAATAAATTCTTTAAGGAGGAAAATCCTTAGCCCACATTGATGTACATTTAGTGCGGGTTGCAGCTGGACCACATAATTATGTGCTTTTTTGGCCGGAAAACGTGTATTTTGGTTTGAGGCTGGTGTTTTGTGCAATTATATCATTTTATATCTGGAAAATATGTCATCAGTTTGTGGAAACAGCATATTAATCTTCATTACAACGCCAGCGATATGTCATTAGAAAGGGCGAAGGAGAGACAGAGGAAGGCAGTTTGTGTGTGTGTTTAGTAATAAACCTTATGCTTATAAATGAAGTTTCCGTGGGCATGATTAATCTGTTTATATAAAGTTATGTCACTGGGATCTTTAAACCACTGATAGCCACTGTATGCTGTAAAATCGGACTCTCCCAGGGTAATTAAGAGCTCTTTGCTTTGTAATTCAAGTGGAAACACCCAACTTGTCCACAAATGTGAAGAAGCCCAGTGACTAGGTCCGGAACAGTTAGTTGTATTTGTTGCTGCATTCCCCCACAATCCTTGCTTCCTGATGTTGAATCCCTCTCCCCAAGCCCATCCTTCACCCCTCTACATCTGTGCCCCTGTGAAGAATCGCTTGTCCTGCCCTTGTCCAGACGTGTTAGATTGCCTTATTCACGACTCGTTGCCTTTCCCCAAGCTTTGAGAGCGTCTCTTTAAGGTTGGATGGGAAAATATTATGTAGGCGTTCTCATGCAGAAATGTGTCCTTCCACTTGTGAAGAAAATCACTCCAAAATCCTAAAATCACTCACATATCATCGCGGATGCAAATGGATAGACACCAGTTCTGATCAGAACAACAAAACTAAAACGCGTGCGGCCCCAAATCGGTCCTTTATCACCTTTCCTCCTTCTCTCTAGCCGCTCTCCGGTTATGTGCTTTAAAAGCTTTGCTTTGTGAAACCACATGTATTTCAAAAGTGAGCCCAGTGCGACGTACAAACACCAGACAAATATTTCAAATATGCTCGAATTTAAGTAGCCATTAACACTGTTTTAATTAAACAGGGATGTGCGTTACAGATATGGTCACCCCCGAGTGATTATTACAATCCATAAATTATAATTACATTGAAACTCTCTCTCCGGAGGGCAATTAATGGCAAATGTCTCCACGGTTTTCATCTCAATCCTTTTTGCCAAACAGTTTGGCTTGCCTAGTTTTCCCAGTAGAAAGAAGACAGTGGATGGCGCCCGAGTTCCCTCAAGTTAACCTGCTGGCTGCCTCTGAGCCTTGCACAGAGTGGCAGAGAGTAGGCAGGACTCCAGCAAACCATGGGCCGGCTGGAGCTGCAGGAGATAAATGGAACTTTATTGGTTTCCCAACAATACAGAGTCCCAGTAAAATGGCTGCGTGTTTCAGAGCTGACGCCTTTGGTACAGCTCTTCCCCTCTGTTTGTTTGTTTTTCTCTGTCCAGCAGTGATGACATCTGAAAAGCAAAGAATGGAGCTCCCAGTCTGCCAACGAAATTGATGGATTTTCCAATTTTTGAGCAATTGCCGTCTGGCAAACACGCGATTGAACGTTACCCGCTGCAATCGGATGTATTTTAGTCTAATGTAGAGCGCGAGAGGCTCATTAATGGAGCTAAAGTATTAGTTAGTTGCTCAGCTTGCCTGCATTATACTGAAACTTTGTTTCCACTTGTGATTACACAAAACCGAAACCTTAGTCTCTCCTTCCTGAAGTAACTAGAAATGGAGTTAGATGTTAAAGCGTTTCTAGTATGCACAAGACCAACTTTAATCAATGCAAGCAGATACAAAAGAAAATCAAATATTGCTTACCTGTTTCGTTCTGCAAAATCAAAATGAACTCTTAAAAAAAATAATTCCTTCGATTTCTTTCTGAATGCCATTAGTTTAAAAATAATTTTAAAAAAGGTCAGTCGCTCTTGGTGTGGGTTTGTTTGCGATCGGTTTGCCTAAATAATTTCACCAAATAATATTTCAGGGAGAAATCTCATTTCTAGCTACGTCTGTTTCGAACAAATTGAAACATACACAAGGGAGCCGCCTGCATGACTTTTGCTCTTAAAGATCTCATGGAAACCCGGACAAGATTTCTGGCTCCATGAGCAACTCAGGGCATTCACAAGATTAAAAAACAAGCAGCCTCCTGTCTCTTTCTTTAGCTGCTACAGCCGTAAACCCCTCTCTGCGCCTAAGAGACGCAGTTTAACCAAAGGAAAAGATTTCCACCCCCAACCCTTACCCAGGTAGAGTTAAAGATAATTGTCCGCGTTAAGAGACACGAAACCGCGTAACATGGAAAACAACCTTCCTTCAAAGCCCACTAATGGTCACAGGATTCATTAGGTTACTTAATCCTAATAACCTTGCTAGCATCAGTCTCAATGACCCAGCCCATTAAAACCCCACCAGTGAAAGCCCGTAAAACAGGCCAGGGGAATGTCCAACATATGAACACATTTATTAGCAGTATGTTTGGGAGATAACGTTGCTCTCTGACTGCCCCGCGGTTTGCGGGAAGACGCAGGCAGGCTGTGGGAAGGAAAGCGCTCCAGTTCCCAGCAAGTCAATCGCGGGACACCCACAAACGCGGCCGAGAAAGGGGACGGCGTCACCGCCCGCCGCTGACACGCCAGTTGGAAACGTCGTGGGAAGCACATTCCGGGGTCCTGTCGCTTGCTTGGCTGGTCCAGTCCAGTCCAGCCGCCCCGATCCACACGGAAAAGCGCCGAGCAGGTTAAAACGCCGTTTCACGCCAAGGGAGCGGGGATCAGGCAAACAATAGCTACATGGGTCATTGTTCTCCCTCTGCCTCTGATTAAACCATAGATTAAGCACCGACAGCCAAAGCAAAATCAAAGGTACCAAGTCATGCCGCGATGGGAAAAGTTCACAACCACCCACGGACACTTTTACCCCAACGTGTTAATGAAACATGTCAGAAGTAGCCTGCTTGGAAGAGTCACTGTGGAGGCAGGGCGAGGGGGGACGCCGCCGTATTATTTAATTCCCCGCATTTTTAGATCAAGAAGATGCATTTCAGTGCCCCTGTCAGGGCTGAGGGCTCTGGGCTGAATGGCACTCGGGCTGCTATAGTATTTGTGGTCATTTTAAAGCAAAGGCACCGTCATTTAGCACCGGCAACCGCGACGAGCCAGAAGATGCTTGTAGGCCACTCTGTGCTCGCCCGCATGCAGCGTAGCTCCCCATTCGTTTAGACGGGGCATCCCGGTGAAACTCTTCCTGACTAGTGACCCCACCGCTGCCGCTGGGGCGAGGGATCACAGGATCAGCCCTTGCACTGGGGTGTTTTTCCCCCGTTAGCTTGAGCCTCCCATAGGGATGTGCTCCTAGATCTGAAGGTAGGCGAGGAACTGGCAAGACACACAATCTTCCTCCACACCTTTGACATACAACCTCTTGTCGGGCTGACCCTCTGAGACCAGCCGCCGTGTTTGTACACTACCGGCACAGTGATGTGTGTTAGACACGTGTCTTGGCTAGTTAATAATAAGGCAAAAGCTGGCTTGCAACGGCCAGTCTCGTTCCCTCCCAACTAGTAAAGGCGGTACGCTGGCTTCCGATGCTGCAGGCCTCAAAAAGTACAACTCCCCTGGACTGCAGCGCAGGATCCGGCCTGAACCCAAGAGAACAAGTATAAAGCCACGAGCAAACTTAACCGAACCGCTGGCACTTCGCCACTCAGATATGAGCAAGTTCAAGTCAGCGCTCTGGGCGCACACTCGAAAATCAGTGAGACCAGAGGGGCCAAACAGCTCCGCCCATAAGCGTTTCCGTTGCTTTTGAATGTTTTATGTCTGACTTCTTATCACAACCCTATAGACACCGAATCGGATAAATATCTGGTGCTGCTCTTGCAAATCCTTACTCCGGGAGTAATGCTTAGACAGATCCAGTTCCATGAATAGGCTTACTCGGGTGCGTAACGGTTTGCCGTCCAACGTATTAACTACACAATTAGATCCGCTTTAGCCTTGGGTGTGAACATTAAACATTCGTCAGTGGAGCGGGGAGAAGGCCGAATCAAGCAGCTAAATCACCATTGCATGGGTGTCTTGGTGGTCCTAATGAGATGAACTGTGTGTTCTCGTACGCTGGTGCCCACTTCCGAATCTGTCAGTGTTTCCATTAAAACCGCTTATTTTTCCAGGGGTTTATAACTCATAAAAATTTGCTCCGGGCTGAAACTTGCACCACCACGTCCTGTACCAGAAGCGCAGTTTATTTATTGGTTTATTTTAACACTTTTTCCAAAAACAAAAATAAAAGTTAAAAACCCTCCCAACACATTCATTCAATCATTTTTAAAATGAGGGAGTTCAAAGAAAACCACATACTAGCCCTTTCAGAATTAAAAAGCGAAATTATGATTTTTTTAAAAAAAGTTCCTATAAATTCAAACACGCTTTCTTCCTGGAAGAAGGCGGCGGCATGGGGAGGAGGGGCAATTCTGCTCGCCATTTGATCCCAATTTGGACTGTGCCATTTTTGACATGGAAACAAACAAAAGAAAAGAAAAGCAGCCCCCGCCCCGCAGATATACTTTTTTAAAAAACCATATATTTTACAATAGTCTTATGAGCATTTTCATGTCTGCATTCTGCTGGAACATAACAGCTGCGCTTGAAAGTTCTGAGGTCTTCTTCTAAATGTCAGTGCGACATCTTCAGAGCAACAATTCATACAAGAATGGGTCAAATCTATTGCACTAGACTACTCCAATCAGTCAAAGGGGCAATTGTTAGCTACTTATTAAGAAACATGTGTAAAAGCAGATGCATACACTGTACGTTAACCATATGAATTCATTATGTTTTTCAGGTAAAACCTTTTGAAAATTAGACAAAGAAACATTCTATGGTGCAATGGATCCCAATAAGACAGGTTAATACTACACTTTTTTTTTTTTAAAAAAAGTCTTAAATGATTTACAAATTATCCTAATTAGAAGCTCAACCCTTCTATATTTCTTGCACTATTTTTATCTTTCTTTTTCATTTTCCCCCATGCCCGTCATAGTATAAAAAACAAAGAAAATTAAGCTATCAGTTTCCCCATAGTTAACTAATTTTAAGGGAATATATCAATTTTTTAAAGGGACTGATCTATCCCTAAGCCCGTTGAAGTCGCAGAGTTCCCATCCTCCTTGAGTGTGGCGTGTAGAACCGGGTCCTTTATATGGTTCAACAAAACCAAGGATGGACTCACAATATTTACTTTGCGTGTGTGTGTCTTAGTCTTATCAATTAGTCTATTGCTTTTAGCTGAATATAAGTTGTGCAGTTTTAAAACGCATAGCTGCAGGGTAGAAAGCATTTACTTCACGAGCTCCTGTTTAGGGGCTTATAGTGTCAGATTTTTCCTCAGGAAAATCTAGATTTGCAAAAATGTATAATCAAATGTAATGAAATAATCACGCTTCCTCTGTTAAACCTTATGCGTGTAAGGAAAAACAACAGAAATGTAAACGTTTTAGACACTTTTCTTGCTCATGAACTTAAACGCATCATATATATATATATATATATATTAAAAAAAATACTGAGCTATTACACTGTGAAAATATTGTTACCCTTCCTGGCCGTCAGTACCTTTTCACAATATTTCCTACTAGGGGGTCTAAGTATTGTATGAAACATAAAATGTATTTATTTCGAAGCCTATATTAAATTAAGAGAATTATTTAATTTTATTGGATAAATACTGTATATAATACAGTAAATAAAATAATAATAAATTAATTAATGTAATTTAAAGCCTCTCATGAACACTTCATTGCCTTAATATGCAAACTAAAATATTTAGTACCTTTAAACATACACTCAAGGTGATTTATCTATAGACAAACAGTTTCTATACACATAACCAGACACGTTGCTTTATATAGGCATTGGCATGGTGTGATATATATTTTTTATCAATGTGACAATGAAATGTCAAAATTAGCCACTAATGTCACCAGCTACCAGCGATTAGTTATTGTGGGTCATTGAAAATGAGTGTATCTAAAACCTTTATGCTACTCTTTTAATTTTTTTTTTTTTTTTTAAGATTTCAGAAAGGCTTTACTGGGACTCTTTTAGTGTCTTTTTACCTGCAAACGCCAGAATCCCTTACCTGGAATGCAATCGTATAGAGTTCAGCGGAAGAGTCAACCAGTAGAACCAATACAAATGTAAAACCTTTTCAAATACCATGGACTAGCTTTCTATACATAAAAATGTAATGCTTTTTAAAGTCCAATATCATTGGACTTTCTATGGCTAGAAGCAAGTATTATTTCCCCTGTTGATATGTTGGTATGCTCTTCTTCCCGACTATAAAACTTCTATTGCTAACCATGCAGAGTTGTGGACCTTAAACTTGTCACTTGGATTTTAGGCCAGTGAAATTTTGGAGAGGGAATTCCATACGGAAGAACGAACGATGTTAGTGACAGGAGCTTCGTTTTTAAATCGCAGCTGTTTGCAGCTGCTCAAAGGTTTGGAATATTAGAAGAAGTCTTAGAAAAGAAAGATTCATGGGCAGAGAACATGCGAGATAGTCAAAGCTGCATGAGGCATTCCAATTTATCACATGACTCTGCAGTCCTTTATAAGGGGTGTGATTAAAGTGTGTGTGGGTATCTATAGGTACACTATAAAGCTGTAATAATTCTGTGTAGAGACAAGCTGGGATTCTCCCTTTATTTGGTGGGAATAATATAATAGCATGCCCCCTAAAAATAGTAATGCGATTCATGGAATAGATTGCCGAATCACATGATAAATTGCATGTCTCATGCATCTTTGACATATCTATACGTTATGTGGATAAATGGATCTCACAATATATGTCATTTCCTATATATTTGTGCTGTGCCTATCCCAATGGGGCGTGGAGTTGTTACCACAACGTAAATATTGAAGTATCTAACTATCCAGGTGATACACCACAGTTATACATGATAAGTGCATTTATCACGCACCTTTTACTATCTCACCTGTGCTTTCTCCTCTAATCTCCAGAATTTATTTTACCATTTCAAACCTGAAGCAGCTTCAAACACCTGCATTAAAATAAATCCTGGCTGAGAATTTTTTTTCTTCTCTACACAGACACACACAATAAAAAATTAACCAATATTAAACCTTAGGCCCAGACTGACATTGTTAAATCCTGCACCTGTGAGAGCTTTGCTGTACATGAAAAATCTCCCTCCTTTAGAGTCTAATATCACATAGCTTTGCAGGGTTACAAATGGGATCTTTATGCCTTTGGAAAAGAGAGAGTCCTATCTTCTCCAGTGGGACACCCAGCTCTTACTTTCAGCCCTAGACGTCCCAGAGATAATGGACTTTAAAATTTTGCCATTATTGCGTACAGAAAAATCACAAAATCTTTGTTTTAGGTGGTTTTTTTGAAAGAGGTTTTTACGGCTCTCTCTGAGCCGTCTAGAGTCTGACTCAAGGTAACTAAAGCACCCGTGTTTTTTACAGATGAAGGGATAAAAATATAGTTCCAATATTTTTTAGAACCCCCTAAAACAACGTATATACACATGATAAAGAATACATGATGATGTTATATGGTTTAGCACTTTATCTTCAGTAGCTTGGAATGACCTGGCTTGTTCACAGGGGAAAGCAATGAATAAGTTATCCATGTCCTCCAAAATGCTTGTTGATAAAATACTTATACCACATTTCACCAGCATGTATTCTGCATACGCTGCATACCATACAGAAAGACTATTTCAGGAATGTTTTAGGGACCTCTACATTTTTATATTGGGATTGTTTTATGCTTCTCCCTGTAAAATCAGGTATTTTAATTACCTTGAGTCCAAAGGTCCAGGACTGAGTGGGAGCCATTAAAAAAAAAAGCCTCTTTAAAAAAGACACATCGAAAGCTATTTTACAAAACTCTTGGAATTTTAAAGTGTGTGTGTGTGTTGTGATATCTATATCTAAATCAACATTAGATATAATGGACTTTAAAACTCTTATCTCTCTGTGTGTACACAATATCTATATAGACGCTATATATATAGTGCACACACATACATAGAGTGTATATACAATACATTATATGTAATATAGAGAGTTTATAGTTACACACATTAGTATATATATATATACCCTCTCTGTGTATGTACAGTATGCAGTGTGGTGTGCGTGCACATACACACCTAATAAAAGAAGTTGTAAGACTTTTTTTTTAATTTTCCCAATAGTAATACTAAGAGTGTCAAATTCAGAAGTTAGATATATTACAGAAAATGGCAGAACATGAGTATGGAGAGAACTGGAGAGAGAACTATGGTTTTTTTCTTTAAAGACTGATGAATTTCTGAAGCTGTCCAGCTCTCTTGAAGAATATACTGTTAGAGTTTCATTCTTACATCAATGAAAGAAAACCGAGGTTATCTTGCAAACTACGTCTCCTAAATAAAGATAAAATGTTCACTAGCTCATATGTTTTGCCAGTTAGTCTCAATGACTTTGTATTTTTTCTCATGGAACGATAGAAAATGGTTTTAAATCATTAGAGGTCACTTAGAGCCAGTCCTGATCGTTTAGTAAAAATAACTGGGCTATTATAGAGCTAAACGGAGCCGGGGTGTCCATCCTAACATACTTAAACATCGTGATTCAGTTTAAAAAATGCATCCACGTTCTTCATATTTCACAGTTACATACAGTCTTTTCTCCATTGGGTATACTTTCATTAGGCCATAAATGCATGAACAGATGAATGTGCGTGTTTATTTGTGTGTGTGTGGGGGGGGGGGGGGAGAAGAGGTCTGTGTATATCTACGTAAGAGACTTGCATACCTTTAAATGAGAGTTCAGAAGAAAAATGTTGCTCACTAAACTATGCTACTTATCTGTAGAAATGAGAAACAGGGTTTATATTTCAACATCATTGTTAGAGCAAGATATTATTTAGGGAGAAATGGTTACAAATAACTTAAAAGGGGCGGTAACTGTTGCATGTGGTTTGCTCCTAAAAAAAAAAAAGTTCGTTCATTTTGTTCTTGAATTGTATGCCAATGTCCACATAGTTGTAATTTACAAAACCTTTATGTGGCCGTCTATGTGGAACGGGAACGTTGTACATTAGTTTCCAAATGCATCTTGTGCTTTTACATAAAAACCATGGCAATAAAAAGTCGTGCACATGCGGTGGTGAAAACAGAACAGAATTTCCTAAGGAGCTGTTAACTGTGTTACTCTGGCTATTTTGCAAAACAGTCCATATCCGCTTAATTAGATTAGATCGGAATAACATGAACTTCCTTTCCCTGCTAAACGCTAACGTAACTAGTAGATTGTAGACTCCAAAGCAGAAACGGATAAAAATGTTTAAGTACAATCGACCCAGGACCAAATTCTGCCTGCTTTACTTTTCAATTTAGTCCTGTCTAAACCAGTTCTTTCAACAAAGCGAGCGAAATTTGGTCTTGTTATATATAGATTAAAAATATATATTCGGTTAAAGCCTTAGAGAATTATACTATATGTGCATATATATATATAATATACACAGTATAAACATACTTTGTGTTTTCATACACTTTTTTCTTCTGTCCTTGTCTGCTTTACCTATTTTCCAATTTAAATATATTCATTTCTTAAGAAAGGTGTACTGCAAAAGTGCATGACTGATTCATTTTCTGTGTACTCTTAAAAATCTTTTGCTTGGTAAGGTACTACTTGAACATGATTTGTTGTTGTAAACGTGTTTTTATCACACTGTAAATTACTGTCACATTGACAGACCAGCCGGAAATGTAAATCATTTCATATACCTAAAGTTATGAAAAAGTTTGTTACGTTTCTGGATCCTAGGAAGGTCGCCGTGCTGCTGGATGGATGGCTTGGGAAAAAAAATGTTTACTATTTTTTCAAGCCACAAAACGTCGACAAACAGAACTGCTGGCTCCATAGTGCCTGCGACTTTGATGAGAGTGAATGGACAATGTGCAGAGTCCTTGCCTATGACACCCAGACCAAAGCCACTTGGGAGGTCCTCAGTCCTAACGCAACCGCGGCTAACTGCTCCCAACAGGAGGCTCTGTGGATCAGGCAGGGTCACAATTATACTTCTGCTAAAGGCAAGAACTTGAAAAAAAAAGGGGGGAAGCGGTTTGGCGGGGGTTGACATCAAGCCTTTCAATTCATCAGGGGAAAGAAAGACTGAGACTGAATGTGGTGGGAACCTTTTACAAGGGGTAGGTGTATGAGTAAAAATATACTCCTTCCACCCAAGCACTTTTCAGTGGAAAAGCCCAGAGTATGGAGAACTGGGCTAAGGTGTTGGGGTTTTTTTGAGAAAGGTTTTTTCACTACCCCCTATGTTAGCTATTGAGGCTCATGAAATTCAAAAATAGCAGAATGTGGAGAAAGACTCCATAGCCCTTCGAGCAACCAGGCTTAAGTGTCGCCGATTTTGCAGACACAAAACCACGCTTGTACCAAATAGATTAAATACAAGACTGCGCCTTTGTGTCTGTGTATATTTTTTCATGCGAAAAAAAACCCGAAATAACAACCACCACCACAACCCCTTAAATATGAAATATTTTTGTGAGAGGTTGGAGACGAGCGCTTTCAAAACATCAAGCGCTTGATCCTCCTGGGAAGGGATTATGATTGCTTGGTTTTACTTATTTATATTTAAAAAACGACAGAGCTCAAATGTATTGAAATATTGCAGCTAGCAAAGCAACATTGAATAATATGTCTTGCCCACGCTCGCTCCTGTTTATTTCAAGGCTCTAGAAATCAAGTAAGAGCAACAAAGAGTTTGTTTTATTGACGTTTCACCTCTTCAATAACAAACCGGTCCAATACCCCGCACGGTTCAAAACTGGAGTCACCGAGCCCCGCTTTGCTGCGAAACAAAACGGTGTGAACTTCCCAGCGAAACCTTGCTAAGCCACACTACCTGCGACCAGCCTCTTCCTCATTCACTGCCTGCCAAAGAGCTGAGCCGGGGATATTTTTAACTCCAGGGTTTAGTTCACGTGTTGCTAGCTCAGGGGGGGGGCTGTTTTGGGGGTATTTTTGGTTAAATCTCTCTATCAAAATCTAGCGATCTGAATGAACAGCAAACTACCAACTGCGCCAAGCGAAAGACGAGTGTTGTGAAGGGAAACATGCGCTTCCTAACAGGTCATTCAAAGAGCATCCTCAAAAGCAAAGCAAACAAAACCAAACTGTGTAATTCAACGTACGGCGAGGTAAAGCACTGACAAATGTATTCGCTTTAAGAACTAACTAATGCAATGCCGAGAGCGGCGTTATTGTCTCCTGCGGGACGGGGCTGTGCTGCTGAGCGCTACATAAAATGAAATGAAACGTGGAATTCTGCATCTGAGCTGCAAACGTTGTGGAAATCACCCCCGGTCTGGTACTCACACACGCTGAGGAACACGGAGCTCACGTCACAAAGGACTAATCCGGATTAGTCTGAGTGTGAGTGGCCGGATTCCGTCGGCATGAAGGGAGCAGGGCGCAGTCTGCTGGGAGAGGTGTAAAGTTCTGGGAGTTCTCCTGAGCCTGCTTTGTGGGAGTCAGGGGCAGGAACTGCTGTCAAAGGTCGGTGGGTGGCTGGGCCGGCTCACACGCGGGCTGGGGCATTGGGAGGTGGGTGTAGGGCTGGGCTCGCGATTCCGTCCCTTCTCCACCGCGTAGCGGATTCCCGTGGGGCAGCGTTGGGATCACACTGGATTTCTTTTGGTCCTAGGCAGGACCACCTCCCACCTTCCCTCTGCTGCTTCCCCAGGAACCTCCGCTCAACCGCAGAACCCGGGGACTCCCTCGCCTTCTCCGCAGATCCCCAAGGCCCAACCACCTCGGCCTCTCCGATCGCTGCAGGAACTCGAGGCGGCTTTAGGCCGGGACGGCTGGCGACTAAGGGGGGTCCATCTCCGGGACGTCTGGAGCATCCCCGGGAAATCCCAGGCGCGAGAAAGGGCAGTAGCGGGAAGACCCGCACGTCCCGCGGACAGCGGGAGCTCTGCCCGGAGAGTCTCTGCACCTACCTGCGGATCCTCGGTCCTTCTTGCCAACCTCTGTTCCCAGCAGCAGAGCAGCGGGGCTTGTTGTGGTCACAAGCGGCTGGGCCCCCCCCCTGGGGCCGGGACCAGAGGGAGGCTCCCCTAGCAGAGAGCCGGAGAGAAGAAGCGAAAGGAAAACTTTTGTTCAACTTTTCCCGATTGAGCCGAAGTGACCTGCAGTATCCGGAGAAGGTTTTTGAAGACGTTTAGGAGGGAGGGAGAGAGTTTTCTGCTGAGAAACTCAATCTGCCATACAGTAGCGGCTGCATCTGGGATCTGTCACAGCTGACAGCACCACAGGGCACAGACAGGATCCTCTGCACAACACCGCAACTCCCCAAAATACCCTCCTCAATCAAAGGGTGTCTGGTGGCTCGGCACCATCACGCTCCTTCGCCAAGGGGTGGGGGTGGGGGTGGGGGGAAATAAACCTGGGCTAATTCTCAAGAACACCCCCTCCCGTGGCACTGTCACAATGAAATAAAGAAATAAGAACAGGAGTAATGAGGGCTGACGGGTGATGTCACAGCTCGATGATGCAAAGGCCATAAATGTAAGAATTGACTTTGTGAGATTCCTCCGAATGTCTTTAGAGAATCCGTGCCGAGACAGTTATGGCTTTAGGCAGCGACTGCGCGCCTCTATGAAAACCAGATTGTAGAAATGTCTGAAGGACAGTCAAGGCCGGGCCTTTTGCTGGCCGAACATCCACCCTGCACAGCAACACGAGCGCCACTACCCCCGCCCTGATTTCCTTTTCACACTGCACTGACTGAACCCACTAAGGGTTTAATTCGGATTAACGGCCACTCGGGTTGCTCTCTGGCCCCACTATTGAATCCTTGCTCAGGTAGTGCGTTCCCCGCAAGGAGACCAGGCCATTTGGAGTACGTTTGTTTCAACAGACTAAGCAAACCTGATGCTGGTTTGCCCTCGAATGATGGTTTATTTTTAAAGCTCTTTCTCCGCCTGTATTTTATTAGAGTTGTTTCTTTGTCTCTTAGACCCATTTTTAAACGTCTGTCACTTTGCGTGGATATTGTTTTGTGTTCATCATAGGCAGCTCTGTAAGCCAATAGCAACATATGGCATATAAAGAGAGACCCCCCCATAGGAGACTCAACGACTCTATAATCTCCACATGTTTATTCAATATAGGTGGAGGGAAAGGGAGTCTTCTGCTATACATTACAATATAGCTGTCCATTTTTCAAACACTTTGGGCTGCAACACACCCAGAGAGAATTCTCCTTTACATCCCATTCGTGATTAGCAAATAAACAGGTTCGAAATACAGACTTAGTGAGCTCCGTTGTTTCACTGATATACTATTGCTGATCTCAGAAACATACTCCTGATTGTATTATTTAAAGATAACAAACCTAAACCCCAGTTCTCCATTGACTGCAAGCGCTTCTGTGAATTTATTCTTTCTTTCTTTCTTTCTTTCTTTCTGACAAGCATATACGGACAAATCCTTTTCGCCTCCCCCCGTGTCTGGCGTCCTTATTCATTCATGGAGCCCCCATTAACTTCAGGGAGACCACGTGCAGCTGTAGGGCTTGCAAGATTCAGCCCACGGTCTGGATGCCCACAAACCTGTATCTGATGGTGTTTCTGACCCAAAGAATGCAGTTTCCCAAAGAAAAGGGCCCAGGAAGGCGTCAGTGAGACAATTTTTGCCTTGCGCCCAATCAGTAACAGTTACAGAGCTCTCTCTCCCCGCTCTGGCATTGGATTTACTCAGAGTTTTGGCCAGGTTTCTTTTCTACTTGTTTTGTACAAGGCCCAACGCTACATGTTTTCCTTCTGGAGGTGGTAGGGAGCCAAACGCACAGCACACCATTCTCACTGATGTAACAAGGAAACGGTCCTTTTTCTTGTGCGATTATAGATAGACACGGGAGAGCGTAACGGTGTCTTTTGCTGGAACAAAGCTAAAAATGAGCTCCCATAACCTTTTAGGGGCACACGGGGCTCTTTCTCTTGGTGACTCTTTTACCCCGAGACTTTAATCCTCCAGACAAGTACGTCACCATTATCTCTCGCCTTTAGAGACAAGATCAACAGTTTCTTAATCCCCCTCTCTGTATGTGACAACAGTGCCGCTTGAAATGTACAGTATTCCAAGCGTCTGCATTCTTACAATGCCTGTTAAACTACTGGGAATGGGCGTCAAATGCCAAAGGTGTATGGCATTGATTTTTTTTCTTTATTCTCCAGGAAAATGTCACCTAAAATGTGTAAAATGATAATGATGGAACAGAATAATCTAAACACATCCCCCTAACATGCGGAGCCAGGCACAAAAGTGCAAAAGCCGTTAATTATTATTAGACTCTCACTGCCCTGAACTAGATGTGATTCATTAGAATTTAATAACAGGTGCAAAGTCATCTCCTTGCCAGCAGCGCTGGCGTTCATTGAGCTCGGAAACTCATTTTGGTTCACTAAAGGCTCCAGCTCGCCCGGCTGGCTGTAAATCGGTTACATGTCGGAGAGCGGTTTTGTGGGGGGGGGGGGGGGGAGCCCGTTTGCTGGAACGTAAAAGAAAGTTGCACTTCGCTTCCCTAATTTGTTCCTGCCAGTACACCCGGTGGGAAGCTGCCTAGCTCGTATTTACTTTAGAAGGCAGCGCTCTGATCGAAGGCAAGCGGAGAAAGACTCCACCGCTAACACGAGTGCGGGGCATTCGTGTGTCTCCCTCTGGGGCTGATGGTGGCAAGAAGAAAACAGACAAGCCTGACTGGAAACCCCTGGAAGCAAAATCCTCTGAGCGAAAAGTCAAGATTTTTAATCCCGTCCCCTTGCATCCGCATTCCAGCTGGCGGACTGGACTTTAGATAGAGTTTGGAAAGCACAGCGCTGATTGCACCCAACTCGAGAGCAGGATGGCTCCGAGCCGTCTGATCTGACGTCAACATGTCTCTAGGCTCTTGCTGCAAGATAGAGGGAGCAGAAATGGGGGAGGGCGCGCTGTAATCACTCCCAGATGTCTCTAATAGCAGATATAAAGACGTATCTAGTGCCTAAGAATAAATTTGTAATCAGTGCTCTACAATCTGATCATCAAAGCAACAGAATTTCTGGAGGAAAATGCGGGGAAACATCATCCTGCGTTGGGGGGAAGTAAGGGGAAGGGGCACCAAGACTTCCCAGAAAGCAACAGGCCTTTCGAATCCAAATGCTGCAGAGAATTTATGTGAATATATAATTCAGATAACAACCACGCTTTAATCTCTATTCTACTGAAACAGCTGAGCAGTAATTGGCCAATTAGAAATGGAAAAGATTGGAGCTGGTTTTGAAGGGGGACATATTTCATAGCCTGCAAAAAATGGTAAGACCCAGCTATTACAGAGTGGATTATAGTTGCAGAAATGTGGGATTCGCTTCCTTTCTGTCACTTAATGAAGAGGGGTTTTTTGAGCAGGGTAGAAGGATTTAAAATATGTTTTCAGGATCAAAAGATAACAGTTTATATCATTAAAATGATGCAGCCTATTGAGGGACTCGTGCTTCATGTTTGTTCTCTGAAATAGCAATCCTGGTGCTTTGCAGATTTACATCTGTAAAGTTTCAGCTGCCCTTCTATGGGTATCCACAACCTTTATGGGAAGGCCCCATTACACCTATCTTTGACGCCATCTTTGAAAATGATAAATTAGCCATCATTATCTACTCGGGCGTGGGGCACTGTAAACTGATTGGTGAGAAATCGGTTATTCAACTTTTCTCCCCTTCCTCCTTCTTCCCCCAAGAAAACCTAGAGTATATAGAAATCTAACAGCGCGGAGTGCTCATAAAACTACCAAAAATGACAGCCAGGGCTCCAAGAGGAACGATATCAACTACTTTCATCATCACGGGGTGCATAAAACCCGAAGACTCCCACTACCATTTCTGCTATTTAAAAATCAACGAGCTTCCTTTTTGATAGCCACACTCAACTATTACATCAGAATAACCTCAGTGATGTGATGCTTACATCCTTTCCAAAGTGAGTCGAACAGTAGGCTCTGCACCACCCCCCATATGCAAATGCTTTGAAAAAACATGACAAATATTACCTAAGGGTGACGTTCAAGAACAATTATATCACTTACTAGACCCAATCAATAAATCCAAGCTAACGCTACTAATTTGAATACTGTTAAAACAGAAAATCGTTTCCACTCCTACATTTGAACCAGCCATAAATTCCCTTGTTTCAATTTCACTGTAATACTTAAGCTTTTAGGATACTTATTCTTAATGAAAAATATAAAATGTGCCATGCCCCCATCCGTTTGTTATTATCTGAATCGGAAGAAAAGTGTAAAGACAAATTCTGCTCCCACTTACAGCCCCATAAGGGCGCCATTGACCCTACCGCAGTCAACGAAAGTTTTGCTATTGACTTCAGCGAAGTCAGGATCCGGATTCCTAAATCTGGAGTTACTCCATCTAATTTACACTCTGGTTTTACACCAATGTAATTGAGAGCATAATCTGTCCCATAAAATATTACCGCAAAACTACTCAGAGTTTCTAGCTTAAAAGCGACCTTTTACATTTAATTTTAAGAATCATTAGTGGTATATTTCTATGTTAGTTTACATTAAAATTGTCTTAAAAACCCTTAATCACCCAGTAGTGCTAATGAATTCAGTAGGTAGGACTACTGGAGAGGGAAGAATTACTCACATGAGTAAGAGTTTGTAGAATCTGGAGGCGAGCAAAGGGAGACAACTTTACAGTAAGTTTTTTTGTTGCTCCTCAAAAGAAAAAAAAACCCGAAGATTGTCATCTGCCTCAAAAACAGATAACACTGAATTAATTTCCCAAAACCACCAACGTAGACGTATTATCTAAAAATGACCGGTGAGGTACTTACACTATTGCATAAATACTGAAAGTGTTCACAAAACGTTTAGTTTGTCGAATTGTAATTCTACTGCTTGGCTTTACACCTCTGTTCCTCAGTCTTAACTTTTCCTCTCAGATTACCTGGAGACTATGGAAAGGCCCAGCAATTATTAACTAGCAAGAGAACACTGGTATTTTCCCAGTACAATCTGTTCATAAGTGCCTTTATATCAGCGCACAGTCTGTGTCGCTGAGTAGTTATCAAGGAGGGAGGACGTGGAATATATGAGGAGGCAAATATGTTTAGTAATGACCTTAAGAACCTAGATAGTTTCTTTTAAAACTCTTTCCCGGAGAGCTGGACGTGCGGCTGTGGAAAAGCTGCTGGTTCGCCATTCAAATGTTATCAGCCGCACAGCTCCTTTCGGAGATGTGGGGCCACGGCCCACTGACATCCCAATCTCCCATCAATTTACCTTCCACCGCCCTGCTTCCCCATTTAGCTTTTAACGTCAAAACCTACATTTTTGTCGGCTCCGGCCTGTCTAGGGCTCTTGTGATTTAGCTCCAGGAATGATTGCTCCTGAGAAAATGGCAACATCCTCATTACCGAGCAATTAAAATAGATCCCTTTTAGCGGGTCCAAGGGTGCAGCCAGTTTGAGAAATGAAATGCAAAGGAGAGTTCATTTTCCGTGTATGGGAAACGCCAAAAGGGCTACTGTCTTCACAATGGCATCCTGAATCTGCCAGAGGGGCACTGGATCTTTGGGCAATGATGCGGCCAGATACAGCTTGCAGCCCTGCACGGCGCTGGAAGCAAAAGGAAGCTGTTTTCCTGACCAAGGAAAAAAATCACATTTAAAAAGCGGTTTTAAAAGTTTTTTCGCTAATGCCTAATGCAGCAAGATTGCCGTAGCCCTGTATTTCTAAATGATCGGCTTGTGTTCAAAGATCACACAGTAAATGCGTGTATTAAACACACAGCGAATGATATGATGATTCAGTTGATCGATAAAAACAACCGGGTATTTGTAGACAAAGAGCTCCCGGTGAATCTCTCTCTTTCTACTCTGGAGTTATAATTAGTAGCATCTTGATATGTCTCCCGTTTTAATAGCTGTACCACTGGAGCTTTTAACCTACCTTGGTAACATTAGCAACGTCAAACACAAATGGAGTAGGGGGAGATCTTCCACTATCAGCTGGGAAGCTAGCAGGAAAAGAAAAAGAAAACAAAAGGGGGACTCTTCTCTCGAAGTGTTATAAACAAAGGCAAGTGTCTGTAAACATAACCTTACGCCCAAACACAAACCCAGGCTGCCTGACCCGAAGGGAGAAAGGGCACATCACTTTTGCTTAGTTGTTCTAACCCTTCAACCTTCCTATTGTCAGAGAGACTGGCAAACGGTGTAAGGGCTCTCTTATCTTTTTATGGGCAATTGCAAATCTACCTACTCTTATTGTCAGAACTGACCACAAGCCACTTACTTAGGCACTACCATAAAGGAAGGAGAGTAGGTATAGACCCCCTGAACCTTATAAGAGAGCCAGATTGATTTAGGTTACATTCTTACAAAAATCCCGAGGCCACAAAATATTAAACTGTTTGCAGTACAGATAGAAACCATTTTCCATAATCCCCGAAAGCTTCCTTCGGTAAACCGCTTGTTTAATAGTGTAGCAGTTTACAAGGCTGGATTTGTAGGTGTAAATACAGTAGGAAGTGCCCAATCCTCAGAACGCCGCAGTACACTCACCATTTGCTTTGGTTGGAGCGGCAAGGTGAAGAGTCAATTTCGAGGAGTGGTGATGGACAAAGATGGTAGCTTTTTACTGCTCAGAGACAAAGGAGGGAAGATGGGCTTGAGGGAAGCAATTTTACGTATTAAAAGTAAAGGGGCCAAATCGCAGGCAGTTGCTAGCTTGGAGACAGGAGAGGATTAAAAAATGCACTCACTGTGGCAGATTGGAAACGTGCGGCCCAGGAGAATTTTGGGAACCACTAAGTTAATATTAAGTTCACTGCATCTCATTGTAAATCTTGCTTTGACGTTACATAATCACTTATAACAAAGCTCTAAGCTTCCTTTGCGGACCCTCAGCCCTAGCCCATTGAGGTGGCTGGAATCAAAGTTAGACTTCTCTATTTAACCCCCTACATTACAACATCTTTCTCGTTCCGGGCTTTGCGTGCAGTCACACGTAACTAGCCTTCGTTGCAGGAAATAAGCGCCAAGAAAGATTTAATCAATTCACAACACTTCTCTCTCCCTCTCGCACACTTTTAAATTACAATTGTAATATCCAAACTCCTAAAATGATATTTCAAGTGACTCCTGTTTCAAAAGCTCTTATTCATGCAGGAATTTTGCCTTTCTTAGGAAAACATGCTTCTGATCTGACCAAGGTTTGTACCTATGTCCATTTCCCGTTAGCATTAAATCTCGTGCGTGGAACACACTACCACAAGGAATTTCCATTTAGAGTAACTATTTTTCCCCTTTAACATGCGCACTTCTGGTGAGATCCTTCACCCCCCGCCCAGATTTTCACTCGATGACTTGCTTAAAAATAAACTTAGAGGCAATCTTTATAATTTAGTTTACTTCCGAATATCTTAAATATTATGAAAACCATAACAACGTTATTTAAAAACATTTGAGGTATAAAACATAAAAAGATTTTTTTTTGTAAAAAACACACACAGTGGTTTATTGAATACTTACAACGTTTACACCTTCAATATTAATTAAACTCCACTTTTTCCCCCCCTTAAGGGCGGAAGTGCACATAACAAATAGCTGCTGAAAACTTTCAAATACTGAAGGACCACAACAAAATTACCATAGTAAATACCAAGCCAACCGAAACATTGGTGCAACTGTTTCTGTTGAAATATAATTTTATAATCCCATGAATATTTATATCCAAAAGGCCAAGTATTAAAGATACACTTCACATACACACTAATGCCAGGGAGTCTTTCCCCCCCTTTCTGTTCTATTTTTCCCCGTGTGTTCTATACAAACAGAGAAATAACATTCACAAAACTATTGAGACGACATTACCCCTTACCAAGCTGGAGTTTCCTCTTCATATTAAAATATGGAATGCTTTTCTTCGAATATCCACATTTTGGGGGGTGGGGGAGAAATTGCACATAAATAAACTGGATGATTCCAAATACAAAAAGTCCTCAGATCAAATCTCTCTAATGAGTCTAGGAGATTTCCTTGAGTCCTTCAGTCTTGCAGCGCTCACTGCTTGAGCTCCAAAGCCCAGACATGTTGCGGCCAGCCAGTCCTCCCTTTGGTTTTCTTATCGTTGCTGCTAACTGTGCTTTTCAATATTTCATTCTGGGAAGACAGCGTGAAAAAAAAAAAAAAAAAAAAAGAGAGAGACAGAGAGAGAGAGAGAAACAAAGTAGAAGTTTAGAAATTATATTCCTTTACCTCTTAGGTAACCTCCGCCACCCACTCCTTGTCTTCTTCCCCTTCAGAAGAGGGAAATCTAACGCTGGCGATAGAAATCTACAAAGATCTATGCAGGCTCCCGCAGAGGCCTCCAAGCTACGGGACAAACTTTCGGCTAGAAAGCTTGACAAACAAACGCCTGTTTACGGGCTTTTCGTAGAAAGCTGCGGATACTTTAAAAAAAACCCACAACACCACGCCAGTTTATGTGTTCCGTTCTTTCCAAAATAGCGACTAAGCTGTTATTTTACACTGATCGCGATCGTGGCCAACCCTCAGCGCAAGAGCGGCTCATTTCCAAACGTAAACAAAGCTTCTTCGGGTTAAAAAGCCACCATCGCACCAGTCAGAATAATCACAGCCTGCTTTTCATTGTGGGCTTCTTCAGAGTTCATGGCCCTCCCCGGTCAGATCTCAGAAGTGTATATTTTATTTTAAATATACATTACATTTATGTATCATATGGTCTACACATATACTTGAAGTGTTAGTGGAACATTAATTTACAAGACGACCCGAATTACAAGTAGGTCAATGATAAACATTATATGTAATGTCAGCATTGTGACTACATTATGAGAAGTGAACATCCATTCAGACAAAGCCCGATCCTGTGTTCCCTGAGGTCAAATCCCTACTGAAATCAGTGGGAATTTTGCCTGAGTAAACCATTAGGCCTACATCGAAAGTTAACATCCCCATAAAAGGTTGCTTCGCCTTAAATGAAAAAGGCAGAAACAGATACAACAAAAACAGAAGCATAAAGTCACAATCAAGAGTAAGCTACAGCGAAACGGTGGGGCTGTGCGTTATTTGTCAAGGATTTAAAACTGTGCTGGAGTTCAATTCAAGTGGTTCATGCCTTCCCTATGAGCAGGGTTTCCTTTATTTGAAGAGATTGCAGGGTGCTTCAGCGCTATGAAAGGTTGCTTGTCTACAGGACAGAACTATTATTAGACATTGTAATTCAAAGAATACCGTGGGGGAATGGAGTAGAGTAGGTACTGTAGGGATGTTAACGTAAAACAACGGATACAAACCGTATTTTATGATTAAGACATTCGAGTGCAGTTGCAAAGAATGGTTTAACTATTATAATCTGACGCTACTCCCGATTTTGCTGCAGGCTATATGAACTCTGAAATATTCCATCACACCAGATGCCAGTTTCCTACCCCAAATGTATTTACATTTAACATCACCCTCCTCCTCCCCCGAACAGCTCCTGCACCGAAGTGAATTGAGTCTTCATTTTTCTTTATCAGTGATAACATATATGACTATGGGAACCTCCATTAATAGAGATCATAGGTATGCTGTACATGTACACACCATATATCATACACAGAAAGCTCGTAAACATTCATTCCTATCCACTAACTAAGGCACACCGCAGCGCCAGTCTATTGGGGCATGTATGTGTGCCGTGTAACACTATGATGTATTTAATTTGAGATACATTCTGTGGGATCTGGAAGGGAGCCTGGCTGACCTAGCAGCCTCTCCCCAAGCCAGATGTGCCCGGCACATCCGGCAGAAGGGACGAGCAGCGAGTAATCCCTTGCCGGCAACAACAGCCGCCTCCCACCGTGGATGTACTGACCAGCTCTTTCTTCCTCTTCTCCTCCTTCACGTCTGTCTTCTTGATCTCCGCCTTGAAGGCCTCCGCCTCCCCATTCTGATCGTCCTTGGCGAGCAGGTCCATGAGGTAGGCGATGTAGCTGGTGGCCAGGCGGAGGGTTTTGATCTTGGACAGCTTGGTGTCGGCGGGCACGTTGGGGATGCACTCCCGCAGCTCCGCGAAGGCGCTGTTGATGCTCTGAGTCCTGCGCCTCTCCTTGCGGTTCGCCGTGCCCCGGCGCTTCACCGGCCGCGGCCCCCCGAGCCCGGGCGGCCCGCTGCCCGGCGGCCCCCCGCCGTAGTGGGGGTGGTCGATGCCCGGCGCGCCGCTGGCGTACTCGGGGCTGTAGGACAGGGCCATGCTGTAGTCGGGGGGCGACATCTCCGGGTGGCTGCTGATGAGCCAGCCGTGGAAGTAGGGGTTCTCCTCGTGGCCGCAGCGGCTGGCGGCGGCGGCGGCGAAGGGGTAGCCCTCATGGTGCACCACGGGGTGGTGGGGGAAGCCCCCCACCAGACTCATCCCCGCGCCCTCGCGCACCCAGCCCCGGGACCAAGCCTCCCCCCTCCCGGCCCGCTGCCTCAGCCCCCCCTTCGCCGCGGCCGCTCCCTCGCCTCTTCTCAGGGCCTCTCAGGCCGCCGGCTCCCCATAGGGCGCTGCCGGGTCCCGCTCAGAGCCAGCGCGCTGCCCCCGGGCCGGGCGTCAGGGCCCTCCCGGCCGCGGCTGCCCCGCGCGGGGCCTGGCGCTTCGGCGCGCCCACAAAATGGCTCGAGCCCCGCGCTGCCTCGTCCGCGCCGCGGCCCCCGGCCCTGCCTTCACCGCCGCGGGGGTGCGCGCCGGGCGGCCGCCTCCCCTCCAGCAGCGGCCCCCCGCTGTCGGGCTCCGGCGCTGGCCGTGGGCATGAAAGGCCCCGGGAAGAGTCCGCTCGCCCTTGGCCGGGCGCTGCTCACGGGGAGCCGAGCGCATCCATCCCCCCGGCCGCACCCTCTGCTCCTCGCTCGGGGGCACCGCGCAGGCGGCCGGCCCGACAGCGGCGCTTCTCCCGCCCCGGCGGGGGCGCGAGGCGAGGCGGCGGCGGCGGCGGCGAGTCCCCCCGGCTTGGCGCGGCGCGGGGCACTGGCACAGTTTCCCAGCACGAGCTCCATGTACAGCTACATCTTTCGGGCGGCTCCGGTTAATATATGTCGTCAGAGGCGCGCTCTGCCAATCCCGCGCGGCGGGGGCGGGGCGCCGGCGCGCCGCAATAAAACTCTTTTGATGTTCGCGTCGCTAATTGCCGGGCTCCTCTTTCGGGATTGGCTGTCCCGGCGGGTCCCTCATGTAATTAAAACAAGGGAGGAAAAAACTTTTATCATGGAGGCGGAGGTTAAGGCAAGTGTTTAGCGGAGGCTGAACGGCAAAACCGTCTTTTTAAATAAACCCTTTCAAATAAAATAGCGGAGCCTTTCGACGCAGGTACGGTATGTCGCCGAAAATTTTGATGGAAAAAAATAGTGGCTGGGTCAGTTCCGTTATTGCTTTACAAAGTGCTTTGTGTGGAACTAGCCGAGGAAAGCATAAAAACCGCTTCAGGAGGCATTCGCCGATTAGCCAATGGTGATATACATACACCAGAAACACGTTAGGTTATTGCTAGTTAATGCACACAAAGAGCTCATGCGCAATGCGTTTTCATGCAGGGAGAAATGCAGTTATTATGCATAGGCAGTGGGCATAAGTTGCAAAGAGAAAACGATTGGATCTGACTTTATAGCAATTGACGTGTAAAATAAGAAAACAATATGGCCAGGGAGACGGTTTTCAAAGAATAAGTTGCTTTTAAACAAGAACAATAAAAACAAACCAAACGATTCTCTTCCAGCTTGCTGAGTTAATGTACATACCAGGACATCTATTCATCCGAACCAGTTATATGCCTGAAATCAGTTGCATGCTTGTTTAACTAGCCTGACTGGTAAGTAACCGAATATTTTTTACAGCATGTTCAGAGCTTCTTTTCCAGTTTTTATTAACAAATATATAAATATCTCTCTGCATTCCTCCTTCACCAATAAAAAACCAGGCATCTGTGGAAAACAGGTTTAGTTATGGAAAGGGAATAGTTAAAGATTTGTTTAACGGTCAGGCCGGGAGGAAATCTATTAGATATTCAGCTATTTTGGTTTTGTAATCTTGAGCACATTATAACAGGAAAATGAATCGCAGGTTGTAATTCACAGGGAAACTGGTAACTTGGAGGCGAGACTTGCGCCAAGAGATTGGTGTCATCTTCAAATGGAGCAGAATATTACTAAATAGCTGTGAAATATCAAATACTCACCTTCGGTATCTTGGCTACTGGATAGACTGCTTCAGTGTATATTAGAATGCAATATTACAATATAGTCAGTGTGGAAAACTGTGTCAACGGGAGTTGGTGGATTGTAAATTAAGAAAGAGAGATAGAGATGCAGGAGTTTGCAAGGAAACGAGAAGAAACTCAAGTCCAATTGCTGCAAATGCTCAATATAACATCCTGAAGATTAAGATATATTTGCTTAAGCAATAGAGAATATGCACTTTGGGAGAAAACAACAAACAACCCGAATGCTTCTTCCTGTGTATGGTTATTCCGAGGAGGAAAAGCGGAGTTAAATAAGAGCTGTTACAGTACAACAGAAGTGACAAAGAGTCCTGTGGCATCTTAAAGACTAACTAAAATTTTAGAGCATAAGCTTTCGTGGGCTAATACCCACTTCGTCGGATGCAATTACATTACAACATTGTAACGTTACAACAGAGTATTCAAGGGCTGCTTTCTAGTGTCCACTATGGCAATAATGTAATATATTTGCACGCAAAGAAACGATAAGAAATGTAAAGAAGAAGACTGCGATATTTACGTTTGTTGGCACCATGCTCAGTTTGTTTACCTTGTTTCTGCTCTACAAGAACTGTTTTTCGAGTTAAACTTTGCATTGAAACAGTCAGGAGAAAAGGCCAATTGAGACAGAGAATTGTTGTGGTGTAAAAACTGACGGAATCCCAATAGGTACATATGTTGTCCAATCCAGGAATGTAGAATTTAATCAAATATGTACAGAGAACGATAAAAATTAAATGCATAGTTGATATAAATATAAGCATATGCATTTATATGTATCTGGGTGTAAAACTGTATATGCAGTTCTATTCTAGGGGTTAAAACGTTTTTATATTTACAGGCAGGATACTGAAAATGGTGGGCTCAATTTTTCAGTATTCGAAGGAAACAATGTATGAACAATACTGGCATTTTACACGTGAAAATGACCGTGTGTGTAACATGCCAGTGTCGAAGTAGGTAGATCTGTTGAGGTGATCCAGTCTAGTGACTTTCTTTAACGTTTTGCTACTTTTGGGTTGATTAAGTATTTTTGGTGTATGAGGAGGATAGCCCTGCAGAGGACAAATGGGTTAAATTGTGCTTAACTGCAATGCCTTAGGAGCTTTTCAATATAATTCTGACTGCGCTGTGTAAGTTTCTGGTGAACCGTTACTATTGTCCCGATAACATCTCAAGTGAGGAAAGAAACGGAAAACATGAGGCAGAGAAAAAGTAATAAAAGATACTCGAGATACTGATCTGAACATCAGCCCACAAAACTAACATCATTGTTCCTTAATTATTTCTATAGAAAAGACTTGCTAAGGTTAAGCGCGGAACATGATTTTAAACACAAATTTCCAGTACTTCTTTATATACAAGTTATAATGTCTGTTTGGGAGCAAATGCAGCGCTTGTTCTCAAATGTAAGTACTTATACAAGCCCATCTATAATAGCTGATTTGCAATATTCATTTTCTTTCTGACCAGAGCATATGAAATCTTTGCAGCTAAAACTCAGTACGTTTCCTCTCATAAACAAAAGTGATACACTGCATTATCATATTTTTTAAAGTAATACTTTGTTTTTGAAAAAATCGTCTTTCCTGTGTATCACTGATTTAACTGCTAAATGGTCGCAAGTCAGGCGGGCATCTTTATAAACAGACAGATATTTACTAGCTCACTGAAAGTAGGATATCTTGGTGCATACAAAGCTGAGCATAGCTTTGACTTTTCACGTTTCTCGTCTCTTATTGTATTTCAGGAATAATGCAAAAATTAGGCTGCAGCATCCACCGGTTAAGCGTCTTCGAATTGGATGAGCAAGAGGAGTAAGAGACGAGAAAAAATGTCTAGTAAAGTGTTAGTAAGATGCTTAGTAATAGCCTGAATACAGGGCATTTTGTCATGTAAAGCTCAGCGGATGATCTGTGCCAGCAGGAGGAATCCTACGGAGGGCGCAATTCAGCATCAGCGTCTTCACCTTCCCTGAGTGCAATAAGACGTGCCAAGAAGTGTATCACTATCTACTTTACAAGACACTGTGCACCAGAACTTGCAGCCCAAAGAAGCAAAGCATCACAATTGTTTTGCAGCCCCAGTGGTTGTCATTGTAGTTCATCATATGTGCACACACGCTATACGCCCCCCCCCCATTTTCCTCTCCGAAACAGCCAGAGAGCAGCTTAAACATTTATTTTGCATCTATATTACTTGTCTTTCCCTCCTTCCCCGGGAAAAGATTCAAATTGCATGGCAGCGATTGATAAAACCTTTTTCAGTTTGGTCGTGTGTGATATTTTTGAAAGCAGTCAGAGTTAAACTAAACAGTTTAAAAAGAGAAGATAGCTCATGGTTTTCTGAACAATGCTGATCTTTTCACATATTTATTTTCTTCTGTTTACCCCAGACAAATACAAGAAACAGGCCTTAAGGTTTAATGAAATTAAACAGACCAAAGGAATAGAACCTTGTGTTTTAGGAAAATGACGTCCTAATAAGTCTTGTCCTTTTCTAAACCCGATTTTACGTTATTTTTAAAATAGAGAGGTGAATTTAACAGACCATCAAACACACAAAAGCTCCCAAGGAATGAGGAAGAAAGTATGTTAAAATATCAAGCAAAGAATCAATGGAATCTCCAGCTTTGAAAACTGAAATATAGTCTAATACCTAGTAAATTAAAGATTTTAGCATACAAATATCTCCCCTAAAGAGCCAAATTCATCCAGCATTGCTCAATTCTCCACACTAGTTTAATAACTTTAAAAAATCCATGATATACATTGGTTGTATAACCCTGTTCTGAAAAGCCTTACTAGCAGGGGTAATTCTTACTCAAGGAAGTAGTTATTCTTACTCAATGGGACAATTGTCTTGAGTAACAACAGCTCATGTAAGTAAGGATTTGCAGGATCGGGCCAACAGGTATCTCCAGCATCTTTCTCGAAAAAGCCTATTATTTTTTCTGTTCTGATTTTAGAATGATCTTGCTTAGAAGATAGTAATACACTTGGTTCCTAATTAGGTTCTAAGCAATCTAAACAAAATACACAGTTTTAGAATTTAAGTTCCCCTTTACTGTATCCCTCCAACATATTATGGAACACAGAATCTTGGTTTTTCAAATGTGGATTTAAATCTGGCCCGTGGCTCGAAATGCTTAGATCAGGTACCCCCAGCTTCTGCTAACTACAGTACCCGGAGCAGAACAAAAAGATGAAGATTTTTTTGTGGGTGGTTAAAAACTGAGGCCTTTACAACTTACAAGCCATCTCTGGGTATGACCTCTTCAGCTCATTGGAAGAGCCAGGGTTTCCCTTATCCTTGTTCGTGCCCTGACTACCTTACAACAAGCAGTGTCTCCCGGTGAGTGGTTTGAAAAGTTTAGACATGGTCAAATTTATAGAGTGCATAATGTCATTGACCTGAGACCAAATATATTAGAAATAGAGATAATTCTCAAATGTATTTTGAAGTGTCTAAGTACCAAGTGCCCTGTGGATGACAATGTATATCCTACTAAACCTCCACTTAGGTGTCCCTAAACTAAACTCAACCTAGAAACCCTGGAATAATATGGAGTTTTGAAGGGACGCTGGAGAAATATCATCTGAAGTCAGAACTGTCAGTTCGTGTTAATGAAAATAACTCTTGTCACGTTAGTTTTCACTCAGTTACACTCGTGCAGGCACATCATTGATTTCAGCGGGTCTAGCAAAGGGCAGAATGTAGTCCTACAAGTCTGCTTTAATTGCTGTGGATGGACGTAGGGGAACCCTGGTGTTCGTTACTGTTATCGGTACTGAAGGGTGCAAATATTTAAATCATGATAATCTCTGCCATTAAGTGTGCATTTTACACATACGCGAATATAAACCCCAACAACAAGATAGCGCCCACTTTGTAAGTAAGTTTAAATGATGTGCAGTAAACACACGAACGCAGCAATTTTACCCCTGCATATGTGAGCAATTATTCAAAGACTGCTTCTATTTGGGACCAAGGATACGGAGTTGTATTGATGCCACATAAAAGAATTTTAAAAACCCAGGGATCGCCGGAAGAAGAATAAAGCTTTCATAAATACTCTATGGAACAGACAATATTTCTTATTGCCTTTGTGGTGTTCACATAATTTCCCCTTGTTTAATATTGTTTGCATTCCTCGGGGAACTGTGTTCTGAAGTTGCTTTTAAAATCAGTGCTGATGGGATTGCTTGGGCGGAAGGAATTGTTTTGATCAATACATATTTTCCTGAGAACTTTAGGTTTACGTGCTTGCGGGAAACAAAGATTAGCCTGGCATTACTTTGGTTCTCTGCTAACAAAAAAGAAGCATTTTTATAGAGCATATTAATAAAGACCTTCAGTTTAGGTTTGGTTTTAAGCAGTGTTCACAGATAAAAAGCAACCTTACTTGACCTAAAAATATCCCACTGGAGCTTCGACAATTAACTGTAATTTTGCCCAAACTGCACATGTTTGGGTAAATGTTAATGTCGTACTTTCTGTGCCACTCTGTTCATCTACCTGCAGTATCCTATTATGCTATGACTTGCCTACTAATTATTCGAATACAAAGATTTGTGGTTGAAGGCAGCTGCCCACAGCAAATGTTGTGTAACACACTTGTTCATAAACATCAGTGTGTTTAGCTGCATCCACCACAATTCCTATATATGTATCTAAATGTGATTGATCTAGTTGAGTGACGTCTTTCTGGTAATTTGGATACACCAAGTCTCCAGTTAATGACACATAATCAGCCTTTAGGTCACTTGGTCATTCTCTTATTACAAACCCCTCCTGCTCTCTCTGATCTCCTTTCAAACTAAATTTCACACAAACAAATAAAGTAAGACAGGGACAAGGGAGAAATATTGGAAAACTCCTGATAGAGAACTATAAACATTTGAGAAGAAAATCTAAAAGAGGATAGGAAAGAACATCTTATCAAAAAGAGAGCTTTGTGTACAAAACTTGAAGAGAAAAAGTTCTGGCTTATGTTAGAAATGACACAAAATTAAAATAAAAATAATTACAAACAGAAATATCATAACATAAACACAGAAGGCAGGAGGCTTACTGGAAATGCGCACCAGTAGTGTAATTTATTGTTATAGATTATACAACCCGATATGTGATTCGAAAAATGTTTCTTTGACTCATTTTGAACAGCAAAAACATTTTATTTTTTTACACTTATTTTATGAAAGTGAAAGAAACCGAAGAAATTGAGAAATAAAGACCAAAATTTAATGTACTCGTCAAAATCTAAAGAAAAAAATTAAACGACTTCATGGATATAGCATTGTGTTAATGTGATAATAAAAATCAATATTTTATGTAACTACCGATCTTAACATTGTCTTTCTTTTTTTACCAACAAGAGCTAAAGAATCATTTTACTGGATACTTTAAGAATATCCTTTTGATTTGTGTCCAGCTGAATATTTTCGGTCACAAAAACTCTATATGTATTATATGTATATAATAAACAACGTTACTTCATACATTTACATAAATATAGATATACACATAAGTATAGCTATAGAAAGACATATATGTCTTACATAACATTTTATGTGCTTTATAAACTGTCTGAAGTATGTTGAGAAAACGATTTAAATATTACTAAATTAAAATGGATAGAGTATTTTAAAAAACGTCGAAAGTAGCATCATTCAAGTGTTTGCATTTAGACAAGAATTCTGAAACCGAACTGAATTCCACACTGTTATTCAAACGTTAGCAATTGTCAAAATATTACCAACGCACGTCTTTTCCTAACATCTCATTTGTATTTAAAAGCCATAGGATTCAGACAGGCGATAATTGAGCATGTAAGTAGAGCGTTTGCACGCTTTAAGAGACTTTACACAGGAAGAAAAATTGAGCAACTAATACACTGAAAGGAAACTCACAAGGCCTCAGTTATTACAGATTTTGTTATGCGTTCATTATATTCACAGTCTTTTTAGGCATTTCTAGAACACATTTTCATCCACACGTGAAAAGTTCAGCTAAAAAATTCATGCTTAGCAGAGTTATTATCCGGTAGAGTAAATCAAATGGCAATGTGTTGAGAAATCCTGTACGGTATGATTTGATTTTGTATCTTTCTGGGTACATACACATGTATATTTGAACTCGCCCAGTATGGAAAGTGGCTAGAGATCCGAGTCCTTCTCAAATATATTGTCAGATATCGCATTTTAAGTGCTTCTCATCACAAAGTATCATACATAATTCCGCGCAACTCGGTGTGAACGAGAAGTGGTCTGCCAGACATGCCTTGAAAGAACTAACTTGCCCCTTGGTAACTCAGTGGGCAGGCAGGGAGCAGAGCAGAATATGGACATTGGGGGCTGTGAAGAAGCTGTGTTCTAGCAGCATGCCATGGGTTAAGGTTGTGCTTCTGGGTTCACATTTGAGTGGCAGGCTGAGTTTTGAACGAGAAATCAAAGGAATTATATAGTTTGAATAAAAGCAGCTCAAGTCACTCGAGTTACATGGGCAAGGGAATGCATCAAAACGCCATCTCTGGGAGGGGTGATTCCCAGAGTACAGAATACCTCACTGTTACTGTACCCCTAGTGTGGCTCGCCAGAGGACACAAGCCCCCCCGAACATGTTAAGGACCAAGTCAGGCCCTGCTAGCTCAGGTAGTCCTACCTAGGCGCTCCATGCTATTTGACTAGGGAATGGGGCGCAGGGGGATGATTTACAGATTGTTTTAACCCCTCGATCAGCCCTCGTGGTCTGGCGTGGGCGAGATCGTGGCTTTAGATACTGACTCTGCCTTCCCTGAGCTCGGAGATGCTGCGCGTTTGATCTGCGGCGCTGATGTTCCCCCTCCATTTATCTTCCGCAGGACCCGGCCTTTGTCTCCCAGCATCTCAATCAGGCTGCAGAGCTGAGCGTCGCGGTCGGATCGGAGGGGGAGAGGCGTCTTCCCTGCGCCCAGAGGAGCCGGGCCAGGCTGCCCACTCAGCCAAGCAGCTCGCACGGCCCCTTCACAAGTGAATGCAGCCCCGTTAAAGCTCTAGATCGGGGTGGGCTATACTGTACTTGCCTACCCGTCACAGGGTGAATCCCCACTTTCCCTCTTCTTTTGGACTTTGCAAGCGTGTGATACGCTCTTATCGGTCCGGAAAGGGTTAACTGCTGCCCCTCCGCCTCCTTCACTCTCCCGGAGCCCCCTGAATGCCACCGCTTTCCTCTAGAGGTCTCATTAGGGAAACCCTAACTGCTATTTTCAACATTTCCTCAATCAAGCGCCTTTAAATATAGCTCCACAAACAAATTGGCGGCAAAAAACGTAGATCTTGTCACGAGTCAGACCAATCCAATATTTCACCCTTGTTTGCTTTGTAATTACTGGATGGCTTGTGGCTACCTCCTTGCCCCACTGGGGCAAACTCCCCCCACCCGCTCTTTTTCACCCTTTCAAGTGTGGGATGAACCAGCCTGTTGTGCTACTAAACAAGTGATCTCAGAAATAAAAACCACTTCACAAATGCAGCCTTCGGGCCATTCACCGCAGTCACTGGCTTACTAGCTGGGCTTGTGATTTTTCCAAGCCACACTCTCTGCTCCTACATCATTTTTGTTGCAGTTCACACACTCCCAAGCTGGGCCCTTGCAGGTATTTGTAAGGGGTTAGTCTTTGCTTTATTGGAATGAATCTCTCTGTTAAACTGCTATTATGATTTGTTATGTTTTCCACAGCGCTTATTCTTGTTTGACTGTCGTACAAAGCTGCTTTAAATCTGCTGCAGGAAGAATAAAACGTAAAACTGCTTGAACGGATTCCTGTAGATTTGTGGACTAGCCCTGGCCTAGCAATCCCCCTCTGCATAAATCAGGCCTGGAGTAAGGTTGATGTCTGCAATCAGGGGCAACAATCAACTAGCTAATATCAACAAAAACAGTAGTTAACTCAAATTATGTCCTAAGCCTTGCATTTAAGAGAGAAAAGGCAGGCTGTGCACTATTAACAAAGCTGTTATATTTACTTTGCTGTGAATGGAGAGAACTTTTATGATGAAGGCAAATAATACAACACGAAAGGGAACTATGACCATAAATCTCTTTTTATGGATTCTCTCTCTAGCAGAAAAACACAACAATTCAACAATGTTATGATTCAGCTATTTTGCAGGTATATTTGAAGTTATTTGTATAGGAAAGTATGAATATCACACACACACACACATACACACACACACACACACACACACACACACACTTTCTTGATTTACATGGGCCTAATTCGGCTCCCACTGAATTCAGTGTCAAAACTCTTCTTGACAACCATGGGAACAGGTTTGATTCCTATCAGTATATAGTGCACATATGATCACTGTGGGTACATATTCTGAGATTAGTTACAGTGTCATCTGTTTCATATGAAGCATCTTTTACTGCCAAATGAGACATGCTGGTGAGACTCATCAGCATGCTCCTCAGAAGTTTGGGCTCCATTCCTGCAGACCAAATGAGAAGACAGACCGCGCCTCACAGAAATGGTTGAAAGATGGCGCCAAATGTGGACGGAAACACAGGGATTGCTGGGATGTGAAGGGATGCATCACGGGGCATTGGGACAGGATCCAGAATGCCCCACACCTCATGCCCCCTTCCAACAAGCCATAGCACCAGAATGGGAAGAAATGCTCTGTGGGATAGCTGCCCATAATGCACCACTCTCAATGCTGCTTCAAGTGCTGTGAATGTTGCCACTCCAGTGCGCTTGCAGCTGTCAGCGTGGACAGACTGGAACGCTTTCCCTGGTGTGCTCTCTGAAGGCGGGTTTAATCCAAAGTGCTCTACATATGCAAGTGTAGCCAAGCCCTTAGAATCCAATACTTTTCTCAAGACACCATGTATATAACACACAGGCATACACCCACACCTTTAGTACTATCACTGACCATTGAGTTTTATAACTGGCAGTTTAGAAAAGCAAAAAAGCAGTATTAGTTTATGGTGTGAGGTGTAATCTTTAACAGTATGTTTTTTTTAATTAAAAGACTATTCCTATATATTATTACATGAAAGTTGGAACATTATTTCCCATTGTGTTTGTTTGCCTAGAATGCAAATATTGAATATTGCATAGAATGTATATTTTAGTTTTTCAGTCCAATCCTGCCAACTGTTACTTACACGTGTTCTTCTTCCTGCAAGTAGTCTCATTAAAAAAGTCAATGGGATTGCTCATCTGAGCAGTGATTACTCACCTGGATTAGGACTTTAGGATTTAGACCCGACCCTTCAAAAAATTTTTGATTTCAGTAGAACTACTCACAGTGCATAAAGGTAAGTATGTCTGTTGTATTGGAAGTCCAAGACACAGCACCCAATGTTACAAAATGAGGTTTTTATTTATAATGCAAAAATATATGGACTGACTTTTGGAAAGTGGACATACTTGTGTTGTGCTCAATGTGCATGACTAAAACTGGTTTGTATATGTGTGAAAATATAGGCACATGTGCATAAAACATTTTTGTATATGCACTTTTAAAAATGTGGGTCTATAAAACTACAGTGTACAATTGGCATAACTTATACCTAAAAGACAGAAGATGATTTTTTTCTAAATTCAAGAGTGTGTTTAAATGATGTTTAAATATTTTTTTAATATAATGCTATGTTCAATAATACTGTCAACCACAGCAACTTTTACTGAAAGCACCACAATTTCTCTTTATTACCCTGCAAATTTAAAAAGATGGAGTCATATTCCCAAAAAGCAAAATGCACACAGCTATCTTTATATTTTAGATATTCATTTCTATAGGCTGATGTTATTAAAATTAAAAACATGAGCTTTCAGGAATGAAGGTTGTCTAGATATAAATATTTCTCTCCCCCCTCCTGTCCCAAACAACTCAGCTTCTCAGGAAACAAATTTGGACTCAGTCATTAAATTGTTTTAAACAGTAGCAAATAAAACAATGATGCCCTTAATGTTTTAGTTGTTCAAACAACAATTGGATAAACACTTTCAGCTGGGACCACTTTTCTAATACCTTTGTAGGTAATAGCTTCCCATTATGTGCTGCTGTGTGAATATCAAAGACTTGCACTTTGGGCAGGCATTTACTATTTTATCCAAAATGTTTTAAAGAAGACAACACAAAAAACCTGAATTGCTGTGTCTACATTAGATTTTTTTTTCTTAACATTTCCCACTACTGCCATAGCACCCGTGCAACTCTACTGGTGACAACAAAAGTGGCAATATGAGCGCAGAGACTATCTGCCTGCATTTCAGTACCTGTGTCTTCCAACCCTGATCAGAGGTCTGTAATCCATGGTGATTAAAACACAGATGGCCACTAGTAGCTTACCTATACTAGAGCTCCCACTGCTGTTGCTGCCAATGGAGCTGCCATTTGTGGTAGCAATGGCGGAAAGTTTTAGCAAAAGATTAGTGTAGACAAGATCAAATATGAACTAAATATTCTCAGGCAGTTTAGACTTCAAATTAGGCTTTGAGAAATAAATAGTTCTTACAAATGCCTAATATGAATGGAAATGTTTCAATAGTTAAAAATCAACTGAAGGATTTTTTTTGTAAAATGTGGTTTTAGATGTTCCTGTGACACAGAGGCTCCTTGGCAAAGGATGCCCTGTTCTTTGAAAACAACTCTAATCTCAGACCTGAAAAACTCACTACACCAAACAAGTTTTACAGGATATTTATGCATAAAAAAGTATCATGTAGTGTATCCACAGCAAGCTTGTAACTGGTCAAGATTCATAATAGGGCTGTTGATTAATGGCAGTTAACTCACATGATTAACTAAAAAAAATTAATTGTGATAAAAAATAATTGCGATTAATCACACTCAAACAATAGAATATCAATTGAAATTTATTAAATATTTTTAGATGTTTTTCTACATTTTCAAATATATAGATTTCAATTACAACAGAGAATATGAAGTGTACAATGCTCATTTTATATTATTTTTGGGTACAAATATTTGCACTGTAAAAATGCTAAAAAAGAGGTATTCACATGGCACTGTTGCAGCTAGCATCGCAAGATATTTACGTGCCAGATGCGCTAAAGATTCATATGCCTCTTCATGCTTCAGCCATCATTCCAGAGGACATACATCTCTGCTGATTATGCTCTTTAAATAAATAATGTGTTAATTAAATTTGTAACTGAACTCCTTGGGGGAGAATTGTATGTCTCCTGCTCGGTTTCACACACATTCTGCCATTTATTTCATGTTATAGCAGTCTTGGATGATGACCCAGCACGGGCTGTTCATTTTAAGAACACTTTCACTGCAGATTTGACAAAATGCAAAGAAGCTACTAATGTGAAATTTATAAAGAACCTGCCATCAGCATGGCTACATGTCCTCTGAACAGTGGCTGAAGCATCAAGGGACATATGAATCTTTAGCGCATCTGGCATGTAATCATCTTGCAATAACAACTATAACAGTGCCATGCGAACACCTATTCTCATTTTCAGGTGATATTGTAAACAAGCAGCAGGCAGCATTATCTTCTGCAAATGTAAACAAACTTGTTTGTGTGAGCGATTGACTGAACAAGAAGTAGGATTGATTGGACTTGTTCGCGCTAAAGCTCCGCATTTTTATTTTTGAATGCAGTCTTTTTGTACATAATTCTATATTTGTGAGTTCAGCTTTTATGATAAAGAGATTGCACTACCGTACTTGCACTAGGTGAATTGAAAAATGCAATTCCTTTTGTTTTTTGCAGTGCAAATATTTGTCATAAAAATAAATATAAAGTGAGCACTCTACCCTTTGTATTCTGTGTTGTAACTGAAATCTATAAACTTTAAAATGTAGCAAACATCCAAAAATATTTAGATAAATGGTATTTTATTATTGTTTAACAGAGCAATTAATCATGCGATTAATCACAATTCATTTTTTTAACCACACATTAAATTGTGATTAATTTTTTAAAATCACTGGACAGCCCTAATTCATAATCATTGCAAAGATGAATGTATAGGTAATATTTAAGGAATAACGTATTTATACAGAAAGTATCCTTTAATGGACTTGGAGTAAAAATTAGTCACCAGGGGATAATGTGTCTCAGTGATGGCTCATTCAGGCAGGACAGAGTTATCACTCAGCCCTGTTTAGCTGATGATGCAAAGCAAGCTGATGATGCAGTTGTTTAGCTTTTCTCAATCCGAAGTCTTTCATTAGAAACACATCAGAGGCAAAAGCAAACAAATGAATCCTCTTGAAAGTAAAAAAGAAACTTCACAAGACATGTGTATGTCCTATCTCTGAACAGAAACATAAGACTGTTTCAGTATAGCACAGAGAAGGGAGAGGTATTTCGAATCCTTTCATTGAGGGTGACATCTTGAGGTGCAAGGTGATTTCATGAAAAATTAGATCCTGGTTCTTGTGCAGCCAGCTAGCTCTGCAGCAGACTGAACTGGGGTTGGGGAGCAGGGACAGGAGAAGAAACATACTTTATTATATAGGAATAGTAACTATTGATAAGTGTAGACCCTGGTTTGCATTTTATCATTTTGGTTTTTGTTTAACCACTTGTTTCCACCACTCTCTCATTTCTAATCAAATCTTTATTCTTTCTTAAATAAACCTACTTTTGTTTTGTTATAAATGCTTTAAAGCGCTGTGTGGTTTATAGGAGCGATTGCTTACAGTAAAACTAGCAAATTGGGACACATTGCTCATTTAGGGGCAGAGGAGCTGGAATTTCTGTGAGTCACCATTGGCAGGGGCTGGATATCACAGGAGAATGATTTAAAGGGTCTTGGGGACTGGGATGCACCTATGGTTGCCCTGCAAGGCGAAGATAAGGTTGGCAAAGACCAGAGCAGAGTACATGTGGTTGAAAGGTTGGTGGTGTCAGGGAGCTGACACCAAGCCAGTCACAGGCAAGATTCCCTCAGGTTAGAAGCAGGTTCAACAAGATGACTTACAGTCCTAGGTACTCTTAAAACCATCACAGTTCCCCTGTGGTGTTCGCATCTTAATCACTGTGTTCTGGCTCAAATGTAAGAGAGACAATTGGTGTTGTGGATGAACTAGCAGTCAATTGTTTCTGAAACCTTGGCCTCACTCTGCTATTGGTAAGGATTGGATCCTATTCCCATTGGGCACTTGCCACCGGCTTCAGTGAAACCAGGATAAAGCCCAATGTGTGAGTATCTCCTTCTCAATGGGTCTCATGAGAATTAACTAATTAGCCTTTGCACAGTGTATTAGAGACATAAGTCATTATATCATTGTTAAGTATTATAATTTAGTAGCTTTATATGAAAACCAGAAATGAAAGTGACTGGAAACAAAATTGCAAAGTTGTTTTATTTTTGGCCATGCTGAGGGAAATGCAATAAGTAAACAAACAACATAAATAGCCAAAAATAAGCCAAGTTTTAACAGATATTTCAGCTGTATTGTGATAGGTTCTAGCGGTAACACAGGAAAGGACTGAAAAAACAGTTAAGGTCATTTTAAATTTGACAATGTCTCTTTACAACGCAAACCAACATCTCCTATGATAACAACTAACAAGTAATGGTTAATTATCTTTCTCAGGAATGAATAGAATGTCTAGAAAACAGGAGCAGGGATTGAGTCATCCTCTTTTCGCAATCACAGGAAATCAATTGTGTATGATATGCTCTTCTGATCTCAACAGATTAAGTTGTTTCCCTCTGTTTCATTATTCCCAACATTTCTGTGATTCACAAAGAAGAATAATTTGAAAAGATTGAAGTTAATGTAAGTTTGCCATTAAGTCCAGAGGCAGCAGGATCAGACATTTATGATATAATGAAAATGTGTTTATGCTCCAAGTGAAGACAAGTTCCATTTTCATTTTCTTTATGACAAAATATATAAGGATGGTGGTATGATCAGTTCTGGAAAGAACCACATTTCTGAAATACAGTAATAAAACTGAATTAACAAATACACAAGTTTAATTGTTACTATTAGTCAATGAGATTCTTCCCAGGAAGATATACTCCGTAAATATAAAATTGGAAAAGTTCTTTCAGTAACTTAAAAATACTGCAGTTAAAATGGTTATTAAACTAGATTAAATAAAATGGAAAGTTTCCTTTATTTATTTTTTTTTTGAGAGCCAACAACTCTTTCTGTGCCTTGGTGCATTCTGTGCTCCATGTACCCTCTGCTGTTTACCCAAAGATTATCTTGTTTATGTTATGATTATTATACTTCATAGAATCTAATCAAGGGAATATTTCTCTTTTTATGACAAAATGTGGATGTTGAATTGCTCAGTTGCTTTCATACAACATTCTTGGATTTGAGATAGTGTGATATATTTAATAAAGTGTTTATAAAAGCAGATATAATAGTTTATCAGATCTCAGACAGTCATAATAACAAAACCACCCTTAGCCTGAGTGTTATGTACTGTACTTTGTAATTTACAATACCGTGCTTTCTAAATTACTTCATAGACAAAGAAAGTTGCCTACTGAGGAATCAATCTTATAGGAACTATAGAGAACCCTTCCTAAATATTTTTCTGTTACTTGTTCTCCACACAAATCATCATTTATAGCTTAGATTCAAACAGTTTCAAAACAAATTATGCCTCCCCCTGCACTCAGTAATATATCCATTCTCTAAGAGGTTTTGGTGAAGATTGATATATCTTTTAATTTCCAGTGGAACATTTGTTTTAAGCTGAAATATCCACTAAAAAGGCATAATATGCAATCAATATGATGAATGATTAAATGGGCTTTAACTGAATGTTTAAGATCTTAGAGTGAGAATCAAATGAAGAAATGGTTTGAGTAGGAGTGAACAGCTCATGAGCACATTAACAGGGAATGGGTGCTTTCATCTGTAAATTGCCAGTTCATATCCACACCAAGTTATTATCATCTGCTTGGTGGGCCGAGCAAACTCCTTTGTGGATAGGTTTCCAGTCTTGCACCAGGTTGACAAGCTGCTCTGGAGAGATCCCTTTTAGCAACCTATCTGCAAATCACTTATTTGGAGACCAACTATACCGTCCAGGATAGTTCTAGTCACTTCTTATGTTGAACTGGATTTCATAGGGGCTGATCACTCCTTAGGTATCCTCTGCTTGCTACTATATGGAAAGGACAGAAGGAAGTAGTATGCTGGGAGTGGAAAATGGTTCTTTCAGCCCCCAAGCCGAAATACTACAAACACTGAACTTGTAAATTGCCTGTTAATCCCTCCGGAGTTTAGTATTTAGTTCAACCTCATACCAGAAGTAACTATTCTTCTCTAGGAAGAATACTGGGTGTGCACCTCAAAGACTATATGTAAGTATATTAAACATCTTAGTTCATCCTGTTAGGTTTGTGGGGGTTCTGTCCAATTATGTTGTGGCCTCCTAGGGTGAAGGAGGCAAATCATCAGATCTGCAAATCCAGCACTGCCCCAGCAGTTTTGGATTCTATATGTAATCATCAGACTCATAACTCTTGTATAAACAAATTGACCCACTGCTTCAGTCTTCTTTCCACATTTCCCACAAACATCGCAAGTCTGCAGACTTTCTCTACCAAAAGAACCCTCTGGAGTCTAATCCTCTGACTATCAGACCTTGATTTGGGGAAGCATAGAGCGTGCATCTATGTGTGACTGCAAGGTCTCACAGGCAGGTGCATGCAGATACTCCCACCCAGTTGGTATTTGTAATGTTCCTCACATGGAGCCATACAGGGCTTACTATCATGCCCAGGAGTTTCCAATAAGATTTCCAAAAGTGCAGGATTGGGTGGTACATTTGTACCATTGTTGGCAGAGCCAGAACAGAGTTTAGAAACTTCAATAACCTTTCATCCCTTGAGATGACTGTTTCATATCAGAACAGAAACAGTCTGGCAGAGTAGCATGGTAAAGCTTGCATTGCTGCTGAGACTGTGGTTAAATAGAAGACTTCACTCACCTCCCTTGCCATCTATAGACTCTTTTAAAACACACTTTAAAATGATTTTGAGAAAGATCACAAGATAAATGTTTCTGATGTCTTTTAAAGTGTGTACTTGTTAAAATGCAATCAGGAATCTGCTGTATGAAGATTAACTTCCAGGATTGTCATGGTACTTCCAGTTTGGTTTAGTTATGCCCCGTAAAGATGTAATCTTGCCCACAAAAGATGTAAGCAATAAATAGATTGAGGGGTAAGAGAATCAATACCTTAGGGGTCATAACTGAAAGGGATAGACTCAAACCTCTCCAGCACACTAAGTAGATAATTTTATTTCTTCCTTATTAGAGATGGAATTACAAGTAGTTGAAGAGCTGCCTGGAAGAAGAGACTTAAGGGTATGTTTATGAGTCATCTTGTCTAAAAACATTTGCTCAACAAAGCTTATTAAAAGGCTTACATAATTATCTGAGCAGTCAGAAAAATCCACACATTGGCCTGGAGGGATGAGAAGGGCCTGGCATTGGCTGGAACAACTACTCCAGTGGAAGGAATTTATAATGAAGATGATCCAAGACAGTTCAGAAGCCCCCTAAAGTCCTGTGCAGTAAAGCAATATAGTTTATTAATCCACATAGAATATGTAGGACACCTGATAGCCTCCAAAAAGTGAAACCAGTATCCTTAGATCAATATCAGCCCCTTTCTACATTAGGGACTTTTGCATGGATCTAGCTTCACTGGTGCAAATATCCAGTGTGCATGTGCTGCACTGCAGTAATGAAAGCAAAGCAATGCTTTACTGGTGCTGCACATCTACACTGGGGATTGTGCTGTTTCAACTACACCTGTGCAAGAATCCCCAACATAGACAAGCTTTTAGAAATGCAAATGCAGTGAGAGTGAGAGACACTTCTGTGCACAGGATGTGAGAATGGCCCAAGGTCTGGTTACTCATTATCTGGCCCCCAGCCTGAAGTCTGGGGTAACATCACAGGTTATTATTACTATTTATTTATATTGGAATAGCACCTAGAGGCCAGGATCTCATTGTACTAGGCAACCATGCAAGCATATAAAAAAGAAATGACCCTGGTCCTGTGGCACTTGCCATCTAAGGTAATGTTTGTTGCTCCATCAGCTCTCGCACTTTACAGAGCTTAAATTAAAACAGCACTACTAGAACTGATTCAGAAATGGGCATTCCTTTGGAGCTTGTGTTGTCCAAGTGGAAGTCTTAATCGTGACCCCTGTTTGCTCCTACATTTAGACCCGCCCCCTTTGCCAATGGAAGGGAGATGAAAAAACCCACCCACTTGTGGTGTGACACCCAGGAATACTCACAAAAAACTAAATTTTATTTCCTGGACCCAGCCATCTGACATGGGTGTGACTCTAGGCAGCCCTGTAGTCAGACCCTACACACTACTGCAATGACTTTTGTACAAAATATATCTTGGGAGGTATCATTTAAAAACCAATAACAAACCGGTCAATAATACCACGTGAAAAGTATGTGGCAATGCTGTGTGTGAAATTATGGATACTTATTAATGTTATGCTTTAAAGTCTATGACTAAAACACATTTAAACCATGCCTGTCAGAGGAGCTGATAAACAAGTTTCCTCCAGAAAAGGAAAAGAGGCTGACACCTCAGACCACCTGTGGCAAAATTCAGTGGGCTATTCTTTTGTAGCAGAGGTTGCAGCAGAAGATAATTGGCATAATAACAGCCACTAGAGAGGGAAGAACCAGCATGGATTTATCTTCCAGATCTCATGGTTTTTTTACTCAGCATGAACTAATGAATTTTATCTGGGGGTACTCTTCAGAAGAACACATTTCAAAGGTTCATTGAACTATGAAGAGAGGGATAGTGCACCCCCGAGTTATCCTTCACTTTAATGAGTCAAAGAAACCAAGTAATTTGGTCTCCGTCATGGGTCTAGCCAGGCCAGCCAGTGAAAACTTGGAAAGATGACTGGGTGCAAGAAACCAACTCAAAGAAAGACTTTACCTTGCTAGATTAAGGTTCAGACTTTTAAATGTGTGTTTTCACTTTCTTTTGTTGTCTGTACTTTTATTTCTTTCCTTGGTATCACTTAGTCCTTGCTCTTTTGTTAATAAACTTGTTTTGCTCTCATTATAAATCATCAGTGCAGTTTAAGTTCAGTAAAATATGTGCTTTTAGTAAACTGACATGTTGGAATGTTTTACTGTCTCTGTAGAGGCAGCAAACCTATTCCTTTTTCAGTGCAAGTCCAGTGAGAGGGACTGGACTCTGTGTAAGGATTATTTTGAGGTGAATTTGGGTCTGGAAGGGTACTAAGATTAGCCTGCCAGGAGTAGGCCTTCTCTGCTAAACTGAAAATGAGGCTTGTGAGCAGTTGTCAGTCTTTCGGAGTCAGAGCTCTGAACCAAAGCTGAACAGCCACAAGTCACTCAGGGTTACAAAGCGGATGTTGACGGAACCTCTTACTGGGCTGGGTGAACTCCAAAATGTTACAGTGGGGCAGTGGTACAAAAGTTAATAATTCTGTCATATGACTCCCGAGATGGCCTCATCTCCTTGCTTCTTAGGGATTGTAAGAGAAGGGAAGAGCCACAACTGAAAGGTGTGGGGGTGAGGAGGAACACTAAAAGGGAAATGACTGATGGGGTGGTTGGAATGTTGAATGAATTATTTGTAGGGGGAGAAGGAATATTGAATGGATGGGTATTTTGGCAGTGATGGATGGAAAAGAGAACTGTGTTAGTGGCTTGAGTAGCTACTTTGAAGTTTTCCTTGGAAGTCCACCCACACATTATTATGCCATTGTCTTCTTGCTTTTCCCTCAAAATTGCAGGTGTGATGGGCAGAGAAGATCTTCAGTGTTACCTTCAAAGTGGAAGAGGAAGAAAATATCCCCAGTGCTCTGTTCTTTGTGGTGGTCATGGTAGTACTGAAGAAGCTGCTGTTGACTCCAGCCAGGACCTTGAGAGACAGAAAAGTCCTTGTGTCCATTTTCTCTGGCCTGTGTACAAGTGCAGGGGGTAAATGCATTAGGTCTGTGTGTAAGTGGAGGAGACAATTGAACTGGGGGCTGTGAGTAGAGAAGAGTGTACCAGTGGGGTGGTGGCAAATGTAAGGGTGGAGGAGGCAAATGTATCTGGGGTTCAGTGGAGCACATTGTTAGGTGGAATTTCAAGGTAGAGAGGTAAATGGGACAGAAGAGAGAATAAGTTTGTTAGAAATGAGTAAAAATGAGAAGCAGGAGGAGAAGAAAAGATTTGTTGAGGGGTGGAGGGAGATTACAGGGTAGAGAGGAGAAAAAAGACTGAGGGAGGGGGAAAGGAAGGATGGAAAAATAGGAAAGGGAAAACAAAAGAGTAAGAAAGACAAGGAGAAGTAGATTGAAAGAACATGGGTAGAAAAGAGGGAGAGAACAAAGTGAGTGGAATCTGAAGAAGTTGGAGTCAGAGAGAAGGAAAGGGGAAGAACAGACACTGAAAATACTGGAGGAAAAGAGACACCAAGTTCTATAATGGCAGCAAAAATAGTGCTAAATAGTATAACAAATAGCAAAAATAGTATAACGATGGGAAACTGTTAAATAACCTTATTATAATGGGTATTGAATATTGGTGTGTTGTATATACCTAGTCTAGTGTTCTGTGTATGCAAATAGATAGTATACACATGTTTTACACAAGTTTTCCACTTGTACATTGCTAGATTCCCAAGCCAGAAGGAACCATTGTGATCATCTAGACCTCCTGTATAACACAGGTCATAGAACTTCCTAAAATAATTCCTAGAGCACAGCTTTTAGAAAATTTACACTTAGAAAAACATCCAGTCTTGATTTTAAAATAGTCAGTGATGGAGAATCTACTGTGACCCTTGGCAAATTGTTCTAGTAGTTAATTACCCTCACTGTCAACAGTTTATGCCTTATTTCTAGTCTGAATTTGTGTAGCTTTAACTTACAGCCAGTGGCTTGTATTATTTCTTTCTCTGCTAAACTGAAAAGCTCACTATTAAATATGTGTTCCTCATGTAGATACTTATAGACTAACCAGATCACTCCTTTAACCTTCTTTTTGTTAAGATAAATAGATTGAGCTCGAGTCTATGATTTGTTTTCTTGGCATGTTTTCTAATCCTTTAATCATTTTTGTGTTTCTTCTCTGAATCCTCTCCAATCAGCACTGGCTCCAGACACCAATGTCCCAAGCGCGTGCTTAGAGCGGCCAATGTTGGGGGGCAGTGCGCCGTCCGTGACTAGGATGGCACACCGCTTCATCTTTCAGCGGCATTTCAGCGGCAGGTTCACAACTTCAGATTTGTTTTTTTTTCACCACATGGGGCGGCAAAAAAGCTGGAGCTGGCCCTGTCTCCAAAGATCAACATCCTTTTTCACCTGTGGGTACCAGAACTGGATGCAGTATTCCTTCAGTGACTGCACTAGTGCCAAATACAGAGGTAAAATAGCCTCTCTATTCTTATGGGCCTAACTCAGAGTTCAAGCTGAACTTTGCTCTACCTTCGTGCCTTCCCTATTCCAGGGCTGGCCTTGGGGCTGCCTGAACCTTGCTGTGAATCAATACAGCCTTAAAGCTGCTCTAACTTATGCTGGTTGCCCATGGCCACAAGGGACTATTCTAGCACCTGAGAATAACCAGAGTGCAGAAACAGTCTGTCCATACTTCCTGGCCTCTGGTCATGCTCCCTCTGCTGGGGGCTGTGATGGGAACAGAGTTGTTAAATCTATTCTATGTCACCTAGGGAATCCCCTGCACCCAGATGTTTCCCAGTGGTTAGATCAGTCAGTATCATGGCTCTGTTATGCTCCTCTAATAGCACAGAGGGGCCAAAATGCAATGGAGACTCAGGCCCATCTGAGGTGTTTTTTTTTTCCATCTGAGATTTCTAATGAAAAATCAATTATAAAAAAGTTTAACCCGGGCTTACTGGAAGCTTGCCAGTGAGTGTCTTATAAACATGCTCTTCAATCAATGGAAAATATTCTGCCCTCTCTACATGTGTTAAATACCTATTACAATTGATGGCTAAGCATGTCTGAGGGCAGACTCTGACCCCCTTTTAAATTCATCCTTTCTAATCCCAGCTTCTGGTGGTATTATTATAAAGGTGGAGCTTGTTAGATTACAGTATGTTCACTGAAATCTATGTCAAAGGCACATGTTATTCCACAATATTCATAGTGGGACAGTGTAATAGGAAACAATATCTTTAAAGCAAATCCCTTAATAAGATTAAAGCCTAGCAATAATCACACACAGTTATCCTTCACCTACATACAACCATACCATTACCACTGAGAAGGCCCAATGCTTGGATGAGATCAGCCCTTGGATGAAGAACAGCTGGGTGAAGCTGAATCTGAGCAAGAGAGGAGTTATATTGGTGGACAGGGGAAAGAAGTTGGAAGAGTTTGAAGCCATGGTGCAGTCTTCTTTTGTTGATGATGTACATCCACAGTCATGGAGCTTGCACCTAGGAGCAGCATCCACGAGTAATGCTTTCTACCATCATCAGCTGGTAAAGAGATGCTGTCAAATCCTGGCAGATGCTGACCTGACCTCAAATATATACAGTTTTGTCACTTGCCATCTAGGCTAGAATGAAGCAATACACCCGGGCACAAGGGCAGTTCTGGGTGCCAACTTGCAGTGAATGCCAGACTGCTTGGGTTTTAATTTTTTTTATTTTTGCTTGGCCATTTTGGGAAGTGCCAAAAATATTTTTCCCCCATCCTAGCCGGCAAAATACCTACGGCTTCTCCAATCTAAATGAAGGCTTCTGCGCTTAGGAAACTCCAACTGGAAGTGTAGTGGAGCTGGATTGGAGTCCTGACACTTTTTTCCTGCAACGGTGGATGACATTTTGTTCTCAGAATGGCACCCTCTGCACTGCATTACCATACATGTGCATCTAAGGTCATATCACCAAGTATCAGAGGGGTAGCTGTGTTAGTCTGTATCCACAAAAACAACTAGGAGCCCAGTGGCACCTTAAAGACTAACATTTATTTGAGCATAAGCTTTCCTGGGTAAAAATCCCCACTTCTTCAGATGCATGCAGTGAAAATTACAGATACAGGCATAAATATATATATAGGCACATGAAGAGAAGGGAGTTACCTTACAAGTGGAGAACCAATGCTGAAGGCCAATTTTGTCAGGGTGGATGTTGTCCGCTCCCAATAGTTGATGAGGAGGTGTCAATACCAAGAGAAACAGAAGGTCACATCTGTGGAGGGCAGTCTTGCAGTGCACAGCCCATTTAGGACTACGCGATGGACTTCAACTGGTACAGAATGCTGCAGTATGTATCCTCAGCAACTTGGGCTACCACAAGCACATCACACTGGCCTTGCACTCTCTGCAAGGGCTTCTCATAAACTATCAAGTCAAAGTTCGGGTCTGTGTTCTAATCTTCAAGGTGCTCAATAATCTGGGTCCAGGATATCTAAAAGATTGCCTAAAGCTCCAGGATGAATACTGTAGTCAACTCTGTTCCTCAAGCACAATGGAAATTTCTACCAGAAGGTTAAAGATCATTGGTGAATGAGACAGTGTTATCTTGGGGACAGGTCTGAGAGTGTTGAATGAACACTCACAAGAGTGAGGGATGATCACAAATAACACCACTTTTCCATCCAAGTGCAAGACACACTTACTTGAATTATGCTTCTTTAGTATAAACATATAGCACCATGTACATTTTAAAACAGAAGACAATGCTCCAAAATGCCTTACCAGGAAAACATTTGGCTGCACACATAATTCTCCTGCAGAGAGCAAAAGAGAGGATAAAACATATGACTGATTTTAGTCAGGTCACTTAATGCACCCCTGGAAGATGCTCAGATATTATGGTGATGAGGGTGTGACAAAAACCCACACAGAATAAACCAAATTAGAAACCAGTGCATTTGTGTTGCGTTCTTGATAGCATAAACTGCCATATTTCCATTAAGTTTCACTAGTAAATGGTATATCTGTCAACAGTATGAGAGCAAGGATGGTCCAGTGGTGAGATTGATAGCTGAAACTTGGGATACCCATGTTCAGTCCCCAGATTTGCTACAGACTTCCAGTGTGACCTTGAGTTAGTCAATTTGGCACCTAAATATCTTTGGGGGTCTGGGTCTTAGCCTCTCTCTGCCTCAGTTCCCTGTCTGTAAAATGGAGATTTATTAGTACCCCTACCTACCAACAGTATTGTGAGGCATTCAAAGTCTACAGTGGTGGGGGCCATATAAGGACCATTTTATACTCTTTAAAAAACAAAACAAAAAATCTGATAAAGATTAAGAACACCTTTATACTCAGCTTCACCCTGTACTTGCAAAGACATTTGGTTACAATTAGAGATGATGGGTCAAACCAGAACTGTTTATCCAAACCTCTGTGAACTTTGGTGGTTCAGATAAAATGAAACCCAGACCTGAGCTAGCCCAGGGTCTTGGTTTTGCAAAATCAAACCTCCACCCACAAGGTTTTCCCAAACCAAAGCCATCCCACTTTTTGTCCATCTCTAGTTGCAGTGCAACTCATGTTTTGTACTTTTCTATTTCACGCCCCTTCGCCCACCCTTCCAGAAAAATATGAACAGTTATAAAAGTTAGAAGTTAGTCTGATTTTGTGAGGTTGACTTGAGGTCAGTGAAAAATTGATAGCAACTTTTTAGATGAAAAAATCATCAAAGCTAAAGGAAGCTTCTCAGAGTAGGATTTAATAGCAGCTATCATATTGCCTTCAATGCCTTGACCATTCCTTGTGCAGCTGTTTTATTTTAAAAGATTTCAACCCCCACCCCACATATATGGTTCTATGCACTGACCTAAGTACACACACCCAACTACTTTGGTCACTCATGATAACTATAAACCCTTCAGTGAACTACCAGAAAGGTAGTTCAAATGGAAATGGTGAAATTCAATATAGCGTCTAACTAAGTCACTGTCTAAGGTTAAGCCCAAAAAGCCAATCAGCAACACTGGGAGGAAAGGCAAATATATTAATTAATTAGAACCCGGATGCCCTATATGTGACTTTTCCTGATACCTGTCAAGTAACTGTAAGAGTATTTCAGTGTGAATCCAGCAAATGTGCCTAAACAAATACACATTTTTTATCTTTAATTCTTTTATAAATAAATAATTTAAATCTAGATTTGGGCACAAAGGGTGGGATTTTAAAAATGTGCAAATGATTCAGGTGCACTGCCTATGAACTGTGCTTCTAAGACCTAAATGAGTTGCTTTTGAAAACCACATCTAAAGGGACTCATTTACATCAAACACCAGTGAAACTCTATTGATCTCAGTAAGATTACTGTAGTGTAAGTGAGGTCAGAATTGGGGACAAAGTGGCAAGTTTGTGGCAGAACAAAGTGGCAGAACATTGGCAATTTTTGCTTTTGGACAGGCTCATTTAATCAGCAGAATGGTTGTCAATGCATCTTTGAATTAAATCAGTTTTTTGAAAGTCTTTTAGAATATGTTTTTTATTCTTAAAAAAGAGCAGTTGAAGGGTGGGGTTCTTAAATGTATTCAGCAATGGCTTCATTCTGCACCCATTGAAGTCAATGGGCGTTTCTCTTCAGTTTACTGGAATGAAGGGTAGGCTTGTGCAACAAGCTTTGGGAAAAATCTCACCCAAAGCCTCCCTCAATAGTCTGTCCAAAAAATGAATAATCCCTTCAGCCTCTAATCAAGCAATAAGTGAGTCTGCTAAAAATATTTTTTGAATAATACATTTCAGAGTTATTTGGCAGGTTAAATATTTACAGTAAAATCATAAAATATACATTAGTTCTCCCCAAATATTTAATATTAATATGTTAGTTCAGGACTTAGAAACTAGTTGAACTCTGGGCTTAAACTCATGTAAGAGAGGTCAAAAAATCAGGCTTTTAACTGTGTTAAAATACATTCTCCTCATATGCAGATTTTTAATAATTAACATTCTCCTTGTCAGCTAAGAGCTTACTCATGCTCCCACTGAAGTCAATGGGAATTTTGCTATTGATGCCAGTTGGGGGCTTTACTGGGGGAAGGGACTGAGACTTTTCTCACATCTTTCTTTACCTTCCCCCAATACCCTGGCTCTTTTGTATAGTACTCAGATCCAAGCTATTGCTGCTTCATAATGCTGTGCTCCACAACTTCCAAAAGTACTGCCTCCTATGGCACAGAGCAGAAGGCTGTGCAAGGGGCTGGAGAGCTCCACTCTGATAGGGCCAGAGGGCTGGATAACAGCAGCTAGGGTGAGGGCTGTGAGTGAATTAATCCTTCCTTGCCCTCCACCCAGCACTCACTGCATCAAAATACCCTTAGTATTTGCCAATTTCTTTCCCACCCTTTAAGGTACATATCACTTGCCTCCTACAAACCATCTGAGAGTTTCACCCCATTAGCTGAGAAAGCCTGATTTAGAAGATTTGAAATCTGAATACAATGTGCTGACTTACAGCTGTGAGAAACCCAGCACAGAAATCCTGTGGGCGCACTTCCTTAATATTGTTTTTAATAGACATGTTGGACAAACAAAACTGGTTAGCAATAACCAGAATACAACAGTATTCAGAGATCACTTATACAATCTCTGGGTAACAAACTCCCAATGGAATGAAGATCAGACACATTGCTTAATAGTAATGCAACCAATGGATTCCTCTCCCAATCATCTACAGTTCTGTTTCCCTGAAGGTTTTGGACGGTTCTGAGATCTGCAGAAGAATGGTGTTGCAGTGTATTATATATTTTGTTCATAAAGAAAAATAGGAGAATGTTATGATGTTTGTGTTCCCTCTTAAGAGGAAAATAAAAGAGGACATTTATCTAAAGCTTTAATAATAGCTGGATATTTAAATCCACAGTGTGGTTGTAGACAGGAGGGGAAATAAAATGCTTAGTAGGAAAGGTTAAGCTATACTAACTAGAACCACATTCTTAAAATCCTCTTGGCTTTTTTATACATAGATTATATGTTCTTTATTCTAAACAACCCGCTCCTGAAGAAGCAGCACTTTAAACTTTTTTTAAATAAATGGTTCACAAAGGTATTTTAAAAGTAACTGGCACATGGGCATTCTGAGATTTAATTAGTGTAATAGTTTGGTAGCACTATAATGTAGAGTAGGGCCTATCAGTAGGGATTTTTTATTACACACATCAAAGCTCTTCTGTGCCATACAATTATAAAATCATGATCAAATCTCATTAAATGCCTGTTTTGGAATGTACTCTCATAATATTTTAAATTGGCCAACCAGATGTTATTTGAAAACTGATAAAAATATTCACCCATGGGCTGAGACCTAGCAGGTCAAATTTCAGACTGGAGTGCCTTTTTACAACCAGTTCATTAGGGGTTTAATGATAGAAACACTGACATACTCTTAAAAAGTCCTTATATAATGGGTCTGTATTACAGGCTATTCACTGTCAAATGAGAGGGAAAGGAGGATGGTATCTGAGAGGCAAGATACTAGCTATGTACTATTGTTTGAACGCATTAAACCTTTTGGAGAAACTCCTAATTTGACAAATAGTTGTACTAACACAAATTGCTTTTGTTTAATTTATGCTAAATACTATTACCAGAAGATTTGGAATCACTTTTGCTAACTTTTCTAATCCAGTAATCAAGGTTGTGGTCTGTCCTAAAGGGAGAAAGCCGTAGCTAGCTAACCTTACCTCAAAAGAAACACAGATATAGCCTTCTGATCAAGAATAGGCAAACAAGCAGTAAATTCTTCAAAAACAAATATTTAGAAGTGAGTGGTTATAGTAAAAGAGAGAGATAAAATAGGGTCACAGTTAAAAAGGGAATGAAGCTGCATGGCAAATAAAAACACACTGCAACAACAATTTCAATTAACTCTATGGCATGGAACAGTAGAATCATTCTCTTAATACTCTATAACAATATAACCATCAAACATGTAACAATATATGAAACATCACTATTAAATACTTAAAACTAAGTAGTAAGCACTGGCCTGGCGGTTACTAAATGGGTAGGAGCAGATCTCACTCAGACGACAAGCATCCAGCTTTATTGACACTTGAAACCCATACATGACAGGAATAAATGGGTAAACAGAAAGATTAGGCTTACAGGAAACTTTCATTTAATCCCTCTGAGACCGTCTTTGGTCCTTCGGCTCTGTATCCATGCTCAGGAGCATGGTTTGTAGGTTGCTGGCATAGAGCAACTATGTTGTGCTGCTATTCAAGCAGCTGCCTGCTTCTCCTGAGGTGAAGTTTCTCCTCAGGTAGCAGATACGGAAGCATACTGGCTGCTGCTGAAGTGGCTGTTGCTGGCTGCATGGCAGAAACAGCCATTGCCATTGCCGGGGCAACCTTGGAACCCCGGGTGGACTGCTGTTACTGCTGCTGCAAGAGCAGCTTGGGAATGATGCTAGTGAACGTAGGTTGCGGTGCTATTGTGAGGCGTGGCTAGGATGGTAAGGCCTTAGCTACTCACAAAAGCTGTTGCAGTAGCTTTGTGAGTGATGGCTGCCAGTGAGCATTGGCTGAGGCTAGCGAGCGTTGTCCATGCTTGTGATCCTGGGTAGCTAGCTACCCTGCTGCTGTAAGACAATAGCTAGCTCTCTTACCCAGCAGGGTTCCACTAGTTTGGTTGCAGCAGCTCTGCGAGTGTCTTCCTTCTTCCAGATGTCTCTCAGCATTCTGCTCTCCTTCACGTCCCTGTCCTCTACAGAGTTTAGGCTGTGGGCTGTCACCTTAATATTACAATTTGCAGCTCACTGACTGAATGATGATAATAAATTATAGCTAATCAGCTCTCAGGGATTAGCATATGCTAATTCATGTCACACATACTGATATGAGAAGCTCATCCAATCAGTTACCAGAGATCAACATATGCTAATTTATGCTATTTAGTCACATGTACTAGAAGTCTATTGTGAGGGGGAAGGAGGAGCAGCTACTATGGGCCCAAAGTATTCCTGTGGCGTTTTTCAGCTGGCCTTTGGATGAGCCCTAGCTATTTGCTTCAAGCTTCAATGCATCTGAGCCATTCCTCAGAAGTGGACTTTACCATTGCATCATAAGAAGTGGAATCATTGTATCACAATGGACTCCTATGTGCCCTAGAAATGGGATCTCCCACTATATTCCATCACTCTATAGCCGCCATTACTAGATTTTCTAAATTAAACTATTCTTAGTTTTTATTTAAATTACAGATTTATTCCTAAAACTAATTACTGTTCTGAGCAACCCAAAGGGTCCTGATACTGTATCACCAGTCATTTTATGTCTAATTATGCAGTTTATAATTTTTCTGAATTTGAACCCTGTCCCGAAGTTTTTCTGCATATTTCCAGTTGAAAGTGTTTCAAGGTATTTCAAGCAAGAGAGGCAAAAAATCTCTGGTCACAGTACATTCAGAGCTGAAAACACTGTAATAAATGTATTTCAGCTCAAAAGGTGTGTAAAAACCACCTCTGTATAAGTGTCAGAATGACACATACTGTGAATTTCTGAAGGATGTTGATCTACTTCAGAAGAGTTAAATTAATATAGTTTTCAATATTTTTGTCACTTGAAATTAAGATATTGGTCATTTTAAATATGTTTTATTAATAATTACATACAAAAACATTAAGACTTGTTTAGATTGCAAAGTCAAACAGTTGGAAATTAAGAAATGCCAGAGTTAATGTTTCTCATGCAACCTTAATTCGGACATTGTACGTGATATGATACAGTCTTTAATTACATGATCATGTTACCCCCCCACCTCCAGAAGACCCTCCTCAAAAGCTGTGTAACCAGCATTCATTTACTGTCACTTCAGTGATTGGGTATAACTCACATACCCACAGTGTAATAGTTTAATATATGTTTCAGTCTCTTTACTCTTCATTGCTTTTGTCCTCTCTACTGATAATCACAATAGATCTGAGGTTATTGAAGGTGATGGAACAATAGAAGGCAAATGGACATGGATAAAGGAAACTTATACTAAAACTTGTGAGTAAGTGTTGGATTCAGGAAGAAACATCAGAATGAATGGTTATCTAAGGATACATGACAGAAAGTAGAAGAAAGTTGATTTAATTTCAGTTTGCAATCAAGAACAAGAACACAGACACGACTCCAAGAGAAATATGCTATAAAGAACAAAGAGTCCAAAAAATTGCTAGGAAAGACAAATGAAAGACTTCCTAGAGAAAATGGCAACAGATGCAGACCACTGCAGTAAAAAAATGACAAAGACTTGGTACATTATTAAACAGTTGTCAGGAAGAAAAACAAATATCAGTCTACCAGTTCAAGACAATGAAAGGAACTTAAAGACATCAGAATTATTAACTATGTGGAAGCAGTACTTCACTCAACTATTGAATAGTGGGCAAGTTGGCCAACCCCCAAATTACCAGAAGGAAAAGACTTCCTAAACTTCCAGCAGAATAGAAGTAGAGACGGCAGTCAGTCAGTTACAAAGTGAAAAGGTACCAGGTCTGGATAACATTCCAACATAGATTCTTAAGGCAGAAAAGAAGAACATAGTAGATATTTTGATAAGCCTCTTACAAAATACATGGGAAGAAGTAATATACCAAAACAAGTGAGAAAAGGGTCACATAGTGAAGCTGCCAAAGAAAGGAAACATCAATGTGAAAAAACTGGAGGGGAATTCAATTGCTGTCTATTACAAATAAGGTATATACATATATTATTCCAAACGGAACAAAAACTGCTAGATTCAAGGTTGCAACAAGGGTTGAGGAAGGATAGATCAAATAGTAACCCTACCTATCATCACAGAACATCAGTCTTTGCTTTATATGAATTTTATAGATTTCCAAAAAGATTTTGATAGTGCATAAAACAGGGTTATGCAGGTTTCTACACCACTGTGGAATCCCTAAGAAATTTGTGAACATCATTCAAAGCTTCTATGAAAATGACATACTAAGTAATACATAACAGTGTACAGACTAGGATGGTCAAGGTTACTACAGGAATCACACCAGCATGTCTTATGTCTCCCATGGTCATTTTACTGGTAGTGGATTGGCCAATGAGAAGGACTGCAGAATAATCAAGGGCCATACAATGGACTTTTACATAGAAGTAAGAGGACTTTGACTTTGCAGATGACATCAACTTGCTATCCCATCCCCACAAATACATGCAAGCCAAAATAAATGATCCTTAGACCTATGCACAATTAGTAGGGTTGAAAATGAACACCAATAACACTTTCTGGGACTGACATAGAAGAGGCTCAATATGTCACATATTTTGGCAGCACTGTAAGTACAACAGGTGAAATAGATGAAGACATTAAAGCAAGAATATCTAAAGCCAGACATGCCTTTGTAACTCTAAAGCCACTCTGGAAAAACAGAAATCTTGCCCTTCAAACTAAACTTAGAATATTTAGCAACATTGTGAAGCTGCTTTTACTATACAGTGTTTAATCTTAAAGACCTTGCTAATCTAAACTCCAAGTTTTCATAAACAGTTGCCTTCAACAAATCTCCAGTATCAGATGGTCAGAAAAAATGTCACCAGTGAAGAACTCTGGAGGAGGACGAAACAGAAACAGATAGAGCAAGACATTACGGAACAAAAGTGGAGACGGCTAGAACATAGGGAGGAAAGACCTGAATAAATAACAAGACAAGTATTGGACTGGAATCCCCAGGGCCTGAGGTAGATGAAGGATAACATGGAAATGCACAATTTAAGCAGAACTGAAAGATATCCAAATGACTTGGGCAGAAGCTAATACTGCAGCAGGAGACTGGCAAAGATGGAAGGCACACACACACCTTTACATTAACATAAGGTGGTGTAACTCAAGACAGCAGAACATTCAACGGAGTTACACAGCAAACAAAAGGCTAACTTGTGTCTCTAAAGTACAGTACCTTCACAAAGGATGGTGCAGCATTTTGCTCTGCCACCCCAGGAGTGACACTAAAAGGGAATTGTGGCTTCTATGCCAGCAGTAAATTATGCTAACCCTGCCTTCTGGTTTAATGGTAATCGCTGGTGAGTAAGAAGAAGTGGAGCCAAGGTTTTGACCATTCCCTGCCTTACTAGTCCTGGGGAGGATTAAGCAAGTATAAAGCAGACCCTTATCCCCACACCCTGCCCCCAGATTCCAGCAGGTGTGCAGTCTAAGCAACAGACTATCCCAAAACTACTTCTGAAAGCTGTCAATATGGCTAAATATTGATTTTAAATTAAATAATTATGCTTAAACTTAAAAGGCATGAACAGAGAAACAAACTTCCATAGCAAAGTGACATTTTTGTAATTAGGTGTCATGGATTGCTCCAGCAAAAAAGAAACCACCCTTGAACTTGTGCCAGTGTTCAGAACCACACCGAAATAAGAAGTTCTGAAAAACTTTAACACATTCTCTCTCATTTCTGTGTTGCTTTTGCACTTTTGGATTCTGGACTGGAGAGAGCGAAAATAACTCAATAAAAACTGTTCTCATGGTCTTTGCAACTGGGATTAGAAGCACAAGAATAAAATTTTATGAGAAAGAGCCTGTGTCACGTTACTAAAATTATCTGGAATCATATAGATCATTGGTGCAACTAAGGTCCTGTAGGGGCACCAAATCTTAGGTAAAGGGGGTCATATAAGGTGTCTACGACCAGGTTATGGTCTGCTGATTATGATTATGCTATCTGTATTTGTGTATCTTGTTTGTAGCTAAAGTTATGAAGATTGGCTGTATAGTGTCTGTATTTCAAACTTATGCTTGCTTTTGGGTGAAATCCCAAACAAAGTTACTGTTGGCCTGGCCTTCCTAATGGCCCATCATGTTCCAATCAAGCTAACAATGAACTTTGTAGATGCCTGTCCACACCCCAGCTTCCCCAGGAATGTGGCCTGGCTGCTCAGGTGCTGAATCTTGAGGAGTCATGTAACTGGACCACATGGCTCTGAAACTCCATTTTACAACTGGACTCTGCATAGCAAGAAGGAGGCAGTCTCCACCCACAAAAGGAAGTCTATATAAACCTGGGAGAAAGATCTCCATTTTGTCTTCAGTCTGCCACTTTTACCCTGGAGGAAGTTTGGCCAAAGGATTGATGACCCAGCCCTGGAGGGGCTGTATTCCAGAGACTTTGATTTGAACCTGCAGTTTATTCTACATCTGATGCAAGAGATTTGCCTTTACTGCATGTATTTCCTTTCACCATTTCTAACCCTCACCCATATCTTTTTCCTTGTATAATAAACCTTCAGATTTTAGATTCTAAAGGATTGGCAACGGCATGATTTGTGGGTAAGATCTGATTTGTAGATTGACCTGGGTCTGGGACCTGATTCTTTGGAATTGAGAAGGACTGTTTTCTTTTATTGGGGTATTGGTTTTCATAACCATTTGTCCCCAGGACAGGTGACTGCTGGTGGTGATATTGGGAAGCTGGAGAGTCTAAGGGAATTGCTTGTGCGACTTGTGGCTAGCTAGTGGGCAAAACCAAAGTCTTTTCTGTTTGCTGGTTTGATTTGCCTTAGAAGTGGAAAAACCCCAGCCTTGGGCTCTAGGTGCCCTTTTGGAAGCAGTTTGTCCTGATTTGACACCCTCAGTTGGATCCCACCAGGAACAGCACCATCACAGCCCGCTTCTTGTGAAATTTCCACTCCAATTCCAAGAAGGTCCAAAAAAGGAAGATAGTTCTCCAGAGCATCCAAAGCTTATCTGAACTCACCCTGGACATCAAGCCTCTCTAGCTTTGCTCATCCCTGACTATAATTAATTTTTATATTTGTTTTCATTTCTGAATAGATGGTTAATAGGGTCATACATTGTATACAAAAGCCCTAATACCAATAGTTACTGGATTATGTTTTTATGTGTAGTGTAGCCTAAGACGTTTGACAACTGACTGCTCTGATTTAACAGATCCTAGCAGTTATCACTGGTGAGATCTATGCTAAGATTGATTTGCGGGACATATTCTGTCAGTCCAGTGAGAATATAGGGTGCATATCCTGTGGCAGGATGGGGATCTAAGTGACAATTTAACTATGTAATTTCTGAGAGACTAGGCATTACAACTGCAGGCTATTACAATATACTTTTTGAGGGGTGTATGTCAAATGGATAGCTTCAGATGTTTGAGATGCTGCATGGATTATATTTACTACTGTTAAAATTTTCAGTACATGTTTACCAACAATGATCAAATAATTTAGGCCCAATTTGTAAAAGTATTTAGTTGTTATTGCATTCAGCGTCACAGTGCCAATTACTGAAGGGTATTAGATGCCCTTCCCCTCTGAAAATGAGAGCTAGGCTCCCAAATCAGTTTGGCATTGTGAGGCTGAGTGTAGCAATGCCTAAATACCTTTAAAAATCTGGGCCATACAGCCTATATTGAGAAATGCAATGGTTTTTATTAGTAAACCTGTGAAAATATTTAATGCCCTGAAGATAACATATAATGAAAGATGCTCTTGGCCCCAATCTTGAAAAACATGCTTTAACTTTACATAATCTGGGTGAAGCCCTAACCACATTTAAGTCAATGGCAAAAGTCCCATTGAGACTTCAGTTGAGCTACTTGGAGTGTGTAAAAATTAATCATAAGTGTCTTTGCAGAATCAGGGCCTAGAAAAGCAATCTTAAAATATAAGTGGTATAAAAGAATAAATTAGAAGTCTGGCAACTGGGCCAGTGTAAATCAGAACTGCTGAATCTTGTATTAGGCTGCTCTAAGGAAGCATTTATTGGAGAGAATTAATCTCTAATTGTATACACAATACTTTTGGGAGAGATCACTTAGTGATAGGAATGATTAATGATGCTGGGATGAAAGACCTTAATTATGTTTAATTGAAGCTAATTGAAACAGCCTCCTTGATTAATTAAGCAGAGTCCAAAACAAAGGACTGTAATCAATGACACGATTAACAATCTGGGTGATTCTCTGTGCTCCACAGAAAGATTGAGGTTTTTTTTTAAAAATATAAAATAAAATTTTAAAATGAATTTTTAGTTGTAGTCATTCACACTTAGAAACGTAATTAGCACTAGAAAAACTTCCAAACTGTAATTCACTTTTGTTCTTGATTTCATAAGGCAATCTTTATTGCATAAATGCATGTATCTAGTAAAGCCCGATACATTAAAATCTCCAACACTGACTGTGAAATCCTGGTCCTACTGAAGTCAATGGCAAAACTTCTAATTACTTCACTGTGGCTAGGATTTCATTCTGTATCTTACCCTCTCTAAATTGGTTTCCATATCTGTAAAGTAATACATGCTAGTATTTAAGTTACTTTACAGAATAGTAATACATACTTATCTATCTTACTTGGGTTTTATAAGCATTAATTTGTTACTGTCTGTGAAGGGATTTGAAAACGAAAAAGTTTCTTAGAAGTGGTAAACATAATTATTTGAGGCTCCGTGTCCCATCTCTATATGGACAAAACTCCCATTTAAATCAGCTGGGGTTTTGCAAGTGTAAGGAATGCAGGATCAGATCCAATGTGCAGAACACGTTACTTAGTTGGCCTGGAAGACGATGTATTCTTTATCTTATATTATTTAAATAACGATTTTAAAAATCTAAATCATGTCTTTTTTGGTTTTTATGTTTTCTTTACAGTCACAGCAACAGCACAAGTGTTATCCTGTAAACGCTGTGAACTATAAAGTGGCCTTTTATAGTTTTAAAAATAGTATCTTTGTGGCTATTCACAACTGAATAACAAATTGCATGTTGTACAATGTGTGATAGTTATCTATGTTACTAAAAAGTTATAACTGTGCTGTTATTAGGCTACATTTATCTAAAAGGCTCAAGAAAGATGACACAGATTTGAAAGTACAGTCCAAGATCAAAGGATGCAATAAATGATGCAGGAAACAACAATTTAAAAGAAAACCTCTGTGGAGCAAAAACTCATTTGTTAATTTCAGGATTTTTTCCCCTCAGATACTGAGTAAAAACATCATTTGTAATAGGCCACAGGTTTTTTCCCCCCTATAAATGATGGCCTAAATTGTACCTGCATTTTTGTAGAAAGATAATTAAATTGGTGCAAACAAAAATAAAACATTTGCACAGCTGAGAAGTATCATAGTTTCCCACCTTATTTTATTGTACGTAATGTGGGCCTGATCCAAAGCCTATGTAAGTGAAAGGAAAGACTCCCATTGACTTCACTGGGCTTTTGACTGGGCCTTGTCTGAATGTAGGGGGGAAAGTAAAGGTGAGCTTGGTTTCCTTTCCTCTGCTAAAAGCAGAGGAAGAGATCCTGCTTTTCTCCTTTTACCTGACTTGCAGAAGACTTCTTATAGCAGAGCTTCCCCTCCTTGGCTGGTGAGGTGAAAAGTTACTAGTCAGGGCAATCTGAAGTGGGGACAGCAGAAGCTGGTGCTTACCATTGAACTAAATTTTGGGGACTCTCAGTCTTTCCACCAATAGGCAGGGCAGCAGCACCAGCAGCATCCAAAGAAGAAAGAAGAGGTGTTCTAGCCTGCAGTTGTCTAAACACACCCTCTCTTCAGCAAGAAAATCTCCCCTTTCATCAGCTTCCACTGAGGGGGAAAGACAGATGTGCATTGCATAATACATTTTAGAGGAAAAACTCATTCAAAAGGTCTTTAAAATCTTGTAAAATGTAGGAAATGTTAATAGATTTTCCTAATTATTCTTGTCCTTCCATTTTTAAAATTTGTATTTATACCAGTACATGTAGGCATTTTTTGGAATGGGGTGTGGAGTACCAGGGAAGTGCCACACACGCTATATGTGCATGCACACGTTTACTTCCATTTGGCTACATCTGAACTGCATGGGTAAAGGGGGACATGAGCTCCTTTCAGCTACATTTCTTCTTGTGTCCTCTTCCTTTTCCTCTTGTTGCATCCCATGATTACATATATATAAAAAAAATGAAGACAATGAAATGATACATTATAAGGTGTCTAGACGTGTGATGGCATCCAGCAAAATGGAGGAGTTCATGGTCCTATTTTGATATATTTGAGGGCTTCTCTACATGGGAAGACAAAATTAGCCATTCTGGAATAGCTATTCCTGATCAGCTATTCTTGGTTAATCCAAAATGGATTAAGCTAATTTATAGTCAAGCACTGTTATTCTGAAATAAGAGCATCCAAATACGGAGTTAATCAGGACTAGTTAATCCACTTTAAATGCTACCTTATTCTGGATTAATTTTCATGTGTAGACAAGCCCTTAACCATTGACTGAATGCATTTGGTCTGAAAATGTAAACTATAGTCTATAATGTAATGTAGGACCTTTGGGTTTCTTATAAATGTTGGTTATAACCTACTATCCTGAGCAGTACCACGGCTGTATTGCTATTATTATTTTAGTATGTCTGCTTAATTCAGATAGATCATCAGATTCTTGCTCAGGTTCTGTTGAGGCAAATTTCCACTCACCTCAGACTGAATAAGGACCTCAGAGTTTGCGCTCATGATGCTAGATTAGCCCCCTTCTTCCTCTATACCTAGCAAACTCCCTCAAACCCTTCCTGAAAATCCATCCCTTTTTGACATACTTTCAAATATTAATCTGCTGCCTCTCCATTATGCTGTATCGTAAAGGACCAGACTCCTTTTTTCTTCCCTCACCAAGTGCTTAAGATAGAAAGCATAACATATCCACTGTCTCTGGAGGCTCCCAAAGGGAGGGAAGTCAAACTGTCCTCAGGGATGAATGTGTTGTCAGAGAGAAGATGAATCTTACAACAATGTTAAAGCTTCATGAATTACAGCTTTGGGAATTCACACAACAGTTTTTTAGTTTCTAAGCAGAAAACTAAATTATAAGAGCCACCTGCTCCAAACTATAAGTATGGGTGTTGCTAACCAACTGGTACTATTGCAACCTGCTCAATGGTCACAAAAATCCATTACAACTATTGTGTAGCAGACCCCAGAGAAATTTAACTTGCTATTCATACGTGTGTGTTTCTTGGTGTAATAGTCCTCACTCAGAGTCTGGCTGGAGACCATAGCCCAGTGGTCACAGCCACAACCCCTAACTGCCAAGGGGGTTGTGAGAAGGGGGACCCACCCACTCCACCAGGCTCCAACCCATGGTCCTTTCGACTACCAATAGTCTGGCAACCAAGGCTGCCTTCACTGGGCTATTTCCTTTCATTCTTTCCCCCAGGGTCAGCTTAGTTTGAGGCTTTCCACTGGTGGGGAAATCCAAACCAAAAGGAGTAAGAGGGAGTTACCAATGTCCAAAGTACACAGGATACTTCCCCCTCTGATTGTCTCTGGGGTGGGTCATCCCTTCCTTCAGGGAGAGACCCTTTGGGGCTGTCAGAGCCTTTGGGCTTCCTTCTGTATTGTGCTGCTAGAGCTGTGATCTGCCCACCTCCAACTCTGCCCCCATGTGAGCTAATTCCCTGTCTTTTAATTTCTCCAGCAGATGGAGCATTAACTGCAGGTGTGGTGTGGTGGGGCTATCTGAGTCCAACATAATCCCTTAACCCCTTCTTGCCTAGTGTGGGGTTTTAAAACCCCATCGTGCCTGAGTTTATTTTTTCAAATGATCAAAATAATTATTATATAGAGGTTACCATCAAAAAGTCCACTTCAGCTCATGCTGATTTTTTGTATTCTTTATTAGAATGATTTTGCTTCCTAGTTTAATATAGGAATTATTTTTGGATCATTAGTGAATGAAGAAAAGGTTAATTTGTGGCTTGAATTGGAATTTTATTACAAGCTGAAAAGCTCTTTTTGTAATACAAGTACAGATTTCCCCTCCTCACCCCCAAAAATGATCCCTTCCTTTGTCTTCACTATTTTCTTTTCTCTGTTTTTCTTTAGGCAAAGTTACTACCACTTTACATGTTTTCTGCATAATCTCTAAACTACAGTATTTATTTAAAAATTTGTAACAGTACCAATTGCATCAACAACTGGGCATCTTATATCACTACAAATAGCAATTAACAAAGAAAAATAATCTTCAAACTAGAGAACTTAATAATATAGCTCCATTCCCTGTTTTAAAACAAAGTCATAAGAATGGTCAATAAAAGGTATGATAATATAGATGGTCTTCTATGAGGTCCTGACGTTTGCCAAAATTGAGCTCTGGTGTACCTTCAGACAGAGTATAATCTACAGTCACAAAGAATACACTGAGAGACTTTAACAGGAATGGAGAACATTAATGTTTAATATCAATAGGTACAAAACTGTGTGTGGGTCAGAAGTTTTCCTTTTGCCACAATAGTTTTATGAATTATTAAAAAAGAAAGACTGAGGGCTTATGGGAAGTTTGAAGGTTGCCAGTAAGGACTGAAACAAGAATTTAGACAGTTGTGAGTATAAGAATGGTAACTAAACCTTGGTTCAAAACAAGTTAAAGAACCCTTAATGTTCCCCTGAAAGACTAATCTGCATGGAAATAAACAGTAGGACTACATGAATATATGAAACAACCCAAAACAAAAGTGAATTATGAATTAATAGGAAAATATTGTAGTAGCCACCCTGAAAAAAATGTACCCCAATAGCAAAATTTAATGATGCAGAAAGTTAATGAAAGACATTCCACTAGTTCAATACTTTTGTTTTGTGACAGGGAATGACCACAGCTAATCACTGTAGCTCAGTGAAAAATTGATGAGTACCTCATCAATATCTGGGTGGGTTTCCAAAAATGCATTAAGTCCTTCGATATAAAATTAATGTTAATTTATTTGGAACCTGATCTTGCAAACTGCTAAGAACCTGAAAGGGAGTGGTCAATTCAATTTATAGGATTAGTCCTTTGAAGAGTTACAATTTTTCATATCTATTGCTCAAATAACTTTAGTAATGCTTCTGAATCAGGCAACAGTGGCTGGAGTTATTTGCCAAGTCCACAAATCCTACCTTTTAGAAACCTGAAACCATACATTGTATGCAAAAGCCCTAATACCAATAGTTAGTGGATTATTTGTTTTTATGTGTAGTGGTCTAAGACTTTTGACAACTGACTGTTCTGATTTAAAGGATCTTAGCAGTTATCACCAGTGGGATAAACATGTTCTTATAGAGGATTAGGTCTTCTTTTAGTTCATTTGGTCCTAATACAATAAAACCCCATTTGTTGAAGTAGAAAGGGAAATGTGGATAAGGTAAGATCTCTAATGAAAATGGTGGATGTCAAGAAACCAAAGCCAAGTGTGGACAATAGCGGGATAAGAGAACATAGGCAATGGACTGAGGCTGTTTATTCTGCTTAGTCACCCAGTAAGATCTTTGCCCTAAGGCAAAAATATAAAAGCAAAACAGTGAGCACAAGCAGAACAACTCTCTTGGCTGGGGGTTCTACCTAGTCTTTAGGACCCCTGAACTTCCTAAAGACAATCAGCTTTCCTCAGACATTCACCCTATTGTGTCTTCCAAGCAGCTGCTTTTATAGCTGCTTCCGCTGAGCACCTATCCAACCAGAGGGGAAAGCTGAGTTAAAGTTAACCCTTTGTTCACTGGGGATGATGTAGCAATTCACTCCTCATCACACACCTTTTCATGTTAAGAGAAGGTTCTGACAAATAATGAAGTTTTATTGTATGTAATGGATCATCAGAGTATTTCCCATACAAATAATAAAAAAGACCACATGTCCTTTTTCTAAACCACAGTAATTTTTATTCCCTTAAAAACAGACTTGGAGAGGTAGCTAAATACCTAATAGACAAAATGGGAAGAATACATCACTGGAAATCTTGGAAACTGTTCAGCAGTATATTTCAGTATATTTCAAAATAAATGAAGGCCTCTGAACTAATCCTCAGATGAAAAGGGGTTCATATACGTCTTTAATTAGATCATGCTATTGGAACACACCATTGTGATAAAGAAGATTTAATAAAACATTTTGTCCTTTTATTACTTTCATTTCATGCAACATATCTGCTTATCCAAGCAAGATGTTTGACTTCAAAGGAAGTGCTATCCGCCCTCCCTCTGTCCAATAAATAACTCCTAGAGGAGTAAAAACAATATATGTTTGTAGCTTTGCTGGTGCTGCTGAGTGGTAAGAAGATCAATCATTATCCCTCGTCTGTAGCTGTGTCTCTGTGATGGGCCTCTTCCTTTTGTACATTTTTCTTAATGACAATTTCTTTATATCTTCTAATTCAGCAATTGCTAATTTACACTGGTATATCAAAGTCACAAGGGACAGCGCACACCTTGGTGGCGAACTGAAATCACATAACTTTTCTGCTGATCTCAGAGGAGGTGGAATTAGCCCTGTGCAGAGGCCCAACATAAGGCCTATGCGTTATTTTTATACCATTTCATCTCTAAAAATGACTTCAAGGGTATCTTAAGAGACGTACAGGAGTTATTCAGACCTGCGGGGCTAGGGTGAATTTCACCCGTGGTTTAGTTTCTTTTCCAGCATGACTATACTTACTGGGCTTAGGATAGACTGTATAACATGCCAACTGCCTTCTAAAGTTCCCAAAGAGAGGGAAGTCAAGCTGCCTTCAGGGATGAATGTGCTGTCAGAGGGAAGGTAAATATTACAAGAACTGAAAACATGTTAAAGTATGGAAATGCACAGTTAATATGCCCAAACAACTTTAATTCCACCCTGCAGCGATCCATGAAATAGCAAGAGGAATATGATTAGTGCGTAAAAGTGCTCATGGTTCCAAATTAGATTAAATTGATTTTTAAAGACACAATAGATTTTTGTTTCATTTTTTTTTCCTCACAGAGTCCTTACAGGGCAGGGCTGTTTTGCTGCTTGAACTGCACACTTCCATATCCTAAAAGTATCTGGATTTCTTTATTGTTTATCTGAATCTCTTAGGTTTGTTTTGGTATAATTACAACACTCCTGTAATAGTTTTAACCTAAATTAGTAATATGTACTCTCAACTTTAACTTTGACAGCTTTTAATCTGGAAATTTGAAAATCAGGGCCATGTTGCACTGAAATTGTGCCCCTGGTTTGCTCAAAACACTTGTGACTCATCAAATCTTTAGATGAACACAATCTGGGTTCTAAATTTGCATGAAAGCACAAAACCAGGACAGACTTTCAAGCTTTTAGTTTTTGTTGCTGAACACCTGCGACTACCACTGGCTTTAGGGTGATTTGCAAATTCCCAACACCTTTAAAGATCTGGCCTATTAGTATTTAATAATTATATATAATATTTTACAGGGACATGGAGAAAATTGCAGAGGGACTAAAGAGATAATCACTACAGTCTAATTTACATTAGGTGCAACTTTGAATCACATAGAGAAACAGGATTTCAGGCAAACAGGAGGGAAGGAGTCTTATGAGCTAATTTTGTGCTTTCCCATTCTTTCTTTTTTGGTTTACTTTTAAATTCATGTAGAATTTGGCAAGCTGGTGAGGGCAGTATTTTTTTTTCAGAGGTTTTATGATAAAAAACAGGATGGAAGAGTAAAACTGTGTCCTTTATGCATTGTACTAGAACCGAAATTTGGGGGGCAAATTTTGCTCCCAGTTTTTATGCTGAAAGCAGAATTCAGGGTATCCTCATGTGCTCTAATCCACTGTTCCATTTAGGCATGCTTGAGTTAAGATCTCCACTGAATTTAAATTAAGTTTAACCGCAGCTGATAAAATCTAGCCAAATAGGAAAACCTTAATTTTTTTTAAAAAAAGTAAGCTCGTATGCTAGTTTCTCCTAAGTTTGCTCAGCTTGGTTTAATATTGTTTGCTTTTCACTTTGTATTTTAACAAGTTTGCTGCTAAAGTTTTAGAATAATTTGTGAGCAACACTAAATTTAAGTTTATTTTATTTTAGTGGCTCGTTCAGAACTAATTTGAATTTATGTCTGGCTTTAAATAAATATTTACATAAAAATAACATGAGACTGCAGGGTGTAAATGTAGTGCCATTCAACTATGTAAATAGCAGCAAAGATGTTTAATTGAATATAAAACACTGGTAAAATGTAAACATTTTTGTTCCAGTTGCCTTATGGTTGAGTTTTGATGGCACAAATGAACAGAACTAATTGACAGTGGAAATTATCATTTGAAATAGGGTACCATAACTTTGCTTTATGTCTGGAAACCTTTAAAGTAATTATTTGTGCCTTCCAATACCATTCACTTTGCTTTTTAGTCACTGTCTTCTGCAAGGTATTCAGTGTTGGGCTTATTAAATAGCATCAGGATAATCCTAAAGTCATGTACAGTATCATAACTCTAAATAAAGAAACAAAGCTGGTCACAGGCCTGTGCATTTGACTGCAAAGGACACGAAGACAATAGTCACAGGTTAAAGACTGAACTGCTTTCACTTTTGATTACTTGCTATTTGTATTTTTTCAGCTCTATAGAAGATAAAAAGCTAAGGACCTGGGTGTAAGTTCAAACAAAAGTGGCAATGGCCACTAGTTTTTGGGACATGGGTGGAGATTGAGAAGTCCTTTGCTATCACTAAGACATGATTGATCTTTATGCCACTGAGGCTCAGGCCTCTGAGTAGTACAGGCAAATGATTAACAAAGCAACAAAAGCTGATGCTCAGATATACACTGATTGTATTTGTAAAGGGTTGTTCTAATGTTTCCAACTTGTTAAAAACGGTGATCCACCTCAGTTCTGTAAGGCACTGTTTTTTTGCGCTGAACCAGTTGTTTGACTTCTTGCTCTGTACAGTCTTTGTCAGCAAAGACTAGAGACAGCAGGAGGCAGTGGCATATGGAGTGGGCAGATCAGCCACTCTGTGATAAGAATAAGGATAAGGGAGAGAGAAATATAGAGAGGGAAGAAATTGAGAGGGAATGTCAAGAACAACAGTGTGTTAGTGTAGGGAAGATATGCGAGAAACAAGAAGAAAGAGATAAAAGATACTCAGGGAAGAGGAGAAGATGAAGGAGAGATAGAGAGGCTAGGAGGATAAGAAGAAGCAGGATGTGGGAAGGCAAGAGAGACTGAGGGTATATGATGTTTTTTTCCCCTGCTGATTACAGAATATGTGTGAATGAATTTGACTGTGTTTGCTTCTCAGAAGTCTTATGTAAGCCTTTGTGGTTTGCATGACTATGCACTCTTAGTTCACTTTGAATACTGAGTCTGCATGAATTCCCAAATCTCATAAGCAAATCTCACCTGACACTCACCAGATCTCAGGTTTGAACTGGAAATAAGGCAAAACCATTGTTTCTCATAGTTTCTAGCCCAGCCCATAAACTGGCCCTAGTTCATTCAAAGCAGTCATGAACCTTGATGAAGCACATTTGAGGCTTGGGTTATAATGAACATTTTGGATTTTTGGCCAAATAATATCACCAGGCTCTATGGATCTCAGAAACTGAGCTTTGTTTTTGCTGTTAAAGGTTTGGTAGCAGTTTCCTAGCTTAACTGAGGATCTTCAGTTAAGCCAGGATCGTCTATCATTCAAAAAAGAGGAGATACCCTGACCCTTATCTCTCCTGTATTTTGTTTAAAGAACAGTAGTTTGTTTAGCATCCATTGCTGTGCCATCACTAGAAAGGTATTTGGCTGAATGTTTTTTCTTCTCTTACATCTGTCAGTTAAATCAAAGGTCCAAAGGCAAAACCTAGCGCACAGGCACAGAGTGTGTACTATATTCTCAGCTGGTGTAACTATGACTATGTTAACCCTGACAAATGGTTCATGCTCCAATATGTGATGAAAGGTTCATGCTCCAACAATCAGGTTTTATTTAATATTTCCTATTCAGACAATCATCTTACTAAACTATGAAACAACACGTTGAAGTAAATTCAGGATCATACTTAATCCCAAAAAACAATAAAAGGAAATTCAGACTTCAGGGTTGATATTATGGCCACAATATGGCATCTAGTCTTTCCTGTTTCCATACACTTGTGGGAATGTATATTATATGGCGAGGTAGTACAAAACCAATAACTGTTTGCATTTATGTAACCCATCATGTTTGTTGGCATAGTTAAGAACACTAGAACAAACTAAAGGAACTGTTTCAACCATATGTTTGCTTTTGTGGGTTTACAGTGCACATTTGAGAACACTTCAACATTTATTCTGTGAAGTGCTGAGCAAAACCCCTTCTCATTGAAAGCAAGGGGGTATTGAGCATGCTCATCACCTTGCAGACCTCAGCCCTAAAGGAAGAGCAATGAAAAAGTATATCCAGATGTACTACTTCATTTGAACTGTTAGGGTCTGATGCATGAGTACTCTGGGTTACATTACGGCTTTCAGAGGCAGAGGATGTGTTCTGGGGTGTGGTAATGATTGAGTGGCGGTGGCTGGAGTTACTATGCCTGCATCAAGCACAAGCTGTCTTAGTGCCTTGTGAGGTGGAAGAGGTACTTCCCTTTGCCATCTCTCCACTCTGGATTATCTGTGCTAGGGCAGCTATAGTTTGGTCATTAAAGTGTAACTGTGCTTGGTACAATTTATTCTGTGTCCAGGTATAATCATTACCCCCTGGCCTGAACAGGGTGTGGTTAGCCACCCAGGGAGGCTAAAAGGAGTAAAAATCCTATACTGGAGAACCTAAGGCTGTTGGAAAGAAGATAGCCAACACAGCATAAATCCCATTCTCCCGCACTGAGCTAATGGAAATTTCTCCATGGAAATACATTGATTGGTTGTCTTGCCTAAAGGGAGCATGGCTGGGCAATATCTGCTCTCAGTAGTATTTATTATCAGTAGTAGTATTGCAGTAACGCCTAAGAGCCACATTCCTGCTACTGCCCCATGTGTTAGGCTCTGTGCAAACTTCTTACAGGAATCAACCTCTAGCACTCCCACGGAGATCAGGCCATCACTACACTTTCACCCAGGCACAGGTGAAGAGATGATGACAGCACAAATTCTAAGTGGGCCAGAGAAAAGAGATGCTTAGGGACTAATAGGCAGGAACTCATTTTCTTTGGTTGTCCCAAGGCACACAGGATCTCTTGGTGGATCCTGTGTCCTTTTTTACGAGAACCATGGCACGTGTCCCCCCTAAAAAACTCCTCTTACTTAATGGGTTACCATGATGGGGGCTCTGCAAGTGTTAACTCAGAGAGTTTCATGTGTAACTTTGCCTGCAAGCAGTTTTTTCTTTTCATTGAAAGGGATGAAATAGCCCTACACGCGTACATGTGGCACCAGTGAAATGCAGCCTGATCTGGATTTGAAGGTGGTAACTAACAAGGTGCAAGACTGTGGGGAAGGGAAGGAGAGGAAGAGTTTTGGCAAAGAACTCCACGGCAAACCTCTACATTTACAGAAGGGGGAAGAGAGTATTTAATGTCCAAGCATTATAAGGGCTCATCTGAAAGACATACAGCTAGCTAGCTGCATGGAACTATATAGTTCCACCCTGGCAAGATGGAAGTTGAGTGAATCTTGCTGGGAGTTAAACTGGTGGTTCCATGGGGTCTATTTATTTCAATCGTGCTGCTCAGATAACAAAGACATCCTCTCCAGGAGGAAGCAACTGTGTATGGAGCAGCAGCAGATTTTTATATGGTATTAAATCTGAAAATGTATTTATTTTCTTTCTTAAAGTACTTTATCTGCATTAAGGATTTAACTAGTTTCCTGAAGTAATTTTCAACTAAAAGTAGTATCTAAAGGGTCAGAAATAAGTCATCTCTACATTTTTGTTTATGTCTATAGCACTGTCTGCAGTTCGCTGTTGATATAAATAAGATAAATTTCTATTTGAGCTCTGATTTTCTCTCTTAAAAAACACAAATGCTGTAAATTACAACACCTTTTTGTTTTAAGTTCAAGTCAATATTTAGTGATAAAAATCCACCACAAATGTAACATTTTAGTAGTTAATATTAGTTTTTAAACTTGAACCTGTTTCCCCATCACACCACTATTTTCATTGAAGTATCTGACATGTATTCATTTGACTTTCAGCTGTCCCCCATTCATAGTAAGTTCTACAATGTGGCCTGGGAGGAAAAGGAAATGCCATAAAATCAGTGATCCATTATTAACAGATCTACGAGAGAGCAAACTTTGTATAGCAGAAAGCAGTGGAATCACCATAACTAATGTTAGAACTGGACTGTTACTGCAAAAAAAATTTCCATGAATATTCATTCAGATTTTTAAATGAATTCATTTCAACTGTGTTACCTTCCCTTCTGTTCATTTTGTACAAAAGTGATGCTGGTACAGAGGACTTTAGTGGTTCACAGACATTGGAAATGTTTGCTGCAGAGTTGAATTTCACCCTTTCAGTGAATAGTCTTATAAAGAATTTACTAACAGCAACATTTGTTGAAACAGAACATTTTAAGTAAGTGTTATAGAATATGCATTGAAAGCATACTTTGACTTTGTATGTCAAAATTAGCACAGGATAAAACGACTCACCCAATTAGAGCACATTATTATTTAACATTGATGCTGTAGCAGCATGTACAGATGAAACAAGTCAGGACGCCATTGTGCTAGATGTTGCGCAGAAGTATAGAAAATGATTGCCCCGCCCTAAAGAAATTAGTCTAAAAGACAAGACTTAATGCAAGGATGAAACAGGAGCTGGGGTGGACAATAGAGACAGAATAACAAAAAGAAGACGTGCGCACCATTCTTAGCCAATTACGAGCAGTAGGTACAAGTAGCCATTCCTAGTACGTGCTTTGTGTCCATTCAAAACAGCTCAAATTTTGTCTTCTGAATCCTGAATACTTCCAACAACCTGCTTGAAACAAGTTACAGGAAAAGAACTATTTGCAGAAACTATCAACAAATAACTTTTAATAATGAATACATTTAAATCATGATTTGTTCTGAGGATAAGTTACAATCAGAAAATAAATAGAAGTTTGTTAAATTGATTATTTATGAGTTAATCAATGTTTGTCATCTATGACAAATAATTCCAAGGAAAATGTTGTATAAGCTCCTTTAAAATTGTTAAAACACTATATATTTTGAGACATATACAGATGTTGATTTGAAACCAATGTATCCAGTCAATTGGACTCAGACATTTCCTCAAGACTCAACAAAATTGTCCTTTTCTTTCTTGCTTGCTCTTTTATACTGCTCATACCGAGGAAAGAACCTCGATGTTGTACATAACATTGAAATGATTGATTTCGGCCCAGAGAAGCAAGGAAATTCAGAATGAAGGTATAAGGTTTATCCAACCCAGTTATGGCTTGGTACAACAGGAATCTATAAACAAGGGGTGATCTCATTTGTAACACAGTTTGTACTGCAATACACAGGGAGGGAGTTACAATAGGGTGAGTTAAGGACAGAGTTTCAGCCTTGGCTCTGACTCTTCTAGCTTTAGCAGGGTTTAAGTCAGTCCTATGACACTATCTGAATGAGAGTCAATTTTTGGTAATTTAATTTGTACATAATTTTAAACCCTGTTTTTCAAAAATATGTCTGCTATAGTGCTATGAGCTTGGGTAACTGCAGATAATTCTGCATGTCAGGGACAATTAACGCATATCCTGTGGCTCTGATTACTAGGTTCAAGGAAGTTCTGCTCAGCAGAAATTTTCTTAGTAAAGCCTCCTGGAAAGTTAAAGGCCCCTATCTTACAATTAAAATGGCAAAGTACCCCCTCCCATTTTGTTTTGGACTGACTATAAACCTTGACGCAGGGGAGTCTGTTTTCAGAGGATGGTAGTTCAAAGCAATCACGAATGAAAAGGAGTTCTTGTGGCTGAAAATTCTTCTACATGCTCTCTTAATTGTTTTCCTAAAATATTTCTAAAAATAAAATTAAGTCATGCTGTATTCAGGCTAACACAGGAATCACAAGCAATGAATGTGAAGCTAGCCATTTTTGCAGCATTATAAAATGTAAAAAATAAAGTACATTGTGTATTATGCTAAAGCACAGCCCAAATGTACAGCAAAGATATTTTATAGAATAATTAAAGAATACAAAGAATGTGTTTCTTCTAAGCTAAAGCACAATATTGGATGATTAACAGATATAAAGGGAAAATAAATTAAAATACCTTTTATTATAGCGAATAGTTTGTATTTAACCCAACTGGAAAGTACAAACTAAACCTACAGCCATGGCAGTAGAGAAATTCAGTGTTCTAAGTTAGTGATTCTTAACCTTTGGGTCATGACCTAAGATTGATTGTTTTATTATAGCGAATTGTTTGTTTTATTATAATTATTGTTATTATAATACTATAATTATTATTTCTTATTTATTATTTATTATTATTATTATTATTATTTATTATTAAATATTATAATTATTGTTTGTTTTATTATAGCGAATTGATTGTTTTATTATAGCGAATAGTTTGTATTTAACCCAACTGGAAAGTACAAACTAAACCTACAGCCATGGCAGTAGAGAAATTCAGTGTTCTAAGTTAGTGATTCTTAACCTTTGGGTCATGACCTAAGATTGATTGTTAGCAGGTTAGTTTGTAACAAGACTACTCACCAATCTCTGCTGGGACACTGTTAAAGCCAATTAACTGGTGTTCCCGGTGCTTTGTCTGGTCTTAGAGACCTGGAAGGCATTTGTGTATCATGATATAAAAACCTAAACAGAGGAGACTAAAGAAGTCCTGATCACACTAGAGAGTTGCCTGTTATCTGCAAGGCTCTTAGTTCCAGCATATTGTATGAACTGAAGAGGCAGGAAGGCTGGGGAGACCATTTAAAAGTAATCTAGGTGAGAGATGGTGAGGGTAGGGACCTAAATCTATTTTAGGAATGGAGCTGGGAAGCAGGGTGGCACATGTCTGAGAGTTAGAGGGCAAAGCAAGAGGATTTACTGGGCACCTGGAAATAAAAAAAGGCGGGGAAGAGTTAAAGGATGAATCACTCAAATGTTGTCTTCTTTAGAAACTGTGAATATAATGGAGTTGTCAATAATAACAGAGAAGTGGGGAAGGAAGATAAGTTAGGAGGAAAGATGAGAAGTTTAGTTTCAGATATATTTAATTTTAGGAAGCAGCAGGACACCCAGGAGGAGATATTAAAGTGGCATCTAGTAACACAAGCCAGGACTGAAGATGAGATATGAAGTTGAAGGTCTACCTGTCCAGCATAAAGATAACAACTGAAATCAATGGAGTAGAGAAGTTCAGACAGGGCACAATTGTTGGGGGCAAAATGTGGGAGACAGAGATAAAGAAGAAAACAAGAAGAGAAACAGTGAAAGCAATGATGAAGGAGTAGTTGTGTAAGGAGGAGGAGGAACAGTGTGTGTTTGAGAGAAAAGGTGATGTTCATTGTGTGTAAGGCAGCAGGGAAGTCAATGAAAATCTGAATAGAGAAGAGTTGCTTAGATTTGATGAGGAAAAGGTAACTTATGAGTGCAGTAGAAAAGACAGAAGCTAGATCAACATGCTATCATTGTTAATGCCTGGCATAGTTTAATATCTTTCCAGGAATACATTTTTTCTCGGTAGATTTTTTTTACTTTGGACACAGCCCAAAGGTGAGCTTAGCTCCTCATACCATAAAAGGATAAACGCTTCACAAGATGATTAATTCAACATCCCACCCCTTCAAAAAAAAATCTGTGGTTTTAGGGGGAATGAATTATATGCTGTAATGTTACTGGAAGCTGGAAGAACAACAGTGGCTTCTCCATTACATTTAAAATAAATAAGCAAAGAAAATGCATATTTTGTTTGGCAATATGTATGTCAATATGTTTGACAAGTTGGGACTATCCACTGGTCACTGGGGAACAGATTTTCAGAGTTAGTTGGGCACCCAACATATTTGGTGGAAATATCCCAGCATCCAGGGAGGAAAAAAAACAAGAAACAAAAACCTTTTCTATCAGCCAGTCACTCCATCCCCTACAAAACAGTGCAAGCAAATAAATATTAAGCATGGGGTTATACTTATGGTTTATTTCAGATAGATTTACTTTCTGATTCAAATAATTGTGTATATTGCTGTAAAATCTCTGTGTAGAGGTGTTAGAAAAATGAATTGAAAGCACAGCAAATAGTAAATCTGCTGGGCCATGTATTCTTTCCTTCAAATAAATTATTTTTAAGAATTCTGCTTGCACATACTTCAGCAGAAGCATTTGTGCTAAGGATATACTTTTAAAGTACTGCCAATTACCAAAGGCATAAAGTCTCTCAAAATCTGTTTGTACTGAAGGCACAGAGTTGCAGTTTGGGCACAATGCTACATTTGTATAGCTTTCATCAAATGTGCTGTCACATAGTTACTGGGATGATTAAGACCACTTTGAGAAGTCTAGCACCTCAGATTGTATAGATTTACCTTGACCTTTAAAGGCCAGATTGGTACTCTTAATAAATTTATCAATTCACTAAATATGACATTTTAGACATTTTATTTATAAGATATTGTTCTTCGTACATATCTAAAACTAGTTGCATGCTTTTCTCAGGCTCAGCTTAACTCCTAACTCTCATATAGCAATTATCCATTGCTGCAATAACAGAGAGACATAATCCTACAACCCTCTCTCCTGTGAGATGTACTTACTAAGGGATAAAGCCAGCTCATGTGAGTAAGGGTTTGAAGAACAAGGCCCTTAACGTAGAAGTTACAGTCTTAAATAATCTAATCTCCAGATACTTTCTTGAAGATTAAAAATTTCCTTTTCCCAGAAGACCTAAGAAAGAACTTGCATATAGTGCTGTTGTGGTCATGTTGGTCCCAGGATATTAGAGAGACAAAGTGAGTGAGGTAATATCTTTTATTGGACTAGCTTCTGTTGTTGAGAGAGACAAGCTTTTGAGTTTATACGGAACTCTTCAGAAGATGAGCTGAGGAAGAGCTCTCTGTAAGCTTGAAAGCTCATCTCTCATCAACAGAAGTTGATCCAATAAAAATATTTTATTAAAGCTAATGTTTAAAATGAAATATACATAAGTTAAGAAGTAAGGCACTGGACATCTGGAGTCAGTATTACCTCCCCACCTTGTTTCTCTGAGTTAGAAGTGGTTAGGTTCTCATTCTGAATCCTGATTGCTAACTATGCAACTAGAAATAGTTACGGTCTTCAGTATAAGCCATTCCCTACTTCCAAGGAATTACTGAGCTTTATGTATATTATTGGTATATAAATTTCCTGGAATGTAAAGAAATAAATGTTTACAATATGATATCAGACTATTTGAGGTGACACACACGATGAGATTTTTTTTAATGAAAAAAATCAGGATACCCCTCTCCCCCCAAATACCTTTCATATATTACAACAAGATGTAATACAACACATGACTGTCTGGTCTTGAAATGCATCAGTTTTATGATTGAGCAAGATTAGATCAAATATTCATCTGACATCGGTTCTTAGTTCCACTTTGCTTTTGTAACAATTAGTAGGCCACCAATCGCAAATAGCTAAAGAAGCTCATAGTCTGTAAGCATATTTAAAATTAAAAGGCTGATTTTTTTTCAATTTTTTTATTATGTGTCAAACTTTGAAATGGAAGGCAACATACTACACACGTGATGACAACCAAACTACCTATTTCTCACAGAAATGGATGGTTGATAGTCTGTACTTGTCTAAATATCACTTGTAGTAAAGGCAGGTTAAGTAATACTAGCATTGGTAATGATTGTGGGTGTCTTGCGCATATCTCAAATCAACAATGACAGAGGTAGTATAAAAACAATTTATGAACCATGGTCCTCTTGGGAACTACATTTCAAACCATAACTTCATCTAAACTGTTTATCGGCTGCTCTTATTTAATGTATGAAGTGTCAAAAAGTTTCTTTGACATTAGGCTTGTTATTGTCCTTTGATTTATGTATTAAAGCAAAGCATAGTAAATACACAGATTGCCTAGTGGATTTGTATTTGAAAAATGATTGGAAACATTTGCTAGAGCTCTACAATCATTTCTAGGCAAGTTTAAAAAAAGAAATAAAAGTCATGAGCCTGTTTCAACCCAAGGAACTTAGGATGAAGATAAAGATGAACTGCAAAGACTTTTGGTTGTGATATCAAGTGGCCAACTTTCAAATACAGCTACCTAAAATAATGCACATACACATACAAATAGATAGCTGGGATGATTCTTCACAACTGTGCACACGAAACATTCACGTGTATATTTTGCAGAGTTAGCATAACTATTTATATTTGAAAGTGTGGCTAATGATGAACTGAAAATGACAATAAAGGGACTGGGCCTCCCATCATCACTCAAAGATTTTCCCTGAGCTCTGTGTGCTACCTGATGGGCCACAATAATTCCATGTGCACCTCCATTCAAGTAAATGGAACTACACCAATGAAACTTGATTAGTGGCTATGAGTATTCTCTTATATCAAGTGTTTTCATTAGCTAAAGCTGCTGAAAAATTATTGAAACCTCAAATACCTTTAAAGCCTGAAAAACCTTTGAGGTGAGATTCCTTGAAACCATGGAATTCCAAATCTTGGTCATTTCGCCATTGTGCTGTACAGTGGTCCCTCTCCCATGAAAATAATGATTCCAGAGCGCCATTTTTAAAGAGGTGCTTGAACCGTCTGCTCAGAAAGGAGACCAGGGGTAATGCTTTCTCATACGGAAGGAAGGAAAATGAAAACTTGACTAGAAAAACACATACAAATGTCTGGATTTGATAGAATAGGGACAACTGCATGACAACAGGGGAGGCAGACTGCTGAACCAGCACAATTAACTTCGCAATCTACATATTTTAAACAGCTAATAGCAAATCAGCATTGGTCACATCCTGAAATCCTATTACAGAGAAAACTCCCATTTATCTAGACTTCCATCCAATCACCTTTTTTCTGGGTCTATGCCAGGACATCTCTTGAAACCTGATGTCACTAGTGATGCTGGGCCAGTTTTAAATGTGGAAACTTTGAACTTCGGTAATGTTGGTGGATCTTTGCAGGTTGGCAGCCCTCACTCAGCTCATCCTCTTTGCCTCATACAATGCATAGGTTAAAACTAGAGCTGGTTGAATAGTAATACTAATGGGTGAACATTTTCATGAATGCAAGTGCCAGGTTCAATTTGCTATGACTTGAGGGTTAAAGTATGTATTAATCATTAATATTCTGACAATTACTAAGTATTTGTGAAAAACTGGTGAGATTCACAAACAGTAATATATTTTTGTACAAATTCTTATTCACCCAAAAATTCTTACCAGGCACATGATATTCACCAATCATTATTTGTTTGTTTGAAATATTTAACTCAACCGATCAGCGCAGAAAATCATGTGACTTAAGTGACCAGCTACATATGAAAAACTGATAGTCTGAGAATTATCCAAAAAATCTGAGTAATACTTACGAAAAACTGACTTCTTAAAAGAAATTCTCTGCAATCTCCTTACATATCACCAGCTCTCTTCAGTTTTCCTTACCCTCTGTAGCTTTGCTTTTATCTCTGTACTTACTCCTTCCTGTTATGGGCAGAGGATGGGGCATCTTTTTAATTTTAATTCAGTGTCCCAAATTACAAGAATTCCTAGGTTTTACAAACAACCAACAACGGATTATGATTTTTGTCTCTCCCCCATCATAGTGCTACTGTGCTTTGATGGTGCATACACTACTATCTCTGTTCCTTGGTTTTGCTCTAGTTCCCAAATTATGTGTGTGTGTGTGTATATATATATACACAGTATATGTAACTTTTTAAAAAATAGATTCTTTTTACTGAGCTACTGTTATCTCTGTGGACCTTTCATGTTCTGGCTCATAGTTGGAGTCTCCTGGATTGGCACTATCAGCTCCACTTCTCCCAGTGGCTCTCTTCAGGTAGAAAGATAGAGCATCCTCATTGTAGAAGAAGCATTATTTAGGGCCTTAGGACTCTGCTTGAGGTCCTTCTTTAAAAGTTTTACTCTCATAGTAGTTCAAGCTAGGAACAAGGGCCTTGACCCGCTATTCTCCCTTCTCAGCTACAAACTTACTACCTGGTAGCAGTATATTTAGTACTCCATAGATGACCAGAATTCACTTGGTTAACTCCTCATATATGTAACAGCACATTCATTACTTATCAGTACCTCCATAGACCGCTATCATTTGGAGGTTCAGATAAGCAATAAAACTATTGGATGCATATCCAACCGATCCACTCCATTTTTTTCTCTGGGATTGGTCAGACTGACAGATCTATAATTACCTGGGTCATCCCATTTACCTTTTAAAAATATTGTATAACATTAGCTTCTTCTAGTCTTACAGAACTTCTCCAATGTTTCAAAGCTTACCAAAAATCAGTGGGTTTTAGTGGGCCAATGAGCTTCTCAGTCTGCTCTTTCAAAACTCTTAGATGCAGGTTATCCAGGCCTGCTGATTTTAAAATGATTAATTTTACTAGCTGTTGTTTAACATCCTCCTGAGATACTAATGGAATGGAAAGAATGTCATCATATGATACGACTACATTTTTCTCTAAGTACAAAACAGAAATATTTATTGATAATATTTATTTATTATATTTATAGGCGTTTTCTTCATTATTATAGATAAGTCTACCATTTTATCAATAATGGACCAATATAATTGTTATATTAGGGAAAGTACTTAATAAAACTCATTCTCATTGTCCTTAATGCTGTTGGCCAGAGAGCTTGCCTTCTGTCCCTTTGCTTCCCTTATCCATTTTCTACAATTCCTAGCTTCTGTTACATATTCATTACCATCAACTTCTCCTTTCTTCCATTTATCAGATATTTTTAAACTGTTGTATAGATGCCTTCACTTTCCCTCTAAATCAGGGTTGTTTTTTTTTTAAAAATGCACCTTTTTCCTTGATTGTGGTTTTTTGGGAATCTAGTAAAGTTTCCAAAACAATCCCTATAACAATAGCCATGTTGAGTCAGACCAATGGTCCATATAGCCTAATATCCTGTCTTCGGACAGTAGAAGATGCCAGAAACTTCAGAGGGAATGAAAAGAACAGGGAGATAATTGGGTGATCCATCCTTCTCATCTAGTCCTACCTTCTGGCCATCAGAATCTTAGGGACACCTAAAGCATGGGGTTGTAGCTCTGACCATCTTAGCTAATAGTCATTGATGAACCTAGCCTCCCTAAACATATCAAAATCCTTTTTGAATCCAGTTATAGCCTTCAAACATCCCCATGACAGTGAGTTGCACAGGTTGACTGTGCAATGTGTGAAGAAGTACTTCCTTTAAAAAAACAAACTCTGTTGCTTATAAAGTTTGTTGTGTTGTGCGTTGGGAGACCCCTGGTTCTTGTGTTATGTGAAGGGCTAAATAACACTTCTCTATTCACTTTCTACACAGTATTCATGATTTTAGAGACTGCTATCATATCTTCCCTTAGTTGTCTCTTTTCTAAACTGAACAGTCCTCATCTTTTTAATCTTTCATCATATAGAAGCTGTTCCATACCTCTAATGATTTTTTTTACCCTTCTCTGTACCTTTTTCCAATTCTAATATATCTTTTTTGAGATGGGGCAATCAGTGCTGGATGTGGTATTCAAGGTATGGGCGTACCATGCATTTATGTAGTGGCATGATGATATTTTCTGTCTTATTATCTTTTTCCTAATGATTCCTAATATTCTGTTAGCTTTTTGATTGCTGCTCCAGATGTTTTCAGAGTACTACGTATTATGACCCCAAGATCTCTTTCCTGAGTAACAGCTAATTTAGACCCCATCATTTCATATGTATAGTTGGGAATATGTTTTTTCAGTATGTACTACTTTGCACTCATCAGCACTGAATTTCATCTGCCATTTGGTTGCCCATTTTTTTTGAGCTCCCTTTGTAAGTGTGAAGTCAATTTTGGATTTACCTAATTTAAATAATTGTGTATGATCTGCAATCTTTGCCACTTCACTGTTTTCCCCCTTTCCCTATTCATTTATGTTAGGACTGATGTAAATCAAAGTAGGCTTAATCTCACAGTCTCTCTCTTCCAAGATCTATCCTCACAGTATTTACAAAACAAGAATTTAGAAATTCTGGTCTCAAAGCCTGGAAAATGAATATGTTGGAATAGTGAAAAAGGAAGTTATGCTTCCAGGTCAGTTTTTGGTTTTGTTATTTTGTTAAAGTTAATTTTTTTCATTGATAGGATTTTCCATGCTCTTCCACAGTGAAACAAATTAGCCAAGACTTTCTTCTCTTGCCTTCCCCAGTTGGCAGGGACTGGGACTGCTCCTAAAAAAATAAATAAATTTAGTCCTTTTGTACTAGATTAACAACATAGGAAAGTAAAATACTTTCCTTGGAATTAATTGCTTTCACACTTGCCCCAAAACATGCCTCAGTCCTGACCTGGAAGATGAGCTGAGAGGGCAATTATATATGTGATCTTATGGACAGTGGTGTAAATCAGGGTCATAGAGTGGAGGAGGGTGGGCAATTTCCCACAGCTACTCTTTCAGAGCAAGGCTGTTCTTTGCTGCTAGGGTAATAAAAATTTGCTGCCATATATAAGATAATAAATACATTTTATTGTGATCCATTGGTGGAAAGTGATCATACACTAATGATATCAGTGCAACTTCTGACTAATACATATACCTGACTTACCTGCATCAAGTGAAACAAAGGACCCGAGAAACTACCAGAAGTGTACTGCAACAAATTTTTGTTACTTTGGAAACATGTCATAGTCACAAGACTGGGAGCATCAAGAGCTGCTTTCTCAAGTAGTTATCACGTAACAACTTTCAGAAGAACAGCTGACATACTGTCTCCCATAAGAAGCAGGGTGGAGTACTTTTTTGGGGGAGGGGCATATGGGCATTTGGAAACAACTTGTATTACAAGTTTGGCCTATGTTCATTTGAACATTCAAACAGATACCTGTTTTCAAGTTGTCTTAGGCCCTATTATTTTATCCTTGGCATACGTATGCTTTGGGCATATAATGCAAAAATCATGCAAAAGAAATGCCATTTAATGAACAGCTAAACAATGGAATTAGTTTTAGTACTATCTGTAATTGTTATGAGAAGGGTTCATCAGACACCAGAAAAAATGATAGTTAACGTTTCTCGGAACTGGGATGTAAGTGGAAATTATTAGTCTAGTATTAGTGCAGTAACACAAAAATTACCTGGTTTTTATTTTCACTTTCAGGTCAGACAGTTTCTTGCAGATATCAGCTGGAGATATCATGTAGCACACTTGGATCATCTTAAGTACTTTGGAATGGGGTCCTTAATGGTGCCAATTCTGCTCTAACACCTGCATAAATTGTGACTAACAACAGAAATCCACGGAGTTAAAGACATGTATGAAATTAGAATTAGGCCCACTGTGAATAAACAAATACAATTGATTAACAGCAGGATTCATAAACCCATCAATTGCTCAGTAAAAAGACAATTACAAGAGGATAAGAACACAGGTATATTTTAATTATGTTTTAAAATTTGCCCTGCATGTCTATCATTGCTCTCTTTATCTGTAAGCAGAGGCTCTCTGTGAGCTGGGAGATATTCACTCTCACCCTGAGACATGAGCTAGTTTGAAAACTCATAATGTCTGGTGGATTCATACAGTTCCTAAAGCCCCTTGCCCTGTAAAATCACCTTTTTAATGATTTTGCAGAACCCAGGAGATTGTGTTCATTTAGAAAAGAAGAAATTGCAGTACACCACCACTGTACCAACAACACGGTTTCATTTATGTCATAGGAAATGAGAGTTTTGGCAAATAGGTGTTGAGACTCGATTATTTATTTTGTTTAGATGTGTAAAACCTGCCCTTCCACATGGCTGTTGGAATCTTTCAAAGTGATGGAACTTTCTATTGGGGGTGAGGGCTAGAGCTGGACAGTTTTTTATCCAAAGGGGTTTAGTAAGGAAATTACAAAGCTTGTGAACATGATTTAAAAGAAAAAAAATCTTCTCTCCCTTAGTTCACAATTCTTACTCACAACTGTGCATTCATCTTGAAATCTAATTCAGCTCCTTCCAGCCAGCATTTATTATTTATTATCTGCACTACCATTGTATCTACAAACCCTAACTGCAGACCAGAAACCCACTGTGCTAGGCACTACTTTTAATCTGCAACCAGCCAGAAGAGGAAAAATCATCTGGCCGATAAATAAAATGACTTCAGGGCTGAAGAAGAGATTTTTTTCTTTACAAAGAAAGGGACAATTTTAATGAGTTATTAATAAACAAATATGTCCACTACATGGCATCCGAAGCCAACTACTGTATTAAAGAGATATAAATCTCTAGAAAATGTGTACTAACCTTTAAATTAATAAACAGCTGGTTCATTTAGTTTTAGAGAACCACTTTCATACAGCAGACATGACAATGGGTCTAACTCTGATCTGACATTGGCTGAACACCAGAATAACTTGACTAACATCCCTTGAGTTAACGCTTCATTTTTGCTAGTGTGAGAGAGACTCAAGCTTCAATATTTTTAAAGATAAATTTGTTAAAATGACAATGAAACAATTGCCCAAGGTAAAAATAGCTGGGACTGAATATATCATTCCGGGTCTTGCAGCTGAAAAGTGTTGCTGATCAACATGCACATGTGATTGTGTCGGATACATGTTATGAATGGCAGAAGTGAGAAAAGACACTTCACTTTTAATTTTTTTTAATGAGGTCTGCCATAATATAGTTATTTTTTCTGATCTTCAAGATTTGTGAATATCATTTTTGGCAAGCATGCTGCTGAGGGAGGGAGTCTGCAATATGAAAATGAAAAATCTGGCATTGACTGCTCACCAACCATTTAAACGGACAGTGTCAAGTGCTTAAACTATAAAATGTACTGCCTTGAAAGGACGGTACATTGTATTCCATCCCATTTAAGTACACTTGCAAAATATGTTTTTTAAATAAAAAATATAGAACAGTGGTTTATATTATATATAGTATAAACTAAAATACTGGATCTGGAATGACTCAGCAAATGCTTTTGGGAAAAATAATCACAGTGACTTACAGAGACATAGATAAAAGAGGAACTGTTTAAACAATAACAACAAAATTATCCAAAGGACCTAGATTACAATTAGACCCTTAATTTCTCTGTAGTTTTCTGAAGGTTATATGAAAGTAGTCTCTCCAGCTGGAGTCTTTCCAAGACAGGGAAAGTTACAGCAAACTGAACTGTTTGTGCAAACTAATGCATGATCTTAATGTGCTTGCAAACTACAAGGAGAGAAACACAGTTTTCTCCAGAGAGTTGCTATGTGTTGAAATGATTTAGGTCTGGAAAATGAATCTGTTCATCCTTCTGGACAATTTCTGAAACAAATATTTAGCCAGATTTATAGTGCTGTACATATGCTATCCAAAGGATTCCTCTGAAATCCAGCTTTTTGTAATGCCTTATCATCTAGTCTGTGAAGACATATTTTTTTAATAATAAATGCAATTAATCAGCATATTTTAGGACCATATAAATATAACTGCTTATTCCCAGTGCAAATAGATGACTATTTTATTTATTTTATAGAACAAATGCTAAAACACTAGAGGCCTGATTTTAAAAATATCAAACAAACTAAACAATAGCACCTCTCCAATCCAAAAATCTTCTTATGAGCACCTAAAGTACCAAGATTATGGGTCCAGACCAAGCTTTAAGCACATAAAATACACTTTTCTAAAGCACCTAAGTCACTTAAAAGCCTAAATTCCATTGACTCCTTAGTGCCTAAGTCACTTTTGAAAATGGGACTTAGGTGATTTAGAAAATGTTACCCAGATTGGCTAGTTATTCATCCAAATGGCTATTTGCGCATATATTGCAGTCATGCCAAGGATTCCCAGTCACGGACAAAGCCCCTGTTATGCTAGGGGCTGTACAAACACAGAATAAAAGATGGTCCCTGTCACACAGAATTTACAATGAAGTATAAGGCAAGAAACAATAGATGGAGACAGACAGAGTACAAGGAAACGGTGAGACAATGTTGATCAGCATGACAGGCAGTGGTCTCAGCACACCAACCGCTTAACCATTGCCAAGTTTTTTGTACGCACCTGAAAAAGGGGAGTTTTAAGCAGGGATTTGAAAGGACAGGGCTTTGTAGATGTTTCTGGGGTGCTCCTCCCAAGCACAGGGCAGAGGGCGGGGGAGAAGAAGCATGAAGGAAAGCACAAAGGTTCTTGTTTGAAATGTAACATGTGGAGGAGGCAGGCTTACAAATACCCAAAAGGCATGCACAGTCATGGTACTTGTGTGTGCTAATTAGGTGTGTATTTGCTCACATACATGTTTTGTGATGAAGCCGAAATACTCTGTATTCCACCGCTAATGGCAATGAGAATTTTTATTGTTTTGTTTTGATGTCAATATTTTAAATTCCCCTCAAGCGAGTATCTAAATCCTCCATGAAGATTGAGAGATGAAAACATGTGAATACATAGCTGAATATGTTTGTTAGTGATCAACCACAGGAACACAGTTCATAAATTCATAACAAGAATCTGCTAATGACAGCATTTTAGGAAATTATAGCTGCAAAAATATTGTGTGTGTTAAGAACACCATATTTTCAAAATAAAAAAAGGACACTTTTGTGGCAACATTTTTTTGTGACATACTTAAGTGATCTGCGTTCTGGCGCCTTTCGTTGATCTGCCTCACCTGGAGCAGAGCAGCAAACATTTCAAAAATTCTGAGCTTTACCTCTTTCCACTGCACCCATCTGGCCAAGATACCCTCTCCTCGGTCCCCAGGCCTGTCCTGCCAAGCAAATGTTTTGCACTGACTAGATTGGGTCATTACCTCACTGGATTCCTATCACAATTTTATTAACTGGGAAATTATGACAAGCTCTGGCTGTGTACAACGATTGGGTGAAACATGGTTTCATAATGTGATGAGAATGAGACAAAGATATAGTGAATATTCGACATCAGTGCAGAAATATGTTTTATTTATGGTTATAAAAACATGAATACTTGAATGCCTTATCTGATGAAATAGGAAATTTGAGGTATACCAAAAATAGGTCTTGGAGCAACAGAACATTATATGAAAAAAATGAGTTTGTCCTGGTAAAACCAAGATGTATTGCTATCAATATCAGACTTTATTTTTGTTATGAAATTCAGTAAGGACTAATGCAAAGTACATCACTTAGGAAGAAACAATCAGTTGCATACATAGAAAATGGGAAATGATTGCCTATGAAGGAGAACTGTGCAAAGAGATCTGGGGTTCATAGTGGATTACAAGCTAAATATGAATCAACAGTATAACACTGCTCCAAAAAATGCAAACATCATTCTGGGATGTATTAGCAGGAGTGTTGTAAGCAAGACACAAGAAGTAATTCCAGAGTGGCCAGAGTAGCCAGGCAGCCAGAGTAGCCATTTCCCCTGGTGTCCTCTGGCAGCTGGTGCCGTGGCTGGCCTTGGCCTTCACCCCAGCAGCAGCCCCCCAGGATGCCTCCCCAGCAGTGGCTTCCCAGCTAACCTCGCCCCCCAACAGTGGCCCTTCCAGATGCTCGTCCCCTACCAATGCCCCTGGCGACCCCCAGCAGTGATTTACTGAGGGGTATTTATAGTATAAGCCATGAATAGCCTGCTAATTTTTGTGTATTGCCTGTGACCTGTCCATAACTTTTAGTAAAAATACCTGTGACTAAATCATAGCCTTATTTATCAGTTCGATTACAGAAGCTTCTAGGAACCTCAGTAGTGGCCCAGGACCTCATAGTATTAGTCAATGTACAAAAATATAACAATTTGTTTGAGTGCATTTCATTTCAAAAAGTCTTCTTGAAGTCACAGGAACATAATAACGGGATCTGCCCCATCAGCCATTTAGGCCAGTATTCTGTCTCCAACAGTGGCCAGTACCAGATGCTTCAGAAAAAGGTGCAAGAAACTCCACAGTGGGCAGATATGGGATAATCCATCTCCTTGAGAGTCTCATCTTAATCCCCAATACAGTTGTCTTAAATCTCAAAGCATGAGGTTTTAAATCCCTTCCAAAATTCTTCTCTTATCTTTGACTATTAACTCTTGATATTCTTTCTATCTCTGTATAAGCATCCAGTTCCCTTCTGAATCTTGCTGGATTCTTGGACTCACTCACATTTTGTAGCAATTAACTCTACAGTCTAATCACGGGCTGAATGAAAAAATATTTCCTTTTCTCAGTTTTGAATTTACCACTTTTTGATTTCGTTGAATGTGCTCTTGTTCTTATAAGATGGGAGAACAGAAGCGATCAACCTTCTCTAGATCATTATTCTATATACACCTATCATGTCCCCTCTGATTTGCCACCTTTCAAAGACACACAATCTCATTCTTTTCAGTCTCTCTTCATAAGGGAGTATTTCCAGGCCTTTGAACATTCTCGTCACTCTTCTATGAACCCTGTCTAATTGTGCAATGTCCTTTTTGAAATGGGGTGTTCCAGATGAAGGATGCCATCAATGTTTATAGTGTCATATAAACATTTCCAAATTATTCTGCATCCCTTTACTTACTCATGCTAACAGCTTGTCTGTTTTTTTAACCACAGTAGCACTGTGAGAAGACGTCTTCTTTGAACTGTCTACAATGACATTCAGATCGCTTTCCTGAGGCAATATGTTTAATTTAGACTTTTGTAAGGTGCATGAGCAGTTCAAATGTCTCCCTCCATCTTAGCTATTTCTACCACATTTCTGTCAACTTCAATTGTTTATTCACTGCAGAAATTAGACTGATTTATTAAGCAAATCCTCCCCATTAGATGGATGCCTCAGGAGGTTTTCTTTAATCCAGTTAAGAGTCTGAAAAAAACTCCACTCCTTGTTTTCTTTATTTCTGGTAATCTCTTTATCTTGCCTGTATCATCCTGATGTTCTGTCTCCTCTATCTTCTCCACCTCCTTTTACATTTATTTTATACCTTTTTATTGGTTGACTTTCAGTTTTACTAAATTTTCATTGTATGCCTGCCAATTTTTTTAAAGCAACTTTCCCTTTTCTCCCCATGGTGAATGCAGAGGTATAGATATTGTTCTGTGTCCCAGTGATAGATGTTTCTAGTAACACCAAGTTCCTCAAACAGGTTCTCAACTGGCCTGTTGTATTTATTCCCCATCAGCCTCTAGTAGCACTGTTTTGTCTGGATGTAAATGACTTGTCCTTTTTATTTTTTTTTAAACTCTGGACCATAATGATTTCTTTGAGCACTCTGCTTTTCTTCAGTTATTATTTTCTGCTTCCCACAGGTACATTTCTCAATGATATACATATTTGATGAGTTCCTCCTAAGGAAATCTTCTAACTCTGAATAATGCCACTCAGCAAAGTGGAGATGTGGGATGTAATCCTGCAGCATCTTTAGTTAAACTGAAATGAAAACAGCAATGCTGGACCTAGTATTTAAACAATGTCTTATTTATTTTTAGTTGATGCAAATTTAGAACATTTTCCAACAAAGCACTTAAGGTAATGCTTAACTTTAAGTCAATATGATTTAAGTATGATTTAAGCATGCAAGTTCTTGTTGAATAGGGACACTTTGCTGCACTGGGTCTTAAAGAGGGAAAAAAGGTTGCTCTTCATGGCACCTTGGCTCTTCATCTTGCTGGGGGACAGGATCATCCATTAGGGGTGTGAAAAGCTGTGTAGCAACTAAGAGGCTTAGCAGCCATTGCCATGTCCTTGGATACAGGCACTAGGAATTTTGGGGCTTAATTTTTGGAGGTGCTGAACAGCTAGTAATCTGGCTGAAGTTACAGATGTTGAGTACCTCTGAAAAAACCTAACCCTTAAAACCTATGGGCAACAACAACAAAAAACAGGACAACTAAGTCCTACTGATGAGAAACTGACTAGATAAAGCCGCTCAGTTCAGCCCAGAATTCCTAAAGGGAGCAAGGCTTCTGGGAAAAATATTGTTTTTCCAAAGCTCTTTCTTGTATGAAAACTTTATAACTTACTCAAGCTGATAGCATGCATAAAGACACAACTTTTTGAAACAGATGGTGAGCTTTAGTTTCATACATACATACTATTATATCTGTGGCATTGTTTTTAAAATACTTATAGTACCAAAGATGAAAACTAAAACTGTACGTTTAGTGAGCAGCAGTTCCTTTGGTCAGAATGCAATCAGATGATTGGGAGTTTCGAGAATAATGTGAATGGGGTAAATTACATTTATGTGATCTAAATCCACTGGTTACATGCAAGAGAGGATTAACATCTGTTAAAAGTATTATGTTTATCAAGCAGGTGTTTCAATATTTGTATTTATTATGTGTTGCAGCAACAGTCTCTGAGAAAACATTCATTCAACAATCTGGTTGTTTTATTGTCTGAATCTGTCAGGACAGTCATTTTGTTACTCAAACATTGTGATCCCCTTACAAGCTGTAAACTGTTTAATGAGGTGAGTATATTGAGAAAGATGACAGACTTTCAAACTTTTGGAAGAGAGCATTACATCAGAGACATTAGTTTTTACTCTTGGGATTGTTCTTAACACACATATAGCAAAAATATTGAATTAGATTGAACATTTTCAGAATTCCAGTAAATTCCCTTGTGCCGTTTTATATTTGACATAGCTTTCATTAAGTCAATAAACAAAACACTTAGACTCCAGTATTAGTGGAAATAAATATTCCATGAACTACCAAATAGAAAAAGTATAATTATATCTGACTTTGAAGAGCTTTGCTTCATGTGTCTGTAATACTTTTATTGTCCACAGAGAAACTACACAGACACTAACTTGCATAAAACTGGCTGTTACCAGTTAAAACTAGATAAAAGTTAAAAGTCTGATATCTGCTGATTTGTCTTGTAGTGAAATGTGACACTGCCAATATTATATCTTCCAAATTGTGTGAAAAATGGTAAGGTTGCAAAGTCAAGCACTCAAAAGTTAGGAAATGCCAGAATTAAGATTCTTTGTGCAACTTTAATTTGGTCCTTTTGTGCATATGTATTATAATACAATCTTCAATTACATGATGAGACACTATTTTTTCTAGAGAAACCCTAAGGCCTGATCCAAAGCCCAGTGGAACTAATGAAAGCATTTTTCGTGCACTTTTGTGGGCTTTAAGCCAGGCCCAAAGACCACATTCTGCTCTTACTTACACCTGTGCAACCAATTTGTCTCAGTATAACACAAATGTGAATGACAGAATTTGTCCAGTAGATTATGCCCAGAACCTTGTCCTGAAGATCTTACAATCTAAGGCTCTGATCCTGGAATGAACTCTAGGTTTGTGGATTCCTATGCTTGTATGGATCCCCACTGACTTTAACTGATCTACTTAGGGGCAAGATTAATTTCATGTAGCGTTCACCACAAGATCAAGGCCTGAGATCGAGAAGACAAAAGAAAATCCCTCTATGACAACACATAGCATAAACGTTTGTTCTGTAGACAGACACTCCACAACTAAGGAAAAGGAGGTGGTTTCTTGGAGGCAGCCTGGTGCAGGGCTGCTTCCTGTTTGCTATCCCAAGCCTTTATCCCTTCCTTTCCTTCTCTGTGCTCTCCCCTCTATAGCAGGCCTTGTTTCCTCTATTGGTTGGAGCTATGTGTGCCTGCCTTCAGGACTGGCAGCTCTGGCAGATGTACGGGGCTGTGATCAAGCTGCTTGCTTGTAAATAGGAGGGACTCTGCCCCTGTCTATGCTGAGTATGCTTGTAGACCCCATTAGAATGCCCTAAAACTCATTAGCCCTGGTCTTTCTCCCACCGATAACTTCCATCAATGTCAATAGGAGCAGCATTGGGCCTGCTTTTGGATCAACTGATCCAGGCTCAACAAACTAGTATGGCTGAAATGTCTATATAATTTTATTCTTTCTTTAGACCTTCTAAATCAGTAACATCTGTTCCTGCTGATGGAAAATATCCCCTTGACTACAGAGGGATCACAATCACATGCTGCTGCTGGAACAGCCTGTGTGAATCAACAGCAAGATAGATTCATCACTCTGCACCTAATAGATATAACACCAAAATATAGCCAAGACATTCCTGTCCAAAGTGGGAGGTAACAGCATGTCCCCTAGTGGACCACTGACAAAGACTGAGTCAAACCTGCCAAAATGTGAACCTGCTGTTCCAGGCAAACTAAATATTTCAATCCTGATGAGCAACACACAAAGCCATTCATTCCTTCTGGCAATTTCTTACAGATGATCAATTAATACTTGAGTAATGCCTGACAGTATTTATTAATATTTGGTTAGATTAAATGAGGCAGAATACAAAACTGAGGCCAAATAACAAAATATATTTTAGAACAGATTTAATGTATATTTGGCACATTCGTGTTATGCATCAGTTCCATGCTCTAGGTGCTTTCGCTATTTATATAAAGCAATTTCCTTAAAATGCCATGGCTCCCCAAAAGTCCTTTAGATCATATATGACAACACAATCTTCTGTAGTATCTTTCCAACTCCAAACAACATCTCCCATTGTTTTCTCATTCATGCCTTGAGCAACCCTTTCAAACCAAAGGAAGGTATGCACGTGTACAAAGAAGACAGAAGAGCTCTACATTTTAGTATGAGAAAAGGAGAAAAAAATATAATTTCTTCTACAAAGTTACTTCTCTCCCTCATTTGACTAAAAATCTGCCCTTTTGGATAGTTCACACCTCACTTGAATAAAAGTAACATGACGTAAATAATTGGGATTTGGTCATGTCCACTTGATTTATTTAAAAGCAAGGTTTGTGGTGATCAGAATGTCTTTTATATGCCATGTAAATGACGGAAGAGAGGAGCTCCAAAACTCCACAGGACAGATCTTCAGTTTGCATGGAGCAATGGCAATTTACATCAGCTGAGGATCTGACTTCCACCATTGTACTAGTTTGCCTCTGCCATTATATTTTGTGCCATCTCATGGCATCACATGAACAAATGCAATGTGTCATGATAGACTATTGTCTATCACTATTGTCCACATTCTGCTGCAAAATGGAAGTTTCACATGAAAAAGTTTAAAAACCTCTTCAAAAAACTCCTCTCTATAATCCTGATCCTTATTTTCAGTGGGAGTTGAGGATGTGCAGCCCCTCACACTCCTGAGACTTATAGGAGAAAATTGTAGAAATCAAATAAGTGACGTGTGTTAGTGAGGTACAGCTAATAAAAAGGGGAATTGTTTAAAGCAGACTAAATGAAGTTGGGAACCAGCTATCAGGGACAGTTTTGACAGAGAGCCATAAAATGCAAAGGCATGTACTACTTTAGCATGCATTAATGCAGCAGACAGACCTTTCTAATGATCTATAAATAAAACAAAAAATGTCTTCCTGATTTAAGTGAATTATTGTTGCTATTAAAGATGATAGCACAATCTGGGAGGAAAAGTAGCACTACCTCTAAAAGTGGGGTATTCCACATCCCCAGCTATTACACAGAATCCTTTCACAGAAACTGAATGAATAGGAGTTTAATACAGATAAAACTCAGGATGCATAAGATTCAAGATTAGCTAGTTTTGACACGATTATCAGCACAAAAGAAAAACATTTTTCCCTCTGAAAAAAAAAGTCAGGCAGTCCTTGTGTGATACTTGCAGTTTTTCTTCCCTAAAATTAATGGATAGGAGAACAACCTCTCCAACTTATATAAATATCTGGGCCCCACTGCTGGAGTTATCTAAATATAAAAATAAAGTAAGTGCCTGCCTCCAAAATATTAGAATCTAAATAGGGACAAGGGGCAACAGGTGTGCGCAGAACACAAAGAAGTGAATGGGGGGAGAAGATAAGGATGACAATAGTAGGAACACAAAGCTACATATATTGGCCAACTATACAATTTGCAGGCTTCATTTTTCATTACTTATTTTAATAAGATAATTGAACAAGAGATTTTTGATTTATCACTAGTAGGCCACTTGTATCTCTATTATCATTAACATTTCAACATGGAAGAAATGCCTTCCTTTTACTAAACAGTGGGCTGGTCATTAGGTAACAAATAGCTAGGCTTTTAAAGTTTTGTTTCTTAACAAAATGTTAAACTGATCTGAATCAAGGGATTTAAGGGATGTTAATCAACATTATTGTCCAGAGGTTGGGGTTGATTACATAAAATTAAGGTTAGCATTTTAGGACCTAACCCATATTATAATAATTACATAATAGCTCTCATGACTTAAAAGATGGGAACGATCTCTTCATTCCCTGTTACCAAGCAGAAGGATTAGGGTTTTTTAAATGAATGAATCTTTGAGAATGAGGGTAATGATTGTGGGAAAACCTGGGCAATGAGCTGAATTTTTCATTTGGCTCTGATTGTGTTAAGGCTACTGGTCATGCTTACTTCTTTTTATGTCAGAGTATGGCAAACAACTTCAGCCCTCACATTTATTGTTAACCACCTTTGAGGATTAATTTTTAAATCTACATGACGTGAGTGAATATTTATAGCATTGCCTATAATATACGGTTGCAGAGAGGAAGGAAATGTAGGATCATGATAAGCTGAAAAAAAAGATGTGAAGAGTCAATATTTCCAGAGGTTCCTTTACAGGCCACCTCACTACTCTTCATCCAAACTACCCACTTTGCTGAGCAGTGAGAGCTTCTCTTTTAACACATTTTACCTTCTGTTTACCCTCATTGAGCCCCTCTTCTCTCCTTCCTTTATCTCTTCTAGAAGGTGCTATTGCAAGTGGTGGCCAGAGGAGGGTGGAGGTGTCATCAGTAGGGTCATGGCTATGGTTATGGATCTATTATCAAAATTCCACTTCTCTCAGCTTCCCAGGAGGCATGTTCTCAGCCTTGGGGGAAGTCTAGTTGTTACTCACTACAGTAATACAAATAATAAATAATAATTATAATAATAGATTGACAATTGTAGGTCATTAATATACAGAAATGATAGTACAGTATTTTTCGTGTTGTTTCTTTATACCATTTTGTTTCTCAGTCTCCTAGCTGGTAGCACTGAATACTGTTATTTATCTAATTTGAAAACCTGTTCTCTAATTGTTTGCGTGCATATATTATCCTTTTTTAAGTTGTAATGAAAAACAGAAATCTCAAACTGCTCTGTTGATATAGATGAAAAAAATCTTGGTCTTAGATCTGGTATTTAAAACAGACTGGGAAATGTTAATAATCGTTTTCATGTTTGTAGCACTAGATTTTACTTTTATAAGTCAAAATTTTATAGAATTTCTTAATTTGAAAAATATGGATACAAAAATTCCTTTCTCTTAGACATGCTTTCTTAACCTAAAGATCAGTTCAATAAATCATAGTAAGTGCCCCTCAGCACTTTTTCTATATTTTACAGTGCTTCATTACTGCAGATAAATATAGTTATAATACAAATAATGTGAACATAGAATTCATGTGCAAGTACTTAATTGAAGGGGATAAATTTTTATGCAACAGTACTTTGTTCCTCCTAAATTTTTAGTAGGCCAGAAGTAATAATATAAATGATAGTGGTGTTACATGTATTTTTTAAATGAAAAAATACACAATCATGGTTAGTTTAGTGGTTTTGAGCTATGATAAGGTATGAAATCAAGTTGGCCCCTATTGTGGTACTTAAAAAAAAAAGGGAAAAACAAAGATTTTTGTAAAGAAACCACATTTTTAAGTTTTATGATTAAATCAGCCATTGCTTTGCGGACCAATAAAATGGAAAATGTGTGCTTTTATAGATTTATAAAAAAGGCAAACTATAGTTGCATGAAAAATAACTTTCACCGACTGAGTACAGGTGGTGACTTGTTTAAACTCTGAAGATGTAAAGGCTTAGCATGTATGCCTGAAAAAGGTAACATGGCACAATAAAAAGTCTTCCATTCTTTGCTCATCAATCCTTTGGGTATTCCATGTCAAATAAATGCTACAACAATTTATAGTAAAAGTATACAGTGGAAGTGCCAACGTTAACACTTCTTAGGATTGGATAGTGTCCAAATTTTTCACACCAATATTTAATGTGAACTAAAATGTCTTTTCCATTGGAAGTGTCAGCTGTAACATGCTTTCCTATATTTGGCAACACGTTCATGAAGTCAAATGCACATGATGTTCTTTTTATTTCAACCATGATAAATTGTGTTCATTTGTTTAAGTGCAAGTGGCAGTTTTAGTGTTCCTACTATAAATTTTGGTTAACTTCTATTGACATGCTGTATTAAACTTAAGAAAAACAAATTACACTTCACCCATTTTAATTGACTAAATGTGTCAAAAACACAATAAGTGCAACACTAAGGGTCAGAGCCTCAGACTACACCATAATGGGTGTCATGGCAAGGATCCAGCTTTTTGTACATTTCATTTTTCATAAAGTTTTAGTATAAGGCATACATTTAACATTCACTTCCACGTCAAATCTGTAGCTAAAAAAATCTCTTATGTTCTGTTCCTATTGCACACACTTTATCACACTGTTAAAAGTTTCCTTTGTTATTTAAGGAGATAGTACTGATGAAAATGGATGAACTTTTGTAAACATAAGATTTGGAAATTGACTGTGGTATTTCAGGGAATGAATTAATGATTTATGTTGCACAAATGGATTACTGTAGCAACCCACAGCAGAGGCCATGTTTTTGAATCCCACTGCCACTGCTAAATAGATGAGCATTTACGTGGTTGGGAGCCAGATAAAACTTGGCACACTTCACTCCTCTAGGAATTGACTAGAGCTTGTCACTTTTATTTATGTGTTTTATGTTATAGGGTTTATGTATATTTTTTCCCTTCCAGAATTTCTAACCTGTTTTCTAAAATTAACAAGTGAAATTTAAGCAAATCCACTAAGCCACTCTGGGCACGTCCTACTGCCCTTGAACAAGGAAACCTTCCTTTGCTTCACTTGGGGATTTGCCTGAGAGAGGACTGCAGGATCAGGCCTTCTGTAAATACCTGTCTTTTTATAGTAGCTTTCACATAACATTAACCCTATTTCATGAGTTCTAAAGTCAAGCTGATAATCAGTGTCTGGTAAAGACTGCAGGTAGGATTTTCAAAAATGCCTAAGGAAGTTTTCCTTTGAAAATCTCAGCTTAAGTCTTTAAATCATGGTCAGCTTTGTGGAGGGAGTAAGGAAGAACAGTGCCCTGAGGGCAGCACCAATGCAGAATACTCAGGAGTGGCAGCTGCTACATCTTTTAATAGGGCCTACGCCTCACCACAACAGTTACCTGGAGTGACAGGCCCATGTTTCCACTTCTGACTTGCTCCTGACTTGGGTTTCCACTGCTACTGGTGGTGTACCAGATTCCCGTGGGCTAGGTATATGGAATTACAAGAACCACTATTTTGCCAGTGTTCAAAGGGTTGAGGATTGCTCCTGACACACCGTAGTCAATTTGAGGCAATGTCTTGCATTGAACATTTTTTGCAGTGTTACATTTTCAATTAGAGTATTTTGCACATTTTTGCACATTTTTGTACATTCAAAATATTCCAGATATTTTAAGTGAATAAAGTTGCAATGGAATTAGATCACATTCCTGGCCTCCTGTGTTTTCTGGCAAGGCTGGACAATATATGATTCCTTATGTCATTACAGTGTACTTCATATACATTGAAAAGGAGACTGTAATGAATCCATTGAGCTTTGAATAATTAATCTCATGTTTCACTATTGTATGTACAGATTCAATCTATGTAAATCATTTTTAACAAATTGTAGCCTCTGGCTTTCTTCTTTCCATTAGCCATTATTGCTCCTTGTGGCTCTTCATGGATTGTCCCTCACACACTGCCGTCTTATGCACTGATCTCTATTTTGTACCACCACAACATTTTCCATCACTGTCCATCATTCTTCATTATTCACTGTGCTTTTCAACTGTGCTTTTCATCCTGCTATGAGTATCTCCACACAAGTAGTAGACCCAGCTTTAAGAAGGGGTTTTGGTGTATATCTTCATGTTAGATATCCTCTTATCGTGTCCGAATTAGTTTAGGTCAGCGTAATTTTCTCATATCCCTTCTGTGCCTCTTTCTTTATTGTAGTGTGCCTGAGACAGTACATATCAGGATAAAGAAGCCCTTTAATGGAAAGCAACACTTGGCCTGGGTAATACAAGCCAAAAGATAAGCAGTAGTGTAAATAAATGTATGCACAGTGGATACAGACAGTATATTATATTATATAAATATATAATATTTTTATACAGAAGATTCTGTACAAACCCCAGCCAACCAGAACAATCTTATTTTAGGTATCTTTTATATGAAGTTGAGTTTCTCCTGCTTATTTACTTCTGGGGTTAAATGGCTCCCTCACAAGTTTCGCAGCAGGCATGGAGTCTCAACTTCCTCCCTGGACATTTGAGGCTGCCAGATTTAGCTGCTGCATTCTCCGAGGCCAAATAGAGATCTTCTGGGGATACAAAGTACCCACCATCCCTGAGGGAACTGAAAAAAAATATTTCTTCACAGAATGGCTCATTTGCTGGCTCAGAGGCAAAGGTTCCATAGTCCATAGTTCAGTAGCTAGGGAGTCCAAAGGATTGTATGAGTATTATAGGCAGAGCGACTTATAGTTACATTCTCATATAGAGACACTCCTTTATAAAACTCTGTTTTCAGTTGTTTACAGCTTTGCCAAAATTTAACTGTTTGAGCTGAAATTTTCCATGCCGGGAATCTGCCTCAAGCTGGATTTTTTTGAAAGTATCAGCTAAAATGGTTCAGATGTTTCAGAGAATGAATGAATATGTTGTTTTGCCCATGTTAAGAAAGTTCTTACCATCATTTAACGGAGAAACTCTAGGGCCTCCCTTTACAACAGGGACGTGAAATTTGGCAAGGGAGTCACTCGGATGTCAGGGATGTGCCTTTTGCTATATTTGTGAAAATATAACCAACTTTGTTTAAGTTACAAGTCTCTGAAAAATCAGTTTGCGTATGCTCAGTAGAGACTAGTTAGAATTGGGGAGCTAAAATCTCAGATTTCATCTGAACTGAGCAAGCTTCAACCTAGGGATATAGTGGCTAAGTAGGACTTTCACTGACATTTCTCCACCAAGCTGCTATGGGTCAATGTAATGCCAAACACACGGTCAGAAAGCAAGAATACTCACCCTCCTGTGCTCTCAGTGCTCTCCCCTGCTGGCACAGAGGCAGCGTGGAAGAGGTGAAACTTGACTGAAATGCAGAGGGGTGAGGAGCCAAGCTTTGGGGCCAGGGATGAAGAAGGAGTAGATTAAATCAAGGAGCTTGATGAGCTGGTGGTAGTGGGGAAGTAGAGGCTGGGACTGGGAACAGGTCCTGTGGAAAAAATAGTGTGTGATCATGTAATTAAAGACTGCCTAATTATACATATGCAAAAGGAGGCTGAATTAAGATTGCACAGGCAACCTTAATTCTAACATTTCCTAATTTTTGAGTGCTTCTTTACAACCTAAATGTTCTTTTAACCCTTTCTGTTACATATATTACAGACTGATGTATGTGTGTGTACAGATCTGTCTCTCTCTATTTATGCACACATCCTGGACTGTGTAATTTACAATCTTGCCCATGCAGGGTAAGAAGTGGAGTTGCACAATTCTAGGAAGTGGCGATAGTGTTTCACAATCCAGACAAGGAGATTGTTGTAGGACTGAAGCTGAAGGAGTCAGCGATGTTACCCTATAGTCTCAAGACACTTCTGGGCAAGTCAGGAACAGCTTATTTGTGAGGGTTTTACAATTCCAGAGTCAAAAATATTTCAGCAAAAATTGAATTTTTATTGCTATTATTTTTACCATTACATAGTTTTAGAAATCTGAAAAATTCAGTTTGTTTTTTAATTGAAAATACAATAATATTTGCATGAGACATTATGAAGAATGATTTTTAAAATTTTTCCCATGAAAAATTCACATATTTTGAGCAGCTTAATAATAACAATGTTATCTTGCAGAGCTACCTACCAACTAAAATACAATTATACACAAAGAAAATATTCTGCTTTTACAGTAACTAAAAGCAGAAGAAATAACCTTCCACTTACATGCGCCAACTTTTACAAACAAACTTTAGTTTTTGAAGCCTCCAGCAATTATTCAGACCTGAGTTTTCTCCAAAAAGCCTTCAAGGTGCTTCCAAGTCATAAGGACTCTAAAAGAGTGGTGGGTAAAACAGATCTACAACAATTTTCATTCACGGAGAGTTTCTTTCACTCATTGGGCTGAAGGCAAAACTCAACCTGATTTGTCTAAAATCAAACTCCTACTCCTTTTAATAGGTGAACCTGCCACCCACTTCTCCTATTCTAAAATTTCCTACATGAGAATTCAACTTGAATGGTGTTTCTGGGGAGTGACTATTTCAACTCTAATGTGATATAGTTGCAGAGATATTTGCACTCCATCATATTTCATCGTTGCTTACTATGCTTTGGACATCACACATCACACCTCATTAGGTTTTGCTATTCTATTTTGTTTTTCATTACACTTCTGTATTTTCAACTCTGTCCATTATTTTGTAAATACCCTTAATCATCTCTCAATGCTCTTGACATTCCATCACCCTCCACTCCTGTTAGGCACTGTCCATCATTCTCCATCACACTAAAGTAACTGGGTGGCTCCATCATACCTTAGCTCATTGGAATTATCAACAGGTTTCTATTGCCTCTTTGATATTCTCTGGCATTCTTTAGTTTTTCGTTAGTGTTCACTATTAAGATGAAATGAAACATGAAAATCTTGCTTTAAATGAAATGTGGCATCTCAATACATGTTTCCTTGTAAATATACAAAGTTATTTATTGCCAGACACAGTTATTTGTCCCTGCCTACATTCTAGACCTTGTTCTTATGCCCCCTGAAAGTTTAGGTTCAATGCCAACCACAAAAGCAAAAAAAAAAAAATGTATTTCCTTTCTTGCCAGTATAATCTTATATACTAGAGTAAAACTTCCCATTCACCTAGAAAATTTTCCCACTTGCCATTTGTGAGTAGTTCAGGACATTTGTCAAGTTCAGAACTAGTGAGTCAGAACATAAAATCACACATATTTCAGTAAAGTCAAGTGTGTGGTCTTTGTTTTAATTTTGCTTTTCTTTTGCTCTTTAGTTTATGGAATTGCAGACTTTGTTTACTTATGCTAAAACTTTCATTTGGCGTACATCATAAAAAATGTACAAAGAAAGCACTTTATTTCTTCAGACAAAACAATATATTTTGCCTTCTTTAATGGTTGGATAAAATTGTAACAGTCCAGGTACTTCAGCATTTGTAGTTTTTTCTTTCAGATATGTTTGCTAGTTAAAGAGTTTCTCTTTATCATAATAACTATCACAAATTCATTTTGGCTAGGCTGATTTGAATCAATGGTTTGTGTTTTAAGGATGGTGTTAAAAAAAGCTGACATCTGGAGGCAAAACATTTTCAGGGCTGCACAACAAGAAATGTGATAATGATTTCAGGCATGTAGGTGGACTGTGCCCATTGCACCATCTTATAGTAAGGTGCAGAGGGTCCTTTCTCTGGCTAGTGCAGGGGTAAAGGAAATTATCCCACTTCTTCCTTGTATTGAAGGCTGCTAATGCCCTAGGGAATAGTATCTTTACCCAGGGGAATGCAGTGACTCTGATTATGCCTGTTTTCTTGCATGATAGCATGGGATCCTGCTCCTCTGAAAACCCATTTAAAAAAAATTTGTCATTAACATATCCCAAATAGGGCTTCTCTGGCTGATTCTTGGACTCAGCAGAGCACAGCAGACAACAGTCTGTGCGAACCCCTAGGACCCTTGCTTGGAAGGTTTATTTTACCATAAGGTAATTACATTAAAAATACATGTCAACAATACTGAATGATCTTCATTCACTCAAAATAGGCACAATATGGAAGGAACCAATTCAGTCTGTGCTAGGAATCTACTGAGCTGTGGGGTAAGAGCAGAAGCTTTTAGAAGTACTTCTATTAAATAACATATGGTAAGCAGCAGACTTGCATTTTCCCTTATCACATGGTGGTATTAATACTAGTAATTTATGGACTGCCAACGTAGCATGCAGCACTGAACAACAAGGATAAAGATACAGTCCTTGCCCCAAAGAATTTATAATCTAAACAGAAACCGAAAGTATAGTTCATACCTATAGGGTAAATAGAAGGAAAGGGCACATTTCAATTGGTGCTTTTTTTTCTTTTTTTTTAAAGTGGACTTTCTGGATGTGGAGTTTCATTGAGAAATATTAAGACGTTTGAGTCTTTGCAGAACCTCAATGTAGACTTGGGGTCTTGCATATCAGTTCCACCACTCTTACTCCGGCAGTGCTACTCTGGTATTCTGTGGACCCAGTGGGTGAAATTTACCCTCACTGCTCTGGCCATGGACCGGACAATGTTGCTGGAAAAGTAATAATCCAGATGTATCTCTGTGCTACTCTCATTTTAGGAGATTTGGCACAGCTTCAGTGATGTGAAAACGTCTTCTCAAGTTTGATATGGATGACTAGCAAGACGGATTGTTTCCTTTAAATCTGGGCCTGAATACCATTGCTGGCTTTGAAAATTCCAAGAAATGCAATTTCACTTTAAATCACGATAAATTTATAAGCTGTTATACACTGAAGAAATCATCTCATGGGAAATGAGCATAAAACTATAATGTTAATTAACAATCTGTTTTCACAATTGGCTTAACTTATATTTACTGTTGCGGAATTTGTTTATATATTATAAACCATATTAATTATGTATCAAAGTATCAGTTTTTATGGCCAAGCTGAATTATTCATTTTCCTGGTTTAAAACCTAGGATCTTTTTTGTCTGATTATATGATTAAGTTAAACACAACTAGCCAGTTTGCTTACTGTCACCTACCTAAAAAAGGACATCAGCAGCATTGGTGCTAGAACTAGGGGTGCTGGCAGCACTGCCATATCCCCTAGCTTGAAGTGGTTACCATCATATACAGCAGTGGTGGGCAATCTGTGGCCGATAGGTTATATACAGGGTTTACAGTTTGATTCAATGTCTGTCAGTACCCTCGCTATACAAATTGTTCCAGCACCTCTGATCAGTAGCAATTTCATTAATTCATTAGTTCATTCATTTCTGTGTCTCCCACCTCCCTCTCTGCCATAACCATGCCAAGCAACAGTAGAACAAGTGAAATATATTTTAAAACTACTTTTATAGTGTTGTTTCTGTCCTCTACATCCAGCTTTGTTTGGAGCTGGTACAACTGCTAAGTATGGGGGTTACCCTCCACAAATCAAGTTTTAAAAAATATTTAAAAGAGCTTCCTCACGCAAACAAGTTCCTCCCACATTTTCTCATTTGTTCTCACAGCTACTGCAACAAGAGTGTTCTGCATACTAGGTATCAGCATGCAAATAAGACATAACAGCGCACTTTGCATCAGAATATCTATTCTTAGTATAACTTTTCCCCAGGAGTAAGTATGGTACTACCACTGGTCAAAAAAGGAACTGTTGCAAAAAAGTTTAGAAGTTTTGAATTTGTTTTCTTTTTAAAGGGTTTGAAACAGACCAATTTTTTCCGCATCTTTTTTTAAAATTCAAAACATTATCTAATTTTGGGGGGTTTACCAAAAACTGGGCTTTTGTGCCAGAAGAGGCTGTCTTGAAATTTCTTTGGATCTCCATTCTATCATCCAAACAGGATAGTCACTACAATTGGTAACTTAGGTGGCCAATCACACGCCACAAACAACAGAGAGCGTTTAGTCAGAGACATAGCTCAAGTGACTAGTTCATATTCTGTCTATTGGTTGAAATAAGCTTGAATAAAATGTTCATTGAACAGTTATGGTTAATAACAGATTTTCTGTTTGCAAATAAAGGAGAATTTTTTCTGAATAAATTATTCACTGAAAATAGTTCACTGTGCTCTAATGTGTGTTACCTACTTCTCAGGAGCAATGAGACTTAATTCACTATTGTTTGTAAAGAACTTTGATATCCTAAGAGGGAAGGTACCATAGTAATATTATGACTGATCACTCAGTTCACATAACTTTAGTAGAGGTGGTCAAATAATACTTCCTGGCATTTTGAAAATCAAATAGTCACCATATATTTTTCCAGTACTTGTAACCCTTCTGCCAGGTTGTTCTGGCAACAACCAGGGCTGGATTCAATAAGTAGGGGTTCCTTTTCAACAATACAACACAGTACCAGCTTGAGACCCCAACAAGTAATGTGGGAAAATTACACATGGCCCTTGGGTACCTCTGAGAGGCAATACTTCCCCACTCACAAGCACAGAGTCTGAGTGTAGAAAATAAACTGGTAAAGAAATGAGGAAAGTCATCAGATATTAATTAGGGAAAATGCAGCAAGCAGGATTCATAATGATAAAACTGTGAGCAGGACACCCACCCCAGAGTGCGTGGGGCAATGTCTTCTACTTCATGTTGTTGAGTTCTACAACCAAAAGTTATTTAATGTGCTCCTCTTTGCTCCCTCACCATACCTCACTCACAGTGGTTGTCCTTGATCTGTGAGGACCCAGGGTTCAGAGGTGCATATATGTGAGTTCACCTCCCACCTAGGAAAGAAGGTATCTTGCTTGCTCCACCATGTGTGCACTTGCTTTGGCTGGCCTCCTGCCAGCTGCCATTCTGCTCCACTGGCTGCCCCACCAGCTACTCACTTTTCCCATGAGCCACCTGCTCCACACTCCCACCTGCCGCCACCTGCTTCTCTTCTGTGACTTCTGCAGGTCAGTCTCTTGAGATTCCACCTAACTTTTGGTGATCGTCAGCTCTTAGTGGGCGAAGCAGGCTGGGAGGAAATGCTTTCCCACCACAAGTGATTTCAGCTCTATTGAGTATTCAAAATAAAAGATTCCTATGGAGCCTATTTATCTTTGAACAGTGGGGAGAAATAGGTTAAACCAGACCTGTAACCCTGAGGAAGAGTCCACATCTCCTGGCTGAGATACCTGTCCCCACGCTTCTTACTTTCACATGGGTGTGGCATTCGACTTCCTTGCTTAGCGAGTTCCTTTCAACTAAGGATTACCCCTCAGTCAGGACAGGCTCAGCACAGTTCTGTTCCCCTTTACTTATACAATAAAGATAACAACACTGAAAACAACATTTCATTACCCCTTCATTTCCAACTAAAGTGATTTGTAATCCAACACCAGCCAAAGCTGATCACTTTGAGCAACACAGCTCTGGTCTGCTGGATATTTATGCAGAGTAGGTGTGTTCATGTAAATGCAGTTTTCTCCTGAAGTCTCTCCCCACAACCAACTAGCTCATTAAGACCCTGCTTACATCTTCATTGTATAGTTCCACCAGTAAAGAGGAAACATTCATTACCGTTTTTGGAAGTATGAAACTTATTGACCAGTATTGTGAAACTTGTGACATGAGGCCTGGAAATACCACAAATCAAGAAGATTTCATATAGTCCTCAAACTTGACTGGTACTTCACAGCAGTTAACAGTAAGAACTACATGTCAGCATCCAGTCCCAATATTTCACACTTCTTTTTAACAAAATCAGATTTGATAATTTTGACTTGTTAGGTGTTTTAATATTTGCCAGTGTAGAAGCGGCTGTGGAAGTAAAATTAAATATGCAAGTAACAGTGGTCTGGAGAATGCCTTGCTTTTATTAATATAGATTAATGGAGATATGAAGGATAAGCAAAAGGTTTTAAATGCTAGGGTAAGTCCTATAAACAAAGGTGCTGATTTTCTTTTATTGCTACTGAAAATGGATTTAGGAGATCAAGAGTAAAAAGCAGAGGAGCTTCTGTGTGTTCACAATATTTTTACTTATCAGTTTGCTTTCACCTTTTCTGATAATGATATTGTGTGCAAGCACAAAAAACGCAAACAGTAAAGGTCTTGGAAGTTATATTGAAAAACAACTACATGTGGAGCCCACAGGTAACATAAAATACCTTGTTTAAGCTGTAAAAATATATTAGCATGTCATGGCAGCTTCATAAATTCTTCTAACCCATAAGGTGGGTGAGACTGATTGTTATTATCATTCATCAGCTACTTTGACATTCATCAGACATACAGTTGGGGTTGAAGCACTATGATTTTGGAGGGGTAGATGTTGAGTGAGCCATTAGTTGTCACAGACAGCCTTGTTCCCAAACACTCTTGAGAAGATCCTTCCCTCAGGAAAGCAACAACTGAAATGGTATTTTCTATCTATGTACTGCTAAGAAGTCCAAAATACAAGCTACAGATTTTCTTTTCTCCCTAGAATAATGTATCAGAAGTTAATTATGATTTTCAGAGCTTTCTAGAAGTTCATTTAGGAAAGTTCAGGCATTTCAGAACTTTCACAGCTATCTCGATAGGACACACCATCTACATTTTTTGGCAACATAGCTTACATTTACAGTGGGACCATACCTCTTATTTGTGAGAAGACTGTATGTTATATTCTTTATATAAAGAGTAAAATCCTGTCCCCTTTGAAGTGAATGGGAATTTTTGATATTGACTACTTATTGCAGGAGTTGGGCCTGACTTTTTAATGTAAGTGTGGTATTTCTGATCTTAGTTATACTGTTTCAGAAATGCAAGAATAGTTACAAATTTCCCACATGTTGTTTTGCAAGTATTTCTTATCTTTGTGTAAGTGGGGACTCAAATGACAGTCTTACCTCATTGTGTATGTCAATGCCTAATTGATATAATGCTGAAATTTCAACTTCTTTGAAATAAAAAGTATTTGAGAAAAAAATGATTTTTTTCTGAATGAGCCTTTGGCAGGCTAAAAATCATACATTATTTTTTCAAAAGTAATATAGGATTGATCTAGAATAATATTTTCAGTGGTGTCTAAATGATGTGGCTGCCTGTCCCATTTTAAAAATCACTTAGGAACAAAACTATGCAAATAACTCTGAAAAATTGAAAAGAATGTTTTGAGTTGACCCAAAATAAAAAATTTAAAAATATTTTGATGAATCAAAAAGTGTAAACCAAAAATACATTTTAGGTCCAGCACAACAGTTTGTTAAACCTGAAACAAAACATTTTCTTTTGATTTTTTTAAAATTAATTGAAAAAAAGTCAGGTTTTTTTGAAAATGTCAGAAGATTTGGGGTGTTTTTTTAATTATTAAAAGGCTTTTCTTGACTGAAACTATTAACTGAAAACAACATAAATTCACAAAATTCAGTGGATCTGAATCTTCATTTTTTACTAAAAAAAAGTTTTGTCCTAAAATTTTTGCCTAACTCTACTTAGGACTCTTAAGCCACTTTTTAAAAAGGATTTTAGATATTATGGGAGAAAAATCCAAATCACCCAAGACTGAAAGTAAAAGAATTTTAAAAATCTAGTTTTTTCTATGCAATTTACATTGTTTGTTTATTTTTTCCATTTCATGTAGCTTGGACAATGAAATTACGGTGACCTATGTCAAATCAGTCTTACTCTTTGGTTTTCCTATAGCAATACGCAGTTGTGGTGTTGGGCCCTGGTCTAATAACTGGTGGCATACAATCTCAGCAGTGCACCTTTGTGCTGTCAGTTACAGGATCAGGACCTTGGGTTGCAAGTATTGCAGGGGAAAGCATAGAGCTGATTTTGCAGTCAGACCATGTGTGCATCTCCCTGTGACGTCAAGAGGAGTTTTACATGCACAATTCTAGGGTTGGACTCCATTTTCCACATCAACCTTGATGCACAGAGCTCACATAAATGTTGCTATTGCTAATGTTAAGAATAAATCATCTCTTACAAGAACACAGTTTTCATATCCATATACGTCAGTTCTAATTTTGTTCCTCCTTTAAGCAAAGACAAGAAAAACCATCCATATTTTAAAACAATTTCCTGCATTTTCATTTCATTGAGCTATAAAACTTTGAGCTGAAGCTGAGAGTAAGAGTGAGTTTAAGCAGCACTGGAAATGTCGTTAACTAAGGTCCCAGTGCTGGAAAAAGGTGAAGACAATTAGGATTTTGCATTGGCTTAAGAGTCCACACTGGTGCATCTATTTACAGCATCAGGATCTAATGAAGACATCTTAAATTAGCTCATCACAATATGATCTGCTCTGAGTAAGTGGCAATGTATAGTTGTGCTTCTCAAGGAAACAAATTGTGATGCTGTCACATTCTGTCTCGTAGTCTTCTTCCTTCTTCACTGAGGAAGTAAAGAGTGTCAAACCGATAATGGCACAGTATACATCATCCAATGTGGCTAAATATGGTGGACAGCACATTGGAAGAGGGGGTGGAGCCCAGACTCTGCACAGTCCCCATTACCTCCCATCCACATGTGGGATGGAAAAGCAGAGTAGCTCTGCAGAGCCTGCTTTCCCTACCATGCTGCAACCCACGTTACAGATAGCCCACTCAAGGGAATGTTATGCCCCCTTACTGCCTAGTGTGGATGATGAGGACTGAAGATAATCCTTTATATGTAATTTTCTTAGACCCTCCCCCTCCAGAGAGAGGTGCTAGGGTAGACTTTAAATTCACATATTTGTTGTTTTTCTGTTACACCATCAGTATTATCTTTGACAAAGATATAACCTATGCAATTTCTGAGTATCTAAGTATTGCACTTTGAATATAATGCACAAGACTTGGAAAAGGCTCTTTAAAAGGCAGACTTTATAATCAGATTGGAAGGAAACAAATCTCTCTCACTCTCTTCATATTGGATTATGTCAAGGATTAGCTCCTATTTAAGCACCATTGTACAAAGTTTTCCAAGGGATTTTCTTTTTAAACTACTACCACATGTTTTGTTCCATTTAAATAGCTTACATATTGGGTATATGAGATTGATTGATGGCATTGGTTCCAGTCATTTTGTGAGTCATTTATTCATTAGACGGTTAGGCTGAGAATTTATTTATGTTATTTATTAGATGATTGGCAAAGTGTAACTCATTGATACTCTTTCCAACTCTCTGGTTATAAACCATGGCAGGAACAAAAAGCACATGCTAGACCATTATTATATAAACAATATAGATCTTTTCAGTGCATAAGAATATACATAATTGTTTGTAAAACCTTTACATTACTGTTCCCATTTGAAAAAGATAGCCAAGTGATTAATATTCTAAGTTTTCTTCCACACACAACATTAAATCATTATATACTTTTCTGACTTGCAAACACTTCAGAAATGAGAAATAATGTACCAACATATTAAAACAAGCACTCCTCCCATACACACCAGATAGTCAAGGAACATACACATTATGCAGACATGTCCATCACTCTGCTATCTCAATGACTAGCCAACATCAGGATATGAAGAATAATTGAAAGACGTTAAACCTGGGCAAGGTGAAGGTTGTATTGGTAGGAAAGGCAGAGACTGGAAAGGGTTTGCTTCCATCCTATAATTACTCTATCAAGGGCCTTGAGGCCCAAACAGTAAAGTTTGCAGCAATGACTGTAGTAAACATGGACTACAATATAGGGTTATATAGGAGACTGTTCTCCAGTCTGTCTGACAATGACCTTGGCCTGGCTTCGGTTTCACATGTCTGGTACATATTGGACTATTATATTGTGTTGAAAGCACTGGCACTGAAAAAGCAACCAATGGTCCAGAATGCAACCCCTCTGCCTCCTACCTCAACAACCCATATCACTGAGTGCATATCACTTCTGCATTTTGTGCTCTTACTTGGCTCACATTTGGACATGCTGTCAAGTTTAAGATTTCAGTCCTTATTTTCAAAACCTTCAGTGAACTGGGAGCAGGATACCTAAGAGACCACCTCACCTTTCAAGACTTCCTTCCTTTGGCTTCTCCTCAGGATCAATGGAACTTTCTAACTCCCGGACTTCCTATATGCTAGAGATTTTTAGCTGTTTTGCAAATGGCATGAGACTATGGAACTCACTTCTGTGGGAATGAAGAGCAACTAGATAAATCATCATTTTTACATTCACATACAAAATCTCTTTCTTTCACTATGCTTTCCCACTAAATGACAACTTTACAAGCATTTATGGGGTGGAGGGGAGAGGATCAGAAATCAAAGACATCCAGAACGAATTCCTCTCCAGGGAAGGTGGAGTAGAGAGGAATTGGTAACAATTTAAGTTTAGCTTAATCTCCAGTAGCTCAACTGGAGATAGTCCAATAAAAATGGCAATGGCGATGTTGGTAGGCACCTGAGCTCAGAACTTGGGGGTGAGGTGAGCAACCTCCTCACAGCTATTTTTAGGGAACTAGCTCAAGCTGAGCTAATTCCAGACTGTCTACCTCCCAGATGGAGACTTGCTTCCAGCTGCAACATAGACATATCCATAGGGGTCTCAGTCTAAATGAGTCAGACCCAGACCAAAAATCCAGGTAAATATGTACAGAGAGAAAAGGCTGTGAATGTAGGAGACACTATAACACGCTTGGAGGTGAATTGGAATGGAGAACAGCTTCATATTTATCTTTATATCTATTTTCTTATATCAAACCTATGTAAACTATGTTGATAGTAATGAAAGACTAATCTAGTGAAAGTCTGCATGTCTACCTATCCACTATTCTACCTATCCACTTTTTACTGACAACTATAACTACAATATTTTGTAAATTCTATGTCCACGGGAGCGTTATGTGCATCTGAATGTAAATTGGTTTTGAAAAACACATTTACAAGACATATCAAACATGCAATTTTGTAACTCCAAGATTTTGTAATCCAAGTCCCAGTATAAAAATAGCAGCTTCTAAAGTATTGTATTAAATATACAAATATTGCATTAAAAGTTACTTCTAATAAGTAGTTTGTTTAGTTTATTGAGGAACGTTTAAGGATAAAGGAAATGAATGAGTATGAAGTACAGCTGGTATATTAAAAGAGAACCTACTTGACAACCGCCAAATACCCTGCAGCAAAGAGGTTTAATAAAACAAATAGCAAAAGCACCAGGATGTTTTCTTTATTGCAGCATTACCAAAAAGTAATAAAGCAACCAAACATACAACAAACAAAGTAAACTAGAACACTGATCCTACATTACTGGACTGCTAATAAATCATACTGATGACCTGCTGTTAAATGCAAATCGATTTGTGAACAGTGAGTAGCAAATATGAAGGCCAACTAAAATAGCTGGTGTGTATCCTCGTGAAGACAATGTCTTCAGGAAGCAATCACTGTAAAATGATGGAAAAATCAAACTAATTTGACGGTCTATTTGATGTGTCTGGTAGAAGTCCTTGAACAATGGACTAGACATGACCTTTACTACTCTGTGAGGACCTCTCCATCACCAATAAAAAGGATGTGAATTCTGGGTGATGGTTCCTAATCAATTCAATATTACTCACTGCTTCATTAAGGACTTGACCCAGGTGAAAGTAGCCTCCATGGCGGGAGGCTCACACTAAATTAAAAAGAAAATAAACATGTGTCATCTGGGACCTAACGTTACAGAAGCCTCTTGTGACTCCAAGTGCAGTATTTCCCTGGTGACCATAGACAGCTGGACGCAGGCTGTACTATCATCTCCTTAAGAGCAGAGACTGACTAAACTGGTTCGACTTCTGTTTTGTATATGGGACACAAGCTTTTGAGAATGTTGCTGTGGGGTTTTATTGAGAGCTCCCAGTCTTCCTGATGTGGTTGTGACTTGTTTAGGTCTCACAATGAATTAACAGCAGAGCTGAGAACAGAATCCAAAAGTCCTGCCTCCTAACTCTTATGGCTTTAACCATTAAAGTAAGATGCAAACCCCAAATTGTTATTTAGAACTACAGAACTATTTAGAATGGAATTCCTGGTGTAATTCCATTGGCTCTCCATGTCAGAAAACCTTGAAACTGGTGCATACAGTGTCAGTTTATAACGTAAAGATTTTACTTCACATGCTAGTCTCTTGGGGGTTTAAAATCAGTTCAAACAAATTCCACAAAATGTATAGGTGCTCCTCATGGTAATGGGACAGATAAAAATAATTCTGGATGGTTTGGGGTGTGGAATTGGTCTATTTGTCATTTTGGAAGTAAAAGGATTAGGGGAGCTGAAAGAGTGTTTGTAGGCTAGGAATAGGTTTGGATAGCAGGGACTGTACGGGTATAAATTGTCAGGGTAAAGATCCTGTGTGTGCGTGTGTGTGTGTGTGTGTGTGTACACATGCACTCACACACACTTACACTCAGTAGGTCCTTATCCTAACAACAATACTTTCAAACACATTATATATATGCTATTTGTAAAGCAGTGTACTTATAGCTGTGTCAGTCATTACCTCACCCACTTTGTCTCTCTGTTTGAAAAGCAACATGAAATCGTATGGGCAGGGCCTGAAAAAACTCCACTCACTTGAAGGCTGGGGAAGAAGAAAGTACCATCTCCTTTCCAGAAATCAGAGAAACACAGAGGACTTCAAATGTGTCATACTCCACAACTAGCTAGAGGAGGATATGAATATATCAGATTCCTACATAGCGAGAAGAGGATACAAAAGACAGAGCCCTTGAGTGGGTTCAGGGATTGCACATATACTGGAATCCCATTATCCTCAAACTTCCCAGTCCCTATGAGGTGATGGGCTTCTGATCACCATGTTGAGTTTGGGCCTTATATCCTACTCATTTTTTTGTACTGGCCTCTGGTTACTAGGTGTCTGATAATTTTTTCAGTTCCTACCTATTGAGCTGTATAAGTAACAAAATACCACCAGATTTTGAAACTCAGGAAAGAACATTAAGGCACTTAGTGCTATGAGATCTTTCAGTACACACTGGGCCTTCATATCTTTGTCCCCTGCGTCACTTCTCATGAAGCAATTCCTCTTTCTAGCTTAAAATGAACCTGAGGTTCAGTGGATCTATATGAAATCTCCATGACTCTTTTCCTATGAATTCTTGGCAGCTATAGTGAACATAATGGTGTCTAGGATACTAAATGTCAGATTCACATAATTCTAGGACATACAGTTACACAGATTCCATTGCATGTAGGGTCTGATAGAAATGCGAATAGCCTTAGATTCATATCTAAGGCAGGAAAGTGGTCCTGAATGATCACATACCACTGCCTATTCTACAACTTTACGAACCTTTCAAGTATGTCTATGGGTTACTTTAAGATCATGGGCAGCAAACATTACTGTACTGTTAACCCAAGAGCTGAAGAATCATAAGATGCAAAAATGTGAATAAAAACCCCACTCATCATATTTAAGCTAGAAGTAAATTGTGATTGCTCTTTATTTGCCTTCTGGTTTTGAGCCATTAGGGTGCAGCTGAGTCACATTTTCAAGTTGATGTCTGCAAGTATGATGAATAGAAACTTACTTACAAAAAGAAAAGAAAGGTGACATTCTCACCTAATCAGTTGCCTCGTGGAGCTCAGGCTCTATAAAAATCACCAGATATTGTGAGAGTTAGCAACTTATCAGAAAAGTAATACAACAGTCTAAAGTAATGATCCATACAATATAGCTAACAGCTGTCACACTGCAGTGTTTGGAGTGATTAGTGTGGAATGCTGTAATATTTTTTATTTGTAGGGCAGTTGGCCATTCCTGCACTAGATATTCCTAAGCTTCCTGCTTGAAGTCTGCTAACCAGGCTAAATGTCTTACCTATGACTCATGAAACCTCTATTCTCCTGGTGTAGTGTGCCAAGTTGGCTTTATCTCAACATGAACCATTTGGCTTTTGAGATCCTCAGTAAGTTAGCACTCCATGCATAAGCTCTGACTCCAGATACAGTATGTATCATATCTTGCAAATTACATGATTCTTTTCCATTAGAGTTCTCTGAGGCTGAAGATTCATCTAGTGGAAAGTTATCCTTGCAAAATATACTCCAGCTGGAAGTTAGGACAATGAAGTATCACATAAATCCAGCCAATTAGCCAGTAAACCTCTCCCCCTACTTTTTCACACACCATCAGCACAAGCAGTAGCCCAATTAAAACCAACTGTTCAATAGTTCATTGCAAAATACACAGAGGTGCTTAAAATCATAGAGCTTTTATACCATAACACGCTTTGGTTTAGAACTCTAAGGGCTGGGCTACACCATGGGGTGGGGGTTGACCTAAGATGCGCAACTTCAGCTACACAAATAGCGTAGCTGAAGTCACAGTACTTTAGGTCAACTTACCTGGCTGTCCCCACGGTGGCGGGTCTATCGCGGCCACTCCCCTGATGACTCTGCTTACTCCTCCTGCCAAGGTGGAGTACAAGCATCTATTCGGGGATCGATTTATCATGTCTAGATGTGACATGATAAATCGATCCCTGATACATCGAGCGCAATCTGCCGATCCAGTGGGTAGTGTAGCTGTACCCTAAGTATTACTGCATCCATACCAACTTACGCTGTGCTCTCACCAGATCTCACAAGTAATTCCTTCTCACTATCCATTGTTAAATGCTAACAAGATCAACAAGACTGCCTCCAATTTTTCACTCCAGTGACTCAATTCTTAACTCTTTACATAGCTATTGAATTGATCCCTATTATATAACAAAAATAAACCCACTCACCATTGCCCCCACACTGCTGGGCTCAGATCTCCATTCTACTTGATCTGCTGTGCCACTCAGATCCACTCCTCTTGCCTAGCATCCCCTCCACTGCAGCTTAGCTGGAATCTTCCTTTGCTGATGACATTTCAGTATTCTGGTCTCTTCCATCTCCTCCATGGCTATACAATTAATTATCTTCTCTAACTCTCAGCTGAGCTTTCCAGTACATTTCCTTCCTCACAAATACATTCCCTATTTATTCTCTGTTTTCAGTGGGGATTTAGCAGCACCATCTTGGATAATCAGGAGACTGTTGCAGTCCAGACATATTAAAGCTTAGCTATTTATTGTGGCCAAAGTTATGCCATTATAGTGTTTTAGTAGCTAGTATATTTCTTTTATGCTGAAGCTGTAAAATATAACAAAGGCCTATTGTGCTGAATGTGGGAAAGCAAATAATTTCAAAAAACGTGATTAATTGTGTAAGTATGGACCTTTTAAGTACATGTGGTAAGCACTATATAATGGGAATGGTACTTAGTGCTCTCTCAGCACATGTCCAGTGAAGTAAACAAGAAGTTAAAATACAGCCTATAGTCTCCTTGGCATTCATTAACATAGCACTGAAAGCAGGAACAAGCCACAATTCAAAGAAAAAGATTCCAGAAAGCTATGTCTGCTTACATTAGCATTATTCAATTGGTGGGTGGCAAATATGCACATAGCTGGTTTTATGGAATGGAAGAGGGGATGTATCAGCAAGGAAAGCTACCTGTTGGAGGACAGAAAGCGTAGGGGAACTGAGTGAGAAGTGAACTGCCAAAAGCCAAGCAGAGTTGGACCTTGCAAATGAAATTAAAACCAGTAGCAAAAGGTTTTTTAGCCATATAAATAAAAAGAAACCAAGGAAAGAAAAAGTGGGACTGCTAAGCACTGAGGATGGGGTGGAGTTTAAAGATAATCTAGGTATGGCCCACCTAAATGAATACTTTGCCTCAGTATTTAATAAGGGTAATGAGGAGCTTAGGGGCAGTGGCACAGTGACTAATGGGAATGAGGATATTAAAGTAGAAATTACCACATCCGAAGTGGAAGCCAAATTCAAACATCTTAATGCGACTAAATCGGGAGGCCTGGATAATCTCCATCCAAAAATATTAAAGAAACTGGCACTTGAAATTGCAAGCCCAATAGCAAGGATTTTTAATGAATCTGTAAATTCGAGGGTCATATGCTATGACTGGGGAATTGCAAATAGTGAACCTATATTTAAGAAAGGAGAAAAAAGTGCTCTTGGAAATTACAGGCCTGTTAGTTTGATCTCACTTGTATGCAAGATTTTAGAACAATTTTTGAAAGAGTTAGTACTTAAGGAGATAGAGGTAGTTGGAAATTGGGATAAAATACAACATGGTTTTACAAAAAGTAGATTGGCCAGACCAACCTGATCTCTTTCTTTGAAAAGAAAACTGATGTAGAGAGGAGGATCGGAATATCATACAAGATTTGGATGACTTTGAAAACTAGAGTAATAGAAATGGGATGAATTTTAATAGTGTGAAGTGCAAAGTCATTCACTTATGGACTAACAAGAAGTTTTGCTATAAATTGGAGCTGAATCATTGACAAAGGAGGAGAAAGACAAGGATGTATTGGTTGATAACAAGATGATTCTGAGCTGCCAATGTGGTACAGTCATGCAAAAGGCTTATACCAGCTACCGGTGAATCTTCATCTGGAATACTATGAGCAGTTCTGGTCTCCCATATTAAAAAAGATGAATTCAGATTGAGGCAGGTACGGGGAAGGGCTACTAGGATGATCAGAGAAATGGAGAATCTACCTTACACAATGAGATTTAAGGAGTTTGGCTTGCTTAGCTTAACAAAATGAAGGATGAAAGGGGATATGATTGCTTTTTAGAAATACGTCAGTGGGATAAACATCAAGGTGAGAGAGGAGTTATTTGAATGTTGGCACAAGAGCAAAAGCCATCAAGTTTAGGCTTGAAATGGATGAAGATGTCTAACCATCAGAGGAGTGAAGTTCTGGAGCAGCCTTCCAAGGGGAATAGTGAGGGAAAAAACAGCTAACTTTTTTCAAGACTGAATTAGACAAGATTATGGAGGGGATGGTATGATGAAATTGCTCACAGTGTCATATGGCCCATCCGTGACTGCAACTGGCAAACATAGCAACTGCCAGAGATAGGGCACAAGGTGGAGGGGGCTTTGAGTGTTACAGAGAATTCTTTCCCAGGTGTCTGGCTGGTACATCTTTCCCACATGCTCAAGGTCTAACTCATCGCCATATTTTGCACTGGGAAGGAATTTCCCCCTAGATCAGATTGTTTTTTCTCCTCACCTTGGGGGTACAGGTCACTTGCTGCTTTGAACTAGAGTAAATAGTGGAATCTCTGGAACTTGAAGCCGTTAAATCAAGATTTGAGGACTTCAGTAATTCAGCCAAAGCTTATAGGCCTATTATAGACTAGAAGATCATGATGGTCCCTTCTGGCCTTAAAGTTTGTGTGTAGGTCTGTGGTAGTCAAAAACATTCTATAGCAGAAGTGTGTTATTGATTAATTTATATTTTTCCTCAGTCTTACTTTACTTCTTGAATCTATCCAGGTATTTTTTTAAAGGCTGAAAGTAATTTAATACAAAGCAGCATTCACATTCACTCTGTTCTCTCATTATTGAATATTTCTCCTTATTTTATCTATTTATTTACCTTTAATTAGCTCAAACATACCACAAACCAAAGTTGCCTGTGGTTTTCTAGCAAAAATCCACACTCTAGTGAAAATAAAGGTGGGATAAACCTCAAATCTGTGTTCATGAGGGATTTCACATTGCTACTTTCACAAACCTAATATTTATTGTAAGTGAAAAGTTAATTGCAGTTTATTCCATCTCTGCCATTAAAATATGATTCTGTGATCCAACATGCTTTTAACAATGTTTATATATTTCCTCCTGTTTCAATGTTTCAAAGTTCTATATGTGATCAGTTTACACACAATAAAGAGGAGCATAGCTTATTAACATGAAATAACCTGTGCTACATTCAGCAGCAACTTAAACTATATGTGTTTTCACCAAAGTGGCTTTATGGGTGCCCATTACTTACTGCCTATGAAGTTTAAGTGTGGTTGCAAAGGAAAATAAAACCTTTCCTTTCCTGGTTCTGTTGACTGGATTTTATACTTGGCCAAAGGACCAATCTCAGGTACATCTCCCCTATCCCGTATCTTTCAACAGGGCCTTTGCTCCCCAAAGAGGACTAACAAAAGGATAAGTTGCAAACAACAATAGATGTATTAACAGACAGTAGTTAACAAGTTAAAGCTAAACTCAGTGAATATAACAAGATAAAGTATTAAACAAAACACCCAGGATTCCCAAAATGCAACCAAACAGGGGACCAAATACATAACAGGCTCTTGCTATAACAAGGAGGGTTTGAAGCCCTAACCCCAGGCTAATCCCAGATTAGGCTAGGTAGAAAGAAAGATGTTGGTTCTCTACCATATCCTGAAGCTTTAATCAATGGTACTGTTACGACGGTAGTGGCTCTGGTTCCAGGGTTCAGATGACTTGGCAGGAAGGAAGGCAGGACCTTCTGGCACAAGGTGATGGATGCTCTGTTCTTGCTCTTTTTGCAGCTCTTCTTCCCTGCATCGTGGGGGGTGGATGTATGAGAAGGATCAGAATGGCTGTGACAGTTCGTTCTTGCGTGAAGGTATGTACCCTCCCGAGAACCCTTAGTGTGCTTCTAGACCTATTCTTCAAGGTGAGCAGCAGTACTCAGCAGCACTTGCTACCTCCCAGACAGCAGCCCCTTTTAACCTAACTGGTGAGCTGGTCTTATATACCGTCCCAGTTGCTGGTCAGACTCCCAGTCAGGAGACCTGCCAGTTTCCCACCTTTAGACAGAAAAGGCACCAAAGATAACAGAGGATGAGGAAGAAGGATGCCAAACACAGATTCCAGGTTGTTGTTAAGGGGAATCCAAGATGGCATAGAAGAAACAATGGAAAAAAAAATTTCCCTTACAGTTCCTTGTATCTCATTCCTCTGGCCTTGGCATAACCTAATCCTAACTATAATGGAACATAAAAACAAAGTTTAAAATGTAGAATACATATCAATGGTGCTTCAGCAGGTAAAATACTATTGTTAATGTATGCTACCATGATACGTCAGACACAATCAATTACACACACACACTCTTACTGTAAGAGTTATTCAGACTAGATAGCACACAGTCTGTAGTGTAAGTGAACAAGTTTCACTTCAACTATACTATACAGAGATTCTGTATAGCTGATTTTTCCTGCTACGGGAAGCTAACCCACAAGGCCCTGACATCTATTACCAGTTGGCAACACTATAGTTGATTTTTGTGGATTTATAAGTGATGTGGAAAATGTAGTATTTTTTCTGCCAGCAACTTTGTCATATTAAATCTGGGCCCTCTGAGATAAAGGAAGAGAGTCTTAAAAATAGTAATTATTAAATCTAATTATCTTCCCATGTTTATTTAATTGATATTTTACAAACAGAAAATCCTTCAAGATGTAGAAAGGTGTAATCAGTTTGGAATTTAGATCTAAGCAGAAGATTCTTATTTCATGATTTTCTGCATTGTGCAGTGCCTGAGATGTATTTTGATGAACTGTGACATATGGAATGTGAAGATGAAAAAAAGCTGCATGACTGTCTCAAAAGTAAGGAATAATCCCTGTCTTCAATGTAGCAAGGACTGACCTACATGAAAAGCCCTCTATGTTACCCAAGTACACTATGCTATGTTCTAAACCACGGTCCTGAATAACATTTAATAACAATCACAAATCATCCATAATGCGCATAGGGTGTAAACAGTTAAATGCAGGTGTTTTTTAGTCTCTGCCACACTGGGATGCTGAAGAGTGCCCCTATTCAGTTTCTGATTGTTTACAGTCTCCTGCTGTGCCCACAATATGCTTGAATTGTGCTTAAAACATATAAATCTGCCTTCAAAGGCAGCTTGGGAGGCAGAAGTGTGTCTCGGGAATTTTAAATGGAGGGGCTAAGCAATGGCTACAAAGAGCTCGTTTTTTAGTAGTAGGTGTTGCAGTTTGTTCCAATTACAGCACACACTCGAGCTTGAAATGTTTGTGCCAATCTAGTAAAAGAAAAGGGTACACACAATGCTGAAATTAACACCTTCGTAATTACAGACCAGCTTCATTTCTACTACAGGGCAAGTGCAGCTGAAGCAAGTTTGCTGAGCTGTGATAACAATTTTCAAAGATTTGAATTTATCTTCAGTATGACTTGCTAATTGGAGGCTTCTTTGATGGGTCTGTGGCTAATTGGCCGTTTAAAATCACTTATGTTTTTTAGAGCAGAATAACAAGAAACAATAGACTTATATTTAAGTTAACTAACCCTCAGCCATAAAATAAAATAATATTAAAAAAAAGATTCTTGCAATGAAATGACTGGAACGGTACTCACATTCCTCTCATTCCCTTCATCAACCATTAACATCACAGAACTGGACATCTGACATTTTTCATAATAAATTTATAGCTCTTATTATGAATGAAGCCAGTAACAAGCCATCATAGAGGCAAAATGTCTTTTCTTTGCATAGAGAGTGATGTCTCCAAGTCATGGCCAAATGAATTGCTGGAGATCACCCACCATTCACACATATTGTTAGTGACTCATCCAGGAAAATATCAGCATGTCTTCTAATTTATTCATGTTTCTACTGTAATTCTGCCGAGGCTTCCTGGTGCTTGGACATTCATTTTTGTTAGCCTCTCTGGCCAAACAGATCATTTCCCATTATATTATCATTATTTGTACTATATGGGAAGTATATAGCCAGATATTATGTATCAAAACACTACTGAATGCCACAAGGAAAATGCCAAGATTAGTGATCTGAGATGCATGAAAAGGAGGCTCATTTCTTCAGTGCATTAAGCACTGGCTGATCACTTCATGTGCATCTGGCACTCTAGATTTGGATTTACAGGGATTTGACACAGGACTGACTGGGAGGCTGAGAGCAGCATGTCCAGGAATGATAGTCATCTCCTCCAAACCTAGGGATGAGAAACTGAGACCAGAACCCAAAGTTGAAGCGAGCAGGACTAGAGCATTCTGAACATTTTATTAAAGATTGTACCACTTTCATAAAGCACATATAGAGCTGGAAGAAATATTTAATTCCAGATTTTTTTTTGGATCAAAGTAACTTTTTTGTCAAAAGAGTTTTCCATCGGAAATATCTGCTTGACAAAAATTTTGGGGTTTTCATTGGAAAATTGGGAAAAATCCCCTTGAAGATAAACTTTGACAAAACCACTAAACTTTCATTTTTATCACCTTTCCCCCACTAAGAACATATCACATTTCACATTTCTCAGATCTACATATTTGCACAGACTACCTTAATGCTGCCATTTCCTAACTTTTGAGGGTTTGACTCTGCAACCTGGACATTCATCCGAATTTTTTTGCATGTAATTTACATTGCAAGTTCTTATGTCTTATGTGTATGTAGCCCAATGGGCTCTTGATCCTGTCTGGGGCCTAGACTACTGTAATGAAAATAATTTCTAGGCATATGAAATTCTGGGCACCTGATTTAAGATGTAGTATTTGTCCTTCCACATACAGAAAAAATATTAGACATTTTTCCAAAGTTAATGAATCTTAAATATTTCAAATAAACCATTTGCATTTGTACATCATGATAACATGCTATTCCTGTACATTGACACACTTTAATAAGAACAGCACTTGTTGCTGGCATGATGTGAAGGTGTTATGAACTGTGACCAACAAAAATATAGAACAATATTAATATCTTAGATTATAACAGGGGCAGAAGAACAGAGAACGAAAGTAGGGAAGAAAGGAGGGTTCCGCTTAAACTTGTATAATAGAATACAAGAATAGGAAACCAATGCCCAAGGGGAAAATTCAGAAGGGATGGATCCCTAACAACAATTGAGCAGTGTCACCATCCCCCAACTGTCTATCTCCCATAACATCATACATAGTAAAAACATGAAGAACTATTCATTCTTTTACCTCCTGCAGGTAATTCTCTGCTTCCTGTGCAGACGTAAGGGAGTGTGCGGGGAGCATCAGTTTTTTCAGCAACAAAGCAGATTTCTCACCTACATATTATAGGCTATAAATGAGACAGAGACAATCTCAAGTAATGTCCTGGACAAACCTTATGGAATTAAATTAAACCTTATTGATTTATGGTTAACTCCTTTGGGACCCACTGAATTAGAAATGCAATTGTGTATGTGTTATTGTATGTACTTTCTATATTAAGAAGGGGAAGCTAATGAACTTCCCCCACTATCAGCCCTTTGAAGCCAGCACCTTGGAGAGGTATGTATATACTAGTTCAGACTGGCTTCTCCAGTGACCAAGAGATAAAACTGGGTTTTGGTTTTAAGCCAGAAAGGAAGCAAGTCTTTCTCATTTCGTAGCTAGCTTGGGGTGGCAAAACACGTAGAGCCGCCCCTGATCGGTTACGACTTTAATTCTGATTAGCTCACTGGTGAAAAGGCATGGGAAAGTCAATATGCAAAAAGAGGATTTCTGTACTTTGCTAGTCCACTTACATTTCTGTTTGACTAGTGTCTTCCCCTGTTCATTGGCCAAAGATTGCTTGAAAGCTTTTATGCCATTGCCTTTTCTGAGCTGAGAGAATGGACAATTCCATTTTAAATCCCTGTTCGTCTCCTTCCAACCTTTATTTTTCATTTGGTCTCTTTCTGCTCCAGAGTTATTGTGTTCAAGACCAGAACATTCTCCCTTTCTTCCTTACCTTGGCTTGTTCCTTTGCCTCATATCTCAGATATCTCTCCCTGCAGAATTCTTTTACTACAGGTATTAGCCTTCTGTCCATTTGATACAAGAGAAATAATGTCCCATCCTTCCCCTGCTATAGATTCTGGACCCGTCCTTTCTTCTGTAAGCCTAGATTTTCATATTTGCCTTAGTAGGTGACATCATCTACCACAGTTCTTGCTCTTACTTTGTCAGACTACATGTGTCATGATGCAACATGGTCTCCTCTCTGATTGAGGTACTTGGTAAATCATGGGAGTCACATAACTGCAATGCATCATGGGAGATGTAGTCCAGCCAAAAAGCCTGGCCTATAGGGAAGAGTGTGGGCAAGAAACACCTGAAGTGCAGCTCCCTAGTGGTACGAGAGTACCATACACAGATGTAGTTTAATGCTAAACTGATTTGAAACAAAAATGTTTCAATTTGGTTCCACAAACTAGAATGAAACATTTTAATCCAGAAATATTGAAAATAAACATTTTGACATTTTTGAATCAGTTATTTTTGGAACTTTCCATTCTATGAAAAATTTTGATATTTCACCTTTTTCTCCTAACTCAGAAGGAAATAAAATGTTGAGACACTGAATTTTCATGAGGGATAAAATTTGAGTTTTGCTCAGCTCTAGTGTTGGCTAAGTAAGAAAAACTACGAATACTCGGGAGAAAATAATTGTTCATAAGCACTACTCTCTTGTGTTAGTTGTCCATGCAGAGGTAGTATTTTTCCTGTGTTGTAATGATAGTGACAGAACGAGCTTTATCCTTAAGATCACAAAACAATTTCAGAAATGCCCAGGCAAAATCAATAGTTTATAACTTCAAACTAAGGTATTATTAATCTACAGTCATTTTGCTGTCATTTTTTCTGATTAATGTGGTTAGAATTCATGTGCCCCTTGTAAAGAGTACTGAGCAAAATTCTCTCTTTTTTTTCTGCGTTACTGGAATTTTTTTTTTTGCCCATATGTAAAAAAATATTCTAATCACAATTTGAATATGAAAAAATGTCTGCAAAATGAATGAAGTATGAGACATAGACATAGCATAAACATAGCAATATCTTTGCTTTGTTTGGGAAAAAATATTTTGATTTAAAGTGTGAGTAAATGCATTTTCCAATTTGCATTAATACAAAGCCCACTCTTTTCTGAGGCTTGGCTGTATTAACAACCAGAAACATAGGAATTCAGCTCAAGCTTTCTCACCAGGTTTGATTGCTCCTAGGGTTCCTACTTCAGGGCTGCTCAGAGAAAAAAAGAGAGAGAGAGAAATTCCAATCTCCCTTACATAAAAGTAAAATAAAGAACAATTTGCCTTAATAGTTCAGAACACAATTAACCTTTTTCCTGCAGCATCAACATGTGCTAACATGGCAGGATTTTTCAAGAAAACATTGGTAGTGAAATTACACAAAGATATAACCACATGAAATTTGTGTACTGAATATGTGCAGCAGAAACTTTAAAAATGTTACTGCTGCACATTAATTATTGTTATCCAGAGGGTTGTTCTTTGGTAAATCTATTTAATTGATAAAGGCTAAAAATTTCAAAAGCACTTAAGTGACTTAGGAGCTTGAGTCCCATTGACTTTCAATGAACTTAGGCATTTTTGAATAGTGTATCCAAAACTACACCACTTAAAAATATGTACATACACATTTAATTTCATTTTGAGAATATTTTGGATAAATAATTTTTTGAACATACATCTTATGATTTGCTTTTTAGTTTCACATAATTTAATACTTATTAATCTAAATTATATTAAAAGAAAATTATAAAATGCAAAGTATGCACATTTTGGTGACTTCTAGCATTGTGAGAAAACTATTGTTTCCTTTCAGCATTTTTTATTCACCTTAGATCTGAAGTGGTTGCCTGTTTACATTCCTTTGTCCCCTGCCCCAGCACAGTGTATGAAACACTTTTCAAGATGATGCATATTTGTGTTATTCCTACATATTTGTAGAACACACTTTGTTCCAATTCTGACACAGTCTTTCTCTCTTTTATGCAGCCTAAGAACACAATACAGAAAGTGAATCTTTAAAACTGCTTTAAAATTCAGGAAGACAAAAGGGTTGACAAATAACCCCTATGACAGACATGGGATGCTGTTGGATTAGACATGTCCACGCTCGAACAAATGCACAGTTACATAACTGCAATGCAACATACCTTAGTCCCTGTTACAGCACAATTTTGAGTGTTTCTCTTTCCCCTTAACGGCATAACATTACTGCTGGTCCTGAACTATTCAATAATGGGTTCTGGCCTTAATAGAACTGTAATAAAATGGACATTCCTTTTTCTCCTTATTTTTGGGGGGCTTGTAAGAACCTTCCCAAAAGAAGACAGAACTACTGATTTGGAGGGCTGTCTTTACTAGGCCCTCAAGTACCATAGTGATGGGTCTGGTTTAAGAACCTAACCAGAATGTAATAGAACAGATGAAGGTGAAATTGCTCCACCGTCAAGCGGGCAGGACCATTTTGTTGGTCCTTATTTTTGTTCATTAAAGTTTATCTCCTAAAAGATGCTGATCAGTCATATTTCCCACTGAAGTCAACAGGAGCTGAAAGTCAGTGGGAGTTATGAGTGATCAGCATTTCTCAGGATCAGGCTGTACATGTGCAGTTACTGATTCCCTACTGCCTGTCTGCTATGTATATTCCAATTGTTCTTGTTTCTATAATTACACTATGCAATCATCCGATGTCCAGTACAAGATCCTTTTTAGGTTAATAGCAGATCTTAAGGGGGGTCAGGGTGCCCTTTTGGCATGTTTCACATACCCTGTACTGTGCTTTTATGGAAAAACAAAATCATTAAAATAACGTTATGCATGAAAGATCATTAAACAGCAATATAAGAGTTTGGCATGTTTAGCCCATATTTGTGGTTTGGGCATGTTTTTTAATCTGATGCTTTACTATTCTTAAGCACTCCTTTTTTAAAAACAACCAATAGCAATGTAAACTCTTTCAAATCCCTTTAAAATGAGAAAAAAAAGAGTAAACAGAACTGCAAATGCAACTTTAGTAGAGAACTCCCCCAAATAATTTATATAAATGTAGTTTATCTTTCTGGCATTCAAACATCGTACTTTTTACCCAGATGTTTACAACATCTGAAGTAGTTAAATTAAACAAACATAATTCATCCATTGGTACTAAAGTTAGAAATAAAAGATAATTTATATTACAAAGAACAATACTTGTTTTTCCTAATACATCTTCACAGTGATGCACATTTTGTACTAGATGGAAAATGTCACAATTTTTACATTTTACAAGCTTTGTTTCATATTTGAATGTTGCTTGTACAAATCACAGGCATTCGCATTTTATCACATTGTATTTCTTTTGATACTGCTTTTGATTTTAATGATTAATTTGACAGATGTATATAATTGTGAAGTTTCCTTTGGAGTTTCGACCATTTTTATCCCTCATTATCATAACTGCAAATAAATTAATTGAAAGGGTAAATATTTACATGGAGCATTAATTCAACAAAGAAAAGCTGTCATTCAATCTAAATAAATCAATGGAATGATTTAGCAGAAGGCAATCCGTCTTCCATTTATTCTCTCTGCTCTTGACTTAGGGTACATCTATACTACCCGCTGGATTGATGGGTAGTGTTTGATGTATCAGGGATTGAGTCCTGAACACGCTCCCCTCGACTCCAGAATTACATCTTCGCAAGAGGAGGAAGGGGAGTCGACGGGGGAGCGGCAGCAGTTGACTCGCTGCTGTGAGGACGGCCAGATAAGTCAACCTAAGATACTTCGACTTCGGCTACACTATTAGTGTAGCTGAAGTTGCATATCTTAGGTTGACTCCCCCTCAAGTGTAGACCAGGCCTCAGTCTCTCTCTTCTCCCACTCTTCTTCTGTAGGATATGAACTGCTTTAGACTAATAAACTCTGTTAATTGTGACTTCTTGGACATCAGCAACACTGTTGGTCTGTCCTGGTCCTAGTCTAATCATTTGGGACTTTTACAGCCATGCTTATAACCCCACCTGCAAACTTTACCCTACCCAGCTTTTCCTTCTGGACATTCATAGCCTCACAACTTTCCCAGCAACTGTAGGGTTCGCTGTACCTTTCCTTCCCCACCAAATACAACTTAATCATTTTAAGGATCACTTTCCCTTTCTGCATGACTGAGGTGCCATCAGCACTCAAGATCTTAACATTTGACTCTGTTCTCCCTAAACTCTGTCTCACTGTCCTCTTCAAGATCTGTACATTGCTCTTATTGGCAATGTCTATTTCCCTAATTAATCTCATAATATATACTGTCTACTTTCATCCTTAATACTCTAAGCAATGTCTGATGACAAGATAAGGATCTGGTGTAGAATTTTATCTTTTCATTGACTTGTGATTAAATTGATCATCTTCCATTTTCTCTCTCCTACTGAATCACACCAGTGCATGAGTACATGCAAATTCAAATTCATCTGTTGGGTTGTGGAGATAAAAAGATACAAATCAAAGAGCAGAGAGACAGAGTAACTGGCAAGAGTAGACGTGGAAAGAATAGGCTTACCATCTACTAAGCTTTCCTCTACAGTTGAGTTGTGAAAAATCAGAAAGTGTATCCCAAGGGAAATTCTGGATTTATGACTTTTTTTGTTCCCACTTGGGACAAAAATGGAAATATTGAAACTTTTAGTGGAATGAAAAGTTCCAAAAAATGTATTTGAAAACAGAAATATTTCATTTTGGCATATCTTATAGGAAAGAAACACTGACATCTCTCAAATAAAATAGTTAATTTGAGTTTGTTAAACTGAATCAAAACATTTAGTTTCAAGCAATTTTGACTTTAAATTGCATTTGTCCAAGAACCTTGGTGCTTCATGGGAGCTGTGGTTCTGGTGCTTCTTGTCCTCATGTTCCCTGACCATGCTACATATGCCATGATATACTTGCAGGTATGTGACTCTTCAGGATGCACCACATGCTTGGCCAAAGGGAAGAATGGGGACACGAGGCACTTGCACTACAGTGGACATAAGTCACGATGGACCTTAGGCAGATGCAGTTTCATGTTGAAGGGACTCAGAATGTTTTGGTTCAATCCAATCAAACAATCCCAAATGAAATATTTTCTTTTGATTTTCACGATGAAAAAATCAAAACATTTTTTGATAAAATCAAAAATTTTATGGAAACTTCACTTTCCGTTAAGTCATTTGGACAGAAAGTTCCCAACCAGGTCTACATTAGAGTATGAAAACTCATTTTCTCCATTCAGTCGTCACAGAGGTTACTGACACTTCTAGGTGCCTGTTCTGAACTTTTTGTTTCCTACACCACATTCTCCAAATTCCTCCTCCTGTCCCTCGCCTCAATAGATTCTAAGAAATGTACTACATTTTGTTTTTTGAGCTTCATTGCTGCCGTGTGCTTTATTTATCTTAAACTTGGCACCTTCCTTTATCCACTGATGATATGAATGACCTATTTTAAATAAGCATCTCACTAGACTGACTTTTACCTTCAATTTTACCTCCCAACCCATGTCTTACACATCAGTGGCACCATGACTTATGCTACCTCTGAATATTTTTAATTCTCCCCTTTATGAAAAGCCCTTTTGACCTCTCATCACTCACTGTTTCCAGCTTCCTTTTCCTCTGCAATACTCTGAAAAAAGTGGCCCTAACTGTATAAGTTGCCTGCACTGGATAAAATCTGATTCAAACATGCTGACACTGTTTTACATAAATTGAACCGATATTGAATTGCTGCAGCAAAATCAACTGTGCTAAGCTTTATGGAAATAAGGCACTGCAATCCAGATATATAGACCAGTGCACATCCATGTGAGGTCCATTAGCCTATCTATATGTAAACACACAGATATCTTTATATATTTGTTTTATATCTCCTTGGCTTACTTATATATTACAATTTAAAGTGATCTGAACTTGGCATTGCTTTAACTCTTAGTGCTATTTTAATGACATTTTGGAGTTGTACATATGCACAAAGAGCATATACATTTTCCCCTTTGTGATGGGTTGCAATTGCTTTTTGTGTATCCTGTATGCTAAGAAATATCATACTAATCAGAAATGTATATATTATGTTTATATTATAAAGATAATGCTTTTGCATGCACCTTTAGAAATAATTATAGTTGTAGATTTTTGACACAAAGTATACTCTGCTGCTTTAGGCAACTCTATACTACATCTTTTGCTTTTGGCTCTCATGGTCAATGGGAGATCCATGTAATGTCATTGTCTGACAACAACAGTGGTTACAATCAAGGGAATAGGGTGCAGGAGACAGAACTGCTCACAAAGCTATATATTTGTTGTATTTAAATTTACTGCTAGCACTTACATGGTACATGTCACTAAACTGTAGTAGTTACTGTTCACACAGGATAAAATTCTCCCAAGGTGTAACTCCATTGACTTGATTTGAGTTATACCAGGCACTAATTTTCCCTGTATATATATGGATGCCATTGGCTGAATATCTACAATGTACACACACACACAGTCATTATAGGAGTAAAGAACAGGGGAATTTCATAGAGCCTGTTTGGACACATGAGCTATTACCTGAATTCTTGTATTTTTACTCCTGCAGCAAGATCATTATATTAATGGTAACCAACTCTATGACAATGTTTCATAAGCCATGATAGGTACCCTCTCCTGGCTCATGTAATGCACACATATGCTACCGTCTTTTCCGTAAAAGGCTTTTTATTAGAAGTCATCTGTGTTGGGACTGATTGCCAGTATAAACAACCTTTGCTGGCTGGTTTGTGGGATATGCCATCAAGCTGTCTGGTTTTATGATGATTGCATCACTGTTCCTCTGTCTTTTTATGCTTGGTGCACTTTCCTAGGAAATCACATCATATTGTACCTGACTTTGCTTATAAGTGCCCAGTATTGCAAGGGGATGCTAAGATTTAAAACCAGCTTGCTGGTGACAGGAAATTTGAAGTATGCCTTTCCTAGTTCTGTTATATTCAATTTTTGTTGAAATGGATGTCTCTCTCCAGCTTCTGAGCTGTTAGTCTGAAAATGAGTCTGGATGTCACTGATATAGGCTTTTTACTTCAGACCAGATATAGGAAGTGCAAAGATACCTGAATAGGATGAAGAATGTTGTTATACTTACATTGCACCTTTCATTCCAAAATCCCAACATACTTTGTTAATATAACAAACTGATATATAAACTATACAGAAAAATCACTTCATTCACCGTTGAAAGATATGCGGAAGTTAAAGGAAGCAGTTGTTCAAACTGCCCATACCAATAGTACATAATAGTAAATTCCTTTCTCCCCGAAACTTCAGGACAGAGTTAGGTAGGCCTGCTGGCATTATTTGTAAAAGTAAAGGTGTTACCTAGAGTATCCTTGCCCAATTCCAAGTGGCGGTGAATGGCCACAAATCTTGGTTTGACATCTGAAAGTCAGCATTGCTAGAAGCCCCTCACTGAGAGCGTTTGGCCAATACAATATCAGAAGGGAGAACAGCACCTGATGAATCATTGGTACAACCTCCTGCCGCACCCAGATGTCTCTTCCTGTTCTCCAGGCCAAGTGCTGAATCAGCCTGAAGCTGCTTAGCTTGACATAGCTGGTAGGTTACAACACCTGATACTTTAGTTTGTTTTGTAATGCCACAGAACAAACAAACCAAAAATCAGCAACAGTCTCCTAAATACTATCCTTAAGAGTGTTATTTAAACCTACGGAAGGACTAAAAATTCAGAGTCAGAATCAATGTCCTCACTCTATTAAGCCTAGATAGCACATGTGATCAATGATAAGTCCCTACACTTTTCTAAAACCAGTACAATCTTTTGGCATGGAAGGTTATGTTAATGAGGAAGTACGTACTTAATTCTGAATTTCTTAGCTTTTGTTTAAATTTGACCCGTAAGTAATACTTTCTTCTCAGTGTTCGGGGAGTTAGATGCACTAGTCCTATTAACAGTACTAATGTGGCACATGCACTGTGTAATGAACTATGCTCAGGGCCATAAGCAGTATAACATTTTAAAAAATTGCTTGCCAAAATGTTGTCTATTTAGTAATTACATCATAATGTTTCATTTCCTACCAAATATCAAAATATATATTCATTGAGTTAGTGAAGTTCACTCTCTGGTCAGGTGACAGGATTATTATGAAATTCATTATTAACAATATATTGTAAATATTATGACTAGTAGGAAGTGTAGACACATTGTACTGTATCAGCATGTCAGACTTGTGGATGAAGATATACATGCTTCCTGAAAATATTTTAGAAAGAGAGCTCTGACCTGAAACTAGAAGTGACTCTGTTTATTCTGATGTTTAATTGTAATTAAATTGCAGAGGAGAAAGTTTAAAAAGGGCTGTTGAAATGGATAGAAAAATCTAAGTGATGCAGACACTTTCTCCCGCACCCCAAAATACTTTCTCACTTTATTCAAAATCCATTGACAATTATACCTATAAGGCCTCAGAAAGAGTTAACTAAGGGCGAATACCATTTCCACAAAAGCTGTGCTCCATGAATCTCTCTGCTTTCAAACAAATTGGCATAGTCTGACTGTTTCAATATGGAGGAGTCATGACACGATCCAGGAAGTTTATTAAAACATTTTTCAGTGTTTTGTTTAGCATGGTATAATTCAGGGCATTATAGTAGCCTACAAGTGGAAGTTCTCTAAGGATTGAAGTACACTGGACATTAGGGAGAAAGTTTCTTTACCCTTAAAAAACAAACAAACAGCAAACCAAACCAAACAATTTTATGAGAAATTGCACCATTACTTTAGATGTGGTTGTAAAGGTATAGCAACTCATTACCCTATTTAAAATACAACTCGGTGCTTTAGCACTGATTTCTCTCTGGAAGTTATTCCTCATTTAAGTGGGATGCTGTGAATTGTAGAATGGTTCAGCAACAAAAACAATTTTAGTCAGCAAGGTCTCTTCTCAGAATTATTTGGGAAGGTTAAAAAGTGCTGTTTACAACAAGAGAACAACACAGTTCAACAAAACTAGAAAATAAACAGACTCCCCAGCTTCAGCCCTGTCCTATGACCCCTGGGCATAGAGCTTGACCTTCCCAAAGGCTTTCACTCCCTTCCATCTCCAGGGGAGGGAGTGAAGAGGTCTCTATTCACTACAGAATACTCCTGCGCCCTGGCACAGATGCCTTTAGTGGGACAGTATTCTATTGTGAGCATGCACCTTTGTAGGTGATACCAGTACTTGCTAGAGATGAAGAAGCAACACTCTTACTGTGGAAAACCATTGTTCTTTAACAAGCACTCCATGTTCAGTCACCTTTGACAGCAAGTTTTAATACCTTATTTTGGAGATGTAAAGTAGGGTGAGTGTATCAAGAAACAAGCTCTATGTTTTTGCAATACTTTATTACCAGGCTTAGTTAGAAACAGTGTGAGCCAAGAACTGTAAGTGTCTCAGATTAGAACAAAAAGTGCATATTTTTGTATAAAATGGTACAGTTACACTGTTCTAGGATGCACACAAAACAAGGAGTGCCAAATATGAATGAACTGTCATTTTTACCACTGGAGACCTGGGTTGAAATTCCCACTAGGGGATATGTTTATAGATCTCATTTAAACATATTGTAGTCCTGCCATTAGAAAGCTATCAAAAGCAATTTGATGCACAGCATGTTACTTAAACGGAGGCCTGAAATTAACAGACTGAATTACTCTCTCCAGGAAGCCAAGGTTATTTATAAATTGGAATTCAGATAAGCAGAAGTACTTTACTGAACTTACTACTATTATAACCTCAACCTCAGCCTTCCATTCTCTAGGCCAGTCTGTTACTGTAACATTCGTAGCCATTTAAAGTGGGAACACAACTGAAAGTAGGAAACTATGCTATATACTTATGAGACACAGCACTTCTGGCATTTGGAAAATATCTTGTAAAAAATTTAATTAAGAGCAACATCTTGGCATCTGTGAAGTTTAACACAATTAACTGCTTTAAACTCAGTTTTCTAATCTGTTTGCCAATTAAGCAAACTTATGCAAGTGAAATCACTGGTAAGAGTACTGGTTAACTCAATGACAAAATAAGAACATGCTAAATAATGTGATTAAAGTTGTTAAAAGCCAAAATAAACACTTATAATTATCTCAAGAAAAACTGCATAACACACGTGAGAGCTCTATAAAGTGAAACTTTGCATCCATAATTTCAGACTTTCCTGCACAATAGATCATAGTTAAAGATCTGTTAACAGACCTCTGACTGCTGAGCTGGGCAGCTTGTGGTTTTCTTCTAAAACCTATTGGCATAATGTAGATTTATGTGAGAGGTGCAAATTGGAAGTTGTCTGCTATTGGAGCCATTGGCAGAAGAGAAATCATACTGTAGGGTTAGCAGCATGAAGTACATTGCTTTGAAATTACACAGCAGGGTTTCTGCTTGTTGTTCTAGTTGCCTTTAAGACCGAGACCTTATATTGTCTGGCCATGATTAAAATCAAAGTGTAGGCTTCTTTGCTGGATGCCAGTAAACTGAGGTGAAAAACAGAAACAATCTGGATTTTTAATTCTTTTAAAATGCAACATAGACAAAATGCAACATAGACAAAGATGAAAGCATTTTTTACTAATCTGTCCTAATTATTTTAAATAAAATGATTTCTTAAACAGGCCCATATCATGAAATGAGTATTTTTCTTTGATTATGCAACATCTCTTCCCCATATAACATCTCACATGACTGAGCACATCCACACAGGCACATCTATACAGAGAGACTGCAAGATTTGATGTGCAGTTTAAGCATGTATAGAAGGCCCCTAGTTTTAGGCAAGGTGCAAGTTTTCTCCAAACTTTAAGTCACCCTAGATATCACACTGAATTTACTTAAAAATTAAATGAAGATGACTTATAGCCACTTTAGTCTCCCACCAATGGAAAATATCCATTCTAGAAAGTTGTCTCTGGATTGTCATAGTATGGATATATGCACTTCATGTCTGTTTGACCTTTCAAAGCTTAAGATGCTCAATTGAAATGGCTACACGCCCCCAACCCTGAAGAGCATGCATTCTGTCTAACACATAAAGGATGAAAAAGAACAAAGGACTATTAAATTAGGGATTGCCTATATGGTGCATAAATCCACACCACTGGTTTGTAAATTCTAGTCTGCACCAGAGTGTTGCACCCTAACTGGCACACATAGACCTTTTTGGTGTGCACTAGAAATTCCCAAGTGCATATTAATGCAGCACTGTTTGAAACAGGACCACATTAATGTGTACCAGGAAACTTTTTGTGCCCACCACTAGAGACCACATAGGTCAGTTAGTGTGCAACACGCTGACATGGACCAAAATTAGTACTCCACTGGTTTGGACTAACACACTGTGTAGACAAGCCCTTAGAAAACAAAGGAGATTGGGGAGCACAGCAGCCATCAGCACAAACACAAGGCCCTCCAGTGCAGAGGCTGCAGCGCAAAGCCAGTATACCACATAAACTGTGTTTTGGGAGAGTCCCTCGTTAAAATATTGCCCTGCTATACCCATAGACAAACAAGGCTTAAAGTGGTATGTGGTGTGCTCGCCTATTGCATGTAATATTTGTATTATTTAAAAAGTAGACATTCCAGCAAGTGTTCCAGAAGCTGTCCCGCCCCACCTCTGCCCTGTCCCTAAGGCCCCACCCCTGCGTGCTCCTCTTCCCTCCTTCCCCTGTCGCTCACTGTTCTTCCACTGTCACACTCTCCCCTGGCCACCTACTCTGCCTGGGGTGACTGTCACTATCAGAGAACTACAGTCTTGTTGATGGCTTAGGACTCTTTATTGTCAGCTTGTTCAAAATACTTGTTTTGGTTGCCTAATAGGCTAGATTCTAAAATTCCTCCTCTTCAGCTCGTAAAGGTTTAAGTGGTGCATAAGCCTTGTAAGCAGGCATATCCTCCACTTGGAGGGAATATTTTTTACACAACCCTCAGTTTGGTACAACCAAATTCATTTGAAAGACCAACAATTTGCTCTTCAGAGACATTTTCTTGTACCTCAGGAATATGTCCTTTTTGGCTGAAATGAATTCCAGAACCACAGAAATCATCCCACTCTTCCCTTAAATTTTATGGAAAAATTGTAATGAGTGACTCATGGGAGATCCCAATAAGCTCTGGAGAACAACACTTCTTTTCGTGGGCCTACACAGAACTAACAGTCCTCCTAAAGTGCTGTTCCCAGCATGCATTGAGATTAGTATAACACTCAGTATATTATCTGAGATTTACTTGGTTGCTACAAAATTCAGATGAGAATCTGGAGATGATGATCTCAGCACATTACAAACCCCCAATATTATTAACTTGGTTCAGTGTACTTTTGTTTACATTTTCTCCCCATAATTTGAGTTGTTGCTGAATGATAAGAGGCATTGATGAAAACATTTTTTCAACTGAATTTACCTATGCAGAAAACCTCTTTCCACACACACACGAGTAAAAAGTATTGAAATACAAAATATTTGATCACTTTAATTTTAGATCTATTTCAAATTCAGTTATTACCATTCATAAAACGAAAACATAACCAAATTCCACATAATGCAACATATCACACTTTGAAACTACACTTAAACAAAGTTATAATGTTTGTAAATGAAACCTGCCAGTAGCTAGCCTTTCCATTTTGTTTTCTAGAGTGAGGCAAAGAATTCAGTCCCTGTAATTCTTCTAGCGCCAATCTGGATAGCTCACAAAGACAACATATTTTTTTTTACAGAAAATGTCCAGCACTGCTACCACTGGTGCAGCTCCACCTGTGATAACCTTAGGGAACTCTAGGGCAGGGGTCTCCAAACTTTTTTTGACTGCGCACCCCAGTAGAAAATTTTTTTTGAGCAGGCACCCCCATGGGGGAAGCCCCGCCCTAGCCCCGTCCCATCTACTCCTGCCCACTTCCTGCTGGATTGCCCCCCTCAGAGCCTCTGCTCCTTGTCGCCTAACTGTCCCCCTGGGGCCGGGCCGGCTGTGCCCAGCTCTTCATGTAGGGCTTCAGCCGTGGCTCCCGGCTCCTGGGTCCAGGTCTCCAGCTGCGGCGGAGCGTCCAGCTCCCGGGGCTGGGTCTCCAGCCACGGCAGGGCTCCCAGGGCCGGGTCTTCAGCCGCGGCGCTTCTCTCCTGGGGCCGGGGTGCTGCGCATCCCCGTGGGTGGTCTCATGCACCCCCTGAGGTGCGTGCACCACAGTTTGCAGACCACTGCTCTAGGGCACTGGCAACTACAGGGTTTTTAATCACTATGTGGTCTCAATCAGCTTCCACCATTGCTATCATTGGAGGAGCTGCACCAGTGATAGCAAAAGTGAGAAACTGTAGGCCAGCAGGGAAGGAGAGAGATGTCAATCTTTCAACACAAAGAGGATAAGTGGAAAGGAAGATGAAATACTTTGCTAACAAAAAAAGGAACAAGAAAAACATACATAGGACCATTCTGCTTAGCCGGCACCAAGACTATCTTAAATACTGAAGCTAAAATTCATCTTTCTTTCTTGTCCATATCTCTCTCCTTCAAATCCCTTGCTGGCTTCTCTCCCCTACAGAAGGGGCATCAGAAGTTTGAATTTAAGGTTCTACACAGCTCTTTCCCTGCCTACATCTCAGCCCTCCTTCATCTCCTTCTTGGGCCCTAACTCAGCCCATTCCTCTCTCCACTAATGCTTCCTTAGGCTTGTTTTTACCCCTCTTGACTTCATGCTTTTTTCCATGCTGCTCCATATGCTTGGACCAGACTCCTTCTTCACCTTCTCCCCCCGCTCCATCTCCAAACCCACTTTTCTCTCTTATTCTTCCAATCTAGTGTCTTAGAACTGTTTAGTGAGTCTAGTTAGATGCATTTTGCAGCCATAACATTGGCCCTGATTCTGCAAAGGGAACCATTTGGGCGGATCCTTATATCCCATCTAGTCTGTGCAGGCATGAGGATGAGAGTCAGAGGCTTTAGACTGTAAGCTCTTAGAGGCAAATACCATGTCTAATTTTTGTCTGTGAAGTGCCATTAAGGAAATAATAGAGGCAAGATTTTAAAAAATGATTATCAAAATTAAGGGTCTAAAATTATATTTAGGTTCCCATATAAGCACAGTCTGATTTTCAGAAGTGCTGAGCTCTCATTTAAGTCCATCTAGGCCAGTATCCAGTCTCTGACAGTAGCCAGTACCATATACTTCAGAGGAAGGTGCAAAAAATGTCCATGGTGGAAAATTATGGAATAACCTACTTAAAGAACAAATTTTTCCCCAATCCATCAGTGGTTGGTTTCTGTCTTGAATAACAAGAATTTAGCAAGGAGCACTTAAGCCTGGTCTACATTAAAGAGTTACGTTGACTCAGCTACATTGCTCAGGGTGTGAAAAATGCACATCCATGAGGAAAGTAGTTAAGCAGACCTAACTCCTGGTATTGAAAGCACTATACTGACAGAGGAATTCTTCCTCTTGGGAAGGTGGGTTACAAAGGCCATCAGCGTAGGTAGCGTAGTATACTGCCACTGTAATATTTGAAGAGCAGACAAGCCCTCAAGCTCTGTGTTTCATTGTCATCATCTGTAAAACAGAGCCAACAGACTTATTTCAATAGGTACGTTATGAGGATTAACTAAAGTTTTTCTAATTTTGAATCGTTATTTAAAATGGTAACATCAGATATTATTCCTGGAGCCATGAGCAACAAACGCTGGGTTTATAAAGAATAAATTATGGCAGATGAACTGTTTTGTGGGAGAACTGGAAAATTAAGGGATGAATGAAATGAAGTACTTTTGCATTCAGTATCTCAGCTTACATAAAGTATTTAGTATAATGTCTCATGAAATATTGCCGGAAAACAAACAAACAAGGGTAATTAAAAAGGGCAAAATATTTAAATGTCCAAGATACCACGAAAAACAGTGTTAGACCTGCTTTTAATTAACATCTTTATTAGTGGTTTGGAAGAAAGAATAAAGGTCACATTAAATAAATTTGTGGATGATGATGTTATTTTGCAAGATCTTGCCAACACCAGGGAAGATGGAGCAAAAATGCAAAGGGATCAGAGTTTAAATATATGGACAGGAAATAAAAAAAAATGTGTTTCAACCTGGAAAAATGAAGCTAACACATTTGGGAAAAGAATCAGAGAGGTATCCGTGTTAGTCTGGAATTGCAGAAGTGACAAAGAGTCCTGTGGCACCTTAAAGACTAACTAAAGTTAGTCTTTAAGGTGCCACAGGACTCTTTGTCACTTCTACATATGGTAAAAATTACCAAACATATAGGAGGTGCGGGGAACCTTAAGAAAGCAGTCATGTGAAACAATTCATAGGGATGATGCAGGTTACATATGTAATTGCAGTGTGATATGGCAACACTGCATTTGTTACATGTTTGGGTTGCACACATAGAGTCATCACATCATGGACCAGGAAGATTATAGGGCCTCTCTCTGGTCCTGATCCTATACCATTAAAATCAATGGGAGCTTTGCTATTGATTTCAGAGAGCCATAGACTCAAGCCTTACATGGCATTAGCAGCATTGCCCAACCCAAGTGTTCAAAATTATGATTCAGGTGAATTATGATCATGAGATTGTCCTAAAATGCATGAACTTTTAAATAATAAGTGTTGGTCTTCTACTGAGTTTTGAGACTTTAGGGTTCACATTTTAAAGTTTTTCTTTGGAATCATGGTGGCTAGAAATTTACTCTTTCAAAAAACGAAAGCAGAGATTCTCATGTAATCACATGACTCCCATAGCTGGGGCTTTAAGGCAAACACCAAATACCATGAGACTCATGCTAAAATCATTAGAGCTGGCAACACTGCACAGATGAGAGACCATGTTTACTATATGACATTCATTTCTGGGCATTCTATCAAAAAAGTGCTGATATAACTGAGAAAATTCAGAAGACAGCAACAAAAATTACGATGAATGTTGGATTCATTTAGAAAGAATAATGGCTTGTGGAATGTAAAGCTTCTATTGCTGCATAAGCATCAGAGAGGGGGCTTGTAGTGATAAAAAAAAACACACACCGTATATTGGAATGCTTAGCGCCAGGAGTACTCAACAAAGCTAAGAACTGTAGGCTGCTGCTAAAAGCGGACTGGTTTTTGTGATGTTAGATGTCCGTAAAGCATGAATGAAAAATGTATTTGTTGAACATAAGCTCCTGTTGTTTTAATGGGGACCACACATAGTGTAAACTTTGTTTGCAGAGTGTGGCAATGCACAGTAGAGTGGTGTGACTGCTAAAGAGTGCACCAACATGCTGCACACTAACTGACCTGCGTGCATTCTGGTGGTGTGCAAATGTGCCCTGCATAATTTGTAGTGCATGCCACCAGAATGCACACAGGCCAGTTAGTGTGCAGCATGTTGGTGCTCTCTTTAGCAGTCACATCACTCTACTGTGCATTGCCACACTGTGTAAACAATGTGCACTAGAGGGATTTGCACACTAGAGGGGTGCAGCTGCGGACAGATTTTAGTGCATGCTAGCAGGGTCCACATAGGCCAGATAGCACCAACGTGGTGTGTACTGTTTAGAAATCAGACATTACTACTACACATTACTGTGCCACGTAGAAAAGTCCCAAATCTGAGATTGAGTTAATTAGTAAGGTTGGAGTGCTGGGAAAGATATGATAATTGTGTACACATATCTGAAGGACATTCAAAGAAGGCAGAAGATTTGTTTTGTGTATGCAAGGAAATGTTAGGTATAATTTTGTATCATGCTATAACACCAGTTAGAAATTATATAATACTTCATGTTTTCAAAGAGTCATACAAACATTAATTGATTAATTCCTGCAATATTCCTCACATGTTGGGTATGAAGTATTCTTATTCCCATTTTACAGATGAGAAAACTGAGGAAGACTTTTGTGCTAATATATGTAATAATGGAGGGAGTAGAATTTAGAGCTTTCTAACTTCCCATCCTGGGATAATGCTTCTGGATGTTGCTGATTCTCATTAAGTATGAGTTTGGAGAACACTGCTATTGAAAATATAGGGTTCTCACTCTCTGAAATGCAATGCCTGAGAATGCACCCCTCTTTCTTTGTTTCTAAAATAGTCTAAACTCCATATCCTGCCTCTCTAAGCAATCACAGCCACTGATCAAATATAAAGACATCTGTGCAAGCTTGATTCTGACCAGATCTTGTTAGTTATTTGCAAGTCACTGTGCAAATTAAACGTTTTTAAATGAAGCCTCTTGCTTTGCAGTGAAAGAGACCTACTAAAAGGATGTGTCACACAAGCCCATATATTTGTAATAGGAAGCCCGATGTCGACTCTGTCCTCATATCCATTCAACTGACACCATCACAGGACCTAATCACATCAGCCACACCATCAGAGGCTCATTCACCTGCACATCGACCAGTGTGATATATGCCATCATGTGCCAGCAATGCCCCTCTGCTATGTACATTGGCCAAACCGGTCAGTCTCTACGCAAAAGAATAAATGGACACAAATCTGACATCAGGAATCATAACATTCAAAAACCAGTAGAACACTTTAATCTGCCTGGCTATTCCATTAAAGACTTGATGGTGTCAGTTCTGAAACAGAGAAACTTCCAAAACAGACTCCAATGAGAAACTGAGGAACTGGAATTAATTTTCAGATTGGATACAATAAACCAAGGGCTTAATAGAACTTGCGAGTGGTTCTCTCATTACACTAATTGATTGCATTTCCCTAGTTAATTTACCTTCAATAGTTATCTCCTGCTAGACACACATATCCATTTCAAAGGGTATTTTTTTTCTCCTGCTGATAATGGCCCATTCATATTAAACAGCCTCTTAGAATTGGTATGCTAATGTACAACATTTATTTTGCTTTCTGTTTGTATAAATGCATCCTACTTCTGTTCCATTCTATGCATCCGATGAAGTGGGCTATAGCCCACGAAAGCTTATGCTGAAATAAACTGGTTTGTTTCTAAGGTGCTACAAAGTCTTCCTCGTCTTATTTAGAACTGATCATGTCATTTGTATATATTAAGGATTAGCAAACAAACTTAGATCCACTTAATGGTAATCAAAATTTAAAAGCTCTCCGTTCTCTTGAGCTTAGATATTTGATATGACATTAACTTTAAAAAATATGAAAGTAGGACAAAAAGACAGGGCTAAAGGCAAACTCAAATAAGGTTCTCTATTAACAGAGACTGTTATATATCTGACGACCTGAATCGTTAAATAATTAAACATAACACATTGGATAAACTGCCCTTTCCCCCTTTTTAACTGCATTTAGAACTATCTGGAAAAAATCATTAGACTAGTTTGGCAACATTTTAGAAAGAAAAGCCTCTAGTTTTTTTTAAAAAAGCTACTGCCAGACACCTTTAAGAAGGTCCAGAGGCATTAAAAGAGCTATATTTCTGTCATCTTCAACATTTTGAGTAGAGTGTCATTTAAGTGATAATTTCCTTTACAACCCATGTCTTATTATTGGTTATATCCTTGTTTAAATGATGCAAAACTATGTCTTTCTGAAGTGCAGTACATTTAAAATAAAGGTCTTCATGTGTAATTGTTGGGTAATAATCATGGATAGATTTTAAATTAAGAATTAAATTAAATTAAGTCTTAGAGACATGTATAATATCTAACCCATCATGAATAGTATCTTACTATAGTAATAATCTGATGAAACAGGATTTTTCATAAGATATAGTGAATGATACATGCTACAGTATGAGCAAATAGGGTACAAAATTTGATCAAGGAATTCTAATTAAAGTATACTAGCATTTATTTAAATGATTACAGATCTATTGGACATCAATGTATTTTATTAACTATGTAATTATCTTCTGTGAAAGACAAGAACTGTTTCACTAGCTGTTCTTCTCACTCTGTGAACACTAAAGTGAAAAACACAAGGTATGGAGTAGTTTGAGTTTAAATTAGGATCTATAGCAGAGATACACAGATCTCAGTGGTTCAGGAGCCAAATTAGCAATCAGTAATACCCAAAAGAGCCACAGTAATGTGATTCCATTGTTATCCTGGCTAATAATTACATCACACAGTGTTTAAATATCATGTCCTGCAAAGAGTCACAGGAGCCATATTAAAGAGCTACTTGTGGCTCTCGAGTCTCAGACTGAGTATTGCTGCTCTGTAGTGTGTTTTTTTCAGCAAAGCATCATGTTTCACAAGTCACACAATTATTTCTGTCACCTGTCCAGGTGTATCACTACCCTGTTTGGCTATAGCAGGATTTATAGAAAAGGATGAAAAGTTTATCATTACAGCCTGAAAACTGTGTATATTATATAATTCACGGAAACATCACTTTGCTAAAATTCCTAGTAAGGGAATCAATGATGTGAAGGAGGCCATATTTTCTTGAAAAAGGAGTGTGCAATCCCAGGAGACTTTGAAGTTTTGTGATCTGCACAACCTGTTTGAAGTATTTTGTGAACATAGAATGCAAGTTTGTTTTCTGAAACTTTTTTCCTCCATAAATGAAACCCATATTTTTAATGAATATTTGATTTTAAAACATATTTTTCCAACAACAAAGTTTGTACTGTGAAACTGATGAACAGTTAGTTGGAATGCCCCAATTCATCTCTCACCTGGGTGCGCCAATGGCTGGATTATGTGATACTCTGATATGAGCCTCTCTCAGTCTCTCCTGTTATAGGTGATCCACTGTGAATAAATACTTAAAGAGTCATTGGGCCAGAGAGAGAGAGAGAATGAAAATGATTCGATTGCCTGCTGGTTCTGGCATCTACATGGGAGGTGGGAGACCCAGGGTCCAGTCTCCCTGCTCCAATGGCTGTTCAAGTGTTTATCCAAAGTGGAACAGCTTCAGCGAGAGAGAGTGAGGGAAATTTACGTCAGAATATCCCAGAGCCCAGTGGTTAAAACACTCTTCTTTCAGGTTTTTTTAATTAGAATGTTCAGTTCCTTTCTCCACATTAGGCAGAGGCAAGTGTTCTAACTATTGGGCTAAAAGTTATAAGATGGGCACCTGCAAGGCAGTACCTCCTGGAGTTTGAAATGGGCCTAATCTGGTAGATGTGCTCTGAGCACACCTATCAGATCAGGCCACACAGGCAAGATGACAATTTTTTTTTCTGCCTTTTACCCCACTTGTGGATTGCACCGGGGTTTAGGCAGGAGATAGGTGTCTGGATGTCTAGAGTGAAATGGCAGTGCACATACCTTGAGGCAGAAACTTAGGTGCCTAGAAAACTTTTACAGTGGAAATTTATGTGCTGAGCAAGGGCATGGTTACACCTACAAGATTATAGCGCTATTGGTTATAGCGGTCCCCTTATACAGTAATATGAATAGCACTATTGTATGTCCACACTGAGATGCTCCAGCGTTATAGCATGGCCACATTTGCGGCACTTAATGCGGCATTAAGAGCAGCGCATCAGGGCATGTATCCCACAGTACACCTCTTCCCGATCTGGCGCAATGCCTTTTGGTAGGAGGGCGTCACTTGCGGGGCATTCTGCATCCTGTTTCAGCTACCCATGATGCTTTTTGGCATATCCCAGCAATCCCTGTGTTTCCGTCCACCTCCGGCACCATCTTTCAACAGTTGCAGCAAAGCGCGCTCAGTCTTCCATTGTCGTGCGCCACAATGAATACAGAACTGCTGTGGAACATGCTGACGACTGTCGCCAGCACATCTCTGTGTGCAGTGGAGTTAATCCATGACATGCAGGATGACAGTGATGAGTCTGAAGACGAGATCGAAGCGGTGAATGCGTTTGACATGAAGCTTCTTGTCTCATTAACGGACATGCTCACGGCCGTTGAACGCCGCTTCTGGGCACGGGAAACGAGCACTGAGTGGTGGGATCGCATCGTCATGCAAGTCTGGGACGACGAGCAGTGGCTGCAAAACTTTTGAATGAGAAAAGCCACTTTCATGGGACTGTGTGCTGAACTCGCCTCCGCCCTGCGGCACAAGGACACCAGACTGAGAGCTGCCCTCCTGGTGGAGAAGCGGGTGGCTATTGTGATCTAGAAGCTGGCTACCCCAGACAGCTACCGATCGGTGGCCAACCAGTTTAGGGTTGGAAAGTCGACCGTTGGAGTTGTGCTGATGCAAGTGTGCAGGGCCATTAATTGCATCCTGCTACGAAAAATTGTGACTCTGGGTAACGTGCATGACATTGTTGCTGGCTTTGAAGAAATGGGTTTCCCTAACTGTGGAGGGGCGATAGATGGGACCCATATACCTATTCTGGCGCCCGCCCACCTAGCTGAGGAGTACGTTAACTGAAAGGGGTACTTCTCCATGGTTCTCCAGGCACTTGTGGATCACCGTGGGTGTTTTACTGACATTAACGCTGGCTGGTCTGGAAAGGTGCATGACGCACGCATCTTCCGCAACACCGGCCTGTTCATGAAGCTGCAAGCCGGGACTTTTTTCCCAGACCAGAGGATCCCCGTGGGGGAAGTGGAAATGCCCAAGTGATTCTTGGCGACCCCGCTTACTCTTTAATGCCCTGGCTCATGAAACCCTACACAGGGAGCCTGGACAGCAGTCAGGAAAGGTTCAACTACAGGCTTAGCCGGTGTCGAATGACTGTGGAGTGTGCTTTTGGGCATCTCAAGGCACGCTAGCGCTGTCTTTATGGGAGGCTAGACTTGGCCGAGGGTAGTATCTCTGCGGTTATTTCCGCATGCTGTGCCCTACATAATCTTTGTGAGCGGAAGGGCGAAGGCTTCACTCAGGCATGGTCCTCGGAGGTTCAACACCTGGAGGCCACATACGCCCAGCCAGAGAGCAGGGTTCTTATAGGGGACCAGCGCGAGGCTGTTAGGATCAGGGAAACCTTGAGGGAGCATTTTGAGGCTGAAAGCCAGTTCTAAAGTGAGGTGCAGAGGGAGGGAGGGAGCATTATTTTAATAGGAACAGGCATTTGCTTTTCTGTAGCCTGTAATAATCTATGTACACTTAATAAAGAAACCCATTTATTAAGAAGACAATTCATTTATTGAACAGGTACTTTGGTTGCTGAAAGAAAATATTGTGATGCATGTGAGGGGGAAGCCGGGGGAGGTGCAATGGGGATGGCATGGGGTCAGTCAGAGATTGGAATATGTCCGGGTCTCTGAGTCTCCAGTGCCCTCACAGTGGCCACGTCCCCCGAACCCCATTTGCGGAGGGCAGTAAGGCATGTTATTAGGGGTTGACTGCAGTGGATAATGGTCCAGGGTTTGGGGGTTGTTCGGTGAAGACAGAGGGGTTGGAGGCAGCTGTGGATGGTGATAACCATATAGCTGATGATAGTGGCCTGGAGGGTGCTGAGGCACAGAAGGGGAAGGGTTTTGGGGCAAATGATAATTGGGGCGGAGAGCGTGGTGATTCTCCTCCTGAAGGGTGGCAATCCGCTGCATAGTCTCCAATTGAAGCTGCAGTAATGAGAGCAGCTTATTGGTGCTTTTCCGGCGGTGAATCGCATTCTCCTGCCACGCCTTCTCCCTTAACTTGCTCTGGTCCTCCCTCCTCCTCTGTGCAACTCGATTCTCTGTTACAGCCTGTTGCATTACTTGCTGTACAAGATCCTCTTTGCTCCTTCGTGGCCGCTTCCTCAGTCGCTCAGCCTTTCAGCTGTTGATAAGAGCGATGGCACAGGGCTCAAGGATGACCCTTCTAAAATAAAAAGATACATTTAACAGTGGTTCCCTTGTAAACAGCAGACATGCCTATGATTCCCCCGCATTCCCTGTTTGCCTGTCCCGCAGAGAGCACAGATACAGCAACGGAGCCCCTGCCATGGTGAGTGCACTCCAGAGGCAAGGGAAATGATTTTATCCCTGCCCCAGACAAGCTGTGCCAGGGGAGGGGGTAGGGAGTGCCAGTGAGTTGCAGGAGCCATACTCTGAGCAGCAGGCAGGGGGAAGGATTTCTTCCCTGCCCTGAAAAGCTGTGGCAGGGCGGGTGGAGTGCCGGGAAGTGGCAGGAGCCGTACTCTGAACACTGTTCCAACGTTCTCCGTAAGTGTTTGTCCTGGAAGATATCTCGTTGCTTCGAGTCACTGAGGAACAAAGGGAAGGGATTTTAATGAGATGCGGCTTCCGCCCAGGGTCAGATGCAGCTTGCCTATGTGCAGCAATGCTCCCCCCACCCATTGTAGCACAGTGACGGGGACTAGTGACCGGGACGGGGGCCATGCTGGCTCTCCCGGGAAACCTGCGCAGACGCATTGCAAATGCTCTTATTGAGACCTTTGAAGAGATTACTGATGATGACTACCGCGAGGTGATAGACTACATCAATGCACTATTCCACATGTAGGCAAGCATGCAAGCATCCCTTTCCACCCCAAGCTGCCTGCCTTCCCCATAGAAAAGCAGCTTTACCTCCGCAATCCGCTACTGAGCTGCTCTCTGCAACCACCAGAAGCTGTGGCTGGCTGCCCTCCTGGCTTGAGAAGAGCTCCTGGCTGCATGCGTCCAGGGACTCCTCCGTGCCCTGGGTCGCTGCCGCTTCATCCTCCTCCTCCTCCTCTTCTTCATCCTCCTGCTCTTCGTCCTCCTCCTCTTCCCCCCCTTCAGTGGTGGGCTGGGAAGTGTCCGTGGTGGTCGATGGAGTGACTGTAGGATCACCACCAAGTATCGCATGCAGCTCCTTATAAAATCTGCAAGTCACCGGGGCTGCCCCAGAGCAGCCGTTTGCCTTGCGGGCTTTGCGATACACATTCCTAAGCTCCTTTACCTTAACACGGCACTGCAGAGTGTCCTGCTCATGGCCTCTTTCCGCCAACGCCCGTGATATCTGCCCATAGGTATCAAAATTCCTGCAGCTAGACTTCAGCTGAGACTGAACAGCCTCTTCTCCCCAACAGCTGATGAGGTCCAGCACCTCGCTATTGCTTCGTGCTGGGGATGGCCTATTGCGAGGAGGCATGGCACGTGGAGTCATGATGATCAATCAGAATGATCACCTGCAAGGATTCCCTGAGAGCACGCCATGCTTGGCTGGAGCAAACAGGAAGGGGATTTTCAAATTTCCCTGGAACTTTAAAGGGCGGGTCTGACGTGTGGTCACCTGAGGACAGAACAAAAGAGTTTGCAAGTGATGACCAGAGTGGCTCGAACAGGAATTACGGGATAGGCTGGAGGCCAATTAATGCGCAGTGGGTGTCCACATTCTTGCTGTAGCTCTACAGCAGCTGCGCTACAGCCCTTATTCCCCATGCGGAGGTGGATTAACAATAGCGCTATAACTCAGCGGTTATAGCGCTCTACGTGACTTGCCAGTGTGGACGGGGAGGAGGTTATAGCACTCGTGGGGGCTTTATAGCGCTATAAAGTGCAAGTGTAACCAAGCCCCAAGTTAAAGTACCTACAAGGCTAGTGGCAGCTGAGTAGGAGTTCAGAGGATCCCAATGGTGTCAAAACCTGGGAGCTAGGTTCCTAAATCTGGGGGTTAGGCACCCTTTGTTTCCATTGCCATTTCCTCCAGCATCTCAATCACACCCCGCTGCAATCCAAGCAGTGGAGGAGAGGAAGGCCATTCCATTATTGTTGCAAGCACTAATTACTATAAATACTTAGGACATCAAACCAAATTACTGAAAGGGCAGCCTGCTTTTGGGGTGCAAATTGCAGTCAAAAAAGTTTGTTTCCACAATGCAATGAAAACCAGTTGAGTGCAAGATATCAGATTTGCTCCTACTATCCATTGTGCAGATGCAAGTATTGTGGCCTCCATCCTACTGAAAAATGTGCTCCAATATCTTTTCATGTGGCAATGCCTCAGTGGTTACCAGGACTATCTATAGAAGCTCATTGAGTTGGAATGCTCTATGTTTAATCTTGTCCATAGTTTCCATGTGAACATTTTTGGTATTTTAATTCCATGTGGCAATAATTAAAAACATTCCTACTATCTCAGATCTAGATTAATGTTTTTGAATCTACACCTGTGGATTTCACAGTTCATTGGGTACAATGTGATGTTTTAGGATATATACCACTGACTTCCTGTGAAGCCATTGTTTAGCACATAATATTAATTAAAAATAATTGTGAGTCATAGTTAAGAGCCTTGTGAAATTAAGTATTTCTTGATTAGAACCTTTATGTGAAAAGTGTCTGCACTGCACTTTGCAAGTTTTGTGCCTTCAAAATTTTGCTGTGCAGCAACCATTTAAGGCATTTGTTATATTTTACCTGAGGTCGTATGGAGCACCAAAACCTTTTTCATGTGAAATTTCTTCTTTATTAAACTTTGAGCCCACGTGGAAGAGGGATAACAGCTTTCTTTAAAAGATTTCTTTTGTGGAAGAGAAACTTAGAGAAAGAGGGAGAAAAACTAAGGAAAATCCCCCGAAGAAGTCTAATTGCTGCATTTTTCCACACAGGTTTGGCATGTTTTCCCTTTGGCATGTCTGTCTATGTCTCTTTTGCCCATCTGTAAACAGAGATAATTTTGGAGGACTTCCCCACCTCACACGTAAATACATTAAATATTGTGAAATGTTCAAATACTACAGTGATGGAGGCCATACAGGTACCTAAGATAAACAGGAATGGTTTCAGTGTTTGCAGAAGGTGTAGCAGTAACACCAGATTTGGGGAGATGCAGAAACTGTATGGCAGCAGCCCTAGAATCTTCTCTCTCTATGCAAGAAAACATATCAACACCTTTATGCAATACCAAATACATTGTTGCATTGTTTTGGCTAGTGACACTGTAGAAATAAGATTAAAATACACACTTCACCTGTCTGGTAAGCTTCAGGCTAAAGTCTGTCCTCAGATGCAGACATGTGTAGCTCCCACTGAAGTTAATGGGAGTGGTGTGCTTGCATTAGAGGGCATTAACTGGTCCCTAATTGCTTATTATTGGCCATTTGATATCAAGTCATATGCAGACAGTAGAGAATAGATGCGTTATATCAATATGATCAACTACATGATAACATATCCTGCAGTTAATACTGACAGTTAAAAATGGATTTAACAGCGCAGTCTGCAAAAGCAATCGTTAGTCAAAAATGTAATAATTGCATGTAACTTCTTGATGATAAATTATTCAACTTCAGTGACTTACGTCCTATGTTTTTATGGGCTATGAGCCAGTAATCAGGTAGCCAAAGCTTAAAAAAGCTCCTATAAAAGCTCTAAATAGCCTTAACATTTCAGATGAACATGAATTATTTGTTGCTTTTTTTTCATATATCTTCTTTTTGCTAGATTTTCTTTTTTTTCCATTCTGGAATTAATGATACATCTATTAGTGTCAACACATAGCTAGTTAAAACTCTAACACACACCTTATCTATAAGAGAGCACCATGTTATAATTAACTGGAAAAGTTTTATGAGATGACTTCTGTAAAGACTCATAGATCATTGGAGGAAAATGTCAGATAAAGGCACACTACTAAAATAAACAGAAAATGTTCTGTACTAAATGTAGCGCAGCTAAAAGAAAATCAAAACAAAAGGACCCCATGAAATACTGCAAATGATCAATATAAACATAAGAAACATCAGGGTCAGCTCAGAAATCAGTGTGTCATGAATGGTCTTGAGATGGTAATTAAGCATGGAGAGATTTAGAAAAATAATATGAATGTATACAAAATTCTCAAAGGTAATGCAGTAAATGCAAATTGTATAATCTCGCTAACAGAAAAGAAAAATTTCAGGGCTAAGAATGGAAAAATTCATGGCAGCATCCATGTTGGATAATAACACCTGAATTATTCATTATCATTTAAGTTATCCACTTGAAAAGTACAACAGGACTTAAAGCACTGAAGTAATCACAAGAAGTAATTTCTTATCATGGGGAGGTCTGGGTATCAGGACTCCAGCCAACCCTGTGTGTAAAATGGGGGATTGTTCCAGATTTTCAGAGGACAGCTTGAAGGCAGACCTACTTTGAGTTTTCAGCTCTTACAATGTCTCCACAATAGAATAAACAAGTCTGTTTTTTCATGTAGACTACTTTTTGGGTGCCTGATTTACTGGGGAGTATGTCCAATCTGCAGAATTTTTATAGTGCCAGGCTCTGACCTCACTGGGGGATATCATCAGAAAGTGATCTGTGACTTCTGAACAATAAACCTGGCATGAAAATATATAACAGTTGCCTTCCGTTCCTCTGGTAACTTCATCCACATTGCTCATACTCTCTCACATGATGTCATTCTCTACATCACTATTTTTATTATTGTGCTTTTTATTTTAATGTCCATGTCTCAGATTTCTGATTTTGTCCCATTCCAGGGAATGAAAATATTCTCTGAACCCAGTGGTCTGACCTTCACCTCCTCTCCAGCTCATCACCAAAGTCCCATCCCTTTATGCATGGTGGGAATGAAGTCTGCCTTGCACACCTGTTTTGCAGCTGCTTCCCCGCCTCTGCATCAGAGACACTGTGGCTCTGAACAACTGATACATGTTGCATCCTCTTTTCCTCTTGATTAGTTTCTGGGGTTGCTTTCTTTTAAAGTGACTGGTTGTTCAATGCCTTGTGCAGTGCCAGGTGGCGAGGAGCCTGCAAGAGTGCCTGTAAATTCCCTGATCTTTGGTCTGCCAAACATGATACTGGTCATGAGCAGTATCTTAGAGGAGACTTAGTGCCATACTGGCAGTCATGATGTACCAGATCATGCGAGAACTCTATCACATTCCCACGTTGGGAGCTGCAAACTGGGGTGAGGCTGTCTATAAAAGGCAACTTTGTGCCAGAGGAGGAGTCCCCTTTTGAACAATGTTTCTTAAAATAACATTTCTTTTAGAACAAAACCCTAAGAGAGTTTCATTAAACTGTTCATTAGACAGTTAGGCCTTGATCATGCAAACCTTTGTGAATGTGAATAGTTCCAATGAGGTTAAGGGGATTGTTCAGTTGGGTAAAGTCAGTTAAGGCCATACAGCCTGTAGAAAATTTACCATTTCCTATTAAATTCTGTTAGACTTTCCAAACAGGGAAATTCAACCATCCCATTAGGGCCTTACTCCTTTGAAGACAATTAGTGATGTGGCATTGGTATCACTGGGAGGAGGACCGAGCTTTAAATGTAAACATTATGGGACCTGATACATATTTACAATATGTGCTTAGCAGAAGTCTTAAAACTGAATGTATTTTTTATCATAAAGATGATCCTATATTAAAAGAAATCTAGCTTGTACAAATCAGAGGATAGCAAGGGTACTAAGTGGCTATTTTAATGTTTCTAAAGAGAAGCAGATGGTTTTATTTATTTGATTTTTAGCTTATAACATAAAATAATAGGGAATTTCAATTAAGGTTCAAGATGACTTTTTTAAAGTGTTACCCAAATCTAATGACTCCTTTGTAGAAATTACTCCCAGATGCTGACCCTCATGAAAAACTATGGGGTATTATAACCTAATATTTAACCAGCACCTGTAACAGGTAAGTTACTTCAGAACTATAGTTGAAGAATTTCTATTGTATTTTTTTAACAAAATACTGGGAGGGAAGAAGTGGGAAGAGAAGATAAAGGCCCAAATCTTACCCAGTCTACTCCTTTGAGTAATTCCCCAGAAGTCAATAGGAGTATTTACATACTAGCTACATAGTCAAATATAAACATGTTTGTTTGTTTGTATCTATTAAATGCTAATCTTAATGCCACATTTTCAATTTATAACAACATAAAGAAAAGTAATTGAACCCTGAATGCTGCAGTTTTCTTTTACTTCACTTTCCAGTTAATTTTGTTTGATAAAATGTGGCAGCATCACACTTTCAAAGCACAAATCTCCTAGTGCTGCATTAATTTTGCCTGAGTTCTATTGATTCTGGAAAAGATTATCCACACGTAATGAAAAAAAATAAGAACAGTTTCTTCAGAGGTCAGGAATTAGTTGTTAACACCTCACCCTGTCAAATATATGACATGCAATTTCTTTTGTACACAATGACTAATAACTGATATTGGAGAGCATACTTGCAGTAAGACACATTTTTTTTTTACCGAGGCTAACAATACTAAGGATGCTAGGGAAAAAAGCTCATTACTTTCTAGGGGGCTTATTTCTCATTTTTCACTTCTGTTTGTAATCGCTGTCATCTTTGTTTCTTATGCTTTGGCTAAAAAAGGTGATTCTTATATTTATTAGAACTGGGTTTCAACAAACATTATGTAATATGGTAGACCCAGGAATGATTTACTGATAATTTGTCACTTATATTTATGGAAGTGTAGACCCTGGAGCCCTAGAGCTGGTAAATCACATTATACAGCTACATTTTTTTTATTCTTTGCTGCCAAAAGGGCACCATGTTAACTGACTGCGTTCCCAACCCCCACCCAGGGTCTGATAATGATGCACTTGCTAATACAAAAGGAGGTGGGGGGAGTTTGGGGAGAAGACAACTAATTATAAGTTTATTTTTGTTTGACTAGATTTGCAGTTTAAGCTAGAGTTGGATAAACAATAGATTGATAAAATATAATTAGAAGCAAGTTTACAGCTTAATGAGGGGAAAGATTGGGAAAGAATGTAAATGGAGCAGTAGTCTGTGCAGAATTTTAAGTTGTTTATTTTTGTACAGCTGTACAACACTTTTACATAGTTCCCAGATGGAAGCAGCTGTTTGAATCTCTTTTTCCCCCTTATAGCAAAGGCCTTAGTTCATTTTTATTCACTTCTTCCAGATTAGTTATGTTTGATATGACATTTCACTAAGTCACAACCAGCAACCATATCCGAGGTTGTCAAGATGGGTACCGTATGTTCATTTGCCACTTTACCACTCACTTATCTCATCTGGCAACCTCTCAAACAACAAGCTGTTCCACTCCTTGTAATATGTTTATCTCCCATAGTGATGTCACCAGAACTCAGCAAATCTAATATTCATAATCAAACAGATTTGTTGGTGCTCTTTGTTTATGAGAAAGGGTTCTGTATCACCCTTGCAGCTGCTTCCTCTTGATCAAGCTTTGTTTTTGTATGGTGCTCTTCAGATAGAACTTGGGAGATGTACAAAGCATATGCCCATCTGACTACTGTATTTTTGTTTTTCATAAAAAACAACTCATATCTATTTTTCCACAGTCGTGTTACGTAACCTACATTTCCCCCCAATTTGTCAAGAGCTCCTATGCAAGACAGAACATAAAAGACAAATAGAAGACTTTCTTCTTTAAAAAACAATCACTGGAAAAGAAAAAAAATACGTAGGCTTTCAAGAATAAATGATATAGATTTAGAAGAACATTTATCTTGCAGGGCATATGTAGTTCAGCATTATGGGCCAGGACCTCCATTGCCCTGAACCTTGTGTAGGTATTTACATCAGCACAAAGGCTGTGTAAATCATTACCATAACTATTTGGGTAGACACTCTGCACTGGTGTAAATGACTGTATAAGGTGCAAGGCATCATAAAAGCTGGCCTGTATCTTCAATATTTATACATTTGTAGCTTCCTATGCTATGACACATGAGAGTCTTTCAGCTGTTTACAAAGGAGCTCTTTTAGCATGTTTGTACTAATTGTATTTCCATGGTATTTTATTTGTGATAAATCTCTTAGCTAAGCTGGGGATACTGTGTTATATTTATTTATAACAAATCCCTAGCAATATTTCTGAACACAGTCTTTAAGGCGATTAAGAGATATGCTGATTTTTTTCTATTTTGATTATATTTTTGCTATTGCTATACATTTTTTGCTGTTCACTCACACATTCAAATATGAAGGGACTTTAAAACCCCAAGGCTGCAATTCATTTTCCCTGTGCAAAACAAGTTTCAGGATTGGGTCTTAACTAGGCAGCAAATATGTCACTCTACCTTATCTTGCCTTCCTATGAACTTTTCAAACAGTCCGGTCCCAAACTTCTTTGATAAGAGCATCTTTAAAAATATTGGTTGTAATCTTGGCCCCATTAAAGTCAATGGGACTTTGGCACTAACTTCAATGAGGCCTCTATTTCACTCAAGGTTTCCAAAATTCCCTCCAAAGTCAATACATCTTTTAAAAAAAATTTAGAGTTTATGAAATTCCTAGAAACAGAATTCTTCAGTGTATCCCTAAAAAAAGATATAGCATAAGAAAGAGCAGTAAAAAAGTCTCAGACTTCCCTATCAATAGGCCACCCACACTCTTGATCTGGATTGGAATCACCTCTAGGCTATGAAAGAGGCTGTTCAGTCTCCATTGCTATACAGTCGTTGGCTATTCTGCTGACAGGGATGCCAATTAGTGCCAATCACTGTGGGGGGTTTTATGATCCGGACACCTGTCCAGTTGGAATTGGACTGAGAACACCAAGTCATTTCTCTTCTATCTCAAACAGGCATCTGATGGATAAATACAAGAAGTGCTACTCAAATAGCATAAAAGCAGAAGATTTAATTTGTTATTTGTGGGGTCTTATTGACTGCTTACATATGGCTGGATGGCTGCTGAGTATTTGTGAAAGTTTCATGTATTTTAATATGATTGATTTTTCACACAGAAATCTGAAGAAAAAGTGCAGGCCATTAGCAAACAAAAGGAGGGAAGCTGTGTGATATTGTGGAGAGGCATAAAAAAGTATCCTTGACAAGATTTTAGACCAAAACAAACTAACAAATACCACACCAACTAGGAATCCTGCCTCATATTTATAGACACATTTTGGTCTGATTTTTTTAAACTTACCCTTGTTAAAACATTTCAAAGTATTATTACCAAGAAAGGTTAAAGAAAAATGTGTCTTTTTTTCTAGTTTCATTACGCTGTGTACATGATAGTATTTATGTAGAGATATTTTCTCTGTTTCCCTTTTAATCAGGCAGTCCTTTTTCATCCTTTTGTGTATATGGTACTTCTTGGTCTGGCATAAAGGAGCATTGGGAGACCTGGCTAGGAGGTAGGTTAAACAGTTAGTTTTCCAACTCATATAGAATATACCAATAATTTGCTTTTACGTATTTTTAAAAAACATATAATCCCAACATTGACACTTTTTCTAGAATGGACTATTATATTATTTTGTCTGATGGGAAATACATGAGTCTGTCTGGGGCCTAGGGTTTGCACTGCATCCATGTTGGTATGTTAGTGGGATGCCAACAATTTTATCAATTTAAGGTGTTTTTTTTCCAGAAATGCTCAGCACTGGCCTAAATCTGACCCTATTGAGCTCATTGCTTCTGAAAATCTCACCCTTAAAAATTTTAGGAAAATGTGACTGTTAGAAACTATTAAAACTGGCAGGAGAATAAGAAATAGTTGAAGTATCTGAAATTACTTTTAAAACTATTTTTTAATTGATAAAGTTATTGGCATCCCTTAACACACCATCATGGATGCAGCACAAACCCTAGGCCCCAAACGGACTCATGTATTTCCCATCAGACAAAATAATATAATAATCCATTCTAGAAAAGTGTCAACATTGGGATTATATGCTTTTTAAAAATACATAAAAGCAAATTATTGGTATATTCTATATAAAGTCGGAAGACTAACTGTTTATCCTACCTCCCAGCTAGGTCTCTCAACCCTCCTTTATGCCAGACCAAAAAAGTACCATATATCAAACCCAATCTTTGTGTGTCATAATTTGGAACCAATCCTTCCTTACACAAAAGAACATTGAAATTTACTGCATTCTCTTTGCTGTTGTTCTTTGAGGAATGACCAAACATTTCTACTTCTTTTTCTGCCCTATCTACCTGTGTTTTTCTACTTGTCTCTTTTCCCCACTCTATGTCCCTTTAATTCCCTCATGTTCTATCATACTGTTCTCTATTCTATTCTCTCTGTTAAAGATCTCCTGCTTTATTTAGCATTTCTTTCTTGCCATCTGTTGAGGGTACTTTCATTTCTCTTGCCCTTTCCCTCTATTTCTTTTCCATTTTCCCTCAATCCCATCTTCTGCATTCCTGCTCCCCAATAATCTATCCTGCACCTGCCCCACTACCCAAACTTACCAAATCTAAACTCTGCCAACATTCATCCTGTTTACTCCACACTTCCCAATGAATTCTCAGGCCCTAAATAAATTCATTTCCCCAATGTCCTGATTTCAGCCCCCAGTCTAGTGGTGGGCAACCTTATTACACAAAGGGGCCTATGGTGGGAATCGTGCCCCGTCGGCCCTCTTTGGATCTGAGGCTGAGAGGTAGCCCCGCCTATTCTACGCCTCTCTAACCAAGTTCCCCCAACAATATGGCCCAATGGCCAGAGCCCCTCCCGGATCTCACTCTCCGGGTGGGAGAGTAGGGCCTAGCGGCCAGAATCTGCAGGCTGGGGTCCTCTATCAGGGTGGTCCAAGGGCCAGAATCAGTCTCACTCTCCTCCCCTAATGGGAGAGGGTGACCAAAGAGTTCCAGTCTCTCTATGAAGTGCCTCTATGGCAGCATGGCCCAATGGCCAGAGTCTGTCCCACCCTCCTCCTCCAATGGGAGAGGGTGACCAAACAATTCCAGTGTCTCTATACAGCACCTCAATGGCCGCGTGGCCCAATGGCCAGTAGCTGAATCGCAGTATCACGACACAAACAAAAAAGAGGGTGTGGGGGGGGGATTTGTCACCCCCTGGTCGGGGACCCCGGGCCCTCCCACCTTCACCGGGCTCTGACCCAGGGCCCTATTTGGGTGGGGTACTCCAACCCAGGGTCAGCAGGGATCCTGACCGCTACAGGCTGACCTCACGGGGGGGGGGGGAGGGAGGTACCACTCCCTTACCTTCCCTGGGTCACTTCCCACCAGTTCTCCCTTTCCCTTGGTCTCTGTAGCTCCCAGGTTTCTGGGGTCCTCAGAAGTCACCTCTTCTTGCCAGGGTCTTACTCACCGCAGGCCTCTGATCCGCGATCCCAGCTCCTCAGCTCTCCCTGATAATGGCTGGGGCTGCTCCAGGGCTGGAGTCTCCTCAGAGCATCCTTCCTCCTTGGCCGCCAGCCCAGATTGAGTGGTCTTGCAGGCTTTTATACCACTCTGGCAGCATGAGCATGCCCAGTAGCACTTCCGGGGCGTGGCTTTCTCTGCTAGGAGTGCATGGTTAACCCCCTCTGTCCCAGTGCAGGGCCGGTCTGCCCCGTCACAGGGCCACGTAAATCTAACCACAATCTTGTGTGGGGACAAAGAGATTCTACATATTTAAACAAGATTTAAAGTCACCTCTATTGATTTATATTTTTAGTTCAGCTTGTTCTGAATGTGTTTAGATAGGCTGTTTCTATGGACAGTGTTGTCTATTTACACACTTATGTAAACTAAAATGATATAAACATGATGACCGTATACTAATGAATCAACCATTAGTATATTGTGTTGAAGCAGGCGGTGGACCATATATGATGCTCTAGCGGGTAGTGTATGGCCTGCAGGCCTTAGGTTGGGCATCAACTCTATCAATCAGTCCTGTGGAGCTGACCTCACTCCCCAGCACAGCACAGTCCTCTTCAGGCTAGTTGTTGAAAGTTAAAACTGGTAAGGAAGTAACTGAAAATATTGCTTCCAGTTAAGGCAGCAGTTAATGCACGGGATGGTATTAGATGGAGCCATGGTTAGAGCATCAGACCAGCCCTGGGCCCTGGGTTGTATTCCCTCAATCAGTAAAGATGACCGATTTTTAATGCGTGGAGACCTTCCAACTCTGAGATCTTGGATAAGTGACTCAATTTCTCCTTGCCTCTGTTTCCCCCATATGTAAAATTGATGGTAACTTGCATGATGTGCTGGGCTGGGAAAATGCAGTATTTCCCCTTTTAAAATGAATGAAAGGCATTATATAAATCAAAGGTATTATTACAAATAGATGGTAACCAGGTGCATCTGGGGAGACCTCTTTCCCTTTTTTTTACTGATATTGACACATAAAACTGAGTTGCCAAATCATCTAGGATTCTAGTTAAAGTACAATATGAAACTTATAATTGCTAGATTGATTTCCTCTCTTACTCACGCATGAAGAGTTGTGAGATGAAACACAGGAAATACTAAGCCTTTAGGAATCATTTTTGCTTTCAGTTACATTCTTGCAACATGGGGTTAGTTGTAGGAAGGAGGGGAAAATTTGTCCCATAACATTTGAGATTCCAGTAGCATGAACAGCAAATTTGATCTATCTCAGGGGTTCCCAACCAGGGGTACACGTACCCCTGAGGATACCAGAGTCTTCCATGGAGTACATCAACTCATTTAGATGTTTGCCTAGTTTTACAACAGGCTACATACAAAGCACTAGCAAAGTCAGTACAAACTAAAATTTCATACAGACAATGACTGGTTCATACTGTTCTATGTACTATACACTAAAATGTAAGTATAATATTTATATTCCAATTGATATATTTTATAATTATATGGTAAAAAGGAGAAAGTAAGCAATTTTTCAGTGATACTGTTCTGTGACACTTTGCATTTTTATGTCTGATTTTGTAAGCAAGTTGTTTTTAAGTGAGGTGAAACTTGGGGGTACACAAGACAAATCAGACTCCTGAAAGGGGTATAGTAGTCTGTTGCATACTCTCGTGAGGCAGTGTTGAAAGACTATCATTTTGTTTTGTTACACTAGTGTAATACTATTGACGTCATAGATTTTAAGGCTAGAAAGGACCATTATGATAATCTAGTCTACCCTTCTGCATAACAGAGGCCCAAAAATTAGCCCAACATTTTATGCATTGACTCTTTAACTTCTGTTTGACCTACAGCATATCTTTCAGAAAAATATCCAGTGTTGACTTAAAGATGACCAGTGATGGAGAATCCAGCATGTCCTGATGTTATCAATAGAGAAACTCTTGATTTGCCCATAGGCAAGCTTCTAGTTTAGGTACGTTTAATCATATAATGAGAGAGTGTGAGAAATATGTAGGTTTACAACAAGCCAGAGAAGTTTCTAAAAACACTTGTTATTGCCTTTCTAAACATTTCACTAGAACCTTAGGCTTTGTGAACTTGAGCCAATACTGACAGATGATGAACATCAGCTGTAAGGCAGATTTCAGCCGGATATGCCTTTGATAAGGGAAAAATAAAGGAGAAAATGGGGAAAGGATCCAGTAAAATACCTTGGAAAATAGTGAAGTAGGTCTTAATTTTTTAATGTGTGAAACACTTACATGTTAGGTTTATTTATATTAAAATATTTGTATATGGAAGAATTTCAGTCTTGCACCAGCCTGAGTAGAGTAGTTCACCTGTTAGTAATTTTAAATGCTTCCACACTAATCCAAACAAACAAACCTCCACCATACAGCCGTATAAAAAGTCATAACAGTTTCAAAACTCAGTAGAAATGAAGATTTTCTTAATGTTTTCTTTCCAAAGAATCTGAATATCTGCCACTTGGCCTCAAGGCCATTTAGAACCCTGGAGTAAGCTGATATTTACCACCTCATAAAAATGCTTGTGTACACCTGAGTAGAGGGAAAAAAGTGACATTTTCTGGGGGTTTATAGGGTGGATCAGATTACCTTTCTTAAAAGTAAGAGAGAGATCTTCATTTCTGCATCTTGGGTTGGGGGAGAAGAGTGCCTGAAATGTCTTTTTTTTAAAATCGGGGAGGATGGCTGCAGAAAACAGCTTTTAAAAATAGCTATGAACAATATAAAACAACCTAACTGACTTGTAAAATCCTCTCTTGGAAAAGAAATGTATGTGCTTTGACTTTTATTTTCAATCAAAGGCTCTCCTGTGCATTCTTGAGAAAAGTAATAACCACACTCTACTTCCCTTTATGCCAGTTTGGGGTTCTTTCAACTGCCATTACTAAGAAATGTCTCAAAGATCTCTGAACACGTTGCGTAGCATGAATGCTCTCTTCATGTCAGACCAGGAACCTGTGTGTTGCATACCGTCTCTGCTCTACTGTCTGTTTTCCACAAATGAATTATGATTTTAAATCTAAACACAAAATTAGCACCAAATATTTAAAATATTTTATAGTTGCAGAGTTTTTTCCACAGTGTCGGTTTGTTTTCCATTCCCTCCATGACAGCTCACAACTCTAAGTGCTCAATGACAGCCTGTAGAGGTTTTGCCATAATCCACCTTTATCCATTAACAGACACTCAATCACTAAAGTGCTTACTAGACTAAACATATTTATCCAACCAAATCACACTTTACAATGCAAAACTGCCAATCAGACCCCAGCTATTAACGAGGAACTGCTTTAAGGGGATTTTGGTGTTTGTGCTGTGAAGAGCATGCTTACCTCCAACAAACCACTAAACCAAATTAACATAGCTGTATCCTCATAAAAGAAACCAGATATCCTGTTGTGAAAATAGAAAGCTTGGTAGGACAGGCCTCCTTTGATGGCTAACAGTGTGGCAGACGAAGGCTTCAGACTACAAATCTGGTTACCACAGGCTCATTACAAAACTCTAGCATTAAGCTTTTGCTAACTTTAAAAGCAAAATAAAAATGTATCATTTGGGTAACTCAGTAAGTCATCAACTTACTAAGTTACTATAATAATTGCAATAAGTGCTGTAATTGTTGGATAAGGCTCCTTAATTCTAATTGCTCCTTTGTCCAAGATCATGTTGTAAAAACTCTTGCATTAGCCAAAATAAAATCCAAGAGACACAAATGTGGTAGTAATAATAATTCTTTTTATTAGCCTGGCAAAGAGGAAGAGAACAAAGCTTTAAAAAGACTTCAAAGTTCTGACCAGGGGAAAAAAAAATCTAGAATCGGAGAAACATGCATACTCTCTGCCCTTTTATTAGTCTCATACAAACTAAGTGCCATCACCACAACTTAGAGCTTGACAGCATTTCTTTCCCAGGCAGCAGGAAAAGTTACACCATCCATGTTGCAGAGCTAATTTAAGTTCTCTGTCAAAAACTACATAAAACAGTCCTGTATATTCTCACTAAGAAGCCTTAATAGTTTTAGACTTATTGGTATTATGCCTCCTTTAAATACCAATATTTTAAAGCTGGGTTTGACATTTGCTGGGACTTGCTGTATTTTCTCTCCCCAGCTTAATCACAGCAAAAAATAAAGTTTAACTATGAGTAAAGCGGCTGATGGAGTAAGTTGAAATTCATGTTATTTTAAAAAATAGACTTTATCCATTAAAAAAAAATCCTTCGCCTTTCCACTCTAGTCCAAAATATTTCTGGCTTTGTGATTAAAATATGTATTTCAATCCTTTATTATTTATCAAAAATAATGAACACTTTTCTTTTTTACTAGCTTTTATAAACACTTCTGGGGAAAATTTTATGAGCAGCTAGAACAAGTTTTACTTTTTGGAGTGCAAACTTCATATTGGAATCATTTACAAAATGAGTAAACCACAACATGCACAGGTTTTCCAAAGATCCGTAGAGCATGCTTTATAAGTTAGAGTTGAAACATATAAAGTACAAATTAAGTTGTCATGCAGCAGAAAATAACATAGCTTAGTGTGCTAGAGCTAGACAGTATACTCCAGCATAGTGACACTACTATGTCTTTAGTCTACATGTGTTTTGAACAGCTAAAATTTAGCTTAATATATTAAATCTAAAATTAAATCAAAGTCCTAGTTGTATGTGGGTGAATATTAGCATATGTTTTTCTGCTAAGGAAAACTGATGCAATGTTAAACTGTAATGATATGTCATTTGCCAAAGAGTTATGTGTACATAAAGCAGTGGTAAAAATCTTTGAAAACCCCAAATACAGGGTAAAATATTAAAAAGGGAACAAAAGAACAGACGTTATATAAATCAAGACTCACTATAGTTGGTATAATGTATAATACATTCTGGCATACCTGTAAATACACACTTGTATTTTATATTTTGTATTATACATTTTGTATATATAGTGAAAACATTTAATGAAAAATTCTAAATCACAGTGCTAGTAACGTCTGTTTTCCTAAAACACTGTTTTCCTAATTAAATTAACCAAGAAGGCTGCACTCATGTACACTATGTTGCCAGTTTTGTTCTGTACCACTGCTTTTGAACTCTTCATTCTTCCCCTTAACATGGATTGCTCACTGCTTATTTTTAATTAGCATTTTCTTTTTAAAGGCAACACATTTAGCAAAACACAAACTTTTCTATCAGCAGAAAGTGGAGAGAAAATAGTGAGAAGTGATTCATTTAAATAATCATTCCAAAATATTACAGAAAAACTACAACATGAAAACATTCTTCTAATCATCAAACTAATGTGTTATGGTTAGCCACTAGAGATTTCAATCAAGTATAGGTAAACTGTATAAAAGCCAAAGGCCCAAACCACAACCACACAAAAGACCAGAATCTTTGTTGAGTTACTTGAGGCAACTCTATTCAAGTCAATGGGTTTGTGTAGGAGTAACATGAGAATCTGGCCCAGAGTTCCTACTCTAAGTATCATCCCACAGTTTTATTTACAAGCACAGCACTATACCTAATCACAGCTGAGTTCTGAAAAATGTCAAACTTTCCTCTTATTTTCTACTTGCTTCTTTAAATAGACATTCTTTATCCCTCAACATAACACATCCATCTAAATTCTCTCTATTTTCCACCATACAGCAGCACCAGTTGGTTTGTCTTTTAGAAAGTATATGACTTAGTCTTCAGGTATATTCCCCAATGAAGTTTCTTCCACGTGGCTTAGGCTATGTCTACACTGTTTACCTTGCAGTGGCACAGCTATAGCCATGCTGCAGTAAGGTATGCTGTGTAGCCCCTCTTTGTTGGCAAGAAAGAGGTCTCCTGCCACTCTCAATGAAGGGAGATAGCTTTGTCAGCAGAAGAACATTTCACACTGACAAAGCGCTGTCCACACTAGCACATTTTTTGTTGTTAAACTTTTGTCAGTCAGTCGTGTGCTTTGTCACACCCCGACCAACAAAAGTTGTAAGGACAAGTGTGCAATGTAGACGTAGCCTCAGTGTTAGTATGGTTTGAAAGGGATGCAAGTTAGCAAATAAGTAATTTTTTAGCTGTCTTTCAGCATCTTGGATTGACCTTTAACAGAAGGCATCAACTAGTTATAAAGTGTCATCCATATTAAGCAATTTTAAGCTCTACATCCTTTAGGAATCTGGCTAATTTGCCACAAATTATATTACTTTAAAGAAAGATGAACCAGCTCTTTCCCCTCTTAGATTCTTTACAGTGATAACTAGCCATAGCAGATTTTGTAATCGTTTATCTGAAGAGGGGTTCTAGAAAGCAATGACTATTATTGAGAGGTAATGTCTGTCTTACCATAAGCAGATATTTTACACAGGAATGAAAAACTCCCAACTTTAATTTTTCTGAGCTGAAATTGGGAGAATATGTAAAAAACAGAACAAACAAACCTCTAAGGATAAACTTAATGCTGCCACTGTTCCTTCTCAATTTTTTACTGGATCTAAAGGAGGTGTGCAGACTTCCCCCAACAGTTTGATAGGAAACTGAATGGAAAGTAAACAGTATTCTACATCAGCTGGATGTTCCAGCCTTACAAAGATAGACTTTGTTGTCCTTCCACTCTTTCTTCTAGCTAAGCTTTCTTTAGGAAACCAATCGAAGGAGAAATTCAACTGCTAACATGAAATCATTATGCTAGACTATGTGCAGATGTTTTTAGGGGATATTTGATTAGATATGCGAGAACATGTAAAACATGTTAGTTTGTTGTGTGCTTAAGGTAATTCAATTCAATGATGCTGAAAGGATACAAATTGGAAGCTACAAATACATTACTAAAATGATCTCATTTTAATTTATTAACTATAACTATATTTTGTTTATTTTTTCATCATATAAATAAGTGTGCAAAGATTTGGAGTCAAATTTCAAATGTATTCTGAGTTGTACACAGCATTGTTGTGGCCATGTCAGTCCCAGGATATTAGAAACTCAAGTTGGGTGAGGTAAAGTTTCTCTCTCACCAGTAGAAGTTGGTCCAATAAAAGATATTACCTCACCCACTTCCTCAACCATTTTGGCTAGGAACGATAAAAGAGGGCAAGTCATATGGTATGTTTCCTGTACTCTTTTTTGACTGGGCCTAGTACATGCAATCCGGAGGATCAACAGAAACTATATCATCAGCTGGTTTTTCAGAGGAGCCGTGTTTAAGTCTAAGTCCTTGTCCAGAGAGAAAAGTCTCTGTCTCTCAAAATTAAAAAAAAAAAAAGAAAAAAAATTCTTAATCTGTATCTGACTCTAGCAAGCAATGCTCTAGGTTAGCACATTATTACTCTTAATTCCATTATTTTGTAGAAACTTGTTCTTTAACCTTTTATAAAATATGTAACATGACTTTGCATGAGAAGAATTTCCTCATTCAGAATCCTTCCCCACCAAGGCACCAGCATCCAAGTTTGTGTTGGGGCACAATCTTCCTTCAGCCCCAACAACTTTGCCTGTGCAAAGTCTGTGTCTTTACAAAAAAACACATACCTGTTCATAACAAAAACCTTAATGTCATGAGAATCCTGCATCTCAAACATGGTGTGATAAATGAAGGGGGTAGCTCCCTTTGACTGACACCCAGCCTGCCTGTTAGCTATAAAGTCCCTCTTGGTCACTGCTTTACCTGTAAAAGGTTAAAAAGTTCCCCAGGTAAAAAAAAGGGAGTGGGCATCTGACCGAAAGAGCCAATGGGAAGACTAGAACTTTTTAAAATGGTGGTGGTGGGTGGGGAAATACTTTCCCTTTGTCTCTCTGTTGTTCTCTTTGGGCTGAAGATATAGGGGCAGCTGTGTAAAGTTTGGACCAGGTATGAAAATTCATCTTCCATACCTAGAAAGATTCACTGGGACAGGGAATGTTTAGATAGATGCAATTAGGTTTATTTCTTCTATTTTCTGTAAGGCTTGTGGAATCCTTTGGACTAGTCCCAGATGCTTTTGTTTGCTTGTATCCTTTAAGCTGAACCCCAAAGAAAGCTATTTTGGGTGCTTAATTTTTGGAATTGCTCTTTTAAAAATCTACTAAAACCTAAGTTCCAGATGTATTTTTTTCTTTTTGGTTTTAATAAAATGTATCGTTTTTAAGAACTTGATTGGTTTTGTGTCTAAAAGATCTGTTCATATGTTTTCCAATTAGCTGGTGGCAACAGCTGGGTTTCCCTTTTGTTTTCTTTCTCGGCTTCCCTGAGGGTGGGGTGGAAAAGCCGAGGGGCCTCAGTGAAAACTTCCCAAGTGATTTTCTCCAGGATTTGCAAGAGGCAGTTTTTCACTTTGGTGATGGCAGCATTTACCAACCCAAGGTCAGAGAAAAGCTGTAGCCTTGGGGGTTTAATACAAGCCTGGGATGGCCAGTATTAATTTTTAGAATCTTTGTGGGCCCCCACTTTCTGCAATCGAAGTGTTAGAGTGGGGAACTAGCCTTGACGCACACATTTATAGTACCATCACATAGCTGTGTTCTTTACCTGCTTCTATGGATCATAATAATTCACATCTTTGTGGCAGTGATTTTATATAATATACAGCTTGGTAAACCCTGGAAACAGGACATGACTTGTAGCTACATATGTGATTGCACTCCCTCCCTGCTCCAAAATCCTTTCCCTGTTCTCCAGTTTTCCTCTTCATCTACTTCATATTCCTCTTATCGATATATTTTAGAAAGTGACAGGATTTTTTAATATGTTTTCACTGTCTTCAAAAGATGTCCCCTCTATCCCTTCACAAAGTCAAAAGCCTCAGTTCCGGCAGTGTGAAACCATACAGGTTCAAGCAATGCAAACATCAACCTTTCTGAACATGTGCTGACACACGTGATCTGGTTCTTACTCTTAGTTTATTTGTTCATGCGAATTTTTATCTAGTTGATTTTTGACCTTTCAGTAGAGGATTTTGAAACAGACGGAAAAAATCTGGTACCTGAACGTAACAGCCAATCACACCAAATTCTCTCCATTTCCTCCCACTATATACAGTATTTGTCTGACACTGATTACACATATCAATGAACAGATTATTTTTTATATATATATGAGTACATTTCTTACTGAAAAGTCAGGAGTAATGAATCACAATGACTAAGAGGAATAGGATTACTTTTTAAAATAAATTTGCAGTAATCTCTTTTTTAAAAAAACATCACGGGCAATAATTCACTTGTTTGCTGCACGCAAAACTCTGAAACAAACCCATTTATGAATGCAGAGTGAGTCATTATTACCCTTATTAAGAAAGGGGAGGATTACTTTTTCATACATTTATCATGCTCTTCATCTGTTGTGCATTTACTTTGGAACCCAATTCCACCTACCATACAGGATCTATGGTTGCAGATGCTAATGGAAATATATTACAATTTATACAAAAATTCAGGAGGGAGGCTGAAAATTCAGGAGGCTGTCAAGAAAAGATAGGGTTTAAGATGCGATTTAAAGAAAAGAATATTTCAGTAGCCTAGAAATTGGAACTTTCAGATAGAGGAGGCTTTGCAACTGAAAGGATGGGTCCCCAAAATCCCAAATGGGGAAAGTCATAGAGGAGTAATATAGACGTTGTCAAGACTGGAGAAGCTGATTCAGCTGGCAGGATATGTGACTAAGTTCTCCGCTTCATTTCCTAGCGAAGACATCCTATTTTCACATTTTACCTTTGGTAATTATTGTTGCTCTGATTTGACAGACAGGGAAACTGAAATGGGTACAGAGGAACATGATACTAAATAAGGTGTTTTGGCAGAGCGCTGATTCCCCACTTCACCAGCCAGTGAGGAAGCAAGTTAGGAATTATACTCCTGTCTCTTGCCTAGCACCACATTTCTTTGTCACCAAATTGTCACACTGCCTCAGAAAATGATATTCACACACACACACAGAAAAATGTAGTAGTTAATATAATGCCTAAAACTTTGTTTTCTACAAGTCAGAAACCTTTGGGAAATCCTGGACTATTTATTTAAGGCAAATACAATTTTACAGTAGGAAATAAATGATGCATATGAGCCATAACACCTTTCAGCGCAAACATTTGATACTGGAGCAGCTCCTTTTTGTTTTTCTGAATGATTTTTAGTATAAAGTTATAATTTAACACATGGTTAAACAGGAACAGAATTAGCAGAGCTGACACTGGATTTGTTAATAGGACTAGTGAGATCTCTCTTATTCCTTATTATTACACCCCAAAATGCTTATCAGTGTAACAAAAATTGGCTCAAGTGCTAGGCAAACTAACTTTTTGTGCGAAAACCTGAAATAAGTATAACATGGCCAGACATTACTAAGGGAGGATGTGATAACGGTGTAGAAGTATTTGAAGGGTGTAAATAACAGGTAAAAAGGAATTACATTGGTTGGCACATAAGGGAATAGCTACAATTATGGAGATAAAATTAATCAAAGGAATATTTAGATGGAATTCCAAAGACATTTCCTAACAGTGAAGATATTAGAATAGACTCCCACAGGAAGTAAAAGCAGAAGGGGAAAAAACACAACAGAAGTTAAGAATGCTTACCAGGGGATATGAAGGATATGCAACAGACTGTTACAAAATGACCACAATAGGTCACAATGGCCTGGCTCTGCCAAATGTAAAGGGACAGCCTTCAGAAAAGCATTCTGGGAAATTATGGGACAAGCTGACCTAATAGTGGATCTGAGCAAAGAATTAACCTGAAAAAGTTTATTTTGACAAAATATATCTAATTTGAAGAGTTCAGAACTTTCTCTACTATGTAGCCATTTGGGAAAAGATGCAAGATGGTGTTTTTGTATCCTCTTGGTAAGAAGAGCATGGTCAAATTTAGTGAACTGAGTACGCACATAGAGACACTTTTCCACTTCAGATTGAAAATTCACAAGTGTAAATTGTCAGGCATAACCATTTCCCTCCCCCACCCAATTGTTTACCTGCTTCAATTTTCAGTTTCCTAAGATTTTGTGGAAAAAAATTGAACATTTAGAAAGCAAAATCATGGCAAATGAACCAGAGAAAAATTCTTCACCAATTTTCATTAATACTTTTTCTCTATTTGTATCTATTCTAACTAATAGTATCTTTCCACATTTCTAATTTTGATTTCAATGTTACTTAATCACAATGCTGACTTTTTAATATCAAACAAAATATTTGGACCATCTCCTGAATAATTTACATCCTATGTAACATCAAAATTCTGTTTACACTTTGTGGAAACAATGCCTTTGCTGTGGACTTTTTTTTGAAAGACATAGAATTCATGTACACAGATCAATGCATGCATAACAGGACAACTGGCCACACAATCAGCAAAAATGTAATGGTAGAACACCCAACATGAAGCAAAGAATGGCCATTTGCAGATATAAAACTTGGAACATTTTCCAAAAGAGATGAAGTGAAAGCAGCCTCATTACAGTTTTAAATTATACCAAACTAACCACATTTATTTGGCATATAATCTATAAAATTACTAATCTTGGCAACCTTATGGGTGATGCATTATTTAAGAATAGCATTTTCTTGTCAAATTCTCCAATGTTTTAGGCACAGATTTCAGCCATTCTTTCTCTGAATACAGGCATTTTGATAGTGATGGAATGAGAAGTTATTTCCAATTTCATATACTAATACAAAGAAATCATTCATTTTCATTTTACTTTGAATTCCTTTCTGCCTCTGACAAGTCTCACTTGAATCAAATTTGATTTAAAAGAGAGAATCTAGTAATCTTTAGGAACTTACTATTTGCACTTCCAGTGTCCTCTCTCATGCACTAAATTTCCCTTCTTTATGCTTGAAAAGGGAAGGTTCCTCCAAATACCTATTGATCTAGAGGGTGCAGCGGACTCAGCACCTGTGGTGTTGTAGTGCAGCAGAATTATCACATTTCTGTTCATATTTTTCATGGGAAAAAATAATTTCCTGACCAGTTAGTTCTGTTTTTAAAGAATTGCACTGTGCAAAGATTCAGAAAAAAAAAATCACACAATGTGAAAGTAAATCTACATGTCTTTTCTGTGGTTTTACACAAATAAGTTCTAACGTATAGCTGTCTTTGGTTTCATTAGCTGACATTTTTAATATTTTGAATGGAGCATCATATAGTTAAACATTATACTCACAGGACGGTGAGACTTTTCATTCCTTCTTATCATTATTCATAAAGCAGAATTACTTTCTTCCAAATGCTTAATGGTTTTATGAAGTCTACATAGGGCCAAACCCTCTACCCAGGGCTTGATCCAAAATCCACCGGGGTCAATGGGAGTAATTCTGTTGACTTCAAGGGATGCAGATTTAGACTTTAGTGTGCATATTGATAGACCAGCTGTAGGTATTCATGGGTAAACCTCCTGCTTTTTCCCCAACATGTCCTCAACTTCCCTGAATGAAAAGGTGGAGGGAAAACCTTTAGAGAGCTGAATATGGCACCTCAGTACCGGAAACCCAACTTCTGCATCCCTTTCTACAGCAGAGCAACAAAAATTTTAATGGGTAAGATCCATGGCCATGGACAAGATCTGGACTTTATTTAGTAAAGAAACAATTAAGCAATTAATTCCTCTCATTTTTTTTTTCAGTGTTTAAACTCAACTATTCAGTCACATTTCTTTAAAAGTTCTTTAAGGCAGTAAAACAACTGCAACTGCTTGTTGCACTGGCCCAATTAAAACCAGGTCCAATTACTGCAAACCTTAAATAAATCCAAAACACATTTAGATTTGGAGAACATGTACTATCAATGAGCACTACAAAAATTACAGCTAAATGGTTTTGATTATATTAGCTTAGTATTTTTGCTGAAAGTCACTCACTGGATAAGTCTACACGGTATTTCCTTTTAGGAAGTTAACAGATTCTGTTTCTAATACAAATCGGAAGGCTTCCAGCCTATGCTTTCATACTGTGACTCCTGCCATCAGAGCGAAAATTGTGGGTGCATATCTTTGTGACATATATTGTGTCACATTTTGTCAGAGACACTTTTATGGCATTGGCATAACAACAGTTCATGTCTAGGCCCTTAGTTCCACAAGCTGTTCTCTGGGGATAGACCCCAGAGGGTCAATTTGTCCCCTACATAGGAAAACATCACACAATAGACAGGGAACTCTCAGAGTTCCAGTTCAGAGTCAGAATCACACTCTGGTACATTGTGATTCAGAGTTAACTGACCTCAAGGAAGTGGGAATTTGAGATAGGTAGGAAGCAGGGGTGCAATCCACAAAGGTACTTAGGTACCTAAGTCCTGTTCTTGGAAACCACTATGATCCACAAAACTCCCCCTCAGTTGCTGCCTAACTCTGTAGGCACCTAAACTCACTCAGTGCCTAAGTTTTTGCCTCTGACTATGTGCACTGCAGTCTCACTCCAGACACTTAGGTGCCTCTCTCCCACTTGAGCATGTGCACTGATCATAGATGTCTTATGATAGATGTGCAAATGCCAATCTCCAGTTTATGCCCCGGAGTGATTCACAAACCCGAATGATAGGTATTAGGGGTTCTGATCCATTAGGCTTGCTGAGGGGCCATGTAGCGGGTCAAGTCCCTCTACTGAGTTCACACAAACATCTGGGGGAAAAGAATGGCTTACCTTATAAGCTTTAGGCCAGGATATAGCAGTCCACCCTTCACTTTCTATGGAGAAAGGATCTGAAGAGTGACATCAGGTCAGTGCTTGAACCCCATGGCTATAAAGTCATTCTAACTCTTTCTGTAGGCCAATTAATATTTAATTATTCAGGCTTTGGGGATCGCAGTAGTGTTCCTGTGATTTTAAGTGCCTAAAAGTCAGGTGCTACAACCCAGGTGACTAGTCCATTCTCTATCTCCTCTTGTCAAAGGCTGGAATGGTCAACATATCCCCACTCTAAACCCTAGCCTCTCGAAGCCATGAGCGATCCATCTGTGCTCTAATTCCTCTCAGCCCAGTTAAAAAAGGGAGTCACCTCGGTGTTCCCTAGCTTACTCCTTGGAGACACCAGTGCAGTTCTTTTAACTATCCATGAACAGGTTATCTCCTACTCCCACATCCAAACATAATCAGTTTGATTGATCTAATCATAATCAGCTTGATCTAAATTACATATGCTGAGTCTTTCTAGGGAAGCAAATGGGTATTTTTAACTCTTAGAGAGATAAAGTAGGTGAGATAATATCTTTTATTAGATCAACTTCTGTTGGTGAAAGAGGCAAGCTTTTGAGCTTACACACAGCTCTTCAAATTGGAATAAAACCAAATTTCAAAATACTTCATGAAACAAAATTAGTTTTTCCACCCAGTTCTTCAGCTGTATACACAACACACATTCCAAAATCATAGCTATAGTGGCTGAAAATGTTTTCTGTTTTCTGTATCCAATCCAGTTGATGCACCACACCCAGCCAAATGGAACAGTTTTGAGGGAACACTAGGGAACAGGGTCTTTCTTTTATGTTATTTATTATCTATCTTGGCTCTTCTTCAATAGTTTCATCATCTTCACGGGGATTGTATTTCCCTTCAGTGGTTTTCACCGTCTATAGGGACCATTAAACATTTATGCCTGCACTCAACAGGAGAAATTAAAGATATTGTACGTGACCCTGAAGCTGATTTCTAAAGTCATGGATTACTGAGGAAGTCATGAAGTTTTGGCAGGTTTGCATATTTTACTTCTAAGGAGAGCTATGACATTACCAAAAACATGCACTAATGCTCATATGTATCCACATAAACCGATGGACTGAATCACATCCCTCTGTATATATAGGTTGAGCATTGGCCTGCTAAATCCAGAATTGTGAGTTCACTCCTTAAGGGGGTCATTTAGGGATCGGGGCAAAAATCTGCTGGATGATTTAGTTGGGGGTTGGTCCTGCTTTGAGCAGGGGGTTGGACTAGACGATCTTCTGAGGTCCCTTCCAACGCTGATATTCTATGATTCTATGAATAAACTGTACAATTATTTAAGTAGCACCACTGTTGTTCACGGAATTTTACTGATTGTCAGCATACAGATCCCTGCCATAAAGAAATTATGGCCTGGGAGCTTATTGCATAGTGGCCACTTTTCTTGACCCATACTCACATTGGACATGACTTTTAAAAGTGACTGGTGATATGCGGGGATGGAGCAAACAGACTTCTGAGAGAGGTCTAATTTCCAGAAGGCAGATGCTCAGTATTTTCTAAATATTAGGCCCCTTTAAGGTATCACCAGCTGGCATCCCCAAATTAAGGCACCCCAAAACCACCAGTCACATCTAAAATCTTGGCCACTGAGTAGTACCTTATTCCACTAATGGTCCCTTTGAAGTCAGATCAGTGTAAGCACTTTTTCATTAATGAATGACTTTTTCTGAAAAGAACAGGAGCTTTAGTTAATAAGTAAATTTCACAAGTGACAGTCCCAGGTAAATCCTACACTATATTTCTTCCCTGATGCACTGGTAATAGATCCCAATTAATTATATGATTTTTATAGCCCAGTTCCTAAAGAAATTGTTTCACCTGTTAGTCAATGCTATGCTCCAGACTGCAATTTTCCCCCCTACCTACCAGAGTATAGTCACTCTTTTATGTAAAGTACTTGAAGATAAAAATGGATCTCATCACATTAAATGACAAATTTAGTAGCCCAGCATCCTCTCTTACATCATGTAAAACATGCATTTACACACGCAAATCAAGTAATTGAAAATGCAGATTCTCATTTAGCACATGCAATAATCTATTTGTGTAAGTGCATGCATACATTTTGCTGCATCCTAGTGTGAGTGATCACACTATCTAAACACCTCAAAATATCTATCCATAAAACTTTTTGCTGTGTATTTATGCCAGATGATTTGGAAAAGCATTTTGCCTTGTGCAGCATGGGAAAAATGGATGTTCACTATACTTTGCTTAATTTAATCCTGTTCTATCTGTCCTATTGTTTTTCAGAAACTTTCTAAATGTGGTGGAAAATCTTGTTACCTCCAATGAATTTCCATTAGGTCAGGGCAGCTTCACTCACAGAATGGAGGTCAACATTCCATAAGCTTCAAAGGTTGCTGGGACAGAAAAATGAAAGATATTGGCCACAGTGCAACAGCAACTAACATGTATGAATAAGGTATATGTCTAAGCAGGGCAATATATAGCAATATACTAGAAAACACGATGGCCATTATAAAAACATTTTGACTTTTTATTTTTAAGTCCCAAACAGCTCACACAAATGCATGTTCTTCTCTTGTAAATAAACAGTACTTAGCTGTAACGATCTATGCAGATACGGATTATTATGCTCTTTCATTATGGAGAGGTAGGGATAACTGACCAGAAGTCTATCTGCAAACCTCTCATTTGACTTCCACATCCACCATCTGTGTGGGTGTGAAGTGTTGACTCTTTACTTAGCAGAATACTTCCATCAAAAGATGTTGGCCTAGTTTCTCAGCCTCTGCATTGTGATGCAAAAGTGATGTAATCTGGCCCTTGATGTGACAAAGGTGAATTCTTAACTGGCTTCAAGCCTGTGGAGCCAGCTCCTACACTGACCTCCCTACCTTCCACAACATAGAAAGCATGTCAGGGGAATGGGCATGGGGGAAAGAGGATGGTGTGAAAAGGTACTCCCCTACAACAATTATCAGTGGGGTTTGGTCTCTGAGGAACCATATCCAGGTTTCATAATTAAGAACACCCAAGAGATAGCTTCAATTTATTTCAGATTTCGGTCAGTTTGATAGTTGGAGAGCCACAGCTGGGTCTCCCTCTCTTTTCTTGTGCTGAGCACATCTTGGCTCAGGAGAGACTCTGTATTTATGCATTTAAGAAGCAAAACATCTAAGCATTTTAGTTCTAATACTTTGTATTTAATGGAAGCCCTTCTGTTAATTTCAGTGAAGTTTGGATCGGGCCCTTAAAATGAGAAAACAAGCCATTGGCCTCCGTGTTATACGTTCCCATGTCTGCTGAGGTGAATTATTTTATAATAATGATACAGTTAATGAGAATTAAATCTCAACAAGTCACTCTGGCGCATAGAACTTAGAACTGCAAATCTGATGCAATTTGAATTCTTCCAGCTATTCATCAGAATCTCCACCCCAGAAATAGTAGTATTTCCTCTCATGTCAACCCTCAATTTACCTGAGAAAAGAAGTCTGGATACAGCTCTTGTCTGCATAAAAGGTTGAAATTTTCAAAAGAGATTTGGTCATTTGTAAATCAGCAGGACTTGGGCTCCTAAATCATTTAGGTACTTTTGAAATTCTGCCTAAAAGCTTTTTTATTGTTACAAATACATATTGCTTGGCTTGAATTCCTGGACTTAGTGTGGAAAAAAATATTCCAAATAATGCCTAAGATCTATCTTTCATGACTTGGCTGTTGGTAAAATACATTCTGTGTTTTGTGTTTCTGTAACAGATAATAGTTCTCAAAACATCAGTCTCAGCATTTATAATTTAAACAGGTAGGTGGTTAGTAATAAAATAAGATGGGTCATATTTATTAATTATTATTATTAATGTTTGTTAAAGTAGTGCAAAGGGTCAAACAAAAATGGTGCTCAGTTGTGCTAGGCACTCAACAAACACTAAATAGGAGAAAAATTGGATCTTTTCAAGGGTCTAAATTAAGAATCCACGGAGCCAATTTCTCTAAGAAGCTTGGAATATCTTCTGCTCCTTTGATCATTTGCAACATCCTTATAAATATTTGTATAAACTCTGTGTATTACAGTCTATTTTATTCAACATGACTTTAATCTCCTTCATTGTAGCCATTAATATTTTAATTAAGTATCCAGCCTTTTCATCCAAAGAGGTTTTGTCACAGCTTCTGTTGATGGAGTTTATTTTTAAATCTGCTTTCTCAAGTTTGGACTCTAGCCTGCTCTCTCTGGAGACAATATTATTTACATTTTGGCCAATGCTGTCAATTTATTTCTTTTACAATGCCTGGAAAAGATATTGCATAATCTGATGTTTATTTGGCTTTAGTTATTGTAAATCATATGAAGTGCTCAAACAAAATGGCAGTTCTGTAGCTGTAGCCTTCTGACTCAATGTTTTAGGATTAAAAAAAGTCATTGTGTGAGTTCTTTTGTTGCCTGGCATTTTATGGTCATGAAGTCAGTATTTTTCTGTGGACGAATCTTTTGCCCCACAGAATTAATTTTGGGGCACATTTCTGAGAATTAAAGCTGGATGTAATCTGAGCCACATTTGGTCTCCTTGCAGACTAGCTCTTCCTTCACCCATGACACACCATGAAAACACTTTACTTGCAAATCTGTACCTTTTACAGAAGATAACTTAGGAAAGACAAGCCAAACAAACTCCTGTATTCATTACTCATGATGAGGTAAACAATCTAAGCATATTGCTAAACTCCTTCTTACTACATTCACATCTCTACTACATACAAACAAGAAGACTAGAGGTTTCCACAGACTTGTCTCATTACAGAAACAAAACAATACTACAATAAACTGTTTGTATTTTGTGATAAGATAAAGACTTTTTCCTGAAGGTTTTTTCTTGGGGGGGGGGGGGAAAATCTTGTGATAGTGATAACTCACTGAGAACCTTTCTATTTTTTCCTTCATCTGCACCCAGCTGCAGAGAACTATTTAGATTTATTGTGGAACCTAATTAACTTTCAGCTACTTTGAAATCAGAAACTTGTGCTCATGTTCATATCAGTTTCACCAGCAAAACATAGGAAACTAGAACTTTTCCTGCTTTTAGCCTATGAACTGCATTTTACAAGCCAATGGACTTTTGACATAGAGAAGAGAGACAGGGTTACTGTGATTATTTTCAAAACTGCTAATCCCATGTGCAGAGCATAAGTTAGGTTTGTGATCTATATTCGTATTTCTCTCATCACACAAGAAACAAGGAGCAAAATCTTAATGTATCATTTGCCTCATATAAAATACATCTCTTCCCACTTAACATCTGTTCGCAGAGCTTTTAAAAGAGTGAAAATTTCCATTTGTAGGCAGGAAAGTAAAAATCTCCTCCTTTTGTAGAGAGTCTTTTTTTAAATGATTTGATTAGTTCTCTGAAATATTTACTCATACAGACCAGAATTTCTATCTTCATGACAATCATCTCAGAAGTAACTCCTATAATTTTCACTATTGTGAAGACTCAAGTTTAAAAAAATTCTCTCTCCAAGAGAGATCTGTGCCTTCTCGTATAACCACGAATCAGAACAATTAAATGTGGATGACATAAGCTATTATTTACTTTTCTCCTATAATACTGTATATGCTAGACATGTTTTCATAGTCTGAAAAATTAGGAGAAAAGTCTAACTTGTTATTTTAAAAACAGACTGTAAAGCTGCTTTGACAGGCTTAGCTTTGACTTCTTTCCAATTAAAATAAAATAGAAATAGTTTGAAATTCCTAAATATTTTAAACGCCAATCTTAAAGACACTGTTAAAAATAATTTAATCTGGCTGGAACTTCAGCTATAAAAGCTGTCTGGTTTTAATATTTCTATATATACCATTGGTAAAGGGGAAGCTTTCTCCATAGGGACAGATGAAAAGACAACATAACGAGAAATAGGAAAAGCTTTTAGATTTCTCCAACTCTTTTCATGCCTTCCTCCTTACCTGCCATACCTACTATATTCACCCTATTTGTTCATCTGGTTATTTGTCTTTTCACACTCCTGCTTTCATGCTTCAAGTTCTTTCTCCAAACACTGGGCTTAACCACTGTTTTATTATAAAAAATACAAACACCACCACAATGTAATTCTTCTTAAGTTACATGCTGCACTCACCTAAGTGACCACATGATCTTGCTGTTGTTGCATAGTGCCTTTGCCTCTCAACTCCTACCTTTGGAACAAGAACCATCTTTTTGGTTTGATGTTAATACCGAGCCTAGCACAATGGGGCCCTGTCCGTGACTGGGAGTCCTTGATGCTATCATAATACTACTAATGATAAATTAATAATATTTGCCATCTTCTCCCATTCTTGCCTTAATTTTAGGCTTGGATTCTCCAGTCTGAATAAGAATCAGAGCCTTAGGGTATGAGCTCTTCTGGGCTGGAACTCCATCTTTATTTCATGAAGCACCCAGCACATTTATGGAGCTATACAAATACTTATAACTTTTCATCAGGCAGTCCTCTCCCCAGAATATGCTGGAGCACTTTCACTGCTCTCAAGGGCCATACTAAAACTGAAATTTTAGGAGAATCCGAGATTTTGAAACTAGCAACAGAAAACAGAGCTGACTTTGTTCTTTGATTAAGACTTGCAAAATTTGGACTCCATATTGATCCTGGAAAAAATGCACTTGCACCACTTATTCTTAGGCTTGTGCCAAAAGCTCAAATGAGGCAGTAGCCATGATGGACTCCCACTAGTGCATCCCACGAAGCATTCATGCTCTCCTCATTCTGATATGTGGCCTTTTTCGGTTCCTGCATGCTAATGTGCTCTGATGAAATATCAGTTGGTCCTACCTTCCCGCAAGAGTCAGCTGCTGCTCCATTCCACTAGTCTATGTATGCGTTGGGGTTGCAAAAGAAGCAGCAGCTTTGCCCCCCATTTCTGACATAATGAGAGGTAGATGGCAATACAAATACTGGAAGGAAGATGTCACAGTTAAAACATCTATCCACAATAAAATGGGCTTAGCTTCAACAAACAAAACTATCTCCATGTTATAACTAAGTAAATGATGGTGTTCTTATTTATTGCTTATTATCGTATTAATAGGAAACAAGCCCAAGTTGCTCTGTTACACACAGAACATCGCTTAAAATGTCAAGCCATGCTATTTTGCATGTGCCTGGTTTTTGATAAGTACAGACATGTGGTGTTTATTATTATAGCTATTTGTTAGCTATTATGGGCAAATTCTTCCACTGGATGTGTAGCTATAGCTCATATTGGTGCCAACAAGAGTCAAACATACACATCTGAGGATGGAATTTGGTCCTTTATTTATAAACACACTGCAACTGTAGACCTTAGCCACTAAAGCATGCAGATTTTGCCAAATGAACTGGCAGACAAAAATGCTTGAATATGTTTTTTTATTAGATTACAGATGCATTATCAATTCCATTAATAGCTGGGCCTGATTTTGTAGTAGCTGAGCTCTGGGTTTTTTTGTTATTCTCATTGAGTTGTCATTATTCAGGGCCAAGTTCCTCCTCATTCTTGTTCACCTCGGAGATACTGGCAGTGAGCAATTGTTTTCTTACTATAATGCTGCTTGACTAACAAGATCATTGCACAGAAGTGCTCTGCTTGAGGACACTGGTCCAATATAATACTATTGAATGGCAGGAAGCACAAACAATAGACATTTAAGTGGATCCAATCCATTTTTTTTTCCTTTGCAGGATTCAAAAGCAGAAGATATTTTCTGAACATTGTGTGAATATTACATCAGGAAGGAAAGTACAATGAATTCATATTTACATAAACTTAGTCTAACCCAGGTGGTTTGGGTTTTTTTCGTTTATGAGTTTCCAAAATGTGACTCAGACTTTTGGCACTGTAAAAATTGCACATAATTATTTCTCCATACACCTTGTCCCCAATCAGGATCCTGGGGAGTTGCAGACTTTACCCAGTGAGAACAAGGTGACTGCAATGTCTAATGGGCAGAAGAATGTATATTTTTACAGATGTTTTTATAGAGCTCAGGTTGAAGGAAGGACAGCACAAGGTCAACCACAATTGAGATTGGAAGATGCAATTTTGAAGGATTTAAGAAGCCTAAATCCTCCTGTATTAACTGTTGCCAAAAGGAAAAAAGACTTTCAAGGAATGGCTCAAGATGGAAGTCCATTCTATGTGCCATCATGGGGAGCCCATAGCCCTGTGAATCTGCTGTTGCTACTTCAGTTAGTGTTTCAGTTAACAATAGTTTATTAAGCTAAAAAGAAAATCCTAGTTGGGCTGTTTTTCACTGAATGAGATTTATTATGATATAAAACTGCAGTGGTCTGAAATGAAAATATTTTACTTTTTGAATCTTTGGCACTTTTGTACTCTTTGTTTCTGTCTTTCACAGATACAATCTACATAGTTGTGCATTTGAAATATAGGGCAAAAATATCCACTGTCAATATGTGCATAGACAGCTTGTTTTATCAGAAGGTACACAAGTTTAAAGTGTAAGGAAAAACTAAAATAAGCATTTTGGCATTTAACCAATAGATTTCAATTCACAAATTAAATAGATGAGAACATTTCAATAAGCTGCTAAAACATGTCTGGTGTCTGATTTTGCCCTAATTTAGTGATCTGGTAATTTTGTCCTTGATTTCAATGGGGACAAGGACTAGGACCCTGATATCAGAATTATGTTCCCAGTATTATGTTTCACTAATTACAGTTTCTTGAAATTAAAGTGTGGGTGCAGTTTTCAATGTGAATGTCATAACAAGGCCTGCATTTTGATGCACAAGTCAGAATTAAGGTATGTAGATTTTGCACGTGTAAACGCTACTTTATAATTATATTAGATTTAGACATCATTTTTGTGTGATCAGGTTTGCGTACTGAATTGTATACTTTGAATTGTCATACTTTGAATTGTCAGAGTCAAAGTCAAAGTTTGTCAGAGTCAAAGTCATACTTTGAATTGTCAGCAATTTACACATATTTTATTTTGTAAAAACAAATAGCTAAGAAGATGAATAAAAAATTAGGATGCAGAAGAAAGAACAATATTTTTGGACCAAATCCTTCTTGAGAAGAAAAAAGTGTGAATGAACTGCAGTATCTTTCTCCTTTAAAATTTACGGTGAGTTCATATTATATCATTTTAAATTGCTGTGACAGAAGTTCTTGTGTGTATATGTGGTCCTTTCTCCATTGTAATCAGGTTGTATCTGAGCCAATGTCAGACCATGCTGCTGCCTCAGTTTCCCCTGTTTGATGTCATCAAACTGCATTAAGACTTTTGTAAGTCAAATGGCACTTCCTCCTGGGATCTGACTTTTTAAAATTAGCACAGCCCAAGTTTCACCTTACCTCAAAACAAGCCTTTCCTTTACCCTACAGTTTCTTCAGTCCTTTGGTAGGCTCAACAGCAATTTCACAAAGCCAGGTTTTACTGCCTGGTATTTCTTCATAATGCTCTCTCTTAAAGAGAACTACCTGCTTACCTCTAACTGAGTTACTTTTTAGCCTTTCATCCAAAGAACAAATGACCTACAGATTATCAACTGATCCCAGGCATCAAACCTATTATTTGGGAGGTAGCTAATTAGACCCAAGTGAGACTAAGTCCAGTTTCTTTTGTGGGCCATCCCATCCTAAGCCACTGTGATATAGAGGGAACACAGGAAGCAGCCATGGGCATTCTACGTTATCTGTTATGGTCAGCATCACAGTTCATGGTAACTACATCTGAATTTCCCCTCAGTGGTTCATCAAAGTCATCCCCCTCTCAAGTTTCCATCTCCTCAGGTGTACCAGTCTTGGATCGAGACACATGTTTCTTTCTTTCCTGATGCAGGGTATATCCAAGATGAACAGTTCCCTGCCTTCACTATGTTATTCCCAGAAAAAAAACCAATCTGCCTAAGTGGGCCTGTTTGCTTTCTCTTCAGAGACAAACAGCATAATTGCCCACAGTTCTTTCTAATCAAGCCTGTTTTATTCTTCAGGTAAAAGCACTACAGAGAAAACATTAAAAACAATAAAAGAACATACAGACATTCTAATAAGCTTACCAGTGGTTTCTATCTCCAATGTGGCCTTTGGCAGGAGCAGTCCTTCAAAGCCTCACCCAAGGGTTTCCCTGTGGTTTCAAGGTAATCACACCCTTTTCTCAGAAAAAGACCACAATATTATGAGGCCTTAGTAAGCCAAAGTCCTTCCAACCCTTCCCTATGGACTGGGGTCATCCATGGACTGGAGGTCCCATCCATTTTTTGGATCAGAACAAAAGCCCTGAGTCAGTTTACCACCAGATTATTTATCTCAACATCTGTTCATTGTCTTCTGGTTCTTTGAGAATCCAACTGAACCTTTGAAGAGACCATGAATAGGTATCAGTCAGTCAGCGGGTCCTCTCCATGGGGCAAAGCATCAAAGGGCGGATAACTGGAGGAATTACTTTAGCATACTTCCTCCTCTTAGAGAAGTTACATGCTATCTCACAATAACACATAAACAATTGGATACAATAGAACCCAAAGGTATTAAACTTAATTCAGTAAGGTTTATCCAAGATAGTGCATGTCTGTCACCGTCATCCTTGCATTTCAGAATGTTCTGGTTTTGATCTTTGTGGTTTTGAAGTTAATTTGCAAAAACAGGTAATAGGGACTTTTCTTAGTCAGTTTTAGAGAACCTTGTTTATATTATCTGTGCCCTTGTAATTTAATGGTTGTATGAATTCCAGTAAAATAAATCAAACCCATCAGTGGGGAAACAGCTAATTAATCACAGGTGGGGCTTAGACCAATAAAGAGCCATCCTACACTATGACACCCTTTTATTCCCCCCCCAACCCTTCCATATCAGTTATTTAGAATACAAATTCCTTGCAGAAGGGTTCTGGTCTCCTTGTATGTAAGGCCTTTAGCACACTGCAGGCACAGTGCAAATAAATAGTAAATAATCTCTTATTACATTCTTCCAGAGATGACCCATGGCTGCTGATAGTGGGAGGGAGGGCAGATTGAGGGCAGCTGGCTTCAGCAGTAATACTGAGCATGCTTAGTCCACAGTGAGACTGCTTAGTACAAGCTGAACAGCAAATCGAGAGGTGGGGGACACATAATCCCACATGTTCCCCCCATGTGTCGCCTCTGCAGTCTTCCTTTCACATACTCGCCAGTAATCTTTCTTATTGGCCATATGAATCAATTCTGTTAGCTCAAAATTGTAGTTATGTCCTCATGAGCTTGCTTATTATTATCTCAACTTATTCATACATAACTATCTGTAGGACTGGAACTTTAGATTGTATACTCTGCAAGGCAGGAATTCTCTTTATTTCATCTTGTACAGGGCTAAACACATTATCAGACTTATTACATCAAAATATACTGGCAAAAGCATTATCTGAAGCACAATTATGTTTATGAAGAAGTACCAGGCTTCCTAATCAACATTGTTATTCCATCGTGAATCACCCCTGAACATGTATATCAAGAGGTTACATATTGCAATAAAGTCAAATATTATGTAACTCATATGTCTTCTCTTCATGACATTCATGCTTACTGGCAAGAAGAGGCTAGTGTTGATAAGAAAACAGTAAGGGTTTTAGCATTTAGTAGCATACATATTAGTGAAATGCACAACATCAACATATTGTACAGCTACATGATGCCACATGACATCTCTTTCACTTTTGCAGAAGTCTGTCATATACCTGCAATTCTCCCTCACAGTTCACGCAGGCAATTTCCATTCAGATTTATTCTCTCATACACAGTACCCGGAAAGAGTTAAATACCATGGATAATAGTTGTAAGGTATGCTAATACGCTTGGATTATCTATATGACCATATTTGGAACCTCAATAGTGTCAGTCACCATAGCATAAGTCCTTTCCAGGTAAATTAGCAAAGTCACTAATGGACTTCTCTGGTTATGGGAAGCTCTATATCGGGGTAGGCAACCTATGGCACACGTGCCGAAGGTAGCACGCAAGCTGATTTTCAATGGCACTCACATTGCCCAGGTCTTGGCTGCTGGTCCAGAGGGCTCTGCATTTTAATTTAAATTAAGCTTCTTAAACAATTTAAAAACTGATTTACTTTACATACAACAATCATTTAGTTATATATTACAGACTTATAGAAAGATACCTTCTGAAAACGTTAAAATGTACTACTGGCATACAAAACCTTAAATTAGAATAAATAAATTAAGACAGCACACCACTTCTGAAAGGTTGCCAACCCCTGCTCTATATGAAAACATAATATACATTTTCTCCCTTTTCTTTTACTTCCTTCCTCCCCTCTCTTGAGAATGTTTTATTAAGCAGGAGCCTCTTTCAGCAAGACATAGGTTGGTCAGATTGTATCATTCCAATCTTCTCTACTGGAAGCTATTTCCACAGATAACCCCTACACTGAGAATGTTTTCTCTCTGTCTTTCTCACGTATTTGGCTCTCCTACCCTTCTAACTCCTGACTTCCCTCCTATGGGTTTTATTCCCAGGTCTCTCCCCCAACCCCATTTTCACTGTTACCTCAAATTAATGTTGCATAAGAATGTTAAGTAGCACATTGTTTTCTCCTCCCTTCCTGAGTTATGGAGCAGCGGCAGCAGTAGAAAACTCCTCTTCCTTCCCAGGTCTCTGACTATTGTGACGGAGTCAGACCAGAAGGGTATAGGAGAGTGCTGGAAGGCAGGTATATCAGCCTCAGGATGTGCAGGTCCCTGTTCCCTGGATAGCCAAACAAAGGCCATTCCAGGCCAATCAAGACACCTGGGGCCAATTAAGAACCTTCTAGAAAGGAGTAGAAACAGCTAGCCTGATTGGGACACCTGAAGCCAATCAGAGACTGGCTGAAATCAGATAAAAACCTCCCAGTTAGTCAGGTGGGCTGTGGGTGTCAGGAGCTGTGGAAGGAAGTTATGCTGTTGGTGAGACTGAGTGTTGGACAACATATTGTACAGAAAGAAGGAGGCCCTGAGGTAAGGGTGAAGTGGAGTTTGAAGAAGCGGAGACTGCTGTGGGGAAGTAGCCCAGGGAATTGTATTGTGTTTTGTGCCTAAAAGGTCAGCCATCTTAGCTGATACTATTAGGGTCCCTGGGCTGGAGTCCGGAGTAGAGGGTGGGCCTGGGCTCCCCACTTTCTGTCTCCCCTAATTACTTACTGAGAAAGGGAGGTCACTCTGGGGCCTGGATGAGTTTCTGAGGCCCCTAAATCTTCCAGGAAGTGCAGGACCCACAAATACAGACTCAGAACTTTGTCACACTATATGTGCACCTGCTGTACTTCATTTACTGGGGAAGGATCTAACAGGAGAGAAATGAGAGAGAAGGAGGTGAGAAAACTATTTGCTACAGCTCTGCCCTTTGGGGAATGAGATAAAAAACTTGTAGAGAAGAAAACTTCCTCAAACTCATCCCTCTTACTGGCAGGAAGCATGGTACAAGGGACCCATCAGCAACTCATTTTCCTCTCCTGGTCCCATTTCCTGGAGAAGTCCTCTGGTGGTTCACTTGTCTAACTCTGACCCCTGTATCCTGAACAGGAAGCTGGAAAGGCTAGTACCAGCTTCCTATTCTCACACTCTTGCTCCAATTCCTTGCCTCGGTAGGGAGTGAGGATACTCAGTTTGAGAGCTTGGCTAAAGTATTCCAAACAGAAAAGGAAACAGCAGTGCAGGGTTCCTGAACATACAACAATGTGCTTTCACTGGCTCCTTCTCTCCTTTAGCTTCAAGCCTGTGTTGGCCACACCACCACCACTTAACAAATCAATAATAACAGCTTCATGGATGAAGTGCGTTTTAATAAATTGATTTAATATTGATTACAATAAAGACAAAATGATCTGCTGGTGCACAAGAGATGGGGGATGGTTCCATACTTTGGGGGCAGTATGGAAGAATCACAGAAACATGAACAGGAGAAAGATACAATGGGCCCAATTCATTGTTGCCCTCCATCTTGTATAGTCGCTTCCACCAGTCCACACAAAATGCTTGTCACAATTCCCCACTTACTTCCATTTCTACTGTTATATTTTGTTGTTCTCCTCTTCCCACTCCATTTGTTCTACATATGCCTCCTGTTTAACTGTTCCTTTTGGGCCCTGTTCATTGTTACCACGCACCTTATATAGTCACGGTATAATATGCTATCAGTTTGGAATGGCAGCATTTTGTATCACTTATACCTGCACGTGGCACTGGTGGAAGCGACTATACAAGATGGAGGGCAACAATGAATTGGGCCCATTGTATCTTTCTCCTGTTCATGTTTCTGTGATTCTTCCATACTGCCCCCGAAGTATGGAACCATCTCCCATCTCTTGTGCACCAGCAGATCATTTTGTCTTTATTGTAATCAATATTAAATCAATTTATTAAAATGCACTTCATCCATGAAGCCGTTATTATTTATTTGTTAAGTGGTGGTGGTGTGGCCAACACATACAAATTAAAGCCCTGATGATCTTACAAGCTAAAAGACAGGGTCAGAGCTGACAAAAAACACTGGAAGTCTCACAGCAATGTGGTCAAGAGAGTTTGGGAAGGCCTCACCTAAGACAAATGCTTGAGAAAAGCTTTAAGGGTACAATCCACAAAGCAGCTTAGGTGTCTACAATTCAGAGTTAGGCAATTAAGTCCTTGTGTGTGATACCATTGTAATCCATAAAACTTTCACATGGCTGCCACCTAACTCTGTGGTTGCCTACACTGATCCAGTGCCTACATTTTCACTGTAAAAGTTTCCTACCTGCCTAAAGTTTAGATTCTGGGACATGTATGCTTCTGCTTCCCTCCTGGTGCCTATCTCCTGCCCCAGCCCCAGAACAATTCACAAACCAGGAAAAGACAGGCATTCCGCTTCCTATATCTCATGTGAGGCCTGATCCAGTAGGCATGCTCAGAAACAATATACTACATTGGATGTCATTCAAATCCTACTCAGAGGAGAAGCCACATGCCTTATAACTTTTAGCCTCCTGGGTAGAGCACTCACCAGGGATGTGGGACCCAAGTTGAATTCCCCCTTACTGCTAGAGAGGACAAAAGATCTGAATATAAGAGTATCCTGCTGTGAATGTACAACCAACAAAAATCTAGTTTAAGGATCCAGTAAGACAGCCACCAGAAGGTCTCTTAGCAACAAAACTCCAAAACTAATGTGAAGCAGCTGTGGCAATTGTAGCAAATGGTTCAAACTGTTGAAAAGCCATTAGGAGGCTGATATATAGAGAATAAAAAGGTCCATTCAACTTTAAAAAGATTTCCCAATATGGAGTGTTATGTTATTTTATAACCAAATCTTAGTCACACTAAGTTTACATGCTAAAGAATGTTATTTATGACCTTGTGGCTGGACTTTCTGTGGAGTAGCTGGAATTCCATCACATACCTGAAATTCCATCTGAAAAGAAATTGCCACAGTCCTTGGCAAAGTATACATGTTTCTACAATGACCAGTACAATTGCAAAACTTCACTGAAGCTAATGCCATTTATGATATGATTTACTACATGCACTTGGTACAAGACCCAAAATAAATTAGAATCCACTTCTTTAATCCTAAAAATTACAGACGCTGCTGGAAATAATGCAAGCCATTTGCTTTTCCAGGCTTTTCAAATGGTTGATTATCAGACATTTGCTACTGGTTCCCTAATTGCGGTTTTGACTAATTTTGAAACTGGATATTCCTAATTGTCTGACGAATGTCATGAAAGTCACTAGTACATTCTCTGAAAATAGTGGTTGGGATAAGCCATCAGAAGCTGCATGACTACCACCAGCTTGGCGGCTTTACACTGTGTCTGACTAAAAGTGATTGATGTCTTAAAAGTGATTATTGTTACTACTCGGTATTATTTTACAGCTCCAAAAACAGCCTAAGAACCTGGCATAGTGATATTGGCCCCAGTTCAGAAAAGAACATAAGCACGTGCATAATATTAAAGCCTAATGGCTTCAATGAAGCTTAAGTGCTTTGCTGAATCAAGGCCATAAAAATATTATTCATTTTATCAACTAAGGGTCTTGATTAGACAGGCAAAATTGTTCATTATGAAATTAGTATTCTGTTCCACAGTAGGAAAAGATACTGATCAGTACCCTTAACAGTTCTGTGATGTGAGTCACTGAGGGCCTGATTCAACTCAGTTTGAAGTCAATGGAAAGGTTCCCATTAGCTTCAATTGACTTTGGATCATCCCTAAGTACAGCAAACATGTTCTTTAGTATCATCTCTGGAACTGCAATGATTCTTTTGTCAGTGCCTGTGAACACTATTTAGATACATTAAACTTAGGACTGATGTGATTAAGACTCAAAGCTACTCAAGAGATTGCTGGCAACCTCTATTTATCAAGCAAAATCTGTCTGGTAGACAGTTGAGAAGAGCAGCTGAAGGGGCAACCTCGGGGAATGCTGGTCCTCAGGAGACTGAGGCAAGACATCTGTTATGGCATAAATGCTCACAATTACTATGCAAGCAAAGATCTAGCCTGTTGTCAAGAAAATAAAATTATGATCTTGCAAGTTCAGTTAGAGAAATTGCATGATTGAAGGATGACCAAAGTAGAAAAGTGATGTAAACATAGCTCTCAACTCTGACAGAAAAAGAAATTCGGAGGCACTGCATATAAAAACCAAGATGACCAAAAATTAAGGTCAGTTCTTTAACAATGGGCCCTTGAAAAAACTCAGCACTTTGCTTTTTAGTAGCTTCAAATAAATAAAGAAAGAATTAAAAGAAAATCTTCATCATTTCAGTACTGATATTCACATCTGTATTTTTAGATCCTAATTTTTGATGACCTTTATTAAAATGAGGTTGTAATATCCAATGCAAAATAAAGATAAAATATGGGTGAGAGAAGACTACATCAGATTTTAAAATGTATTTTGATCTGTTTTTTAACTGGAGTGACTCATACTGTTTCCTCTGTTAAGCTTAGATAATAAATTAAAGAACATGAAAAAATGAATCTTTACTACTAGACAAATGTAGGCAGATTTGTGGGTTTGTTTGGAAATTATGTCAAATTCAGTGGTTTTGACTCAAAGCCAGGTAAAATTTGGTCATTTTGGCTGAGTTTAACTTTGAGGTGCTGGGTTAATTGAGATCCCCAAAGGAAATCACGTAAACAAAACAAAAGGTTTCCATGAATCTTTGTGAAATAGCATCTCCAAAATTCACACATTTTGAATTTCACAAAGCTCCACAATCCCAAATCCATCACTACTCTCCCGCTGAAATAAATTAGAAGTTGAAGTAAAGTACAAGTAAATAACTCTTTAAATCCTGTTAAATATATTTTGCTTGAATCAATTAAAAACAAAAATAAATCCTCAAGAACAACTTTTCTTTCACAATCAAGGTACCTACTATCTACAAACAAGGCCAGAATCTGTTCTTGGTTTTATGTGTGCAAATCAATGGAATTATTCTAGATCTACACCATTATAGCCAAGAATTTTGTTTGCCTCTTAAAACGGTAGAACTACATAATCCAATAAATTAAGTAATGGATGGGGGCAGTAGGAAGAAAAAATAGAGGCATTATCCTCTTTCAGCTGTTTGTTTTTTATAGTAGCCTTGTCAGCTTAATTGTTCTAGACATGTCCTCAGTTGATTCCTCTGGCACCAGACTCTACTCAATTCACCCCACTCTCCCAGAGTGGGAGAAGGGATTTGAACTAGGAGGGGGTCTCTTACCTCTTAGGTGCCTACCCTATTTACTGATTTATGGGATATTGTGATGTGTGGCTCCCTCAATCTCTCCAGTTGAAGCTGTTCCAATGTCGATAAATAATAAGAGAGTGGTTGGAGCAGGAAGACTGAAACCAGTGTCTCCCACATGGGTGCTCTAACCACTGTGCTACAGTATCATTCTTCTTCTGTCTGCCCCAATGATAACTTCAGTACTTATCCACAGTGAAACAATCATTGGGCCAGACACTGAGGGAGAGAATGACTCTAATTCAGTGATTAGGGCACCCACTGAGGGGGAAGGGACAGGAGAGCATGGATCCAGTCCTCCTGCCCCAATCCCTCTTTTTTTATCCACAGTGGAATAGCTTCAAAAGAGAGACTGAGGAAGTCACCTCCTTATCTTCCTTCCCTCACCCATTATCACAATATCCCCTTAGCTAAGTGGCTAGAAAATGCTCCTGAGAGGTGGGAGAACCCCTATTCAAATCCTTTCTTCCCCCTCTGGCAGAGAGCGGGGAATTGAACCTGGGACTCCCGGGTGAGTGCTAACAAGCTATAAAATGGGCATCACTACCACCTTCTGCCAGATTTTGAATGCAACTCAATCCAGTAGGTGGCTTCTGTGCACATCCACCCAGCATATGACATAGACAGTCAAATGCTTATCTTCCCTGGTTTACAAATAACTCTTAGATTTAGGCAGGAGAAAGAGATCCAAACACCTAAATGCAGCAGCAGTACACACATTCAGAGGCAGAAATTTAGGTGGCTAGGGAACTTTTATCCTGAAAACTTAATCACCAAATGAGTGTCTGTTGGGTTTGGCAGGAGTTCTGTGGATTGATGTGGAGCCAAAACTGGGTCTTAAGCACCTGAAATAAAGAATTGAGAACCTAAGTATCTTTGTGTATCAGGGTCCATGCTCTTTGGAAGTTGTTCAGCAAAACATCCAAGTTCTCAAGCCCACTTCTGTTGTATGCAATATAGCACAGCAACCAGTACTAAAAGTTATATCCTGTTGCAGACCTGAAATCACTAGAGGAAGAGACTTGTCATACTTGGCTGCTAATTAACCAGTTAACTTTTGGAATAGTGCAATTTAAGTGTAATAAAAGAATAAGAGGCCTCTTTGGTATTCCTGGGCAAGCGATACCAGGCTTATGAGTTGTATTTCTAGTCCTTTCATACTTTGAAAACATATTCACAACTGTCCCATGGAAAAACGTTATTTACTTATGCTGCCCTAGGAGCTCCAGTCATGTACCAGAACCATCATAATTTGATGAATACAAACATCATGGATCTTCACTCTACCAGACTCCTGCTGATGGAAGGGGCATTTGATCATCCTAATGAAGTTGCATGGACCTCTACAATATTCTCATCCTATGCTGCCCTAGATTTTTACATTAATCCTCTCTCCTGAATCTTGTGTCTATATTTTGCCACAATGCATCCAAGTTTCATGTTGGTATAAATCCTCAGAAAAGCAGAAAACAACTTAAATAATCTTCAATTAGTTTTTGGTGTATCTTCTTAACTATTAAAATTAATTCCTCACTTCTGGTCTTTCAGCTGATGAGGCTTACACAAATAAATATGCCTTTAGTAGAAACCTGCAAAACATACTACAATAAGGAGTATTTGAATGAATTTAATCAATTGACTTTCAGCTCTAGTTTAACATGCTACTGCCATGTCCTCCTTTGTAGACAAAGAAAATATGAGACATAGAAGTCAAATGGAAGAGAGGATAAGCACTCCAAACTGCCCATTTGATTAATATGAATTAAGACAAATCTAGTTTAGTACTTCATTAGTTTATGTCAGCAATGATAAAACACCCCAGCATTAATGAGGATGACACTGAGATGCTGAACTTTTAAAATTCTCACCGGCATTGTTTTATATATGGTTGCACAGATTTCAGCCTGCCAAGACCCAGATATTAGCAGCTGTGTGAGACAAAGGCTGAACGTGAAAGACAGGAAAAGCAGTAAGGAAGGAAGACTATTTATGATGGTAAAGAGATTTCTTTCACCTAAATAACATTCTGCAAGTCTAGTGTTACTGTTTTGCATTTTGTAATGCAAACTTACAGCAACACAGTTCAGAGAACACCAAATATGTATCTCTCTAGCACCAAATGCTAGAGAGATACATTTGGATTTTACAGTAAAAGCCATAACTCTCAAAATGAGGTGCAGTTGAGAGCTATGGAAATGCTACTGAAGAGTTGAAAGAAAAGATTTGGTACACGAATTGAAGCTTGAAGTCCTTATAAAGGCAAAATTATCATTATCAGGTGCTGATTAAACCTAGACAGCTAGAGCTCTGCTCTACTCAGTTGTACTCACAAGGAAGAGACTTAGAAGGGGGTGCAATCACTCAAGTCTCATTATCAGAGCTGAGTTTTAATCTGCTGAGTCTCATCCAAATATAAATATTGGCTAGACGATAGGATAGCTGAGAGACAGCTCACAATGAGTCAAATGAACAGGAAAAAAAACCTGCATATTATAAGCATGCTAATAGTGCTATATTCCTCTAGAAACTTCATAGGACAGAACTGAATCGTATAGTATGCCATGGGTGGAACCCCACAGCTGAAGGAAAGGAAGTACCCACAATCACTTGCAAAGTCCTTTCTTCTAGAAGCACCTCATCCATCCCCAGTAGTAACTACAGACTCATTACCAACACCTGAGGGTCAGTGGTATCACAGATCTATCAGCAGTGCTAGTCCTGCAAATGGTTTCATACAAGCAAATCCCTGTAAGATGCAGAGACCTGTTGACTTCAGTAGGATACCATGAGGGAACAGCCAGTTACAGGGTCAGGATCAGCAAGGATGGGTTAATTTTTTAAAAATTATCCATTGTTGGAATGAGACTATCAAACACATTAGCCAGGCTTGTTCCAATACCATGAGAGCATCTAAAGTCTGAATATATAGTTTACACTTACCAGTTTAGGAGTTCAGATTAATATATTTATAGCCCCAGGCTTTATGATTTACTCTGCTATTGTTTAGGAACATATTAAAATGTCAACAATAAATTGAATACAAGAGCTGAACAGTTGAAATAAAGGACACAATCCCACCAGCCTTACATAAATGTAACTCCTTGATTTCAGTGGAACTAGAGCTGGTCAAAAAAAAATTTCAATGGAAGTTTTTAGAGTTAAACCAGAAATGTTGTGGGGAAATGTAACAAAATTGACCAAAATTGTCAGAAAGTTTCCCCCTGAATAGCCTGTTAGGTCACTTGCTTGGGATGTGAAAGATCTGAGTTCAAGATGCTGCACCAAATCAGCTACATCCTATGTAAATATCCTAACCTGGCCCCAATGAATACTTAATTATTGATCAAAGTGAAAAACTCCAGCTGGGGAGAGGGAGGGATTGAGAGGAAAAACAACTGTGTAGCCCAGTGGTTAATACATTCACATGACCTGTGACAGAACCAGGTTTAAGTACTTGCTTTGAATCAGGTAAAGTGAGGATTTGCTACTGAGTCACTCATATCTCAGGTGAGTGATTTAGCTACTGGCTATTTAGGGGTGGTTTGTTTGGTTGTGTTTCTTGTGCAGAATTTCAAAATTTGTTGTTTCTATGCTGTAGTGAAACAAAAACAATTTTGAAATCTCAAGGTAAAATGGAAAAGTGTTTTCTGCCTAGCCCTAAGCAGCATTACAGACTCCATATTGGGTATCTCAAATCCCTTGCTTGGCTACAAGCTACTGCTTGTGGAAGGTATATTCAGTAGAAAGTCTGAGAAGCTGACCTTGTAGTTTTCTACAGACTTTTCCCCTTCTTGGAGGTTTACTTTCTGAGTGGGATGTTTTCATTTTCAACAAAACTTTACCCCTAATAATGATAATTCTTAGATGCTGCTCTGCTAACTAATTAAAGTAAATCCACTTTATATTTGGAGCAACATAAGAGGTTTACTTTTATCAGGGAATTTATATTATTTGGTATAACTAAAGTTAAAAAAAGTTTGTTTTTTTTCCAAGGAACTAACTTAGCAACATTTAGAGAAATAAAAAGGGATAGCCTTGGGCATTTATGATGTAGAGGTAAAAATTAATAGCTAAGCGGTATGTTATACTGTGTCTAGAAAGGCTCGTTTAATTTTATAGCATGGGGTTTGCATCTGTTTTTCTTTTTTTCTGATGATATTTTACAAAGGTTTAGGCAACAGTTTTCAAAGTCATTTCTATATAATGCAAAAGACTTAAAAAATGAGTAAAGAGTCTTTGTGGAAAGAAAATAATCAATTTCCTCGTGTTCTACAGTAGGCATCCTGTATGTGATTGGGAGATCCTTTATCATAGAGGGTGGTCCAGTAGTAATGTACAAAAAAGGATAGTGTACAAAAATTAAATTATTATTTGACCTCACATCATTATATGCCACATAACTAATTAAAGCACATTATAACAATGTAGCCTTAATGTGCCGTCTGTTACTTGGATGACTCACTCATCTTTCACAAAGAATAAGCGATTTGTATTAGACAAGAGTTGTTAAGGATGTTTTTGGGGCTAGCAATTGCTGTCATTGCTATGTTAAATCACAGGCCCAAGCCTGGGATAGAAAGAGACAGGCTTATCATGAGCCAGGAAAACAGCAGCTCAGGACTGATAGCTCTGACTTAGGGCCTTGTTTAAAAAGTTATGACTCAGTGCAAGCAGCCAAGGTTCCTTAGCCTTCCTAAATTCAATCCAAACAGCCATTAAGAGCCCTAATGTTCAGGTTGCGTGCCTTACTCTGATTATTTTTGGGAAATGGATCACAGCAAGTTTCTTTCCTTATGCATTCATCTTCATTTAGTGGATAAAGGGACTTCTCAGTGAAAGCTCTACACATTGGGCTGGATAATGGGCATTTCAGCCAAGCAGTGCAACTGTTCAGATTCATGGAGTGAGATATTTTTAAAAGTTGTAAGTGCACACATCATAATAGCTACACAGTATTACAGTGATACAACTCCCCCCACATTCATTCTATATATGAGTGAAAATTCATGGTGATGTGAAACTGGACAGAGGTCATTTTGCAGGTAATTTCAAACGAGCACCAATACAACCATTATTTCACACTAACATGTATTTTGTATGTGTGTCAGTGTACAGAAATCCAACTGTAGAAATAACTTTAGGAGATTTTTCTTTGTCCATATTTCTTCATTCCTACCAACAAGCTGCTTTAGCACTGTGAGTTCAATTTGAAAAGGGTCACAAGGAGATTTACAATTAATTAAAACATCTCTAAAAATGACCCCAAGTGTCTTATATAAAAATGTCAATATTTTAAGTGCATTATCTCGGGACTTTCAAGGGCAAAAAGCAAGTGTTGCTATTCCTTTGAAATCTAGGAATGTTCCTCTTCCTATGATATAAAGCTTTAATTTTTAACACTGCATCATCATGCATCATCTGACTTTTAGAAGTGCCGCCAACCACGGATTGAACGTTGTTTGCCTGGGCCTCGGGCCAGCATAATTTCTGAAGGAGAACAGGAGTGGGGGCAAGGAAGTATAATTCCACTTTTGGTTGGGGGGAAAAAAAAGCAAATTTTTGAAAGGTGCTCAGAGGACAAGTCCCAGTGAGTAGAACACAGGTGAAATGGTCAAAGATGTATGATCAGGGTAGTGTATAAGTCTACTGTTTAGCACATAGCTATTTTCATCACATGTGATGAATCTGTATGTATATATTAATCTGTGATGAATATATACAAAAGACTTTTATGTGGGAATGCACATATATTCAAACACAAAAAGCTATTTTAATAGGACTTGAAGCTTACAGAGTTAAGGACTCAACAGTCAGGGAATGCCAAAGGTAAGATTTCACATGCAACCTTAACTTTTCCCCTTGAGCATATTCATTATAGTATAGTGACTATACATGATTATATACTATTTTTTAAATTATAGGAGTATAATGTACAATTTTTACTGTGAAGAAAACAGTACTATCCCAGCTCTGACAAAAGCTTGCTTCCTAACACTCATGCTTATAGAGAAAAAGTTTCTGTAAAAGACACTAGCATACCTAACTCCCTTACAACATACCAGGGTATTATTGCAATCCAGTCCCCAAAAGCAATATCTGAGACATCACAAGTGTCTTAAAATCTACCAGCCTTATTTTCAAAGATTGTTATAATTTAGGAGCACCACTGAAGAATCACAGGTATCATTACCTTTACAATTTAAAATCCATTCTGCTGTAAATAAGTCCTGAACAAGTACTTTTTATTGAAAGGGGGAAAATAAGAAACTTTTCAGAGAAAGTATGGTGAGGTAATGTTAAATGCATTGATTTATAAAACAAATTAATTCTAGTAATTTGGGAAGTTTGTTAGAGCTTGTTGAAAAATAGGGGAAAAATGCAAAAAAAAAATAAATCACAAATATGGAAGTTATTTTCATCCCACATGTTTTGAAAAGGAATGGTTTTTTTTTTGATTATTCAAATTTTCTTGAACCTTTTAACTGAGAATATTGTTTTTTCAGTTTGTTTTCCGTTTCATGTTTTTTCTTCTTTCTCTCCTGTCCCCCAGCTCTTGTGTTTTTTTTTTTCTCTTCTACCACAGGAAATGGGGTAGAAGGAAAGAGGAAAAAAAGGGGTGGAAAAGGTTTCAAAAAGGAAAAATTGGGTTAAAACCCCTCTAAAATTTGCATTTTCCAGTTTTGTCAAATATATGGAAAACTTTTGTGAAAAACAGCTTTGGCTCTATCTCCACCTCCCACTGCTTAGAGACCAGCCTCTTATCTTACCTATACCATCCTCTTCATATTTCCATTATGAGCTACCACAGCTATCCTCTTCTGAGATTAACAATATTTACTGAGTGGTGAACTGCTTGCTCATCTTCCGCATATAGACCACAGAGCTGACCTCGTTCCAGCCCATCTTCCCAGTACAGACCAGAGATCACCATTTTACTCTTGGTTCACACTTCATAATTGCAAGAGAAAACACCAGTATCATGCTGTAGGTTGGAAGAGAACACAGTGGCTTGTTCACCAATCTTGATAGAGATCTGGAAGCTGTATGGTATCTCATGCTATTCATCCTCAAAAAATGGGCTGGGTACCTACCCTCCAAATAGAGTCCACCAAATATACCTTTACTCCATCTGTTCTAATCACAAGAACGTGGGTCTTCCCTTGTGCCCTTCTTTCCATGAAGCCGAGAAAGGCACAGATGCTTTCCTGTTTCCTTGCACCCCAGGGAATATGCATTTGCTATTTCTCCCCTGCTAATTCCCCTATTTTGGGATTAGTCACAAAGTTACAATATATAGATCTGGAAGTGTCACCCGTTCTGAGTCTGATACACAAACTAGTCACATAGTTTTATATTTATGAAGGGAAGGAGGCATGGAGAGCAGCACTTGGCTAGGAGAATGAGGCCATCAGACAGAGGTAGTGAAGGAGGTGGGATGAGGTCAGAGTAATGAGCCAATCAGCAAATGGAACAGGCTGCTGTGAAAAAGTCAGTCTGATATCACTTGGGTGCAAAAGTATAGGGCTGCTCATGCTGTGAATCCTGTTGCTTTGGTTGGATATATATATATAAATACATTTCGCTACTAGGTTGGCACTGCCCTACTGCTGTTTCTTTTACCTTCCCTGAACCTGTGTGTGTGGGAGTGCTTCATTGTTAAGGAATTCAAAGAACAACTTATGATTCTTCAACTCCAAATTCTCTCTCTGGGCCTGCAGTAGGTCACTGGCTCTCAGCACTCAGCTTTCCATAGCCTGGGTAGAATATGTTCAGCACAGCACCTGGGTAAAAAGTCTGATAGGGAAGTGGTTTATAAAAAAGCAGCCCCTTTCCCAGGAGTTTTTTTTCTTTTCATTACTGGGTCTCTGTTAACTCTCTTATATTATCTCCACCAATTCTTCCTGAGGGATGCCCCCTTTAAATTTGGCAGAGCCAAGCAATTGCTGACCTAAAGAGGCCATTTTGTGTCTAGTTTTTGCTTGCTGGAATTCCCTCTTCCTTGGCTGGTGAATTTTATTAACTCCTGGTTTGTAAACACACCTCTCCCTGCTTAATTGCTTTCTTATTGTTGTGGAGATGATGCATATCCACACCAGCTATATTATTGAGAGTGTGTCAGAGCAGAGCATAATAGTAGAAGAATCATCCATATTTGTGACCTAGGCTTGAATAGCATCTGCAGGTTCTATCCTCGTACAACTCCAATTGTTGGAGTTGAGACTTATCAGACAGAGTTAAGTATTGTGTACAAACTACTGTGGAGGGGATGTCTCTTTAACTCCAACAGATGAAAGTTGGGTGGATATATGGAGGATATATGGAATTCCATGGATTTTTAGTTTTTAGCATATTCTAATGGTGAGAGAGAGAAAATGACCTACATACAGTGCATATAAAACCTGTTTAATTGCACCTAGGAAAACATTCATTAGGGGCATCATTCACACCACACGTTTACCTGTTCCTGTGGTGTACATGTCAGTAGTGCACATGGTGGTAATGTGAGAAACTTCCAATACCAGCCTTTTAAAATTTACTATATCTCCTTCTTAAATGTGTTTAATTGGATGCAGAAACAAAGAAACACACCTACGTAAACAAAGGAACAAGGGAAATTGAATAATTCTAGACTGCCAGAAAGAGCTGGTAGAAATATGAATTTAAGAGGCCATTGAGCCCTGCGAAATTTTTTGGTATGCCATAATTGCTAAAACACCTGGGCCAAATAATTGGGACAGATTCATCAGGACAGTTTTTTATAATTACACTTGCCCTCAGGATAGCTGACCTCAGAACTGTAGTGCAGTATTAAATCTGATTAGACTGCAAAGTGAGCCAGCCAATTCTGGTGGCTGTTGTCATGGGCCTGGATATCATGGTGTGATGTGATATGACGTCATTTTGTGATGCAGCACCACAGAGGGAAGAGAATGGAGACAAAAGTAGGAATGTACCAGAAAGGAGTTCATGTCTGCAAGCAGAATCATTGCCAGATAATCATAGGTCACCCACACATGCATGCTTAAGTGTGGAGCTCTATAGGTGCACATCTTTCATGAGTCCCTCCCCTGTTTCAGTCAGGATGGAGACTCTGTACTGATGTAAAAACAAATAAAAATTGGCTCACTGAGTGCAAGGACTGATACCTGGAAATTTATTTAAATTTCCTCAATCTTCAAAGACCTTTCTATAGAGAGTTTTGTATAATATCTGTTATGTATAATGGAGCTGTCATTCCCTGAAAAGGGAGTGGAGTCTCTAGTCCCTCCCACACCCATCTTATGCTAGTAGAGGGGATAGAAGTTACTGAAAAGCAGCAGAGATAGATGCAGGATTCCCATTTGGGACATCATTCTTTGTCCTCGCAGTTGGGATGCTACTACTAGCATCAGTATTGGAAGCCTGAAACTCCCTAGTCAAGTGCCAGCTCTTGATGCTCCACTTCACACTCCCCTGTCTGAAGAGCATTTGTTTTGCTAGCAGTGGAAGAGGGCTATCCCTTCGGAAACAGAGATCCTCTGAGCCCTGGGGACAGGAGATGTGCAGGAGAAGAGGAGCACTCTACTGTGCTGCTAACTACTTGAAGGGGCTACAGAATGCATGGTCCTAGACCTCCAAAAGGCCTCCTCACTTTGTCTGCAAGGTAAACCTGTGCCTTTTGACTTATCATTGGTCATTCTTGTTCAAATGCATTTTAATTCTGAGTAAAATAGCAATAAGTCACTTATGTAGTTCTGTAAACGTACATGGTGCTTTCAAACATAGATTACGCCACATTTCCTGCCTCTAATAATATACAATCATATTTGTAAATTAGGTATAGAGATGAGCTTTTTTAGCTGTAAGAAGAAAACATTAGTCAACTTGTTACCACATCATTCTGTTTCCAAACTACCCCAAACTTAAAAAAACCTTGTGTAGTTGTATGGAAGGAGTATCCTGGGACGATGGAGGTGGAAACACTTACAGGGTCCTAGAGCCTGAGCCAGAATGTCTACACCACCATTAAACATCCCCTCAGCCCCACCCTGCAAGCCAAGACAGCTGGCATGGGCCTGCCATGGGTTTTTAATTGCAAGGTAGACATCCACCATGAGAAGGACAGGGTTTGCTTGTAAATAGGACCATAAATGTGTCATTGTACAAACAGTACATTTTGCATGTCTTGGCCAGGATATGATAGTAATAAAGCCAAAACCTAGCTCCAACTCCTTGTGTCCCTCAGACACATTGCAGTAGTCAATGATAAACTGGTTACATGGAATTTAATGCCCTGAATTATTAGTTGGGGCTGAGAATTGCTTCTGCCTCAAACCTTATATTTCCAAGTTCTTCCTTAGGGCCTGTTATTTGACCTTTGTTCTTTATCTCAGGATTTGGTTCAGTAAATTTATCTGGCATATGATTTGTATACATCTCATGCTGCTTATTAAAAGAGAACATGTGGCTATTTTCTGGTTTAGAACTTGGTAAAAAAGAAATCCCAAACCAATTCTGAATCACACGTTTGAAGTCTTATTTCTAGACTTATCTTAAGGAGTTTAAACCATTTTTATGGGTTTATTAGTGCAAAGAAATGTGCATTTGGGCAAACAATCTGAAAACCAACTAAGTACAAAAGGTTTTGAAATGGATGATTTATTATACTCTACACAGAAATTTTTGATGGGAATTCCAGCTCCATCTTATTTATTAGTTTAGCTATCACAGAAGTGTGTGTTTTCAAGCAATTTTCAAAGGTAGTCATTGGGTTGTGCCACAAGGAAGGGGAATACTCAGTTATGGATACTCTTAAAATAAAGGCAACTTTAAGATTTAAACTGGGTGGGTAGTCCAGAAGTTGTGGAATGTTGTCCCTGGTCTGGCTGCCCCAGCAATCCTGGAATTCTGAAATTAGCAGAGTGTTCAGCATCAGCAGGCAGATTTCACTTGTAGTGGTGGTACCTGGCAACTGGTGGGATCAACAGTTGCTAATCCAACTGTTTCTGTGCCGCTCTTGGCCCATAGTACTCCCTAGAGGTGCGAGTTGCTATGTGCAAACCTGCTGGTGCATTCAATATACGAAGTAGGGATGGCACATTCAGAGAACTTCATTCAAGATTCCACCATCCACAAGAAATAAACTCTACTATGTGCAATAAATCACCAATCACAAGTAACCAGGTGATGTTTAAAAGGATGGTCCCAGCCCATGCAATTGCAGAATTTAAGAAACGCAATAGCTTCGGGTAGGCAAAAAAGGAGGAATCTCCTTGATGTGTTGAAGGATCAACTGTCTCGGCTATACCAGCAATGTATGTTCCTTAGCAGGTAGGACTGGGCTAAAATCTGAAGGAAAATTCATAGCTTTTTTGTGACACTAGACTTTTAGTGTACTAGACAAGCACTGTCACATAATAGTGCCCATCAGTCACTGGCAGACACAGACTTGAGCACAGATCAGGAGGCTCTGTGTTGAAGATGCTCAGAAAAGCTCATACTGCTCAGTTAGAAGAGCAATTATCAGTAAAACAAAAGTTTTAAAAAAATCTGTTTTAATTATGTTGCAGATATTTCTGAAGAGAAGTTAGCAGAGCAGCTGTGGACATTTTTCAAGGGCAGAGAGTAGTGTAAACATTGGTTAAGGAAAGGGGAATGATTAATGAGAGGAGAAAAAAAGTCTCTTTGGCTATATGCAAATCAGCCATCATTATGTGGGGGGGAAATAATAGATTTGGCAACCAGAGAATAAACACGATAGCTATTGTCCTATCACAGAATACATGGAAGGACACATTTTACCGGTAAAGAGCCAAAAAAGTCTGCTTGGAACTTACTTTAATACCCTATTGTTCATCCACTCTCTGCACCCAGAACACAGTAAGTGTATATTACTGACAGCCATGTAAGATAGTACTTTCTTTGCTGAATGGAATGCAACAGCCCAGTCAAACTTCTGCATACAGCTACTATGAGGGCCCAGGAATGTGTTGAACCTCTTTTAGACTATGCCAGCTCTGGTATATGTAAGGAGATGTTCTAGTCAAAGAACATAAATTCAACCCTTTTAAATAACAATGACAGCCTTCAACACAAAGAGCCTTTTTTAAAAAAATTCCTCCTTTTACAAGCATTCTCCTCCTTTCTCCTTTTTGGCAGCAGTTCTTCTGCTTCTGAGAACAGATCATCTAAAATTATAATCTGCATGGAGAGATTTCCTAATACCACAAATAAGTTAAACTATACTACTTCTAGGACACCGATGAACAGCAGTTGAAATAAAAGAGAAGAATGTTCGATGGGAAATAGCATTAATGGGTTTACTGCCATTAGTCAAAATACCACATACCATTGGATGTTGCTGTATTATCTTTGAAACTGGCAATCTTATCTTAGTAAAAATATAGAGCTCTAAAAAACCAAAAAATGTAACAGGGTGGTCTGTTCCCTTTAAGGGCAGTGAGTTCTGGGCCCAGCCATCCCCTATTCCAAGGCATGGTCCTTTAAGAATAGATGTTTCATGGGAGGACCAACAGTCAAGCAGGGAGCCAGGATGCTTTAGAGAGGTGGCCATAATGCTCAGCAGATAAAAGATGGTAGAACTCAGTGAAGTGAAGCTTAGAATCTGGAGAGAGGCTCCTGGATGAAGCTGAGGTAGGGAAGCTAGTGAGGATCACAGGAGGGCTGTGGAGACCTGTCCAAAGTGGAAGAATTTTGAGCCCAGTATTAGGGCAAAGGAAAGGACCAGAGGTAGAAGACACTCCAGAGAAGACAGGCTGGTACATAGGGAGAGGTTCTGAGAAGGGAAGAATAAGTTTGGGTCTGAACTATAGGATTGGTAACCCAATTGTTTTGGGTTCCCAGGGCTGGTAGAGGATGAAGAGACTTCTGCTATCAAGAGGGAGGAAGAAGGGACTAACCAGAGCCCACCAAGGCTGGAAGCTGACCCCAGAAAGAGGAGAACTGAAGATTGTTGTGTGCTTGGCATTAGTCTGTGATGGAAGATTGGTGTCTGTCTTTTGGACTTTGATTATGAGGAAGGGGAGGACTTTTGTGGTTTAGCAAGAGGGCTAAATCACCTTGGCAACTGAACTGTTCTGGAAGCTGAGAGCATTCATGGAAAACCAAGGAACTAAACTGAAGCTGGATGACTTCAGTGCTGGCATCTGTTGAAGGGGTATGTGTTCACGGACTGCTACAATGAATAATATAAAGTACTGCATCTGGAAATGCATTTTGGGAAACTGTTTTCTGTTTCAGATATTAAACAACTTGAACACATTTGCTTTTATACATATTTGAAATATATTCATATTAGAGCAACAAATTCAGCATAGATTTACACCCAGTACCTCCCAGGTAAATCAATCTGTGGTGTGAATGGGTGTAAATCAATGAAGAATGTCTCATTGCATTCAGCTGGACAATTAAATACATGATAAAGAAGTCATGCATTAATTACATATTTTGAGCTTTATAGTGTAGCCTTGAATTTACCAGCCCGATCACAAAATCTCTTACAATACATACTTTTCATCCTATAATTATGATACTGATGTCATCTTTGACACTTTTTAAAAACTTGCTCAGTGTGGCTCTGTGATTTTAATTCCAGGTCCAATCTTGGCATTTTCTAGACCTACTGTGGACGTGGCTTAAATGGCAGAAGTCTTGCAACTTTTGAAGGCCTAATTTAGACCTAAAGATTTAATTGTGCGTGAAAAAGGGGGCAGCTCAAACTATAACTGCATTTTCAAATGCTTTCTGGATCCTAGTCCTGCTCCTCTCTAGGTCCGGGCTCTGCATAGAAATATTTTTGTAATTTATTCTGAACTCACATTTTACTTCTTGAGGGAGAAATCAGTGCATAAATGTTTTCCTCATGCAAATCTTATGTATATTATTCCCAGATCTGTAGGGATGACAGAACCTAATATACTGTCAAATTAAAATTTTCATGAAGTGGACCCATTTAATCCAAATAAGTTTTACAGTAGAATGCTCTTCTGTTGACCCCAGACACTGGGCAAAATGTTCCAGGAATAAAACTCCTACAGAAAAATGTATTTGCATAAATCTGAGCAGAGAGAACAAACATACCACTCATCTTTTGCATGGTTTCTGTGAGATTGCTACTGTTAATAATTTTCCTTTTAGGGACTGAATCTAATGAGAAAAGGACATTCCCACTTACATTACTCCAAACAAGTGCCATTTCCTATGAGCACTGATGCTAACAACCATCGCTCTCTAATTAGAAATATTTCTGCAGTCTCAGCTCAGAACACATTATTGACTAAGCCTGAACTATGCTAAGTTCATTTTTTGTCACTTTCATTAACAAAGTCCTACTCCAAAATTTGTCCACATGTTAATTATTTGAAGTAGAAACCCCAATTCCTTAAACTATTTTAAAATTTCCGCCATCTAGAGCCAGTTTTCTAGAATAACATCTTATTACAGTTAATGTGTGACAATCTCGGTAACAGCTTGTCCTCTGACCTTAATACCCCCAAATGAGAGACTATCCATGTTGGATGTGAGCTGAAACACTAAAAAAGGACATGGGTGACAAGAAGACCAAGTGGAATGGAGGTCTACAAAGGGAAGTTTGGACTGTGGAGATTTGTAGCACTGTTCCAAGTGGGTCTGATGACTGATGTCGTTTCTTTGCCTTCAATAAGTTATGCTGATGTACAGCAGATGAGGGGCTGGCTCAGAATTTCCATCTCTGTAGTGACTGAATTCCCACTGAGTTAGTATCTTACTATCACTTTTTAAAAAAATTCATCAGATTCTGTACCCTATCTGTTGTTTTCCATCTGATAGCATGTATGGGTCCAGACAGTTAATTGTATCCCAATCTTGGTTCAGTGCCCTGCCCTCCCCTCTCTGATTGGAAGAAGACAGTGCATATTATTATGGCAATGGTGAAAACAGTTGCTGTTCCCCCATCAAGTCTGGAGACATTGAGTAAAAGTAAACAAGCACACAGAACTGCAGCTGACAGGAAAGTACAAGAAGTTAAGGCAGGTCAGCGAGACTGCGCCTGATCTGAGTGTATTATATCCTCAGCATAGCTAAGCAATCTTCCAAAGTGGAGGTCATCCTAGCCCACTGAAAAAAAATAAAAACCAGTCATCTGTGGTTAGGGAGCCATCTGCATCTACAATTATATTAAAAAGATTGAAGAAGAGATGAGGCAAAGGAGATGCCAAGGCTATCGGAGCGAGGAAAGCAGGAATTGCTACTCCTAGAAAACTTGTGGTGGCTCACTCCACCTATGTGAGCTGGTTCACTGGAAGACTTCCTTTTACACCAGGAGGGATAGTGGTGTGAGGGACAAATGGGTACGTTCTACAGCAAGTACTCCCACAAATAGGAATGAGAATAAAATAGCAATGTAGAGAGAACACTGGGCCCACTCCCTAGCAGTCGAGATATTCAGATTTGGTTTGGATTGTCACCTAATTTGATGCTCTCACCCAGCATGCCTCCTTGCTTTAAAAAGACTATTCTCATACAGGTAAAATGAAACAGATATTAATAAAAACAGATTATTTAAAGTTGTTTTTGTAGTAAGTTTTTAAGTATTCATGCCACTTAAAGAGCCCATATATTAGTATGTATATGGGCTTATATTTTGTGCTGTGTATTGTTTGTGCACATATTAGGACCTGTCAACATTTTTCTGTCTAAAGTAACAGAAAATGAGTTTGATTAAACAAAACTTTTTTTAGAGAAATTATATTTTTCTGTGGAAATTTTGATTGTTTTCATCAGAAAACCAACTGCCTGAAAATGAGAATATTCTAATTCAGATATCTTGCCATAGCGCCCCAGGGAAGCTGTAGTTCAGTTTCGTCATGTCCCAATTTTCTCTATGCACTGACCTGAGACAGACTACATCACCCATAATGCACCATGGCCAGGGACTCCCCATTATGCAACTGGCTCCTCTTACCAGGCAGGAACAGCATTGTGCATGATGGGAGATATAATTCATCTAGGGAGGTCAATTTATAGAGGAGAAAGGAAGTTGGAGGCACCTGAACTACATCCATGAGATACTACAGCAGTGATTCTAAATTGAAATATGTAGAAGTGTGACCCAAAATATTTGTTTTCAGTTTTTTGCCAAATCACCCTTTTCATGGAAAATGTTGGTCTAATCTTTTTCATTGACTAATTTTTTTAGAATGCCCCTCCCCTTATTTTCTGACCAGCTTCTGTTTACATAATTTCTTAAAGTTTTGAATGTTGTGTTTGATATTTGCCAAGGTTATTCTTTAAGTTAAACTAAGGATTTATCAGATCTCTAAGCAATAATCCCCAAAATGCATCCAGCTATCTTCTCATTTTAACTTGCAGAATATACAATGAGTGAAGTGAAGAGGAATGTTGGACCCTATTAGTTATTAATGAGAGTGTGCCAGAGTCCTGCACCTTGCACTTCCTGAACCCAAGTATGGAGTGATAACAGTCATATTGTAACTAGTGGTACCTGCAGGGGTTCAACATTGATCTAAAACCTTTCAATACTAGCTGAAGAAAATACGTACCTCACCCTCTTAAAGGGTGTGATAATTGTTACTCCTGCATGAACTCCTCCAGGCCCCATTAAAGCGTATGGCCTCCTTCACTCTCCTGTAGACACACAACCTCATTGTTGGCTCTGATACAATGCTTTTCTATTTACCCACATTGCTTGAGTGTCTGATGCTACCATCTTCTGGCCAACAGTCCTGTTTTAATCTCAGATATGCACACCGCTCCCAGTTACTTGGGTGACTTCTCTAACAACTGCATGGCTCTATGTCAGGCAAGTAGCGGACTTGTAGGTTATATTTTTTTAATTGTTAAATTCTTTTTGTGCAATCAATTTTTTTCAAACAATCTGGGACAATGAAACCAAATCATAATGTTGATTCAGAAAGATAGGCAGTAAAACTTTAACAAATAATGCCCCTGTAAACCTTAAGTGGCAGTTGTACTGCCTTCAGGCATATGATAAAAGATTCTAGTGTTCTTGGTTATTTTGTGTCAGGCAGATGCATGTTCATCAATCAAACTCCATAACAGAGAAAACTGGGAAATGGGGTATTGGGAGTAAACAGTTCTAAAAAGAGGTGATACTTTGTGACAGGCAGCCTTAACAGACCAATCTTGTTTCTAAACATAGAAGCAATTTTAAGGCCTCTCTTGAGGCAGAAGAGACAATTATTGCCTAAACAAATAAACTAGTGTTTCTGTATCCCTGGCATACACTAAAGTTAGCTTGAGACTTGAATAGCATTGACCCTGCACTGAGATTTGAATAGCGAAGTGTCAGACGCTGTATATTAGCCCATTAGCTTTCCTTAAACTCTAGATAATGTCCTTTTAGTTGATGCATTAGTTAGCCTGGAATAGAATGGTGAAACTAGAGATGTGCTGTGGTTTTAACACCAATTCTATTGTCAGCAAAAATGTTGTCGTATCAGCTAGGGAGGGAGGAACAAATGTCAGATCCTGAGTTTCAAGCCATGTGAACACTGAACTTTCACAATTCTTAAACTGAATGAAGCTCCTGAAATTCAATTTATATGGAGTCTGTCCTTTTAAATCTGTCTGTCTGAGTAGGAATTTGGCTGATAAAATTCAAGGCCCAGAAAGGTTCTCCAGGCCAATTAAGCTCCACAGTGGGCTGTGTAGAGGGGCCTCAATATCCTCTGCTCACAATAGAAGTATCTAACACCAGCCCCTACAGGTCAGCATAGAGAGGACAGGCTAGGAGAAGAGGCCCCAGGATCCATCCTTTTACGTATCCAGTGGTCCCAACTCCCAACAACAGACATTTGGAGGAGCTGTGGCCACTATTCAGGCCTCTTCCCCCTCCCCGAATGGATTTCATTGCAGTCATGATTATTCAGAAGGGACTAAGAAGCCTAAGTCCTTTAGAAGTCAATGGGATTTAAGCAATTTAGATACCTCTGAAAAGCTTACCCTCTATGCTTTGTTGTGGGGTGGGGCTGAATTTCCCTCTACATCATCTCTCACATTTAGCTTATTAGAATTTTATGTAAGGGTTAGTCATGAGCAGAACTCCAACAAACTGCAACTGGAAGAAATATAAATTGGTAGCAAATCATAGTAGCACTACAAGCGGCATGATTTTCATCTAGAGTCAGAGCTAGACCGATATATGGGGATGCTGCATTGCCGTCTTATGACTTTTCATCAGTATTTGATGATGAATCACAACAAGGCTACATCAGCATTATCTGTAATGACACAGCATCATGACTTATGCAACATCACAATGGCATAAGCTGGTGACTCTTTGCGTTCGAAGATAATGAGGAATCCCTTTGGGGTTAATGTGGCTTTCTAGCTGTTAAAAGTTAAGTATGTCTGTGCTACTCCAGGGTATCTTCTTTTCTGTCAAAGGAATTTTAAATATGCAATATCTCAAAGTTTCTGGATCTGACTCTCCACTCCACTGCCTTGTGTAGTGCTTTACGCCTGTGCCAAGAGGGTATAACATGCCACCAGCTTAGAACAGTAGTAATTTACACACACTTTGCACAAGAGTGACTGGCCATGCAAGGGGCATAGTAGCGGAGGATCAGGTTCACAGCTTCTTTCAGAATTGTGGGTGAATTGCTTCTGGTCCTGTAATTTGGTCAGTCTTTAATTTTTCTATTTTTTTTTAATCACCAATACTAGTATGATCTTGATCTCTTTCAGTGTCTCTTCCTTCCTTCCTTTGGAAATTTGTCTGTTTCTGGCCTCAGTCCCATATCCTCCTTAGTTAATTTAATTTTTTAGTAATAACTACAGTGCCTCTCCTTCCATTGTGTAGAGATCCTCCTGTCTCCTTTACTGACCTCTTGTCCCTTATGTAATTGTAATGTTTTTAGTATAATTTTTCTTAACCCCTTGTAAGGGTGAACAGAGAAATTAAGTTTTCACTTTATTATCTCAGTTCTATTTTTTTCCCCACTACTCTGACAATTTATACCCCTCAGATGCCTCCTGCATGCTTTTCCTGTACATCAAATGTGGTTTTGGCAGCATGTAACATATTAATGTGACACAATAATTATGAGGTTACATTATTCTTAGGAATTAGTGCACACTCTATATGCATTGATTCTGGAATGCATTCAGTAACTCTGCTTGCATTTAAAAAGCATTAATAGATGGAGATATACCTATCTCATAGAACTGGAAGGACCTTGAAAGGTCATTGAATCCAGTCCCCTGCCTACACTAGCAGGACCAACTACTGTCCTCTGACAGATTGTTTGCCCCAGATCCCTAAATGGCACATTGAAGGATTAAACTCACAATCCTGGGTTTAGCAGGCTGATGCTCAAACCACTAAGCTATCCCTTCCTCCATTCTAGCCTACCCCATATTCCTCATCCCATACACCTTGATGCAGCAATTTCTGCTTGCTTCACTAAGAAGGAAAGCTAGCCCTGCATAAAAACCTGAAGTGGTCACAATGCATTAGAAACTAGCAAATAATCCAGTGCTCCATATAACAGCAAGCAATAAAACTTCAGTCAAAAACCTTAGGCTTTAAACTGCATTTTCCAAGATCTAGCAGAGTTTCTTTTCATACAAAATTGTTTTGTGCACTGTTCTTCATATTTTTGATGCAAAATTACTAATTTTGCATCAAAAATATAAGTGTGAAAATCCTGTAATGCAGTTTGGTTGTATGTGTAGAAAAAACCAATCAAAATTCTTCACTATAAGATTTCTCTGTATACTGTGAGGACCCTGTTTTACTAATTTATACTTATGATTTTCTAATACACTAATGAACAAAGTTCAAAATTTTTAAGTTTGGTTGGTTCTGAGTACAGTCAGGAGACTTCTAACAGGCTTATTTTCAATTTGCTAAAAAATTCTGGCTGGAAAGTGCTTTTAATTGGGTTCGAGTCATTTCATGAACTGACTTTTCAGTGTGCTTTGATGGTTGCTTCCAGGTAAAACCAGAAAGTACGGAGGCATGTAAGAATTTAAAAGAAAAAAATAGTTCACGTTTAACTTCACAAATGGTGGAAGACATCACAGAACAGTTCAGATCAGGTCCAATTTTATTAATAAAATTTATCCCTTCTTGGCATTATTAACTTCATTGTGACTCAGAGAGGTCTTATGGAACTGCATGAATAAATGGTCTGACTGTATCCCTTTCCCACAACTTGTTTGTCTGCAGAGTGGGACTGACTATCTTTGCTTGTGTATGGACAGTGCCTAGTACTGTATCATCCTTGTTCTGTGTAGTACCGCTACAGCATTGTAAAGTTTTTATTACTGAGAAGGATATAGCTAAAGAAGGCAGTAGGTGATTATGAATTTAGCAGTTCGTCTTGGTACAAATACAAGTTACAAGTGGGGCTGACTTTTCCAATTAACTGCTCAATTGACCTGGTGCAAGGAAGGTTAAAGTCCCACCTAATACGTGATCATTAAAGCTTTTCATGTAGCTAAGCAGACAAGGCAGTCTGGGAAAATCCCGAGACAACACCATCTTTGGTGCCAGACTGACAGAACATTTAGCATTTGTCAGTTACAGGAGGGAGACTGGATAATAGTATATAAATCAAACAAAATGCTTCAGTTTGAAAATACTTGAAGGGATTATGTTGCTTTACTTTTCTTTTCTAAAAATGGTGTCAGATAACACAATTAAGAGAGAATTTTGACAATGATTTAGTAGAAAAACTGGTGCATTACCTCAAGGCATTGTAATGTCTTTTTAATAAATGTAATTAAGGAAGCATGGATCAGAATTTGGACTATGCAAAGTGCTTATTTTGCTATGATTTAATCCTGTATCATTTCTCTTGCAGACATACTTTGAGTAATCCTGTAATGGCCACAGACAGGGACTATTGTAAATGATACACTTTAATAGAACATACTTCTCTACAGTTGCATCATGCACACCTTTTTCCAACCTACTAAACTTCCATTCTGGGAAACCTCTCAAAACAAACTTCAAGGACCTCTAGTACAACAGTCTCAGCTAAAGTCTCTCAGAGAGTCATGCTAAAGTCTATCAGAGAGGTCGATTATTTCTTTGGTGCTTGCTACTTGATGAACTGTTTATCCACAAGTCTTTCATTATGAGAATCCATGAACAATAAGCCATGAATGATTAATTGTTTATTTCCTTAGGGAGCAGATAACCTTTTTCACAGCCTTGTGAGCTGTTTAACACAGAATCCAGGACGCAGTTGAAATTTGGGTGTTTAATGCCTTTGTGTTTTATTCTGTCTGCAAACTTCAGCTCTAGTACTAGCAAACTTGTACAATGTTCTCACTGGCTTTCCCTGAGGGTACAGGAGGTACCTCTTCTTCAGGATCCCCTTCTTACATTATATTATGGTGTATTCAAGGACAGCCTGTGATCTCTCCCCTCTTAATCACTACTAAGGATGATAGCCTTCTGTACATTGGCATCTGATGAGGTGCTGGATAGCTGCTTCTCCACCCAGCACCTTCCCCGAGGTGGCCTTTACCTCCCCATGTCCATATAGTGGTTTTCTCTGTCGGAGTGAGTGGGTGGACAGATATATAGTGCACCTACCACTCTCTCTATAGGGTAGTGAAAATGGAAAAATACTTCTGCTCCCATTGCCAGCCACTCTGAAAGAGATGCATAATAAAGAGGCTCCATGACTCCTAATATTCTGTGCAGTTGCAAAGAAACTCAAGTGGGTTCCCTATCAGCTGCAGTACATTTCTAGGGATTATGAGGTTTCTCTGTTCCACTCTGATAGTGGAGGAACCCCAGGGCACTGTTTTAGGGATTATGAAGTATCTGAATCACTTCAGTACAGAGCTGATGGACAGCAGGAGAGTTGCTTTGAACTCAGTGAAAAGAGGAGTATAACATATTACTATAAAGTGATAGACACATTATGTTAGGTTTCTTTCAGTTAATTTCTGAGGAGGTTGTGAATGTATTCATTATTTGTGGATTCCTGTAAAGAATCTCAGTTATTGGGTTAGCATTACATGCTCTGCTTTGGAAATGATTTGGGATGATATTTCAGTGAACATTAGGGGAACTGGATGTCTTTTTAAAACATACTCCACTTCAACTGCACATTACTGAGCTTGATGTAGGTATTGCTGGGTAACCCTTTATGGCCTATATTGGGTAGACAGATTAGATTATCAGAATGGTCCCTTATTGCCTTGAGATCGATGAATACTTCATCTGATGAAATCTGGTGATAGAGGCTGGGCTATTCTCCATGACGTAGATGGTTCTTTGTGGAAGAAATCAAAAGAAGACCAAACTAACCCTTTTGGGGTATGACTGATAGTGTACCTTCTCACAAAAGATTTCCAAAATGGTATTGAAGTACAAATAATAATGGAAAAAAACCTAAGTAAACTCACAGCTGAACTCAGGAGTGTTGTACATACATGACTGCATGCTGGATGTGACTTTTTAATGTTGTGTGTTTTTGTAGTGCTGCCTTAGAAATATACATACTGATCACATAAGATAGATACCTTTTATTGTGGTAGTTTTACATGCATTTGTTATAGTTTCTTCTTTGGGGACATGCGCACACACACAGTGGTGAATGATGGCTGTGCTTACCAAATTGGGAGCTAATCAATATTCTTTTTCATTCTCTATATACCGTATACTTTACTGCATGTCATCTAGTCCCTGCATTGCATGCAGAATTAATTTCCTTAGAGGCTTTGCAAGTATGGGCTTTCACTATAGCAGGCTGCTGGGGAGCCCTGCCATGCAGGCTGCCTCAGGTCCCCAGGCTTCAATGGTCTGGGTGAGCAGTCATACCCATAACAGGATTTCCAGGGTCCCACCTCTGGAACCAGGAACTTGGGCTCTTGGAGCTTCCAGGCTTCATGGTAGGAAGCTTTGGAGCCTTGACTCTAACTGGGACTTAGCTTCTGTTTCTGCAACAAGGAACCTTGAAATCTCTGAGGGGTGTGGAAGCCCTGAGACAGTCTCCCCGACCCTGAAGCTCCCTAAAAGCCCTGCCATATGGACTGTCCTGGGCCAGAGACCACAGGACTATAGACTCTTGCCATCTGGGGCAGCTGTTGAGTAAAATTGAGATTCTGGTAATAGTAGAGATTAAATTCACAATGTCAGTTTTCATTCAACAGCTGCCAGTTCTGAAGAGCAAATTTTATTTCTTACTCTTTATTTATTTATTTATTTATTTATTTATTTAATTAATTTCCAGAATGAGAAATTTGGTTTCATTATGATTCAAAATGCAGAAATTTCTCCTGAACTGAAAATCCCATATATTGGCCAGCTCTATTAAATATGTTATCTTCAAAACTTCTGTAAATATGGTAGGGTGTTACAGGCAACAGCTTAATTGACTACACAACCTAGTAATGTCCTGTAAACTTAATGAATCAGGAGTCATGTGAAAACATTAATATGTGGTCATGATGCCTACACAAAAGGAGGCAGAATTAAATGTTGCCTTGCCAGCTTTAATTCTGGCATTAATTTTGCACTGTTTGGTTTTGGAATCTTAATGCTCTTTTAAGAAAGGTTTTATGGAATTTCTGATATTTTTCTAAATATTCTGAAAAAGCAAAGGAATTCCACAATATACAACTGTAATGATTCCATACATGGGTTATTAGGAAGGTTTGAAACTGGAACCTTCATATCCACAGCACAGACATGTGCCACATGAAGTAGAGTTTAAATGCTTTAGTTGATAGCAGTATTTTATTTAGCATGTGCATAGTCCTCTAGCCAAGCGATGGCATCTTCAGTGGTGTGATGCAGTTCTTCTAGGTCATAGCTGAATCTAGTCAGCAGGCATTTGTTGACAATGTGCATCATTGTCTGTGTTGCACCACAGCTGCACAAAGAGCTGGTGTCATGAAGGCTGCATAGAGACCTTACCCAGTCCGGAACCTGTTCAACAGGCCCCATTGGCAATGGGGCAGGTCAAAACCAGGTGGGAAAATTGTGGGGTTGGCGATAAGGGACTGGTTGGGGATTATAACAGAGATCCATTCCTCTTGCAGAGTGTTTCTGCCCTAACATTCTGGCATGGTGGATGAGAGCACAATGGGCGATGTGATGGCAAACGTGCACCTGGTAGTTTAAAAAGATCATTGTTCAGGGGTTGGTGGTGGAGTTGGTGCGTACTTTCTCTAGCAACTGAAGAAGAGCAATATTGCTCAGAACTGGAAGTGACGGGAGTGGAGTCGGATGCAGGGTGCTGGAGATGATGTGCACGGTGGCATGTAACTGTGTATCCACCAGTTTGGTGTGTGACAGTTAGCTCCATAGTGGTGCACAGTACTCCGCCTCTGAATACAAGGTGGCAAGAGCTGACATCCGCAGAGTTGGAACATGAGCACCTTATGATGAACCTGCCAGTTTGTGAAAAACATTGTTGCTAGCGGGCTATGACAACATATCTCCAGAATTTCTGAAAAATCTTGGCCCCCGTGCTCAGATTTGGCTTGTGAAATTCTTCACCAGGGTCATCAGTGAATGCAGGCTAGCAAAGATATGGCACACTGCAAAAGTCATTGGCCTCCTAAAGCCTGGAAAAGATCTAAGTCAGGCATCAAGCTATCAATCCATATCATCATTGTCGGTGTGCTTCAAGGCAGTGGAACGCATGGTCCTATGGTGAATATAACCCAATGTGGAGAGACTTTTGAACCCCAAACAAGTCAGCTTTCACCTGCGACCAAGTACTTGTGCTGACCTCGTTTGTTGAAAATGTCTTCCAGTGAAACTTTTAAACAGGTTCTGTTTTCATCGACTTAACAGCAGCATATGATACAGTATGGTACCCTGGCCTGTTCATGAAGGTATCATGGGTCCTGCTACCTTGGGTTACAGGCATCATTGAGCTGTTCCTCCATGATAGGCAGTTCAGAGTCCACACGGGGGAGAAGACGAGTGCTTGGATGACAGAGCAATGAGTCATCCCATTTCACCAACCCAGTTCAACCTTTACATCAATGACCTGCCAACAATGGAGTCACGAGAGTTCATTTACGCAGATGACATCTGTTGTGGTACCCAGGCCTGGACATTTCATGAGATTGATGCCACCTTAAATGTGGACATGACAGAGTTAGCTGACTACTGTAAGACATGGCGCCTCCCGCCAACAGTCTCCAGTTTGTTCCATCTTAATCATACCAGTGCAGCCTGAGAACTGATTGTTTATCTGAATGGTCAGAAGGTGAAGCATGAAGTAGAACTGAATCAGAGAGGTAGCCGTGTTAGTCTGGAATTGCAGAAGTGGCAAAGAGCCCATGAAAGCTTATGCTCTAATACTTCAGTTAGTCTTTAAGGTGCCACAGGACTAATATCCACTTCATAGAACTGGTCTATCTAGGTGTGACCTTAGACTGCAAACTGAATTACCATGCCCATCTGAAGAAGAAAGCAGCTAAAGTTAGGACACTGATAGCAGTAGTATGTTTATAATCCTCTAAGAAACAGCTACTAGAGGAGGATGTGAATATCTAGATAGCAGTAAATGCGGGGAAGCAGGATTTTGAGGTTTTATATTCTTTATTTTTGTGGGAGGATGTAAGCTAATGATTACAGCATTCACGAGCATCTGTTAATGATGCATTGCATTTAGACAGTAGTTATCAGAGCTAATACATTTGTTTCAAACTTTTTTCAACACAATGTCTTTGAAATGGAAACTTGCAAAAAAGGTAAGTATTTTAGATTTTCAGTTTTTTACAAAACATTTTGAAGAAAAGCGTTGTGTTTATTTTTGTTTAAAAAAATCTGCTTTGCAAGGGAAAAAATAATTTTCCCATTTCACAGTCAGCCTAGCTAAGGACATAACTTTATGAATGGCATAATCATTATGAACAACAATATGGAGGTATTGGTCTATCCCACAGACCTGGGTTCATTCCCATTTCTTCCAGAGCTGACCTGTTAAATAGCAAGCCCTTTAAGGGTAGTCTGGCTGAGCCACAGCTGTGATGGAGCAGCTCCTCCCTACCTCCACAGTTGATCCTGATCAGTTGAGGTTTAGGTGATTTGGGAAAATCAATAGGTTCAGCTGGGAAGAAACTGAGATTCCATATGAAGATGGAAGTGAGGGGAGCTGCAGGAGGAGGCTCAGTTGACAGGCAGTTGCCAAAGAGCGGGTGTATCCTGTAACTGGCCCAGAAGGAAGAGGGGATTTGGAAAGGTGGGGGCCCTGGAAAAGGTCAAACCCCAGAGAGATAGAAGAGGGTAAGGTTTTAGCCTGGGAAGAGGACGTGAGGGTCAGCAGTTTTGGGGAAGCCAGGCCACCAAGGAGAAAGTCCTGGGAGGCAATGTTCTGTAGAGCAAAAAAGAACTCTACAGAGCTTGGGGGTGGGATAAGGAGTCTGTGAAGAACTGAGCCCGAGGAGGGTGATAGAATTTATGTTCCAATATTTTTATTTTCCTCCTTGGAGAGTGGACATGAAGATGAGCCCAGGTGGGACAGACAATCTTGTGTTTGTTGCTTTTGGTCTATGAGACGTTATTCGGTTTTGACTTTGCTTATCCTAGAAAGGGGGATGGAACTGAGTGTGGTTTGGTTGGTGTGCCTTCCCACTCCAGTGCTCTGGTGTGCTGAAAGAGATGGGGCAGAGTTGCTGCAATACTGGGTGCTATGTCTATACTACCATGGTAAGATGACCCAAGTTATGCAACTCCAGCTATTGGAATAACGTAGCTAGAGTTGATGTAGCTTAGGTTGACTTACTGCGGTGTCTACGCTGTGCTGGATTGATGGGAGACACTCTCCTGTTGATTTACCTTATTCCTCTCATTCCCGGTAGAGTGCCTGTGTTGACTGACGAGCTCTCTGCCGTTGATTTAGTGGGACTTCACTAGACCTGCTACACTGACCCTTGGCACATCAATCTCCAGTGCGTCGATGTTGCAGTAGTGTAGACAAAGCCACAGGCTCACTGTGAGATATGCCTTGGGATAGTGAGCCTATGTGGGAGGGTGAGGAATGGTACTTTCCTGCTGCTTAAGTGGACATATGAAGCTTTGTTCACTAATAAGGTTTATGAAATGCACAGAATTATTAATACCAGTAAGTGGAAGAGGAAAAACTAGCATGGAGATTCTCCTGGCTTCCAGCCCAGTGCACCAACTTTTAGGCCAAAGGCAGTTTTTCTTGGGATAGGCTGGAGAGATACCTGTCTTGCTTTTGTTATCTGCAGCTGTTATTCTCCATGTATGAATGCAATACAAGAGACTCAGTGAGGCCTGGAAACATGCATGCTTAAGAGCAAACATCTAACAAGTTCTACTGAAAAAGTAATGACACTACATGTCTTACAGCTCTGCCAAATCTGGTTGGATTTTCATAGACACCTCTCTGACCACAAACCTGTTCTCCTGCCCAATTTTAAGTTCCTATTCCAGACTTCTAAAGCACTAGAGCTGTTCAAAATGGTAGGTCGAACATTTGCAAAACTATTTATTTATTTTTCACTCAGCTGCATTGGTTTTGTTCAGACTTTCAAAAACAAAATCCAGCATGAGTCCAAAACCAACCATGGAGAGATTCAGCCTGAAAAGATGAAATTGTAAATGCTATCATTAAGTGAAAACAGATGTTCCCACGGGAAAGTACATGCATCTACATATGCGCATAATCTATATTGGAAAACGTGGTGGTGGCATGGGCCATAAGTTTGGGCATGCTGCTCTTGAGAGCTATGAGTAAATTTTGTAAGTCAACCAAAGCAATGAGAGAAAATCTTGTATTGTAATGTGTTACAATAATGCTAGTTTAGGGGTGTCTTTCAGAGTTTAACTCTTTCCATTAGCATTATTTTTTAACCTGTAATGTAAAGTGCTTTAGTTACCATGAAACCAATTCTATAGGGATTAGAGAGATTCAAAAAAGCCTCTTAACTGAGCAAAAGTGTATCTTCTGTACATTAATATTCATGTGATTATGATGTTTTACTTTACTCTCATTTACATAATGATAATATCTCTCTGGAATGGCCTGAAAAGTCAGAATTCAAAGTAATATTTTTATATAGAAAAATTTTAGGTTGCTTTTGAGCTTTGGTCCATCTTAGTTATTTTTCTCTTCTTCAGTACCTTTTTTTAAAAAAAAAAACCAGTCCCCTCAAAATACTTAAAATGCACTCAAACTTTCCTAAAATATATCTGTAGCATATCCAGAATACATGGTGGTCAGGAATAAAGGTTTTCACAGAATGAATTTGAGATGACCTGCCTAAGTCACTTGTGGCTAAGCACTTGTGAATAATGCCGCTATTCCATATTCATACACATGAAAGTTCATGGATGTATGTTTGTTTATATACAAGTGTGTGTCTGTGTGAATTTATTGCACAATGTGGAGTACTGTGTACGGTAAAGATTGCCCAGCACTTTGCATAATAAGAGCCTGTTCTAACTTGCTTATAGCTGTCAAAGTTTAATTATTCAGGGTTGACATTTCTTATGCCGGGTGTTTGCCTCAAGCTCTTTTTTGTTTTTCAAAAATGCTTCAGCAGTTTCTGAGAACTAAGTTAGGGGAAAATACATTGTTATGCCCATGTTAAAAAATTCTTACCACAATTTTATTGAGACGTTCTAATGTCTCCATGCTTTGGAGGTGGGACTTGAAAATTGGCAAGGGGGCCAACATAGTGAATAATCAGGGATCTGTGTTTTGTTTTTCTTCTGGAAAAACCCCCCAAATGTAATCAGATTGTAAGCATTTGCAAAACATTTGTTTGTGCATGCTCGAAAGAGACTTAGTTTGGCTTCTAAATTCTCTGATGACTCCCTCTCCAAGGGCTGTAGGGCATGAGCAGGGCTTTCCTTGCAGTTGGTGCTCCTGACTGCTGTGGTGTCAGGCATGGGAATGGAGACTAGTGTGATTATCTTTCCAGGGCTCAGTGCTTCTTTTGCTAGTGCCTAGGCAGCATAGAAGAGAAGGAAGAAACTACTGACATGAGAGTAGAGGGGATAAGAACCAGATATGGGGTGCATGACTGCGCTATATTGGGATAGTATGGCTTAGTGGATACAGCAATGGATTGGGACTGGGGAGCTGAATTCTATTTCCCAGATCAGCCATTGACCTGCTGAGTGGCCTTAGGCAAGTCACTTCCTCCTCCTGTGCCTCAGTTGCCTCATCTGTAAGGCAGGGCTAATGGATGCTTACCTCCTTTTTAAGGTGCTTTGAGATTTAATGATGGAAAAATGTTATAAGAGCAAAGTATAATTATTAAAAGAAGTTAGGAAATGCCAGAATTAAAGTTGTTCATGCAAACCTAACCAGCTTCCTGTTTTATACCTTTTGATAGTCTTTTGTTAAATGATCAGATAGTGTTTTTTTCCCACAGAACTCCTGCCTTATTCAGTTATGGGATTGACAGTGCTCAGTGAACAGAAGCTATTTGACATTTTGTGTTTATCCTCATCGTATTATCCTTATGTTCAGTAGTTAGCCCCATGCTTTGTTTGTTGTATGCTACTCAAAACATGCCCCGAAGAAAGAATATTAAGAAAATATATAACTTAATCAAAAAGTTTGTTTCTGAAAACAGTGATTTCTATTTTTATTCAGTCATCTTATATTCTCTAATAAGACTCACCATAAGATGAATAGTTCTGTTGCAGGATTCCTCACATACACAATAGTATGCACTGCAGTTTGTTTGCTTTATTGATATGATTCAGCAGTAAGCGTGAGCTTCAGCAAGCTTGTGGTGACTATCTTTTTCTGTACTTCCTGGGTGAAAAAAAATCTCTAGCAAGTTACACCCATCATCTTTCTCGGGTGATCTCAGATCAGAAAACTCCACACACTGCTTTTCTTTAGGATACTAACCTGTCCATGCTGATGCCGTCTCAGACTTGGACTGTGTAAACAATCACATCGTGTTCCTATGAGTTCATTATATTCCAGTTTAATACCCATCAAACATAATTCACTCAAGTATGAGGCAACCCTGATGACTCAGAACCTTTAAAGGTTAGTGATGACATAAGTCCCGGCCTTGGAAATGTTATTGCACTTAGCAGCAGCACATGCCTTTATATTGCCACACTGTACTATGACATGCATTGCTTTATCAAAATTGCCTTTCACCTTGTCTTTACTGTATGTGTTTACAATGTCTCCCCCTCATCAATTGAAGGAGACACTAGGGCTTAGAAGACTCATGCACAGGCTTTATAGGTTGTCAGAACAAAATGATTTTTTATTGAGGAAGGGTCAAACAACTTGTGCTTTTTGTTGTGTCACACTAAACAGTATAAGAACCATGTTAAAAAAAGCTCTGGACTCCCACTAGAAGGCAATGGATATGAGCAGTGATTTAAGGCTACATTATCCTGTTTCTAATTCCTTCTCTTTCTTCCTGCGGAAATGTAATTGCAAGAGGCTGGGAGAAGGGATTGGAGCATTGGCTTCTGTGTCAGCCTTGAAGAAAGTCATAAAGTCTTTTTTTATGAGTTTCTCTCTTGCCTAGTCCTACTCTTCCAAATTAGAGGAGACAATATGACAATCTTAGCTGGCTGTGATCTTACATCTGAATTTGGTAACTCAACAGTAATATCAGTACTCAATTTAAGCTGCACTGAGAGAATATTTTTGAATTTAACTTACTCTCCACTGAGCTGGAGTAAAAAGTCTTGCATGTAAAAGTATGCAGATCATTTTAAGGAGCCAAAAAAAAGCTTCATTTTTTATTATTTATTAAAGACAATGGCTTCACTAATGAAGGTTAACCTTCGTCTATGACAGATTGAGAATTTAAAAACCTAATATTACTTTGGATGAACCAAATAGTAAATCTGAATAACTGACATTTTCTAAATAACATGTAGCATATACAGAAGTTAAAAATACTCTTGTAAAATTGTGACATTTGTAAGAATGATTATTTTTCTCCATTCTATAAAAGGCTGAAAAGGAACTGCTTAGTCTTGCTCAAATCATTTTAATTTATTCTAGTTCTTTATTCACTGACATAATGATCTATCTGGTAAAATCATACCCTATTTTAAATCGTCCATTGTCCTGGCCTCACTTAATAAAGTGCTTGAAACTGCAGCATTCCACCTCTGTCATGAATGTACCTTGGTCATGACCTGGGAGGACCACCCACTCCTGAGGGGAAGAGGGTAATTCTGTCTCCATGCTAACTTGATTTTAGACCTCCTTTGAAGAAAAAGGACTTGTATCTGCCAGCCTATCCCAGTCTGGGCTGTATTGCTTCTGTAATATGGATTTCAGTCTGTTGAAGCCATTTGTAGTTTAGTTTGGAAGTTGGACAGGGCAGTAGTCTTGTTGTACTCTTGGTTCCATTTTGACTTGAAGAAAGCTCATTTCTCCTGCTACTGCCACTTGAAAACACCTCAAGGGGAAAAAAGATGTTAACTTTAGCCAGAATGATTCTTTGGCTAATGAGATCTGACTGATCATTTTGAGGGAAAAAAAACCCCTATGAGACAGATATAAATATAGTGATTGAAGATCTAAATCTTATTCTTTGCCACAAACACTTGTAATTAGGAACCAGAAATGCTTTAACCCAACAAAGAGAGCATACATTTATTGAAGTGATTTTGCAAATCAGTTAATTGAGCCACAAACAAAGCATCAAATGAAGGAAATAATGTGGTAATTGAAACCCTGATCCCTTATTGGCTTACATTATGGGTTTGCTGTCTTTTAGAAGTATTAAATCATTGCTTGAGAACATTGCCAAAAAAACTCTTCATTTCCTTTTAGTGACTTCTTACTGCCCTCAGCTGAAGTTTAATAGAAAAGGAAGGACATGATGTAGTTTTAATGACAGGAAACTCATGGCTTCCAAATGAATAAATTCCATCACTGGCTGCCACAAAGTGTGCTAATTATTTCCTTTGATAAATTAAAAGCCGTAAAAGTCCAGAGTATATAGCATGTGGGTTACAGTTATAGTCTGCCTGTCTGCATTATTGAAAGTTCATATAAACTTCATTATTTTAATTTAATAAACATTATAATTATTTTGACACTAGTAGGCTGTATAGAAAGCATATGTGGAAGATATTCTTGTCTGACAGGATTAATATCCCACTAAAACCAAATAATCCAGTGAACCCATATGTTGTAATAGCTTAGTTTACATGATAATCTGTAAATCAAATCAAAATTATCTTTCTTTCAAAAAAGAAAATGTGATCATTAAGACTGTAAATGGATGAGTAAAACTGGAAAGTATCTGACTCCTATTGTAAATTGGTTGCACAAGTTCAAATGACTTTTTTTCTTTCTTTCTTTTTTTTTTTTTTAAATTTAAGAATTTAGCTAGCCTGTAACTAATTCTTCAGTAAGTATCATATACTACTCTGGTTAGTTCATATGAAGAGAGGGGAGATGGCATGATATGCCAGAATAGGAATGCAGACACACAACCATACAGCAGATCACTAGGACAAGTGGGAAAATTAACAGAACTACAGTAAAAGCATTGTTATCTGGCATTGGAGGAATGGGAGACACCGATTAATCAAAAATTCCAGTTAATTAAGAGTTATACTTACCAATGGATTACCAATTTTCAAAGAATTAGAATACAATAAAATGGATAAATGTTTCTATTCTCACCCTTTTCAAGACGTGTACAAATATCTATTTTCTGTTTTAATGTCAACACAACTCCCTCTCACATCTTTTCTTTGCTTTTCTCTGGTATTTTGGATGCCATAATGGTAGGGTGGCATTGATATTTTATGATAAACATAAGACAATACACTGAGAATTAAACCAACCAATCACAATAGTGAATACAAACTGAAAGAAAAGCATTCAGCTCTTTTCTGCTAACTTGAGCATACTTCAACTGCTATTGGAAATACTCAAGTCCTGAATAGCTTCTTCATTAATTCAAATTAGTTTTGGCATTGGTCCCAGTTACTAGATTGAAGATTTGTATTGGGAGATATCAGAAATGCTAGTTTCTAGAGCTTTCGGTTGGTAAAGTGCTGCATAACACAGCTTTTACTATATCTAGAATTGGGAATATCAGAAGATGCAAAGGACAGGCAATCTTCTTTGGAAGTTCATAATATTTGAATCAGATGGTCTTGGAGCAGTCAGGTACACTGAATAAAAATGTTAAGAACTTAGGGCAGGGTTATCCACAGAAGTACTTACATGTCTAAGTCCTGGTTACAGTCATCACTGCCATCCACAAAACTCCCAGTCAGCTATCACCTAAACTGTCTTAGCACCTAAGTTTTCTGGGTAAAAGTTCCCTGGGCATCTCTGCCTCTAAACACGCATGCTGTGGCCTCACTCTAGGCATCTGGGCCTCTATCTCTTGACTAAGTCTCTGTCTTCTCTTTTCCAACGAACTCAATTTTTTCCGTCTTCCTTCATAGATTGTTTTCTAGACCTTTAATCATTTTTGCTGCTCTTCTCTGGACTCTCTCTAATTTGTCCACATCTTTCCTGAAATGTGGTGCCCAGAACTGAACACAATACTCCAGTTAAGATCTTATCAGCATGGAGTAGAGCAGAATAATTACTACTTGTGTCTTGCTTACAACACTCCTGCTAATATATCCCAGAATGATGTTCACTTTTTTTGCAACAGCGTTACACTGTTGACTCCTATTTAGCTTGTGATCCACCATGACCCGCAGATCCCTTTCCACAGTACTCCTTCCTAGGCTGTCATTTTCCATTTTGTATGTGGGCAACTGATTGTTCCTTCCTAAGTGGAGTACTTTGCATTTGTCCTTATTGAATTTCATCCTGTTGACTTCAGACCATTTCTTCAGTTTATCCAGATCATTTTGAATTTTAATCCTGTCTTCCAAAGCGCTTGGTATGGTCTGAAAACTTTAAGTGTACTCTGTATGCCATTATGTGAACCATTGATGAAGATATTGAACAGACCCAGACCCAGAACTGATTCCTGCGGGAACCCATTCTTTCTGCCCTTCCAGCGTGACTGTGAACAGTGGCTGTCTGAAATAACTACTCTCTGGGAATGGTTGTGCACTCACCTTATAGTAATTCCATCTAGGTTGAATTTCTTTAGTTTTTTTTTTTATGAGAGGGTCATGGGAGACAGTATCAAAAGCTTTCATCCGTATGTCTCCTAGCACTTTGCAAAGGTTGACATGCATAGATATTGTAATACCCTACAAATAGGGAAACTGGGGCAATCTGTGACTTGTGCTAGGTGTCATAACAAATCACTGGCAGAACTGGGCTGAAAACTGGAGCTAGGCAATTCTTTTTTTGGCGTATGGTAAATTCACCAAAAACTGCGTTTGTGAATAGTTTCAGTGCTTCCACCCAAATTAGTGGGCTCATGAAAGCAACAGCAAACTGCTAGACAAAGGTCAATCAAAAATATCAAACATGCACTGTTGCATGCAAGAATGTCTCTTGGGAAGGCACACTTTCTATAGAGGAAACTAACTGCCAGGTGAGATCATTCACCATTAAGTTGCAGACCTGGAATTTGAACAGATAACAGATGGACTAATTAGAGATGAAATTATTTATGAAATAGCTGATGAGATCAAATGAGAAAAAAAAGGATAACAAACTACAAATAAATAAATAAATCTCTGTGTAACCCTAATGAATATCAGCTAATAATTAAAAGGCCCATTGCTAATGTGTTTGGTTTGTTGTTGCACATGAGAGGAAAGTTGGGAAGCACCCACAGTTTTGGTTCTTGTTAGTCATTTTTATGATTTTATTTTTGGTTTTAAAGACATGTTTATGCCATCTGGAAAAAGATGAAATCTGTTTGACATTACTTACAGGCAATCCTCTTTCCATATCTTTGTGTGTGTGTGTGTGTGTGTGTGTGTTGTCTCTTCACACCCCCACTTTGTACTACCAGGGACAGCAGTGTGAAAATAGGATTTCTACAGTTATCCCCTGCTGCTTATTTCTTACTTGTGTCATAACAATTCTTAGTTTGTGACATTAAAATGATTTCTATTGTAGCTAATTTTGTCATCGATTGAGGGCTATAATTATAAAAGCAGAATACGCACAAAGAGCATATTCTTATTGTACCTGTGACCCTAACAATAAAGGAGAGATGGAAAAAGTGAAAATTTTGTGATAAAAGCAGAATGGCTTTTATGCAAATCTTCCTGTCAGACAATACTGGGACATTTAATAACTGTTGGTATCAGTAGCAGGAGGATTTTTTCTATTTGCATTTTAAATATGTATTTATTTCCTTTCGACAAATTTTGGATAGTGGCTTGTATCTTCTTTGCCTACTGCATTTTATTTTAAATCTAATATAACCATTTCTATAGTTTTGACTTTGAGTGTTTGTTAATATGACTGTCAATGTATAGTAGATAGAGGAAGTCCTTGTCCATAAGTGGCATATCCTTCACATACTGAATGTGAAGAGACAAATCTAACCTCTTTTTCTGCTGGTGAATAGGGCACAGAGTTGCCTTGTAGTGGTTTTGTGCTGAGCTTGGGCTCTCTGAAGTGCAGGGGAGCCTGGCCCCTTAGTGGCAATGTGCAGGAGATGGAAGGGGAGTGGCCATCACATCCCTCCTGTAGGTGGGCGAGGAAAGGCCATTGGAGCAACTCCAACCATTTCATCACCCTCTGCTCATCACCAGGTCTATTACTGTGACCAAGAGCTTAGCTCAGGTTTTGTCCCTCAGTGAACAGTGTTTAAGTTGGACATATGAAAAAGGGACTGTGATTCTGTTTGGTCCTACAGGAAGCCAATGTGGTCCTTGTGCCAAGGACTTGCTCCCTAGCCCCTTATGGATTCTTTAAACCATAGCACATAGGGCCCAGAGCAGAGGGCAGAATCCTTACCAGGATATGAGCTAATTTAAATGTGTATTCAGATGTTTTGTTTTTGTATAACTGCCCAGAGCCCTAGATCAGGCTTCATCTACACTATATAAATATGCCATCACAATTCCCTGGAGGAAAGTTTTGGCTCTCCTTGATTTGGGGGTAGGTGAAAGGGCAGGGATGATTTAGACATACATTTTCTGTGGGACAAAGTTAATGTGTTCAGTTCATCATTTGTGGCTTTTGGGAAGAAAAATTAATCCAAAGGGGCATCAAATTCTTCCTGCTTTATACTGATGTAGTGTGTTTTCTGAATTTCTCTGATAGATACACTCAAAGAACCTAACTGGACTGCCTATTAAGGGAGGCTAACCCACCTTCCAACTTGGGTCTGCATGAGATGTATGGGGTGTGGGAAGCCAGGGTTATTTTTAATTTACTCTTCATGCTTTATTGATGACTGGTAGAATACAATGTATAGTTAGCACATTATTTTCTCATTTCCAGATGCCACAGCCAACATGAGGGCCAATGTCAATCCATTGATGTAATTTTCAGTGGAAGCATGTCAGATGGCTGTATTGGCTGAAACAGAGGGGTTTCTTATTGTCACAAAATTGTTTATCTACTTTTATCTAGCTTTTGTTCATATCAAGAGTGAGCCACACAATAATATTATGTTATGATATAATGTTTCCATTTCGATTAGGTGGAAAAGCAGCAGATTTAAATATCAAATAGTTCCCTCAGAGCTCTAATTTGAAATCTCATCAAGGTTACTTGTTTACTAGCACTAATAGTTAACTAGTACACAGCCTTTAAATTACTGCTTCTCACAGCAGTGCTGTTCACTTTACTGTGCTTAAGAACCTCTCTGCATTTCCAATGGAAAACCCTGTTTTCAGAGGCTTATGACTTTATCATGAATATTTGCTCTGAAACTTGGCAAATGTCATCTCAGCCTGGAAACAGATTATATCGTTTATTTGAGAGACAGCTCCATTTGAAGGGGAATAAGTGAACTTTTAAATGACTTTTGGGAGTTGGAAGAGCTGAATTTATTACTGCTTTTCCCAGATAATATTTCTAGGCTATTATATAAACCTTTAATTTAAAAAGAATGTAAATGAGGAGACTGTGTGTGTGTGTGTGTGTGTGTAAAGGGAAAAAGAAGGGTACAGTGTAGTTGTTAGTGCATTTATTCAGTTTAGCATTATAATAAGCTCTTTGAATATAACAATGCACATTACAAAATTTATCCTTTTTGTTGCAAAAATACTTACAAAAGATGCAGCCCTTAACTACCAGAATTTCTTTCAGCAAAGCACTGTTTCATTCAGTTTACTACCCTAGCTGATTCACGGCTCTTCCCAACTGTTAAATCACACTAGATGGGATTTAGGAGGCCTGGGTTCGTTCTTGACTCTGAAGCAGACTTCCTTACAGTGACCATCTTTTCAAAAGATAGAAGTGGGACACATGTAGAGTCTCCACCCCAGCTCCTATTCTTACCTCTTAGGTGCCACCCCTGGCCAGGCTGGAAGCTGGAGCTGGGCCATGGTAAGAGCTGCCTAGGAAGCAGGGGACTGGGGGGGCTGAGAACAGCCCATGTTCCTGCCCCGGGGGGCTCACAGGTGGAGTGTCCAGGACTTCCCACAGTGACCCAACTCCCTGAGTGACTCTTAGTACTGCCCAGTGCCAGCTTCTGGCCTAGGACAGGACCTTGTCGGGGGAGAGGAGAAGCAGGGAGTGGGGCCTTGTGGCAAAAAGTGACTAAGCTCGCCTTACCCCTTTCCCACTAGGAAGAGGCTGCGCCACCCCTGAGCCTTGGGCAGGCATGGAGTGGCAGTGGGACAAACACTGTCCTGGAGTCATTCAATCAAGGACCGGGACTTGAACTCTGCATTTTGGAATGGCATGTGGGATGGGTGATCTCTTTGGATTTACTCTATGGCCTTGGCAAGTAGTTTAATCTACCCTCAGCTCTCCATCTGTAACATTGGGACAAATCTCCCCCATTTCAAAGATGCATTTTATTCTCACAGCACTGTAATTTCTCCAGTTTATCAGTCATCTGTAAAGATTGAGAATCAACAAATCACTGGATTCTTCTTAGGTATTATACTTACTGTACTAAAACTGTACATACAATTATTCTGGGTGGATAGCAATCTTGAAAATCAGATGCTTTTTTTTCCTAGTGCTGCATCAAAAAAGCATGACAATGTTGACACATGCTGCATTTAAGAGGATGCTCTAAAACTACTGACTTGATAGATTCATTACAAACTTTTGTGAATACTGTAAATCGAGCAGTAAGAAAAAAAATAAACATACCACAGTTGCATAAGTGTAGCTTTAGTTATCTCTAATAACGGAGTGTTTTTGGATGCATTTTCAGCTGGCCAGCCTTCATATAATAGGTGCAATTTTTCATCCACAAAACTCTGTCCATACTTTTTAACTTCCAATTGAATTATGCCTACAGTTCAGGGTATTTGTACCTCTCACTGCTGGATTGCAGGATCATGCTAATGCTCTGATTTTATGCCAGTGAATTATTTTTGCTGGCGAAAAACAGAAGTTCAGATTTTTCAGACGTCTGTCATACGTGCAAAAGAGAGGCTAGGGCTTAGTCCAGCTAATGTATATGATCAACATAATGAATATTATATATTCATTTTATATTCATCTATATCTATATCTATCTATCTAAAACATTAAAAAAGGCACTGAAATAAATATATAACTTCACCAAGTATCTATCTATCTATCTATCTATCTGTAATATGGTAAGGAAAAACTATAATATGCAGACAGTCAGTAGCTTCCAAATTAGCTTTTGCTAGAGTTACCTTCAGGACAGACTGATGGCTGAATATCCCTTATGTTGGACATATCCCTTATGCTGGTTTGTTTCCTCTAAACCAGTTTAGATTTCCCTAGTTTGCTTATGAGACTCTTATGTGGTACTGTGTCAAAAGCCTTACTAAAATCAAGATATCTACTGCTTTCCCCCTCATCCACTAGGTCAATAACTCTGTCAAAGGTTGGTTTGGCATGGTTTGTTCTTGATAATTCCATGCTGGCTATTTCTTATCCTATTATCCTCTAGGAGTTTATAAACTGATTGCTTAATTTTAGAACAGGAGTCCTGGAGAGCCATCAACAGGTTAATCTTCAGGATGTTTTGCAGTTATGAAATGACAACTGGCCATGTTTCTTCAGTGTGTTACCCAAACACAAATAACTCTTACAAGTTAGTGGAACACAAGTACCTTGTGACCTCTCACTTACATTTCTGACCTCTACAAGTTCAGGCACCCAAAGTGTTCATGATCATTCATAAACATTCAATATATAGAAAACGGGGCAACCTCTGGATGATAGTTACTTTACAATTATTTGCCCAGCTTCAGTAAGATGTTTATACTCCCTTTCTAACTGAAAACACACCCAACCACAAAACAACAAACATCCACAATATTGACCTAGTCTTAAAGGTGGCCATGAAAGAAAGAAAATAAGGTGGGATGTAGTGGAAGCCTACACTGTAAAAGCAAAAGCAGATATTAGTGGCACTGCTCCCTCCTCTCTTTGCTATGTAGCCATCCCCTGGATTGGAACAGGCCAAGAGGGTTCCATCTTCTTTTACTATTTCTGACTCTGGAAGGGAGGAAGACTTGTACCCCATCCCAAGTTCTGAATATCAAATGATGGCCCAATTGTAGGGTTGGGTTCTGCCGCCTTTTATGTCTTTTCCTTTCTTCCCTGTCTTATATAGCAAGTAGTACTTGCTGATCTTCCTGTTAGTGTCTGGTTTCCTTTTTTACTCTTCTATCAATCTTACTGTGTGATTCAGTCAAGATGTTTTACGCCCACTTGACTTCCTACTTTTCCATGGAATAGCTTTGGACCACCCTCATTAGATGTCATTGTTTTAAGTGGTGTTATTGCTAATGCTGCTTGTGCTCCTAACTTAAGTACTCCCCCATACAGCACTAACTAAAGAATAGTGCATGATCTGAATGCGTATTGCAAATGTTGTCATAATTACTCATTCAGATTTTGGAACACATTTATTTTGACACTGGTTTTTGCCCCTTGTGTTCATTTTCTATTAATATTCTGCATTAACACTCATCCAGTCAGGGAGCAGAACAAATGGCACATTACTTATGTCCCCACTGGGCCCAAGCAACAATATGTGAATTTCAAATGGAAATGAAATTAGCACAAGATTTGTCAATAATTTCAAATAACATATATCTGAGGAGTTCATGATCATTCATAAACATTCAATATACAGAAAAAGAGGCAACATGATGATGATAGTTACTTTACAATTATTTGCCCAGCTTCAATATGATTTTTATACTCCCCTATGAATCTTTTCTACCTGAACCAACCCCGCCCCCTGACAACAAACACCCACAATGTTGTGGACTTAAATCGTGTGCACCCACATACAAGCTAAGAAATCCAGAGCACAGAGTGCAAGACTTATCTTGTTGAAGAAAAAAAAATCTAATAAAGATAAACCCAACATCATAATGACACAAGTTAAGATGGAGTGTCACTCCAGATTTCCAAACTTAACTATGAAGTATTATTTCAGACCCTCTTAAATACAGAGTGCAGGCTTTATGTGTAGAACTTTTCCTGTAATGTGTTTTTTGTTTTTTGTTTTGTTTTGTTTTTTAAATCTCAAGGTTAATTTAAATAGCTTTTGAAATGTCATTTACAGTTGCTGCTTTTCTTCAGGACAATGGAAATGACAAAGAAGCTGCTTTTATATGTAGGTTATGAGACATAATGTGTACAGAACATTAGTCTAAAATTGATATGATTAAACCTTCTTGTATTTTGAGTATTTAATCAACATTTGGGTTAATTCTATGCATTTGATCTTGGAATACTTGTTTGTAATGGATTCTTCTTCACTATATATGTTTATATAACTTAATAAAAGCTCCTTTATTGTTGGGAGTTGGATATTGTTGAACTCCAAAAAGAATAAGAGATGGCATATAATTGAGCAGAAAAGAGAGAGTATTCTGGATGACATTTAGTTTGACTTTATTTGGACACAAGATCTTGAAATTCTTCAGCTGGACATACCGAGTACAAATTTACTTTGTTCTTTCTTAATTGAGTTATCTTAAAGGACATTCAAGTGCTCCCAGTTCAGCCTTTCTTTTTAAAAGAGGGGAAAAAAATCTAACTCTTGAGACTAAGTCCACTCTGTTTCCAATGATAAAATCTGATCAATCTGTGTTTGTTGTCGTTTCTTTCTCTATAGCCACTTAAAAATAAATCCTTCAGGCGAACATTTCTTTAGCTTGCTTTTTCATTATTTCCAGAGGCAAAAGCTGGCAAGGCAATTTATAATTCAATTTTTGCTAAATCCACAACACCTAATATATATGTCAGGCATTTCAACAGCAGGGTACTTTGGGGATAGGTGATAAATTGTACTGATTATAAGTGCAAGCTGTTCTTCCAAAACATCATATCAAAAAGAAGGCAAGTATTATTAGGAGAATGTAATGTATCTTTAGAATGTCCAGAAACATAAGAGATAATCACTTCATGTGAATATGTTCTCCCTTGAGTTTTACAGCTAAATATTAAGGTCTCACCATGTTTTTGATAGCACTCATCTGGAGCAGGAAGGAGGGAAGACCCTACAAAACCAACATAGGTTGGTAGTCTTTCAGCAGGCACCTAGTTCTTAGGCCTGTAATATTTCATTTCTGCCAAAAAGGGGCTTACTATGAAATGTGAAACTTGATTGTAATCATTTTCTGGCTATGTTGGTGTATGTGAAAAGTATAAATATTATTTTATAATATAATCTCTCCTGATCTTTTAAGCATCCTTTCAGTGTTTCCATGTATTTTCCTGTGAGATACACATGACTTAGTGTTTATCAATAATGCTGAGCAAAGACAAAAAGCCCTTTAGTTAAAGCTTAACTGTAAAGCCAATCTGAAACTCAGAAATAAAGATAATATAGATTATATATATGGACATAGGCAGAGCGGGGGTGGGGTCTGCTTGGGGTATGCATATCAACTACAATAAAAGCAATAATTAAGGAACACACAACTGGATATTTAAAGAGATTAGCTAGTTTGATAAAGACTCTTTCACCTCTTGGTCATATGGTTTGAATGTAACTTTGTCGGCAGTGACAAAATTTCAGTATTACCATCTGTTTACTAGATAGTGACTTTACTCCAGTCTCTCACGTGTAATGGTCACCGGACTTTGCCTATATGTAATATCAGCTACAAGTGATGTGCTTCTGAGCTAGTAACCTAGCTCAGATATCCTCCTGAATACTTCTGCATCTCAACATAAGTTAGAAGCTCATTTTGACTTATCTTTGTCCTTGCTTTCTTTGCTTCCTTTGAAGAATGGCCACCAAATTCCCCCTCACCCTACGATCACTAATTTGATTTTCAAAATTATTAGAAAAGCCAGAGAGAATCACATTAAAGCAAAGCTAGCTGGTACAGAACATACCTAAATCTAAGACTAGGTAGGCCAAAGCCCAAATGACAAGAGAAAAGTCATAGAATAAAAATGCATGACCTTAGAGTTTCTGTTTGTGCCACTTCTACCTGGCTTATCCCCTTTTTTGCCTCATTGCTTTTCTAAGCTTCTCACATCAATATGCCTAACTCCCATCTGTGACATACCTTCTAAGAGGTACCTTCTAATTAGTCCTTCAGCTGCTATTATGTGTAAGGTATTTAAAAGTCAGTATCTGAGCTGGTCAGTAAATTTTCATCAAAATATTTTTGATACAATAAATTTTTTATTTATGGCTTGCTAAAATATTTTTTGTGAGAATTTTCATTTTCATCTAAATTTTGGGAAGTTTTCATTGAAAACGTCCAGAGTCCCCACCCTTTTAGTTAACTGGGAAAAAAATTATGGTTTGTGGATTTTCACAGGACTCCCTTCCCATGCAAAATCTGCAAAACTTTGACATTTTTTTCATGCAAAAAAATATTTTTCTGATGAGCTCTAATTGGTATCCACTGGCATAAGTGACTAATGTGACTAACCTGCATGAAATGAGAAGCTAGTTTCCATTTCCTACTGGATGGTATCCATATTACAAAGACTCATCTCAAAGTTGACCACCTGATGAGGAAGGCCTGACTGAATGAAGATGATTTTCAGAATCCGTTAGAGCAGTGGAGGGAAACTTTTTTTTCATTTTTGCTAACTTATCTGCTTTGTGGATAAACATTTAAAACTTTTAGGCACCTTCTATAGTACCTAAACTCACTTATGAACAAAAACAGGAAAAAATGTCTACTTCTGAGCCAAAATAACTTCAGATTTTCCCACTTGTCTGAAAGACTGATGAGAATAAGTAACAATCTACTTTGACAGAAAACGGAGAACCAATCTATCCAGAACACCCAGTAGCTCATCTGGCAGTGAACTAGGGGTCAAAATGTCAATCTTCCAGTTCTGCTCTTGCAGCATTTAAAAGTCTATTTTTAAAATCGCTAACATTTACTTATTGTATTATGGGTTTTTCTAACAGAGGAAAAAAATAGACGCATGGTGGAGGTCTGGGTAAGAAGAGAGAGAGAAGCATATAAACAGGTAAAATAAAACAAAGAAAGTAAAAAGAATGGAAAAAGCAATGAGGTGAGATTAGTTTGACTGAATACAATGTAGCAAATTGCATGGAAAAATAAGAAAATGGAGTCTAGACAGATGGAGGAAAACTTGAGGAGATTCTGAAAAAAGAAAATAAAATACCACAAACAAGTAAAGAAGATATTGTCTACTTACTGGATTTATTCCTTTCTTTGGGGATTCAGTAATTGCTTTAAAAATGTGAATCAAGGTTGCTGAGAATTATTTGCTTGTGATTATTTTACCAGGCAGGCATGGCTTGATACACATAAGTTTGAGTTTGGGTATATTTCTTACGCACTGAAGAACAATGTGTTTTTTAATACCCCAGGGGATAAAGACATGCTGAATATTTGTAAGACTGTTGATTGAGCCTAACTTCACATTGGCAAAAGCAGTTACTACAGCAAGCCAGGCTGAATCAGCTATTAATAGGCAAAAATTTCATTGTTTTCTGAGAGAGATCCTTAGAGATGCTTATAAAAGTCTCACATAGCTAGAAATGGGGCAAAGGCTTTTAATCTTTGTTGTGAGGAAACATGGGAGCTATCTTAACTCTAATTTTGTAACAATATTTTTGTTTGTGAGGGGGGAATATGACTTTCCTATGGCATCTCTTGAACTACAGCTGGTAACCTATTGATGAGCAGTCACTTGTGTCAGATGTCTGGCTATACATGCTACGTGCATATGTTCTCATTTGTAGGCTAAGTTCCGCTGCCATTGAAGTCATGGTAAAACTTCTATTGACTTGACTTCAATGGGTGCAGAGTTAGGCCAAATCTGAGTTGCTTTAATGTTCCACTCTATAAAGATACCTTTTTCAAAGATGAGCATGAGGGATTTCTTCCGGGTCTTAAATGCCCATTATTTTGGTATCTGGAGACAACCAAAATTACAGAAAGTTGATCAAGCTCTTTGTAGTTATCTTCTCCTTTCCAGCCTTAAAAGTTGCAATTTTCAGGGAAGTTTATTGGGGGAGGGAGGGAAAGCTAGTACAGAAGTGGGTCTTACAATTTGGTCCGAAGGTCATTCATCTTTGTTCATGTTCAGAAGAGGGTCCTATGTTCACACAAGCTTTACATCAACTCCCTAAAACTGTATGTTAATGCCTCCCCCTGACACCCACAAACAAACAAAACCAGAAACCTAATTATACACACATTCTTGGACTTGGACAAGACTGGGGAGAGGAAGTTTTTCAGACTGAATGTTTGCTTTTGAAAATTTTGGTTATGCCTAGATGCCACAGTGATGGAATATTAGAAATACTTAAACATGAATGGAGAAGGATCTAGGTTTCTGTATAAATATCCAAGGGCCTTGATGAAAACTCTAGATGTGATTGCCCTCAATTATGTAAAGATTCAGGTGTGGATACTAATGCTGTGGCTGGAGCCCATCCTTGGATTAAATGCATGCATTTCTTTCTTTATGATGTGGAAAAAAGTTGTTTTGATTTTTGAGAACTGTAGTGATTATCCATTGGATTTTAAAGACAAGGATTTACGCCCATCACCTTTTGTACATGAATTTCAAGACATTTATACAGTGTCTATTTGAACGGCTAAAGAGAAGCAGTTTTCCTAATGCTGCTAAGCTACTGCAAGCTGTAGAGAGACGGGAGAACAAACGTTTTGATTTGTTTTGTTTCCTGAGTGCTCTCTGAAGCTGTGTCATGAAGGAACTTGATACTGAGAGTAGAACAATTGCTTTAATAAATAAAAATAACTCTGCAAATATTATAATGATCATATACAATATTCAAATGATTCATAATCAGGGTCAGATAGTTGGATGGCCCTATGTGGATGTTCAAGGATGAAAAGAAGACACAAGGAGCCCCTTTGTTATGTCTCCTGTACAGACACTAGTCATGATCTCATTCCAACTGTAAAGTTCTGGGAAAGTTTCTCTGGGTCTAGACTGCAAAGTTGGAATGGTGGGGCAGAGCTGGAGTAGTGAGGAGCACATGCATGTTTTTCAAAGCTGTTGATGATCCCTGATAAGTCAACCCTTCAGGAGTTGAGGGATATATCATTCTTCTCTTCCAGTCCACTCTTCCATGGGCTGAGTCAATTTAGGAAGTAGGTCCTGGGGGGTCTAGTATCAGCACCACGCAAGTGTAAGAAGAACACATGTCAGGAACTGTGTGATGTTAAACTGAAAGCTACTAGCACAGTCTCTACTGTGACAATAGATTTAGAGCTCAGCCCAGCCCATTGACCTCTGTGTAAGCATGATTGGACTGACTTTAAATCCAGATGCAAGAAAATTGCCACTCAGTAAGTTTGAATGTCCAAAGTTCTAGAACACAGAAACTTAAAATATTATAAATGGTATTTCAATGAGTGAAAATCCCATGCATAATGCTATAAAGATCTCAAGGATATGTATGTTGTTGTTAGAAGCAAAAATGTACAACTGTTTTCCTTTTCTTATTATCCCAAAGTATGGACTGATCTTTATCTGATTTGAATTAAGGCAAAGGCTTCTGCAATATTTATTTTCTATTATTTCTCCTTTCATAACCTGATGGCATGCAGAAAATAAGTACGCTTCCTTCTGAATATGGAGTGACAACTTGTTCCATATAAGATGCTTTTAAACTTGTAATGTTCCATAATAAGAACAGTTAATTTAAAGTCGATAAATGTGAAATAAATATAATAGAGACTTCTGTTTATGAGGGTAGAAGTGGGGAGAAAGAAAAAGCAGAGATGCAATTGTCTTTAAATGCTGAAAGAGTTTTAGTGAAGTTAAAATAAACAAGCCGAGTTCTTAAACAAATGGAAGTCAAACTTTAAATTATTCTAAAATAGATTCTGGCTTGTTCCATCTAGCTGACACTTTGATGTGTTTAGATCTCTGCAGACTCTATGTAAGACCTGAATCAAGGCCAAATACGCCCCCACTGTTTTCAGCTGCAGAAACGGTGGTATCTGAACAGTAAGTGGACCAGCTCTTTCAAGGAGGAAATTTGTAAAGATAACATGAACAGTGGCTGTCATTAAAAGTCAAATGGCTACTTTTAGATGGTGTAGGTGAGAGTTATCAGAAGGGAAATATGGCACAATAGATTATGCAACCTTCTTTAAAGGATTTGCTATGTTTTCTTGTCTTGTGGGCAGCACCTTGCACTCTTAGATACAACACAGAACTATAAAAGGCCTGATTCAGGGAATGGGGGCAGGAGGAGGGTGAGGAGGATACCAAAACCAGCATTCATAGCAACAAAGTAGGCTGTATTTGTTTTACTGTCTGGACTACCAAATTACCTTGCACTTGAATGAACAAAGAGAACCCTTTTAAAATGTGAACCTTTAAGAACCTATTGCTAAAATCCTAAAACTATACACCTCTACAGGAAGTCTTTAAGATTTCTAACTTTTACAGAATTATTACTGCTTAATTCCTTCAAACAGATCATACACTTGGAGCTGGAGAAGCCAAAATGGTAGACTGTTCCTGCCCCCAAGAGCTTACAATCTAAGCACTTAAGCCTGCAGTAGTAGTTCCCCTGAGAACAAGACACAAAGATGACAGAAAACACTAGGAAATCCAGAGTATAATTGCAACATTTGGTTTTAATTACGAACTCATTGTAGGCATTGTGGCACAAATCAGTTCTAAGGAAGGCTTAGAATGAGGAAAGCATGGGGGCTTGGCAAACCAATTTTCCACATCATACCAGTAGGAAAATGAGACCAGCCAAGGTGATACTAAACAGGGTGGATAATGAAGTATTTCCCAAAGGGTAAACTCCAGGTTAGATGTTATCAATAAAGTCCTAGCAATGGAGTTTTATAAGGTGGGATCCAACAAGGTGGTCTAAGGTTCAGAGACTGCAACTATTTATTTACTTAGACTCATAATGGTGCCCATTCTGGGGATTGTATAAATGCTTAAAACTGTACTTAAAAGATCCCAAAAGCCATTTAAAACTAATTTTTTAAGTTTTCTTGTGTATCGAGTCATTTTATGAAGGAGAGAATTTATTAGACTTCACCAAAAGAGGGTCCCATATTGAATCTTACAGGGTGATTTTTCTTCTGACATAAGCAGGTATCTGTTAATTTCCCCACAGACAGCAGTCTTTGTCAGTGCCATGAATTGCATTTCCTTACTTTAGATAAGGCAGCATAAAAAATAGCTTTTTGTGATTTAAATATGGTTGATGAACACTGTGACCTTCTAACACGTTCCATAAATACTCCATTATGCCATATACATTTATTTTTAAATAATGTGCTCTCTGATTTGTAAGTCAATGCAGAGGGGGTCAGTCTAGAAAAGGTTGTTATCTTAAAAACAATTGACTTAGCTTTAGCAATGAAAAATACACTGGAATTGGTAAGGACAACCACCAGACAAGAAACTAGGTTTAATGCAACAAAACAAGGTTTTCTAAACACTCTATTGTTACAACATATTCGTCTGCTGCATCCATGGAAAAAGCATTTCACAGGAAAAGCAATGCAAGAGCAGAGGGTTGGGGAAGGGTTACAGATCAGGAAGAATACACAGAGCAGTACACAAAAAATAGTGTTCTTTATGCTTCAGAACAGGACACATTGAGAGCTGCAGAAACAAGACAGTATATTTGTTGAGCGCAGCCCAAAATAAAGCATATCCCATGACTGAACCAAGCTGAGTATAAATGTTGTATTCTGACATGTTGTGCTAATGTTATTAACAGTCTCCTTTTTTTTATTTTTTTAAAGTCACTCATTTTACACTGCAAAAATGCAGTCTAGCATACCCTCCTGATGGGGAGTGCAGATGTACTGATAGGGCAAGGAGATTAGTTGAATGCCTAACGGGTGTCCAAGTGGGAGGAAGCTGTGGTGAGACGACAAATGAGAAAAACAATTTATTTGGTGTCTGGCATGATGACGACGAATTTCTTTTAAAATTGTTTATGTATTTTGTGTAGGTTCTGGGGGTTTGTCTTTTTTATTGCTGCTACAAAGAAGTATGTCTTTTTGCTCGGATTAAATTATGATCACTTCAGTTCTGTGACTATTAATCAACACAAGGCATTTGCAAGCCTTTCCCAGCCACATATCCTTTGAGTGTTTTGAAATGTATAGAATGCAGTTTATCTGACACTGTAAGAACTTGCCAAGTTCCATGATGCAATGACAGCTAAGTCATATACTGTAGCTGACACTTTCCCACTGACTTCAGTCTGTTACACTGCATAAACAGAAACTATTATAAGTTAATATAATTCTTTAAGAAAGTAGCACTGTGAGAGTATAGCACAGCAAAGTTGTTTGCTGTTATTTATGTAGCATTCAAAATGTGCAAGGTGCTTTTTTTTGGACAAATAGAGTCAAGATACCTGCCCTAAGAAGTTCACATAATAAATGGACAACATGTTTACCAGGGTTGCATTAGATTGCAACAAAAAGCAGTGAAGTTTATTAGTGCTATGGTTTGACTGTACTCTCAGGCCTCAATCCTGCACGTGTTCCTAGACATGCTGAAGCATGAAAGTAGACAACGGGCCTACTGGTATGCTTGAAGTTAAGCATGTGCACAAGTGCTCACAGGACAGGTGTCCATATTTGTAGATGGAGCTGTTTTAATAATGAGTCAGTCAGGGCAGCTCGAGTTACATTTGGTACCTATTGATGTTTGTGGGGTTGAGATTTTGTTTCTTGCACTTTTATGTGTCCAGGGTAAGACCCTACGAACTGCCATAGTGGATCAGACGAATGATCCAGCTAGCCCAGTATGTTGTGTGTGACAGTGGCTGGTACCAAAGCTTCAGTGGGAAAATAGGACAATTCTGGAGAGCTGCCATGTCTTCCCCTTCTGGTGGTTACAGGTTTAGGGTCTCCCCAAAGCATTGTGTTGCATCCTTGACCATCTTGACTAATAATAAACTTATCCTCCATGATAATTATCATTGATAAATAAATAAACATTGATAAACTTATCCTCCATGAAATTATCTAGAACTTTTTTGAACTCTGTTATACTTATTGCCATGAGATATTGTGATGGCCAGGAGTTCTACATGTTAATTATGTGTTGTATGAAAAAGTATTTCCTCATTTGTATTAGATCTGCTGCCTACTAATTTCACCTTTCCTGTTATCCCATGACTGTTTAATTTCCTTAACAGTTTTTAGTGAGGGACGCTGTGGAAGGCTTTCTGAAAGTCCAAGTAAATTACATTGACTAGATCACCCTCATCCACATGCTTGCTGGCATTCTCAAAGAATTCTAATAGATTGGTGAGGCATGACTTCCCTTTACAAAAGCCACTTTGATTCTTCCCCAATAAATCATGCTTATCTATATGTCTGATAATTCTGTTCTTTACTATAATTTCCACCAATTTGCTCATACTGAAGTAAGGCTTACTGGCCTGTAATTGCCAAGATCACGTTGGAGCCTGTTACATTAGCTTCCTTCCAGTCATCTGATATTGAGGCTTATTTCAGGAACAGGTTATATACTTCACATAGTAGTTCTGAAGTTTTATATCTGAGTTCCTTCTGAACTCTTGGGTGAAACCATATGGTCATGATGACTTATTACTGTTCAGTTTCTCAATTTGTTTCAAAACCTTCTCCACTGATACCTTAGTCTGAGATACTTCCTCAGATTTGTCACCCAAAAAGAATAGCTCTGATGTAGGTATCTCCCACACAACCTCTTCAGGAAAGACCAATGCAAGGAATGCATTTAGCTTGTCTGCAATGGCCTTTCTTCCTTGAGTGCTCCTTTAATACCTTTGTAATATATTGGCCCCCTCTGCCTATTTGGCAGGCTTCCTACTTCTAATGTACTTTAAAAAATTACCACAGTATTAGTTTTTGCATCTTTAGCATGTTGCTTCTCAAATGCTTCCTTTGCTTTCCTTATTATATTTAACTTGCCAGAGTTTCTATTCCTTCTTATCTCCAGTAGGTTTTGACTTCCAAATTTTAAAGGATGCCCTTTTATCTCTAATGGCTTCCATTACTCTGCTGTTGAGCATGGTGGCATTCTTTTGGTACTCTCATTGTCCCTTCTGATTTGGGATATACATTTAATCTGAGCCTTTTATGGTAGTTTTTAAATAATCTCCATGCTGCTTGCAGGCATTTAGCCCTTGTGAATAGGACCTTTTAATTTCCATCTAACAAGCAACCTCTATTTTGTGTGGTTCCCACTTTTAAAGTTAAATGTTACAGTGGAGGGATTTTTTGGTAATATCTCCCCTACAAGCCTGTTAAATTCATTACTTTATGAGCACTATTATTGAGCAGTTCTGCTGAAGTTACCTCTTGGACCAGATTCTGTGCTCCACTGAGAATTAAATAAAAAATTGCCTTTTCCTTTGTTGGTTCCAGGACTAGCTGCTTGAAGAAGCAGTGATTTACAGTGTCTAGAAATTTAACCTACATTTCATGCTCTGAGGTGACATTTACCCAGTCAATATAAAGACAGTTGAAGTCACCCTTTTATTAATGCACATTCTACTTTTGTAACCTTTCTAACCTTCCTTAGCTTTTCACAGGCATTGTAACCAGCCTGGTCAGGTGGTCGGTATCATGTTTTTACGATTACTGATATTATTCAAGCATCAAATTTCTGTCCATTCAGATTTTATGGTACACTTTGATTCACTTAATAATTTTACCTTATTAAATGCTATGCTTTATTATTTTTTTTAACCTTCCCCTACCAGGGTAACTTACTCCATCTTTCTTTGTATTTTGTACCCTGGAATTACTGTGTGCAATTGATTATAAACATTCAACCACATTTCCATGGTGCCTATTATATCAATATTCTCATTTTAATGCGGGGCACTCGAGTTCACGAATCTTAGTATTTAGACTTCTAGCATTTGTACATATGAACTTGTACACTTTAACATTCAGTTGCTTGCCTTCATGTTAATATTTAAATTAGACTCTTTCATTTGATTGTTCCTCACTAGCTCTACCTGTGCTTTACCAACTTCTTTCCTATCTTCTTCCCTCAACTACAGAGTTGCTTGTTTAATAAATTCATTCCTGAGGACAGTCTCTGCCTGAACCATGTGCTCCTTCTTACCTGTCAGTCTTCCCCCAGCCTTAACATAAAAAATCTTCTACAACCATTTTTATTTTGCATGCCAGCAATTTGGTTTCATTTTGGTTTAGGTAGAGCCTATTCCTTCTGTCTAGGCCACTCCTTCCCCAAAAGGTTCCCCAGTTCCTGATAAACTCAACCCTCCTCTCCCCTGCCCACATCATTGTCTCATCCATTCATTTAGACCTTGCAGTTCTGCCAGTCTTACTGGCCCTGTACGAGCTGGAATCATTTCAGAGAATGCTACCATGGAAGTCCTGGACCTTAATCTCTTACTTATCAGCCAAAATTCAGACTCCACCTCTCCTGCATTTCCCTATGTCATTGGACCTTCCTGTACCACTACCACTAGCTTCTCCCCAGTACTATCTATCTAGGCTATCTAGATGTTTTTCTGAGATTTGCTACATTCACACCCAGCAGGCAGTTCACCATGTGATTTCTCCCAATCATCACAAACCAACTATCTATATTTCTAGTAACAGAATCCCCCACTGCTATTGCCTGTCTCTTCCTAATCATCAGGGTTCCTGTTGGAATATACTCACTGTGAGAGGATATTGTAACATCATCTGGAAGGAGGACCCCTACTCTTGGATCATTTCCATGTGCTCCAGATTGATCTTCTCCTGCCCTTAAACTTGTGTCTTCCATAACAGGACAAGGGCTTTCAGATAGGGGATAGGACCACTTCATGAGGTCCCTGAAAATCTCCTCTATGTACCTTCTTCCTTTGCTCCTCCAGTCCAGCTCCTCTGACCTCCAGAGCCTGTATCTGTCTCTGAGGGTAATGTGTTCTTGCACTGCAGGCAAGAGTATGCCACTGGCCCATGAATTTATATTTTATAACTGTTCTGTATTTGGTGGAGATTGTTCTAATATAGTATTTAGCCACCTCCAATCACTTTGCCCTTCTAAGTCAGCAGGGTTTGAATTAATCAGTACTTGAAGTACTTGTGGATAGAGCTGGTTAAAAAATTGAATTTTGTTTTCCCTAACAATTTTATTTTGGTGCGGCTGAGGTGTATTTTGTTGAAAATCTGTTTTTAAGACTTTTTTTTCTATTTAGCTCTGTTTGTTTGAAGTAATGCCAGGTGCTTTTAAACTGGTGCATTGTCCTATTGTTTGTTACCATTGTATTTTGCAATTAATTTCATTCAGTAATTTTCTTAATAATTCAACAGGATACAAAGAAGTGTATTAAGTTATCTCTTGCAAATCACTGTGTTGCTCAGCAGCCCCTATTACAAGTCTATGGTTCTTTCTTCTGTGTACAGAAAAGCAGTTATTTTGAACTACCACAAAACTGAGCTGTCCTGTAATTTGAACAGCAGGAACTTGTTCCTGCATTTTGAATGATCGAAAGCAGCAGCCTTAGTATAGTGTTGGTAAAGGATGAGTCACTGCCTGTGGTCTATATTTGCACAGCCCAGTCTCATGTACAATCACTAATTCATAAAAGTCACAGAGAAGATTATGCTGTCGATTCTTTATGGTCGATTGAGACAAAATGGGAACAGAAAATTCACCAGTCCTTCTCTTTTGATCCTGAAAACGGCATCTTTTTTTAAAATATGAAATAAATAAAAAGCTTTTTATTCTGCAGAGAAGTGAGGAGGTGGATTCTCCTTGAGGAATTTTGGTGCAGTCTTAGCATCAGTTTTTATAGATACTCTCTTCATTCCTCAGAGATCTCTTTCCAGGAAATCAATATGTCCCTGGTTTATCTGCAGTCTCCGTCTTCTAATGTATCAAATAAAAATTTATATCTTCTTAACTAAGTCTGTTTTGTCCCCCAGGTAAGCCGCAGGTGCATTTAGGACCTAATCCTGCAAGGTGCTGAGCACTAGCAGGAGGTGTGCCATGGTCTCCACTCTCATTGACTTTAATGGGTATTGAGGGGTCTCAGGGTCTTTTAAGAGCTCTCAGGATCTTTCAGGATCAGGTCCTTAATGAGAATTTTAAAATCCCACCAGAATATGAGTTACCCTTTAAACATTCTTGTCATTTGACTATCATTACTCAAGTCACCATTATAATCTGCTTAGGCTATGATCATGATGGTTTCTTTCTTGGTTCATTTAGACACTATTTATTACTGATGTTTGGCCTCAAGGCTGGATTATTTTAATGTCTCCAGAGGATACAATGTCTGGCAGTTAACATTGTTTTTAAAATTTTAGCAGCATATATATTTCTCTTCCAGTGATACCCTTACATTGGTTTCCTAGTAATAAAAACCAGAGTGAACAAACATTCTACTGGCTTGGGGTTGGTAGGGTAATATTTTACCTTGATCCATAATCCAGTAACCAAATAATTTGACTGAAGTATATTTTTATCTCACATGTTTTTTCTGGCTTCAGAATCATATCCTCTGTATTCAAACCTTTCTAATACTATGATTCCCAAGCCTAAGATGCTACAACTGGATCGACCAGGGAAAGCCTTGCACAAAGCCCCAGTGAAGGCGTAGGTGCAAGTGTCTGCCTGTGTGGATCCAGTTATGACTTCAATAAGCCTACTCATGTGTTTCACTTTAAGCCTATGAATAAGTATTTGGAAGGGCAGGGCTCAAATCTGCAAGTCTCTTACTTTTGAAGTTAATGCCACTCCTTTCACCTCTTAAATCTCAATTCTTAAATCTTTATTTTCATAGTATTCCAGTATTTTGAGTGCTTGATCAATTATCATGATTTTGCTAATCTGTATTTAGTACTAATTGAATAATTAGCTAATTGAATAATGTTCACTGAATAATAATGTAGTTGACAAATCACAGTATTTTTTTAAAAAATGAAGTATCTAAAAATTTTACTACATAATTTCCTCAATGATACAGTTGGGCTGATCCTTGGATGAGTAAATAAATCAGCCCATTTCTACATTTTAGGAGAATTATGTCAAATTGTATTTGAAAGGTGAAATTCAAACAAGTTTCAGAATACAAGTTTTTAAAAATTATTTAATGTGTATATAAATAATTATTCACCCAGTTCTAGTCTTAAGATGCTTTCACTTGAAAGATGTTGGTATATTAGTGTATTTTATTGTAATTGTGAAATTCCAGTTCTAACTAGCAAAACATTTGCTTCACATTCAACAATGCAGAAAACCTGATGCAAATTGAAAACTGAACCATTTTTGCAAAATGATGCCTATATTACAAATGGTGAAACTTCTACATTTAGAATGTAAAACCAGTAAACCTATATTATGCTTAAAATGGCAATTGTCTCCCATGTTTTCTGCTGATAAATCACATCAAGACCAACATATACCCTCCCAGTGCATGCCAATCTCTGTGCTTGTTAATTAGTAGTGTGTCTGGTGAATGTGGCGTGTTCCTGCATGTAATATTCTACAGGCAGAATGACATATATATATTATGCATTCAGAGTGCCGTGAAGAAATAGTCAATGAAATGGGTGCGGTTACTCCATCTGAGTATCATAAAGTTCCTGAATGTACTGGTAGTATATGTTAGATACAGGGAAGAATAAAATGGTGTTGGGAGAAGATAACTGACATAATATCCTGACTGATAACCATGTCAGCTGCTGGTTTCTTGTTTTGTAAATTAAAAATCCAAAATCTGTTTTTCACATAGGTGTTTAAGCCATAGATGGATCTTTTCTTTCTCCATGACCCTTTCATCCTTTTATTGACATTTATCCTTCTTTTTATGCAATTATCCCAGAATGAAAGCTTCTGGCAAGGCACGTCAGCTGTTGTCTGCCAAAAAACAGAGACACAAATCTTGTCACATAGCTTTTATTTGTGTGGTCAGGAACCCTCAGGCCTTGTATTTAGGCAACTTAGGCTTGTGTGGAACTTTACTGTCTCCTGCACACTCTGAAATAAGATTACATGATAGAGAAGATCAATTTACTCAGGACATTTAAACTCTCAATACTGAGCTTTTTGTCCAATCACAGCTCCTCTCTAGCTGTGTAGCAGAAAAGCCAGTCACAGAAATCTTGACAAATTAGATATTACCACATCTACTTGTGTATATTTAAGCTTATCAAACTGAATTGTAGCATTGTTACTGTACTATTATGTAGACAAGGACTCCATTTAATAAATGCAGTGCCATTTAATAGTAATTAATCACCCAGCTACAATGTCATATTAAGGTCAAAGAGACCAGAAGACAAAAAGAGGAGACCATTAAATTCAGCTGACAAACAGAGAGCCAAATGTGAATGCAGAGCCAAAAAAAGTTCTGAGACATGGGCATTAGTGAAACATGTAATCCAAACTTCAGCTTAACTTTCAGTCCAGTTGAGAAATAATCACATTCACTTGGTTCAAAACAAGGTCATTTTTGTAACTTTTTAAAAATGAGATTTCCTCTGTGCATATGCAGCCTCAGCTCATAGCAAGCTTTGGTTTGCTGGTTCATTTTACAGACTTTCTATCTGCATACACTGTCTTATTCCTTTTCCCTTTTGTTTTTGAAGATATCCTTTACTTAGTAGAATTTTCTTTAACATATTCTGAAAACAGAAAAAGTTTTGGACATGTAGATTATTTGGGATGGAGCTCAATGAATATAGACACACTAGAAAAAATGTTTGAACTGAAGCATGGAAATGTTTTTGCAGTTTAAAAATAAAGCTGCTAATAACTTTTGTGATTAGGAAAATTTCAAGCTCTGGCAAAGTGCATAATGATAGACAACTTGTATACAACTACTGTTGCTCCTTCGCATCAAGGCCACATCTGAAGCTTAGTAAAATCATTAGAAAAATCTCAGACCATAACTGATTATATAACATAGATCTTGATTTTTCAGATAAGAAGTAGTTTTAGTGTTCTGCAGCAAATGGTTGCAGTAGGTGAGTTGACTGGAGTAAGGAGGAATTTATATATAATCATCCATATTACACTTCCACAAATAGAAACTCTTTACTATGGACTCCCTTTAAGAAACAGAGCATTGGTCACCATCAATAAATTTACTGAGCTCTTTGTGGTCTCTCTCATATGTTATGTGCAATGATACAGTAAAGGTAAATGACCATTGATAATAGTGCCCATTGTATACAGGGTTAAACAACTTCAGATATGAATGTATGTAAATTCCTACATTATCCCAATTTTTATTCTCTCATACAGTGTCCTTATCTATGTATGTTCTCTTTTGCTTGTTCTATAAAATGAGACAAATTAACATTTAAAATATCCTTTGAATTGTTTTGGACTATATATACTAATTTCTCCGCTCAAAAAAGGAGGAGCCACTGAAGGCAAGGAAGCACAAAAGTACTTATTTCACCACATATTACATGTGTTTCAGAATCCAGTCAAACTGCTTCTAAATATATTCATCCTCTAAAGAATCCATCATTTCTTCTTCCTATTCTAGGGTTCTCAATTTCATATCCACTAATTGCTTTAGTATTGTGAAAAAATAGAATTCTTCAAAAATTACTGTACATTTGGCAAGATCTATGCCTATAACTTCTGCGTCAGTGTAAATAATTTTGGCCTCTTTGAAGGTTAAATATTATCCTTCTAAATTGTGTAAACTTGACTACATCAGGAAATGTGTCAAATAACCTTTTTTTCTCAACCCTTTTTTCTCCCAAATAACCTTTTTTTTCTTTTGGTGAATTTAGTATGTAGAGAGCTATTTGAATAATGGGGAAAATACCTTGTAAATTTATTCAAAGAAAAATATCAAAATATATCAGATAATTTATTTGACATTCATTTCCCAGACACTGGTTGTTTAGTAGTTTTCTGCTTCTGATGTTGTTGGTTTTTTTTAATTGCTTTTACTTTTGGAGGCTAGCTGTTCTTCAAATTCTTTTTTGGTCTTCCTAATTATATTTTTGCACTTCATTTGCCAGAGTTTATGCTCTTTTCTATTTTTCCTCATTGGGATTCCCTTTTTAAAGGATGCTTTTTTGCCTCACTGCTTCTTTTACTTTGTTTAACCAAGGTGGCTCTTTTTTTTTTGGTTCTTGCTATATTTTTTTTTAATTTGGGGTATACATTTCAGTTAAGCCTTTATTATGGTGTCTTTAAAAAGTTTCCATGCAGCTTGCAGAGATTTTACTTTTTGTACTGTACCTTTTACTTTCTGTTTCACTAGCCTCCTCATTTTTGTTAGTTTCCCTTTCTGAAATTAAATGTTACAGTATTGGGCTGCTGTGGAGTTTTCCCCACCACAGAGATGTTAAATTTAATTATATTATGGTCACTATTACCAAGCGGTCCAGCTATATTCACCTCTTGGATCTGATACTGTGCTCCACTTAGGACTAAATCAAGAATTGCCTCTCCTCTCGTGAGTTCCAGAACTAACTGCTCCAAGAAGCAGTCATTTAAGGTGTCAAGAAACTTTATCTCGCATCCTGAGGTGATATATACCCAGTCAACATGGGGATAATTGAAATCCACCATTGTTATTGAGTTTTTTATTTTAATAGTCTCTCTAGTCCCCTGAACATATCAGAGACACTAACACCATCCTGGTCAGGTGGTCTGTAATATAGCTCTACTGCTATATTATTGTTTTTTCAAGCATGGAATTACTATTCATAGAGATTCTATAGTACAATTTAGTTCATTTAAGATTTTTACTTCATTTGATTCTACACCACTCACCCACCAGCGCAACCTGTTCTGTCCTTCCGATATATTTTGTTTCCTGGTATTACTGTGTCTCATTGATTTATCCTCATTTCACCAGGTTTCTCTGATGCCTATTATTTCAATATTCTCATTTAATAATAGACACTCGAGTTCACTCATCTTATTATTTAGACTTCTAGCGCTGGTATATAAGCATTTTAAAAACTTGTCATTTTTTGGCTGTCCCCTATAGCATGACTTAACTGAACGGGGGTTTCTTTCATTTGACTGTTTCTCATCAGATCCTCCCTGTATTTTATCATTTTCCATCCTCTTTGCCTTATTAGGACATAGGGAATCTCCATTTATAGATCCGAACCACATGCTCCTCTGCACCTGTCAGCTTTCCCCCAACCCTTTGTTCAAAAACTGTTCTACAACCTTTTTAATTTTAAGCACCAGCAATCTGGTTCTGTTTTGGTTTAGGTGGAGCCCATCCTTCCTGTATAGGCTCCCCCTCCTCCAAAAGCTTCTGCAGTTCCTAATAAATTGAAACCCCTCTTCCCTACACCATCTCATCCACGCATTTGAGACCCTGCAGTTCTGCCTGTCTAACTGGCTCTGTGCGTGGAACTGGAAGCATTTCAGAGAATGCTACCATGGAAGTCCTGGACTTCAATCTCTTACCTAGCAACCTAAATTTGGCCTACAGGACCTCTCTCCTATCTTTCCCCATGTCATTGGTACCTACATGTACCACAACCACCAGCACCACCCTAGCACTACACATAAGCCTATCTAGATGTCTCTAGAGATCTGCAACCTTTGCACGAGGCAGGCAAGTCATCATGTGGTTCTCTCAATCATTGCAAACCCAGCTATCTGTTTCTAATGATTGAATTGCCCACTACTACCTGTCTCTTCCTAATAACTGGAGTTCCCTCCCCCAGAGAAGTATCTTCAGTGTGAGAGGATCCCACATCATAGTCTGGGTAGAGGGTCCCAACTATAGGATTATTTCTCTTTGCTCCAGTTGAATGTTCTCCTTCCCTGAGGCTTTCATCCTACTCAACAGCACAGAGGCTGTCAGACCAGGGGTGGGACCATTCTACTGTGTCCCAGAAAGTCTCATCTGTGTACCTCTCTGTCTCCCTTAGCTCCTCCAACTCAGCCACCCTGGTCTTCAAAGTCTGTACACAGACTGCGAGGGCCAGGAGCTCCTTGCACCAAATGCATTCATTCTTCACCAGCCCATAGGGCAGGTAATCATACATGCTGCATTGGGTGCAATAAACTTGGTAGCTCCCACTCTGTTGCTGGACTGTTGTCTGCATTCTCTTTTTATTCCCGAAGCTTGTTCCCTTGTTGGTGCTTTGTTTTTATCAAGTAGTGTTTTGAACTTTAATTACAAAGAATGTTAGGTGTATCTAGCACCTGCACACTCTCCTTGTAAACTCCCTCACCAAACTCCCTGGTCAGCTGCTGTTCGCTAACTCCATGGAACAGACCTCTCCCACTTTAGGTAATGGAGTAACTGGTAGCCATAGTGGGCTGTTATCCTATTCATCTCCCTCTGACATTAAAGGGGGATGAAATACACATGTTGCTAATTGATTTCACAGCTATTTCCTGATGGAAGAGGAATGTAGAGACTCAGGTCTCCTGGGTTCATTTTCAGGTTCTGAATGATATAGAACTTTTTGCCCTTGCCATGCTTCCCCAGTCCATTTCTGTCCTCACTGCTCCTCATGTATCCCTCCTTCTTTGCTCCTATCTGTCTTTGGCTCCTGATTCTTTTCCATCTTCTGATGCCAAGCCCCCACTCCCCATTCTGCTCCTATCCACACTCTGGTTTCTGCACATATGCCCTACCCCTTAGTTCACCTTCCCCTCAGCCTGACTGGGTGAGGAATGAGGCGGTTTCCTCTTTCTCTGCATTGCCTGGCTGCCAGCAGGGATGACATTGAGAGAACAAGACAGACAGTCACCTTGCCCTCAAGGTGTTGTCTCCAGCAGCACAGTGGCCCCCAGCTGCTGGGCAGGGCAAGTCTTACTCAGCCCTGGACTGGGGTATGTTCAGTGGAGAAAGAATCTCTGGAGGTTTTAGCTGCTAAACTCCATCTTCCACTGAGCACGTGCAAATTGATTTTATTGGACGCCTTTAACTTGGCCAGCTTTGGTTGAATTTTCACAGGTACAGCAAAAGATGCATCCATGGCAGGATGGAGCCAAATGTCAAGTCCCTGTTCCAGTGCCAGGAGGTGGCAGAGTTTCTCAATGAAATACTTACAAGATTTCATCATGAGCAAAACAATGTTATCGTATATTTTGGTGTCCTGGAGTATTCTGGAAACATGGAAGTTTTACCCTATGGCAAGCATCTTGGGGAAATGGGTGCTTTTCTTTTTCTTTTTTCTAAGGTTCTCTGTGTTTAGGAGGACTTTTAGAGAAGTTCATTTGTGAAGAAGAGTTATTAAGCAAAAAATTATATAAAATTTTGGGGCTTTTTTCAATGTAACCCAGAGATGTTTGGCTTATAATGCAATGATCTATGTGGCACAGTCTTGTCTATAGATTTTGGATTTCCTTATGCAACAATATGGCCTGTAAACAGAGAAGGGAAGTCTCCACGTTCTTTGTATGGCTTCCTTGGGTTCTGGAGCAACTCATAGTGGAGTCCTGGCCAGAAGCTCTGAGGCTTTATAAACCCAGTATGAAGAAATAATCTGAACTGAAGCCTCTGGCGGCTGGGCAAATTGAATTTAGTTGCTAGATTCCTATTTTGTTAGTTGTTGTTTTTGTGAATGGTAAAAGGGACACTGTCAAACTGAATATGCCCCCAAATTTAAATTAAGACTCTAAAACCAATAGTTCTGGTTTTTTTTCAAATTGTGGAAAGCTTTCTAAAGTAACTGAATCTGATCAAGTAAACATAGACCTTCAATTTTTGAAATGGAAATGTTCCAGTAGTGAAAACCTGAAAGTGGAACGGACTATAAAGGAAAGTGAAATGGAGGACTTGTCTGTGTTTGGGTATCCAGTTTGTCAGTAACCACAAGTATAGCTGAACTGGTGGAAACCATTAAAAGCTGCTATTTGTACCAGTGCAATTTATTACTGCTAGAAACCAGATTAAGTTCCACAAGTGCAAATAGCAACATTATCTATGCTAAGAGGTTGCAGAAATGCATCTATGCCAGTGGCTGCCCACTGCTAGCTGAAATTGGAGTAACCCTCTTGCCCCTTCCCCCCATTCAGTGTAGGTGAATATTAATTTCATTGGCTTTCATTGGTCATCCAGAGCTTAATACACTAAATGAATGATGACGCTATTAGTAATAAATAATTTTGACTTTTAAAATCCTTACACATTTAGTAATCAATAGTATTAGTGATCTAAGTAAAGAAATTGTTTGATTACAACATATGAGTAAGTGGATAGTATGCCTTTGATGTATCCTTTTCTTGGTTCTTCGGTGAGATTCCAGCTTCTCACACATGCATTCCAGCTATTTGTGATAAGATGTATAAGGGAATCAGAATACAAACTGTAGAGTCTGGTTTGTGAAGAAACACATGGTATGCTCATATCCTCACAAAGGCTCTTTCTTTATGAGCACCTTCCAGATTCTACCACAAAAAACATACCATTCTGAGCACTTTTTATCGTCTTGGGGAATAGTTTCCAGAGAGCTCAGACTGCACTAGAATATGTTGTTTCTTTATTTGTTTTCTTTCCAAGATACTGATGATACACCCCTCTCAAGTGTACAGTTTAGTGAGATGGATCACACTTAGGTAACTGGCAGTTCAAGGAAGTCTTACCTCAGGTTGTTTACATGAACACGTTTTAGAACAGCCATTTAGCTTCCACCAAGTTCCACCCTGCTGACCAGCTGTAAGTGTAAAGGCCGCCAGTGAGCCTATAGGTTGCTGATAAACTAAACCCCCATTTGGCAGGCAAGGAAGCCAGAATGATAAGGATGTTGATTTATGTTTTATCTGTCACTGCATTTTTTAGTAAAGCTGGGCAGCCAGCCTTAATGGTGTAAATGCTGTTATCACCTCTCCTTAGTTTAAGTAAAGCAAATTCTTTAGTTTCTTTCTTTCACTTTTTCAGTTTCCTTAATTGTAAGGATAAACAAGACTTACAGTACTAAAGCTAGCAGCATTTAGTTCAGTCTGAAGCTAATACAAAACCAACACCTTGCTGGAAAGAGTTCAGACTATCATTTAGAATTTCCTAGACTGATTTCTGTGAGTAAAATATGGTACACGCTTTGGACCAAATTCAATGGCTGGCATACGTGGAAACACCTTATTTGACGTAACTGTTGTGATTGCTGATGTCAGTATTGAATTTTGCCCTTCATTCTTATTTTTGATACTCATTCTTGTATTGTGTCAACAATAGCTATGGGGAAAACGAATGCTCTGTTTATCCACCAGTGCTTTTGACAACTTTTCTTTTTTTTAAAGCATAGAAAGTTTTTACATATAATGTTAACAAGAATCCATTTTTCAGTTTGGAGAACAACTGCATGCCTTCAGCAAACCAGAAATGACCACAATGAAAAAGAGGGATGAAACTTTAACATTAAAACACCACTACCGCTTAAAAAAGTATCTGACCACCAGAAACAAAAGAAAACTTTTTTAAAAAAACCTATCAATACTGTTTCAGACATTAACTATAAATCAATCAAATGCAGCTCTTTGCATTTCTTTTTGCCCCCTTCTCTTCCTGAATATTTTCAATGTTTCCCTTCCCAGGCTGATTTAAAAATAAAAAAAGCCTATTCCTGCTGCTTCTCCCATTGAAGTCAATGGGAGTTTTGCTATTGACTTTAATAGATCCAGGAGCAGGCTCAAAGCAGTATTTTATAGCTTGCTTTGTTTGTCTTAGGTTTTATTTTGAGTAATATGTCTCTTGTAAGATTGCTCTATTTCCATAGCAAAAACACCATAATGATAGTGTGTAAATGCTCTGGCCTCATATT